>CM055121.1:526222872-526822872 GCA_029206835.1 Rana muscosa
CGGGCAGAGGCAGTGCCCTGCACAGGCGGAGCTCTGCGGTGTGATTCCGTCGGTGTGCTGCCCTTACGCTGGCCCCCCGAGGGCATCCTGCCTCGTTGGAGATGTGCCTCCTCCTCATCCTCCTCCTCCTCCTCCTCCTCTCTCCTATTAGGCACCCACGTGGAGTCAGTGACCTCATCATCCCCTCCCTCCTCATCACTGGAGCCAATCTGGCAGTATGCTGCAGCTGCTGGAACATGACTGCCAGATTGGTGTCCTTCTTGAGCATCCCCTCTCTCTGCTCTCACGCTACTGCCTTCCTCTAGCTGGGTATCATCATCAGACCCTTCGAAACGCTGGGCATCCTCCTGGAGCATGTACCCAACACTGTGCTCAAACAGTTCGGGGGACTCCTCAGGAGGACATGGTTGGTCTAAGGAAGGAGTGACTGATGATGACATTGATACCAGGGAAGAGGACGCTTTGGCAGCTGCTTTGCCAGTACCCTGAGCCTGGGTGAGAGAGGATGAGGAGGATGAGGAGGGCTTGGTCATCCACTCTACCAAGTCTTCGGCATGATGCGGCTCAACACGTCCAGCTGCCGAAAAGAAGGACAAGCGTGTCCCATGGCCACGTGCTGATGGCGATGCACCGCGTCCACGACCAGCACTGTTGTCTCTAGACACAGAGCCTGCTTGCCCTCTTTTTTTGGCTCCTGACTGTCTGCCTCTCCTTGTTTGCCTTCCAGACATTCTAATGGCCTGCAGGGAAATGGGAAAAGCAGCAATACAGGCTACGTTAAGGTGTAATATGGTCAGGAGGCACACTCCGCCCGCTGTAAGTGCCGCAAAATCCTGTTTGTGTAACACACCATGAAAAAGCAGCAATACAGGCTAAGTTAAGGTGTAATATGGTCAGGAGGCACACTCCGCCCGCTGTAAGTGCCGCAAAATCCTGTTTGTGTAACACACCAGGAAAAAGCAGCAATACAGGCTAAGTTAAGGTGTAATATGGTCAGGAGGTACACTCCGCCCGCTGTAAGTGCCGCAAAATCCTGTTGGTGTAACACACCAGGAAAAAACAGCAATACAGGCTAAGTTAAGGTGTAATATGGTCAGGAGGTACACTCCGCCTGCTGTAAGTGCCGCAAAATCCTGTTTGTGTAACACACCAGGAAAAAGCAGCAATACAGGCTAAGTTAAGGTGTAATATGGTCAGGAGGCACACTCCGCCCGCTGTAAGTGCCGCAAAATCCTGTTTGTGTAACACACCAGGAAAAAGCAGCAATACAGGCTAAGTTAAGGTGTAATATGGTCAGGAGGTACACTCCGCCTGCTGTAAGTGCCGCAAAATCCTGTTTGTGTAACACACCAGGAAAAAGCAGCAATACAGGCTAAGTTAAGGTGTAATATGGTCAGGAGGCACACTCCGCCCGCTGTAAGTGCCGCAAAATCCTGTTTGTGTAACACACCAGGAAAAAGCAGCAATACAGGCTAAGTTAAGGTGTAATATGGTCAGGAGGCACACTCCGCCCGCTGTAAGTGCCGCAAAATCCTGTTGGTGTAACACACCAGGAAAAAGCAGCAATACAGGCTACGTTCAGGTGTAATATGGTCAGGAGGCACACTCCGCCCGCTGTAAGTGCCGCAAAATCCTGTTTGTGTAACACACCAGGAAAAAGCAGCAATACAGGCTAAGTTAAGGTGTAATATGGTCAGGAGGCACACTCCGCCCGCTGTAAGTGCCGCAAAATCCTGTTGGTGTAACACACCAGGAAAAAGCAGCAATACAGGCTACGTTCAGGTGTAATATGGTCAGGAGGCACACTCCGCCCGCTGTAAGTGCCGCAAAATCCTGTTTGTGTAACACACCAGGAAAAAGCAGCAATACAGGCTAAGTTAAGGTGTAATATGGTCAGGAGGTACACTCTGCCCGCTGTAAGTGCCGCAAAATCCTGTTGGTGTAACACACCAGGAAAAAGCAGCAATACGGGCTAACTTCAGGTGTATAATGTGCAGGAGGCTTAGCAACAATGACACTGACACTGTCCCCTGCCTATCCTTCTCTCTCCCTGCACACAAGGTTTAGCAAAGAATATGACACTGACACTGTCCCCTGCCTATCCTTCTCTCTCCCTGCACACAAGGTTTATCAAAGTATATGACACTGACACTCTCCCTGCCTATCCTTCTCTCTCCCTACACACAAGGTTTAGCAAAGAATATGACACTGACACTCTCCCTGCCTATCCTTCTCTGTCCCTACGCACAAGGTTTAGCAAAGAATAGATTTGACAAGATTTGACACTGTCCCTGCCTATCCTTCACTTTCCCTGCTCCGGAACACACTACACAAGGCCGCCGCGCTGGCGGCCTTTTATAGTGTGGGGCGTGTACTAAACCCCCTCAGCTATAATTGGCCACAGGCATCCTGCCTGTGGCCAATCATTGCTCTCCTCGCTGCCGGCGCTGTGATTGGCCAAGCATGCAGGGTCACAGTGCATGCTTGGCCAATCACAGCGCCGGGATTACACTGCGATGGCGCAGTGTATTGTGGGCCGTTCGCGTCACTCGAATTTGGCGCGAACGGCCCAAATCGTTCGTTGTTCGCCGAACGCGCGAACAGCCGATGTTCGAGTCGAACCTATGTTTGACTCGAACACCGAGCTCATCCCTACTTGGGAGCATTTATCTAGTTTTATCAATACGTTTTGGCCTAGCAGCACGTTGTCTCCACCCAGGTGGGTGGGTTCTTGCTTTTCTCCAATCATGTTAAGATAGTCTTTTACATTAGTGGTTTAGCAGTGTAACAGGGACTAATATTGTCCCATTTTTTATACCCAGACTGGATGACAGAACCCATGATTTCCGCAGCTTAGCAGCTAACTGTCAAAAGTTCAGTTAGCATATAGAAGAATCTTGCTCTCTATACTGGGAAAAGCATATGCAAAAGCAACCCAGAAACACAGGGATAAGAAAGCACACTGCATCCCAGCATTCAGTTTTGTATATTTGTTTGTCATGTCAGGCATGATTTAGGAGATGCAAAAGAAACCTCTACCTATTATTTAAGTGGAAGGTGGCTATATCGGGTATACAATACATATGATGAGTTGCCAGGTGGTAGTAAGGAAGACAAAACCAACATTTTCTTTATAGTTGTAACCCATAAGAGAAGGCTTTTGGAATTTGATTTAATCTAAGTAATACTTTAAAGTGGATGTAAACCCTCCATACACCCAGTGAAGTGAACAGCCTCAGATGATACACTGAGATGAAACAAATCTCCCTACATACGTTTTACATTTATATCTGCTGTCTTCACATTTATATACCGTTTAGAATGTTCAGATCGTGTTAGGAAATTTTCTCTTCCTGTTTAACACAGAGTGTGATGTCTGGGCATACAGCCAAGATAGCTAATATTGCTGATTGGAGGAAAGGCACACACCCCCTCCCATCATAGACAGAGAATCTCAGAGGTGTTTTGTAACAGGGCCAGCTCCCTGCTAATCTGTATTAGCAACCTCTCCTGACAGAAAAGTCAGGCTGCTTTTATCTGACGTGTCCGCAAATTTGTCAGGAGTTATCAGGCTGATAACAGAGGAACGGGTCAGGAGAGAGCTATGGGACTTAGCTCTTTGAAGAGAGATAACAAAACACTGCAGATATATGTGCCCAGCTCAAATTTCAACAATTGGGTTTGCATCCACTTTAAAACAAACTTTGAATGAATGCAATTTCAAAGAAATGACAAGGCACTCAGAAAAGATAGTATACAATTTGAACTCATAAAAGCCGGAAGAAAAAACATCCATGAAAAGATCTATGCTCCTGTAATGCGATATGGAAGAAGAATCTCTTCCATTGGAATTAAATACCAGTACACTATGCCTATTGTTTAGGCAAGGTGACCCCTTGGATTGTGAAAGCTACAGAGGCATATCCCAACTAAGCTCTGCCTAAAAATATCTATCTAATAGAATCACCATATAGTGGAAATCTAAACCATATGTGAAAAAGAACTGAAAGAACTGAAAGATCAACAATAGATACAGGCAAATACCTGAAAAGCCCTATGAGCATGGAATCACCTGCTTGTTGATTTTAGAGCAGTAAATTATAGCGTAATAAAAAAGCAGCTGTATACAGCCACGAGGGAAGACAACTTGGAACAAAAACTAATAACAGCAGTGAAATTTTCCATGGCAGGTAGTACAGCACAGACCCTTGTCCAGGGCCCTGAATATTATCAAAGGTTTGAATCAGGGTGATGCAAAGCTATATATTTTCTTTAACCACTTCGCGCCCGTCATACGACTAATGACGGCCGCAAAGTGGTTCTATAATGCCAGGAGGCCGTCATTATACGGCCTCCGCTCCTCCGGCTGTGCCAAAGCCGCCGGCGGCGCGCGCGTGCGCCCGGCGCATCACTGAGATGCCGATGCGCGTGCCTGGCGGCCGCGATGTCCGCCAGGTACCCGCGATCGGCCGGTACAGAGACAAGGACATGGATCTGTGTGTGTAAACACACAGATCCATGTTCTGTCAGGGAGAGAGGAGACCGATGCTGTGTCCCTTGTACATAGGAACACAGATCGGTCTCCTCCCCCAGTCAGCCCCCTCCCCCCACAGTAGCAATCACACATTGGGGAACATATTAACCCCTTCCTCGCCCCCTAGTGTTAACCCCTTCCCTGCCAGTCACATTTATACAGTAATCAGTGCAGTTTTATAGCACTAATCGCTGTATAAATGTGAATGGTCCCAAAATAGTGTCAAAAGTGTCTGCTGTGTCCGCCATAATGTCGCAGTCACGAAAAAAATCACTGATCGCCGCCATTACTAGTAAAAAAAAAAAAATTATAAAAATGCCATAAAACTACCCCCTATTTTGTAAACGCTATAACTTTTGCGCAAACCAATCAATAAACGCTGATTGCGATTTTTTTTTACCAAAAATATGTAGAAGAATACGTATCGGCCTAAACTGAGGAAAAAAATGTATTTTTTTTTTTTAAATTTGGATATTTATTATAGCAAAAATCTAAAAATATTGTGTTTTTTTGAAAATTGTCGCTATTTTTTGTTTATAGCGCAAAAAATAAAAACCGCAGAGATAATCAAATGCCACCAAAAGAAAGCTCTATTTGTGGGAAAAAAAGAACGTCAATTTTGTTTGGGAGCCACGTCGCACGACCGCGCAATTGTCATTCAAAGCGTGACAGTGCCAAAAGCTGAAATTTTGCCTGGGCAGGAAGGGGGTATATGTGCCCAGTAAGGAAGTGGTTAAAAGGTTCATTATGAATTTTGGGACATATTAGTACATAGTTTTGGAGTTTGTCCCATCATATATGAATTTTATTGTACATAATAGCACTTTATAAAATGTATACATTTTTATGGCACCTAACAGCACTTTATGAATCTATTAATTTTTATTGATGAGTTTTATTGCAGAGTGGGTAAGTATCTATTTTTTATGTCTTATGTTAACAAGGTATGTTTAGCGATGTACACAGTTTTGAACAGCAACTATCCAAGCACACTTTTTTTTTTTTTGCACTTTTTTTCATAAGTGTTTTTTTAATTTCTATTATTTGGTATTAAAAAAATGACTGAAGATCATAAGAGGGAAAGAATATAGGCAGCAAGATTACTTGTAAAAACTCTTATTACTTATACCCATTCTAGTAAGACCATGGTGGCTGAATTATATCAATAAGGATGCAAGGAAGGTAGAACCATAAGTTGTTGCATAGTTTCTGCTAATAATGGCAACTATGACCTGACTTTTGCTTATTTCATGGCCAAGCTCCATCTATTGCCATAATTCTGTCTGGTTAGGGTCCTTTTGTTAGATACTGAGGTGCACTAGGCATACAAGGGAATGGCAATTGCCAGGGCTTAGTCAGGGTAAGTCAGTTAGCAGTAATAAACTTAAAGGGGTTGTAAAGGTTTGTTTTTTATTTCCTAAATAGGTTCCTTTAAGCTAGTGCATTGTTGGTTCACTTACCTTTTCCTTCGATTTCCCTTCTAAATGTTTTGTTTCTTTGTCTGAATTTCTCACTTCCTGTTCCTCCTCAGTAAGCTTGCCCCCATCATCCGAGACGTTCTGGCTGGGGGTTAGTCAGCGTGCTCGCCCCTCCCTTTGGACTATATTCCTGCGGAGAGATGCTGTGAATGTCCCCCCCGCCGAGGACGTGAGGCGGGGAACAGCTGTGCCTGCCGTGTCACGTGATGCCGATGCGCGTGCCTGGCGGCCGTGATGTCCGCCAGGTACACGCGATCGGCTGTTACAGAGGCAGGACGTGGATCTCTGTGTGTAAACACAGAGATCCACGTCCTGTCACGGAGAGAGGATTGTACAAAGGGACACAGATCGGTCACCTCCCCCAGTCAGTCCCCTCCCCCACACGGTAAGAATCACTTCCAGGGAACATATTTAACCCCTTGATCGCCCCCTAGTGTTAACCCCTTCCCTGACAGTCACATTTATACAGTAATAAATGCATATTTATAGCACTGTTCTCTGTATAAATGTGAATGGTCCCAAAATAGTGTCAAAAGTGTCCGATATGTCCGCCGCAATATCGCAGGCCTGACAAAAATCGCAGATAACCGCCATTACTAGTAAAAAAATAAAATATAATAAAAATGTCATAAATCTATCCCCTATTTTGTAGGCGCTATAACTTTTGCGTAAACCAATCACTATACGCTTATTGCAATTTTTTTTACCAAAAATATATAGAAGAATACGTATCGGCCTAAACTGAGAAAAAAAATAGTTTTAAAAAAAAAATTGGGATATTATTATAGCAAAAAGTAAAGAAATATTGATTTTTTTCCAAATTTTCTGTCTTTTTTTGTTTATAGCGCAAAAAATAAAAACCGCAGAGGTGATAAAATACCACCAAAAGAAAGCTCTATTTGTGAGAAAAAAATGATAAAAATATCATTTGGGTACAGCGTTGTATGACCGCGCAATTGTCATTCAAAGTGCGTCAGCGCTGAAAGCTGAAAATTGGTCTGGGTACGAAGGGGGTTTAAGTGCCCAGTAAGGAAGTGGTTAATCTTTGCTGACTTTATCCAAAATAGGAAAAAAAAAGTTTTGGCATCAGATATATGTTAAGCGGAGAAATCGGTTAAGCTGAAATATGCAGAGAGGTATCTGATTGCTTTTAAATGAACAAATGCAGGCATGTATTCTCCTGAATTGGAAAACTACAACTTAGTACCTTTATAAATTTTACAAAGCAGTAATGTGCAGTGTTGGGTTTCTGCTTTTCATCTCTGTTTTAAGAATATA
Organism: Rana muscosa; assembly: GCA_029206835.1. Classification (NCBI taxonomy): domain Eukaryota; kingdom Metazoa; phylum Chordata; class Amphibia; order Anura; family Ranidae; genus Rana; species Rana muscosa. Next base: position 526,230,163 of record CM055121.1, read on the forward strand.
CAATTAAATGTGAATTTCCAAGCTGTACATTCACTTGTGTGATATTTCTATACAAGTAGGGAAAGTATAGAAGGATCATTTATTGGTTTGTGCACTTGGTAAATATCCCTGCAGCTGTGTACAGGCCAGGTTATTTTCAGATTGATCTAGCAGCTGTTATTGTAGCAAAACTGTCCGCTATCACTTTCTGAAATATTTTTTTCTTAAGATTTTAGGTACTGTATATGCAACTATCCAGAAGCCATTAATGACTTATCATCCCACAAGAACAACATTACTGAGTAAACTCAAAAATGTAAACCTACACTAAACTTCTTAGAATTACAAAATCTGAATGCTGCTTGAGTAAATTATGTTAAATTGTGCCTTTTTTTGTTAGAGTAAATGAAAACTGAACTACTTCTTCTGATCCTTCTGATGTTTATGAACAGACATAATCCCCTACCCAAACCCTTTTGTAAGCAGCATCAAGACCATTATCAGATTGCTGGTTACTGGTTGCTATGGACCTCAGTTACTAGGGACGAGGGTAGAAAATGTAGAAACTTTAATGGGGTCCCTGGAACTGAAAGGATCAGCTATGACCATTGTTCAGGATTGATTCCCATTTCCCCTCTTACTGTACCAATATAAGTACCATCATTAGGTATTCATTAGCTAGAATCGTTTCTTATGCTTCACAGATCCCGTGGTGAATACTCAATAGACAAAACCCCTTCATTGTTCTTCCATGGAAATAAGAGTCTTATGGGTACAGTTAACCTTAAAAATCTCTCTAAAGTTATCATTGATGTAAACATTTTTCTGCAACTTACAGCTATGAGTTGGAAGCTTTTGTGCAACATGGCCACCAGAAGCTTGGTAAGTACAATCACCACCACCACATTGTATGTTCCAATAATCAGCGCTCCAACAAATGACTGCAGTTCTTCAGTGTAACTGAATCTTGTCACAAAGAGCGCTACATGTGCCAGTGAAAAGATGTACCAGAACAGAGCATAGCATGTCCCAATAAACCTGCAACAAGAGACAATAAATAAAAAGTTATACAGCGCCTTCAGTAGTCACAGAGATAAAGTAACAGTAACATAATTGGATGCATTTAGCCCCATCTCGATCCAGCTATGTGCGCGAGAGCCTCGGCTCTCCAGGGACTCTCCCTTCTCATTGGCTGAGGCAGCAGGGGAGGGAGGCATTGGATCCTGTTGCTGTCAATCACAGCTAGTGAGCCAATGAAAAGAGAGAAGGGCTCAGGGCCGAGCAGCGATTCTGTGTGAACAGACACGCAGAGCCAAGGCTCGGGAAGGAGCCTGCTTGGGTGCCTCCAGGGCAAGCTGCTTGCTCTGGGAGCACTTGGCAAGAGGGAGGAGCCAGGAGCGCTGGCAGGGGACCCAAGAAGATGAGGATCTGGGGCTGCTCTGTGCAAAACCACTGCACAGAGCAGGTAAGTATAACATGTTTGTTAAAAAAAAATTAAAAACATCCCAAGACTTTAAGATCACTTTAACCACAAGCTTTATAAGAACCAAAGAAAACCATGGTATATATTGCATGAGTTAAGTACAAACATACAATTATAAAAATGGCATTGTTCTGTAAACCTTATAGTACCTTGGTACAGTATGCTCAAACTAAGCTCAAACTAAGATGTAAAACACCTAGTGCATTGCCAGAGATTTATTGTAAAGAACGAGAATGTTAACAAAATTGGTACTCAGAAAACCTAGCGTAGTTCTAAGAAAGGGGGTGCGCCCCTGAAACACGTTAACTCGCTAGAAGAATGGCTTTGTTTTTCAGGCTACGCAATTCCGTACTAGATTGTGCCTGATGGTTTTAATGCCTTCTTTTCTTCTGAGTACCCATTTTGTTAACATTCTTGTCTTTTACAATAAATCTCTGGTAATGCAATAGGCATTTGCACCCTCCTGTGCGTTTTTTGCAGTTTTCACTGGATTCCCCGATCTGAGGAGGGCTGCATCGACAGAGCATTCCTGACAGATGTCATCCTTTCCATCCATGGTCTGCTGTACTTTTTGCCTCTGGTGGATTTAAGAGCACTGAAAGTGATTGCAAGCAAATTTTATATATTTCAGCTTACCAGTTGCACCCTGGACTGTAGCCGATAAATTTGTTGCTGCTGTATTATTCTTCTGCAGTCTGGACAGGGTTAAACTGAATTCATTAATGCAGAAGTGCAGCAGCCTTCTTTTAGGAGACCAATTTGCAATGCCCAGCTATGGAGTGTCTCCAGTGCAAAGGGCAGCCATATTGGCTGTGTCTGGATTGAGTGATTGGGAAGCAACAGAGCAAGAGGACAGTGATCTAGGCTGCTGGAAAAGGGAGCTCTGTTCTGCCTCCAGCCTGAAGAATGCAGAGATGAAGCACTGTAAAGACCATGTGCTGCTGCAACCTTTTCATGTGCTGAGCAGCTGAGAGGGAGCACCACAAGGTTGCAAAGAAAGGGGTACAGTGGTGAACTGGCGCTATCTGATGGTATACCACCTAATGGAAGAATGCTGATCAGAGACTGCTGCTGCCAACATGCTCTGTGCAGTGCTACATGTGAGGGGACCTGGATCCAGAGAGCCTGCCCTGGGGATCAATTTTTCCCTTGCTAGACATGGTGAGTGACTGTGACTATCAGCACACCCCTAACCATCAGGAAAGGACCACCGGCTACTACTGCTGGGTGCTAGCTCGTGAGGGAGGACCCTTTTGCAAACCTTGCCCCAACTCCCTTTTATTTGGGAACAATATAGTGCCCCATTAGATTTTTGGTTCTTAGGGGAAGGATTTCTGTTTTTTTCTCTGTCTTTAACTGGTAGTGATCAGTTTACTTGTATGATGATTGTTGTTATTATTAAAGTGGAATTCCAGCTCACACCCACCCCCCCCCAAAAAAAAACGATGCTAACCTTTGTTTAAAAGATGTATATACTTGTCTATTTTCAGATCGCTCCGGTCTGGTCATGTGATCTCCCCGCTGCATGGGAGAGAAGAGAGTGCTCTGTTGTCGGCCATCCCTCTTCTCCCTGAAGCCACGCTGGCTGGCACAGGGAGAGGGATAAAGGAACCGCACAGCTTGAAAATTTGTAAATACACAGGTCTCTTACACAGTAGTAGTAGGGTAGTTAGCGTTAATGCTGGATTTCCACTTTATTGTTAATAAATCCAGGTTTCACCCATTAGGGACACTTCAAACCTTACTTTGGTTTTTAGTTGGCAATATTAGTTATTTAAATATCAGTAGCCAGAGGAGGCACAAAATGACTGCCATCTCGTTACATGGTTTTATAGGTTAGGGCTATTGACATCAATAAAGTATATTGCAATTTGTAACTGTGCTGTCTTGCCCCCTCGTTGTAAAGTGCTGAGTAAACTGTTGGCGCAATAAAAATCCTGAATAACAATAATAGTAATAAATAGGTGTATATGTGTTTTCTACTAATGATATACTGTATATTTTTGTATTTTTGAGTCCATTTGTGCTGGTCTAGGTCAGAAAACTAGTGGTAAATATTTATTTTTGTTTGCTGCAGTTTATATCAGTAAAATTCATATAATTATGGCAGAAAACCTTGTAAATAAAGTCAGCAAAGGGACTTACGAGTGGAAAGTGTCATTGCTCTGTCGCTCACAGAAGATCCCAACACAGTCCTTTGATTCATTGGTTGTATAACCTTTATCATACAGTTGGGTTAGACCAATAGTGAAGGAAAACAGCACAAGGAGGAACATTCCCAAGAACTTGCCAAAGTCTTGTAACATCTGACCCATGGATATCTACATATTAAAAAAAATGCCAGAATTAGTTTTAAGAAATATAGAAAGAGACTGTAAAGATAAGATTTATTAGCAGCTGTCTGCCTGACTGTCATTGCCTTATCCTCAAGGAATTAAAGTTAATTTGCAAAGGCTATAAGCATTAGACATGTGCATTCGTTTTCGTCCGAATGCATTTTCGTCCGAATTTCAGCTATTTTCGTTATCGTTTTAACAAACGAAAACGAAAGCACAGAATCCGAAAACCGAAAGATCCAACATAAACAAATGCTTTATTTTCGTTTTCGTTGCTACAACAGTTCGATATAGATAGGAGATTCGACGTGACACTGACAATAACAATCTGTGTCTATCGAACCTTTGGTCGAATGTGCCTAACCTTAACTCTATTAGTCCAAGATTATTCTACATAGGAGAGAAAAGATTCGACATTATAGAGAGAAAAGATTCGACATAGGAGAGAAAGATTCGACATAGGAGAGAAAAGATTCGACATAGGAGAGAAAAGATTCGACATAGGAGAGAAAAGATTTGTTATTATAGAGAGAAAAGATTCGACATAGAGAGAAAAGATCACTGCTGGAATTGGGTGGGGGAAGTAAAATAAAAATAAAGTTGATGATGAATGTTATTGGCTGATTGTAACCAAAGAGGTGGAGCAGTAAAATAGCTAGAATGACGAAGAATTGACAAAGCATCGAAAGTTAGAAGATTCGACGGTGCAGCAAAACTGTACGACGCTGCAATCGTACATTTCCGGTCAAATGCATCCGCCCATAGGCTATAGAAGAATTCTAATGTTGGTTGACTAGTAATAGTAATGAATAAATATAATTATTACTAGTCATACAACATTAGAATTCTTCTATAGCTTGTGGGCGGAACATTCGACCGGAAATGTATGATTGCAGCGTCGTACAGTTTCACTGCTCCGTCGAATCTTCTTTGAACATTCGACAGACACCATAAGCCTTCAATGACAGATTCGACCTTAATTAATTCAGATTTTCGGACGAATGCAATTTCTAACGAAAAACGAAATAAATAAAAACGAATTTCGGGAGTAACTAAATAAATTTATTTTTCGGACGAAAACGAAATTCCGAAACGAAATATTTCAGTGTGCACATGTCTAATAAGCATATGTCAACCAGATTCCCTTCCAGAGAAAAGTAATTAGAACAAAGCAAAAAGAAAAGACTTCTCCAATTAAACTTTCTTTACTAATCAATACATTTAATTTCCGAAGACATATTATACTTTGGTGGCACCAGGGTTTCCAACCTGTCTCTTTATTAAAATTGAGATTACTGACTTCATTATATTAACCAAGAAACCTGTAATATAAAAGACATTCATTTATAACCACTGGACATGTCTTAATGTAGATTCTGGCTGATACAGACAGGACAGAGGGAGGGGTGGAGAGATACCTTGCTGGGTAAGAGGCAGGATGTACCTATGTATGCAGGAGGCTAAGTAGGGCACCTTGGTAACTCCTCCCCCAGGCTGCTTCTGCAAGAATCCCGATAGAGATTAGAAATTGGAATATGTCCAAAAGGAGCAAAGTACGTACAAAATTATTTTTGGTTCAGAGCATGGAGTTGGAGGGAGAGGCTTAGAAAGGTTATTATCATTGCCTGGAGTTCATCTTTAAAGCTTTATAAATCTTTAAAACCTTTCTTCTAACTTCATTTTTGTGCCATCATGCAAATGTGCGGAGACTTAAAAACGTATTTAAATTATTTATCAATTTAGTTTTTCTAAGACCAGACAAGAAACAGGAAATGGGCTGTATAAGGTATTGACTGGCAGAAAAAACGTGTTTTCCTATTCAAAGTTAAAACAACAAGGGCAGAAGATTTAATAGATGGAAAGTTGAAAAATTTCTGAAGGTCCGCTTTAAGCCCAAAGGGTATGGCATGCTTGCTTCTGCAGGGATTTTCAATCTTGCCAATCATACCTTCTTAAAAAAGCCATGATCATCTACAATTGAGCATGCACAGTGCTGCAGTTGTGCACAATTAACTGCAAGTAGATGGAGGATAATTAATGACCACAGCAGAAGTCAAATGGAGCAGGTTGGGCAAATCTAATTTTGAGAATCCATGACAAATTGCAGGCTGTACAAAGCTTGCACAAAGCAAACTACAAAGTTTAGATTTTCTTAATTTTTAATCTCCATAGTTGCCAAAAAAAATAATAATAATTCCAGGCATACTTTTGCTGTGCGTCCACAAAGTCACTGTAGGCAGAGAATTTAATTAATTAGCATATTGTTGACTTATTCAACAATTTTAAAATACTTCATATACAAGAAGATTTATCATGAGGACAGAAACACAGCCAAAAGGGAGTGTGCCTTATTAAAATTATTTAGGTTTTTATTTAAACTGTAGACTAAATTTTTTAACGATGCAGTACATTTAAGGTGCAGCAACCTAACAGCTCCTGCAGTGAATACAATGATGAAAAATTACACTGCAAACACATTTGGCAATTGGCATAACATATTTAAAAACATAATTTGACACTCACCATTCTGTTTAGAACTGCAGGGGTACTAAGTGGAAAATGAGGGGGACTGGTGCTTAGTGGGGTACAAAGAGAGCTCTGGTTATCAGTGGGAGAAAAAAGGGGCACTGGTGCTTAGTGGAGACAGAGGGGGACACCGGTGATCTGTGGGGGGAGTGGGGGCACTGGTACTCAGTGCTCAGTGGAGGGAACAAGAGGGGGTACTGGTGCTCAGTGGGGACAGAGGGGGACACTGTTGCTCTGTGGGGGTAGTGGGGGCACTGGTGCTCAGTGGAGGGAACAAGAGTGGGCACTGGGGCTCAGTGGAAGCAGAGGGTGCACTGCTGCTCAGGGGGGGGGAGGGGTGGAGGCATTTGTGCTCAAAGGCAGGACAAAAGAGAGCACTGGTGCCAAGTGGGGGAACAAGGGGTGGGGGACGGTACTGGTGCTCAGTAGGGGGACAAAGAGAGCACTGGTGCTCAGTGGCAGGACAAGAGGGGACACTGGTGCTCATTGGGGAAACAAGAGTGGGCACTGGTGCTCAGTGGAGGCAGAGGGGGCACTGATGCTCTGGGGGGGAGGGGGTGGAGGCATTGGTGCTCAAAGGCAGGACAAAGAGAGCACTGGTGCTAAGTGGGGGAACAAGGGGTGAGGGACGGTACTGGTGCTCAGTAGGGGGACAAAGAGAGCACTGGTGCTCAGTGAGGGAACAAGAGGTGGCACTGGTGCTCAGTGTGGGGGGGGGCAAAAAAGTGGCACTGGTGCTCAATGAGGGGGACAAGAGGGTACTAGTGCTGAGTGAGGGGACAAGGACTGGCACTGGTGCTCATTGGAGGGAGAGGAAGGCACTGGTGCTCAATACCTGGCTGCTTGATACCATCCAGACTCCTGTAGATGAATCATTCCCTTTCTCCATGTTCTTGTCTGCTGCTCTTTTCTCCAGCCACAGATGCAATGACAGCTCAGATGATCCCTGCTGTCACTTATAAACAAAGAGCCGGTGGCAAAGGAAGACTTCCTCTACTCACTTCTCTGCCAGGCTCTGACTGATGACACCATTAGGGATGAGCTTCGTGTTCGAGTCGAACATACGTTCGACTTGAACATCGGCTGTTCGATCGTTCGACGAAGATCGAACGATTTGGGCCGTTCGCGCCAAATTCGAGTGACGCGAATGGCCCACAATGCACTACGCCATCGCAGTGTCATTCAGGCGCTGTGATTGGCCAAGCATGCACTGTGACCCCGCATGCTTGGCCAATCACAGCGCCGGCAGCGAGGAGAGCAATGATTGGCCACAGGCAGGATGCCTGTGGCCAATTATTGCTGAGGGTGTTTAGTACACGCCCCACACTATAAAAGGCCGCCAGCACGGCGGCCTAGTGTAGTGTGTTCCGGAGCAGGGAAAGAGAAGCATAGGCAGGGACAGTGACATTTAATTTTTTTGCTTAACCTGGATTCCTTTAGTTTAGGGAAAGAGAAGGATAGGTAGGGAGAGTGTCAGTGTGTTTTACTGTGCGAATCCTTGTTTCTAGGGACAGGGAAGGACAGTGAGGGAATTCTCCTTGTGCTATAGTGTGCTTTAAAAAAACATTTTTTCTAGGGACAGAAAACTATAGGTAGGGAGAGTGTCAGTGTGTTTTACTGTGCGAATCCTTGTTTCTAGGGACAGGGAAGGACAGTGAGGGAATTCTCCTTGTGCTATAGTGTGCTTTAAAAAAACATTTTTTCTAGGGACAGAAAACTATAGGTAGGGAGACTGTCAGTGTGTTTTACTGTGCGAATCCTTGTTTCTAGGGACAGGGAAGGACAGTGAGGGAATTCTCCTTGTGCTATAGTGTGCTTTAAAAAAACATTTTTTCTAGGGACAGAAAACTATAGGTAGGGAGAGTGTCAGTTTCTTTTACTGTGCGAATCCTTGTTTCTAGGGACAGGGAAGGACAGTGAGGGAATTCTCCTTGTGCTATAGTGTGCTTTAAAAAAACATTTTTTCTAGGGACAGAAAACTATAGGTAGGAAGAGTGTCAGTTTCTTTCACTGTGATAATCCTTGTTTCTAGGGACAAAGAAGGAAAGTGAGGGAAATTCTCCTTGTGCTATAGTGTGCTTTAAAAAAACATTTTTTCTAGGGACAGAAAACTATAGGTAGGGAGAGTGTCAGTGGGTTTTACTGTGCGAATCCTTGTTTCTAGGGACAGGGAAGGACAGTGAGGGAATTCTCCTTGTGCTATAGTGTGCTTTAAAAAAACATTTTTTCTAGGGACAGAAAACTATAGGTAGGGAGAGTGTCAGTGTGTTTTACTGTGCGAATCCTTGTTTCTAGGGACAGGGAAGGACAGTGAGGGAATTCTCCTTGTGCTATAGTGTGCTTTAAAAAAACATTTTTTCTAGGGACAGAAAACTATAGGTAGGAAGAGTGTCAGTTTCTTTCACTGTGATAATCCTTGTTTCTAGGGACAGGGAAGGAAAGTGAGGGAAATTCTCCTTGTGCTATAGTGTGCTTTAAAAAAACATTTTTTCTAGGGACAGAAAACTATAGGTAGGAAGAGTGTCAGTTTCTTTCACTGTGATAATCCTTGTTTCTAGGGACAGGGAAGGAAAGTGAGGGAAATTCTCCTTGTGCTATAGTGTGCTTTAAAAAAACATTTTTTCTAGGGACAGAAAACTATAGGTAGGAAGAGTGTCAGTTTCTTTCACTGTGATAATCCTTGTTTCTAGGGACAGGGAAGGAAAGTGAGGGAAATTCTCCTTGTGCTATAGTGTGCTTTAAAAAAACATTTTTTCTAGGGACAGAAAACTATAGGTAGGAAGAGTGTCAGTTTCTTTCACTGTGATAATCCTTGTTTCTAGGGACAGGGAAGGAAAGTGAGGGAAATTCTCCTTGTGCTATAGTGTGCTTTAAAAAAACATTTTTTCTAGGGACAGAAAACTATAGGTAGGAAGAGTGTCAGTTTCTTTCACTGTGATAATCCTTGTTTCTAGGGACAGGGAAGGAAAGTGAGGGAAATTCTCCTTGTGCTATAGTGTGCTTTAAAAAAACATTTTTTCTAGGGACAGAAAACTATAGGTAGGAAGAGTGTCAGTTTCTTTCACTGTGATAATCCTTGTTTCTAGGGACAGGGAAGGAAAGTGAGGGAAATTCTCCTTGTGCTATAGTGTGCTTTAAAAAAACATTTTTTCTAGGGACAGAAAACTATAGGTAGGAAGACTGTCAGTTTCTTTCACTGTGATAATCCTTGTTTCTAGGGACAGGGAAGGAAAGTGAGGGAAATTCTCCTTGTGCTATAGTGTGCTTTAAAAAAACATTTTTTCTAGGGACAGAAAACTATAGGTAGGAAGAGTGTCAGTTTATTTCACTGTGATAATCCTTGTTTCTAGGGACAGGGAAGGACAGTGAGGGAAATTCTCCTTGTGCTATAGTGTGCTAAAGCATTCCTCATCAACCATCTTTGAAATCCTTGTTTTTTTGGACAGTCAGGGAAATTGTCGTTGTGCTATTCTGTGCAAAAGCAATCATCCTCAACCATATTTAGAAATCCTTAAGTAAAGGGACAGAGAAGGACACCTGAAGGTAGCCCTTATTGCTTTTTTCCCATCTCCCTGCAGGCCATCTATTAGAATGTCTGGAAGGCAAACAAGGAGAGGCAGACAGTCAGGAGGCAATAAAAGAGGGCAAGCAGGCTCTGTGTCTGGGGGCAACAGTGCTGGTCGTGGACGCGGTGCATTGTCATCAGCACATGGCCATGGGACACGCTTGTCCTTCTTTTCGGCAGCTGGACATGTTGAGCCACATCATGCCGAAGACTTGGTAGAGTGGATGACCAAGCCCTCCTCCTCCTCCTCATCCTCTCTCACCCAGGCTCAGGGTACTGGAAAAGCAGCTGCCAACGCGTCCTCTTCCCTGGTATCAATGTCAGACTCATCATCAGTCACTCCTTCCCTAGACCCACCATGTCCTCCTCCTGAGGAGTCCCCCGAACTGTTTGAGCACAGTGTTGGGTACATGCTCCAGGAGGATGCCCAGCGTTTCGAAGGGTCTGATGATGAAACCCAGCTAGAGGAAGGCAGTAGCGTGAGAGCAGACAGAGGGGATGCTCAAGAAGGACACCAATCTGGCAGTCATGTTCCAGCAGCTGCAGCATACTGCCAGATTGGCTCCAGTGATGAGGAGGGAGGGGATGATGAGGTCACTGACTCCACGTGGGTGCCTAATAGGAGAGAGGAGGAGGAGGAGGATGAGGAGGAGGCACATCTCCAACAAGGCAGGATGCCCTTTGGTGGCCAGCGTAAGGGCAGTACACCAACGGAATCACACCGCAGAGCTCCGCCTGTGCAGGGCGCTGCCTCTGCCCGTCATTCAAAAAGTTCTTTGGTGTGGGCCTTTTTTGAGGCTAGTGCATCAGATCGCACAGCTGCTGTTTGCAACATATGTCTCAAGCGTATATCGCGTGGCCAAAACATCAGCCGCTTGGGTACCACATGCCTGACCAGACATATGTTGACCTGCCATGCAGCTCGTTGGCAAGCCTACCTCAAAGACCCACACCAAAGAACAAAGCGGACCTCTCCTTGCACCGCATCAGCTGGGATCTCCAACCCCACTATAACTTCAGTCCTCTCTGAAACATGCACTGAGAGGAATGAAGGTGTAGAATTAGGTGTGTCACAGCCAAGTAGTTGCGGCCACTCTGCTAGCAGTACACCGACGTCCGATTCTAGCAGGCAAATTTCCCTGCCCCAGCTGCTGGACCGTCGAAAGAAGTTCACTCCCAGCCATCCACATGCCCAGCGGTTGAATGCTAGCTTGGCTAAATTGCTAGCACTTCAACTGCTGCCTTTGCAGTTGGTAGACTCGGCCCCCTTCCGTGAGTTTGTGCAATGTGCGGTTCCTCAGTGGCAGGTTCCCAAACGCCACTTTTTCTCACGGAAGGCTATTCCGGCTCTCTACCGGCATGTGGAAGGCAATGTCTTGGCCTCGCTGGACAGGGCGGTCAGCGGTAAGGTGCATATTACCGCTGACTCATGGTCCAGCAGGCATGGACAGGGACGTTACCTTTCTTTCACGGCCCATTGGGTCACTCTTTTGGCAGCTGGGAAGGATGCAGGACAAGGTGCAGTAGTGTTGGAGGTTGTTCCACCGCCACGCTTCCAAAATGCTACTACTGGTTGTGACACACCTCTCTCCTCCACCCCCTCCTCTTCTTCTTCCTCCATGGCCTCTTCCTGTGGTTTGTCCTCGGAACCAGCGGTGCTCCGTAGGCGTTCAAGGGGCTACGCAAGTACGCAGGCAAAAAGATGCCATGCCGTGCTTGCGCTGGTGTGTTTGGGGGACAGAAGCCACACTGGGGCAGAGGTCCTGTCTGCTCTGCAGGGCCAGGCCGAGAGGTGGTTGACGCCACGCCAGCTTAAGCCAGGAATGGTGGTTTGCGACAATGGCACCAACCTCCTCTCCGCCCTCCGACAGGGACAACTGACCCATGTGCCCTGTGTGGCTCACGTCCTTAACCTGGTGGTGCAGCGGTTCTTGGGCAGGTACCCGGGCTTACAGGATGTCCTGAGGCAGGCCAGGAAAGTCTGTGTGCATTTCCGCAGATCTTATAATGCCAGTGCTCGCCTGGCTGAGCTGCAAAAGGAGTTGAACCTGCCCAAGAACCGCCTTATATGTGACATGCCCACCAGGTGGAACTCAACGTTGGCCATGCTGCAGCGGCTGCACACGCAGCAGAGGGCCATCAATGAGTACCTGTGCGACTACGGCACCAGGACAGGGTCAGGGGAGCTTGGTTTTTTTTCTCCACGCCAGTGGGGCATGATCAGGGATGCATGCACTGTCCTGGCACCATTTGAGGAGGCCACGAGGATGGTGAGCAGTGACAGTGCATGCATCAGTGACACTGTACCTCTTGTCCACCTGTTGGAGCACACGCTGCGTGGAATAATGGACAGGGCACTTGAGGCAGAACAGAGGCAGGAAGAGGAGGACTTCCTTGCCTCTCAAGGCCCCCTTTACCCAGACAGTGTTCCTTCTGTCCCACCCATCGCACAGGAAGAGGAGGAGGAGGAGGAGGAGGAGGATTGTGTCAGCATGGAGGTGGAGGCTGGCACTCAGCATCATCAGCAGCAGTCTTTTAGGGATGATTTACAGTCCCAAGAAACCAGTGGACTTGTACGTGGCTGGGAGGAGGTGGCTGCGGATCATGTCGTCCTTAGTGACCCAGAGGACTCCGGAGCGAATGCCTCAGCAAACCTACGCTGCATGGCCTCCCTGATCCTGCAAAGTCTGCGGAAGGATCCTCGTATTCTTCGGATCAAGGAGAGGGACCATTACTGGCTGGCCACTCTCCTTGATCCACGGTACAAGGGTAAGGTTGCGGACCTTATGTTACCGTCGCAGAGGGAGCAGAGGATGAGACAACTCCGGGAGGCCTTGCAGAAAGGTCTGTGCAACGCGTTCCCAGAGACTGGGAGGTTACAAACTCCTGGTCCTGGACAACGAGTTGCTGAGGCTTCGGCCAGTCAAAGAAGGAGCGGTGGGGAAGGTGGCCGTCTGACCGATGCGTTCAGACAATTCTTTAGTCCGCAGCCCCAAAGTATGATCGGTTCCAGCAACCATCGCCAGCGTCTGATAAACATGGTGCAGGAATATCTAGGGGCAAGGTCAGACTTGGACACCTTCCCCACCGAAAATCCTATGGCTTACTGGGTCTTGAGGATGGATCACTGGCCAGAGCTTGCACAGTATGCAATTGAGCTACTGGCCTGTCCTGCATCCAGCGTTCTTTCGGAACGCACATTCAGTGCTGCTGGAGGATTTGTCACGGATCACAGGGTGCGCCTGTCCACCGACTCGGTTGATCGACTGACTTTCATCAAGATGAACCAGTCTTGGATCACCACCAGCTACCACACACCTGATGCTGATATAACAGACTAATTGATTTTAACATGTCACATCCCTTCAAGACTGATGCTGATGCTGAGTGCCTGTGCTGTTATGTTGACTGGCTATCCTCCTCCTCCGAGTCCTCAATGATACGATTGATGATGATAGCTTGGAAGATCATTTTTGTTTATGGGTGCCGCCACCAGTGGCTAAGGCCCAATTTTTCAGCCCCTGTTTTACAGGGGCGTGTAATTACAATTTTTTTAGCAATAATTTGCCATAGGGCTCATTGCTGTGCTCCAAGTACAGTATCTGTGAGGGGTTGGAGTGTTGTGGCACCAGTGCCTAAGGCCCAATTTTTCAGCCCCTGTTTAACAGAGGCGTGTCATTACAATTTTTGAAGCAATACTTTGCAACAGGGCTCATTGCTGTGCTCCAAGTACAGTATCTGTGAGGGGTTGTAGTGTTGTGCCACCAGTGCCTAAGGCCCAATTTTTCAGTCCCTGTTCAACAGGGGCATGCAATTACAATTCTTGATCTAATAATTCACAGCAGGGCCCATTGCTGCACCCACCAAGAGTAACTCTGAGGGCTTACAGTGTTGTGGCAACGCCACCACCACCACCACCACGAAAGGCCCAATTTTTCAGCCCCTGTTCAAAAGGGGCATGTAATTACAATTCTTGATCTAATAATTCACAGCAGGGCCCATTGCTGCACCCACCAAGAGTAACTCTGAGGGCTTACAGTGTTGTGGCAACACCACCACCACCACCACCACCACGAAAGGCCCAATTTTTCAGCCCCTGTGTCAGGGAAATTCCCCGTCTGTTGTCACCAATCTGCGCTCAGTGCGCATGCGCGGCAAAACGGCGCATCGGCGCATGCGCGTGCGTGGCGGGACGGCGCTTCGGCGTGCTCGGGTGCGCGCACCGGCGCAACGACGAATGCGCATGCGCAATAGCTCGCCAATGGGACTACAGGCGGGCCTATTTAAACAGACGCAGTAACACTATCTGGTTGCTGGTTTGTCAGCTTTACTGTGTTTCCTTGTGCCTGAAAGAAGTTAAAGTTCTCCTGCTGTGACCCGGACCGGATTTGACTACGCTTCTGCTTCTCCTGAACCTGACCCCTTGGCTTGCTAAACGGACTTCTACCTCTCTCCTTGTGCTTGACCCTCGGCCTGTGACCCGGATCTGCTGCCTGTCTCCAGCCCTCTACCTTCTGCCTGTACCCTGGACTTCTTGCCTAACCTGACTATTCTGGTGCTTCCTGCTAAGCTCCTAAACGGACTTGTGCCTTGCTTCTGGTTGCTGTTTGACCCTGTCTACCCTTGGTGTTTGACTCCTGGCCTGTTCTTCAGACTCATTCCTGCTAGATTCTTCAGCAAGACACCTCCACCTGCTGGTGGCCAGTGCTCAAGACACCTCTACCTGCTGGTGGCCAGTGCTCCCTCGTGCTGTCCTCTCCCTGTCTCACCTCCAGGGGGCGGAGTGCGCTTGGGTGCAAGGGTGAACCACTCTCGGCATCTCGGCCTCGGTAAGTACATAGCCTGACAGTACAAACCAGCCAGATGTCTGAGGCCGACAGAGTGCGTTCCCCATTCGACACCCTCTGCCAGCAGGTCTCCACCCTAACGGACACTGTCCAAAGACTCCAAGAGGGATATACCCAGATTGATGGCCGTCTTCAACAGCTCACTGGTCTCCTAGGGCCAGGCCCCACAGCTGCCACCTCTGCCAACACCGCCACCAACTCCCAAGTACCTACGAGTTCTACAGTAGTGATGGCCACCCCTGAACCCAGGGTCCCTATTCCGGAGCATTTTTCGGGTGTCCGCAAAAAATACCGGGCCTTTAAAAACGCCTGCTCCCTCTACCTTGCCCTCCAACCAAGGACCTTCTCTTCGGAAGCAGTAAAGGTGGGGTTTATCATCTCTCTCTTAACGGATGACCCTCAAGCCTGGGCCCATGGCCTGATGGAGCAACAGAGCCCCATATTGGACTCAGTAGAGACATTTTTTGAACATATGGCTCAATTATACGATGATCCCCAGCGATCAGCCACGGCCGAGTCCGTCCTCCATAACCTAACTCAGGGGAGAAGACCGGTGGAAGACTATACGTCGGAATTTAGGAAATGGTCCGCCGACACCAAATGGAATGAGGCGGCCCTCAGATACCAATACCGCCAGGGACTATCTGAGACTCTCAAGGACGAGCTGGCCAGGATCGAAACCCCCACTACCTTGGAGAACCTGATCCAATCCGCCATACAACTCGATAGGCGTCTGCGTGAACGACGGGCGGAGCGATTTCAATCTCCTCGTCCCAACTGGCCTCCATCCAGGACTGTACCTCACTACCCACCAACCTCTGCGCCTGCAGTCACACCTCTTCCTGAGCCAGAACCCATGCAGCTCGGGTTGGTTCGGGCTCCCCTGACTCCTGAGGAAAAACAGCGAAGGCGTCAGGCCAATCTGTGCCTATATTGCGGGGGTGCCGGCCACTTCCTCCTCAACTGCCCCGTAAGACCTAGTAAGTCTATCTCTAAAGACACTTTAAACTATCAACTCTTTGACAACCCTCAGTCTTATGTCATTCTCTTTGTGTCTCTACAGCTGCCGGAAGGGGCAATCCGCCTCCCGGCAATTATTGATTCTGGAGCCTGCAGCTGCTTCCTGGACTCTGCCTTAGCCTCAAGATTCCATGTCCCCACTCAACCTAAGGACCACTGCCTTCAGATCCACCTGGCAGATGGGTCCTTGCCCCGTTCATGGCTGATCACGCAGGAAACCAAACCTATCCTTGCCATCTCTGACTCGGGTCATCAAGAACTTCTCCGGTTAGACCTCATACCTTCCCCCGATGTTCCCCATCATCCTGGGTCTTCCCTGGCTACAGGCACACGAGCTTCTCATAAATTGGGTGAAGAAAGAGGTTAGCTTCACCTCCTCCTATTGTTCCCAGAACTGTCTTGCCTCTGCCTCTACGGTCTGCGCTTCCATGATTGCCAAGCCGGACAACCTACAGCATGTTCCTTCAGTCTATCTAGAATTCCGGGACGTGTTCGATAAGCAGCAAGCCGACCATCTACCACCTCATCGGCCCTATGATTGCCCTATCGATCTCTTGCCGGGCTCCAAAATTCCGTTCGGACGTATCTTTCCGTTGTCCGAAACCGAGTTGAAAGCCCTCAAGGCTTATATTGATGAAAACCTCCAGAAGAGATTTATTCGCCCTTCCTCCTCTCCAGCCGGTGCAGGAATCTTCTTTGTGGAAAAGAAAGACGGGTCCTTAAGACCCTGTATCGATTACCGGGACCTAAACAAGATAACCATTAAGAACAGGTACCCACTACCCCTTATTCCGGAGCTATTTCAGCGCTTCCGATCTGCTCGGGTCTTTTCCAAACTGGATCTACGGGGGGCCTACAATCTTATCAGAATCAGGGCCGGAGACGAGTGGAAAACCGCCTTCAGATCTCGTTTTGGACACTTTGAGTATTCGGTCATGCCGTTCGGTCTTTGTAATGCTCCAGCCACCTTCCAACACCTAGTCAACGACATTTTCAGACAGCACCTTGATGACTTCTTAGTAGTGTACCTGGACGATATCCTCATCTTTTCCACCAACATCGAACTCCACCGGGCTCATGTCATGAAGGTCCTCACCATCCTTCGGAAGCACAAACTCTACCTCAAAGCTGAGAAATGCGAGTTCGAAAAGACCACCGTACAGTTCCTCGGCTTTATCATTTCCATCGATGGGGTCGCGATGGACCCGCAGAAGGTGAAGGCCATTCAGTACTGGCCAGCCCCAACCGACAAGAAGGGGGTACAGCGGTTTATAGGCTTCGCCAACTTCTATAGGAGATTCATCGGGGGCTTTTCCTCCATTGTGGCCCCAATAACCCAACTTACCCGGCAAAATAACCGTTTTCACTG
This sequence comes from Rana muscosa, assembly GCA_029206835.1. NCBI lineage: Eukaryota > Metazoa > Chordata > Amphibia > Anura > Ranidae > Rana > Rana muscosa. The sequence continues at coordinate 526,247,288 of CM055121.1, forward strand.
GTCTCCAGAAGCTCAAGAGGCCTTCTCTCGCCTCAAGGACGTCTTCACTTCAGCACCAGTACTTCAGCACCCGGATCCTCTACTGCCGTTCACCCTGGAAGTGGACGCCTCTGAGACAGCCATCGGAGCCATCCTCTCTCAAAGACGAGGCCCCAAGTCTCTCCTGTATCCAGTAGCCTTTGCCTCTAAAAAGTTGACTCCCCCGGAGCGAAACTATGATGTAGGGGACCGGGAATTACTGGCCATAAAATTCGCACTGGAGGAATGGCGATACCTTCTGGAGGGGGCAGTACACCCCATCATGATCTTCACAGATCATAAAAATCTAGAGTACTTAAGAACAGCTCAACGTCTATGCCCCAGGCAGGCCCGTTGGGCCCTTTTCTTCACCCGGTTCAACTTTCACATTTCCTATAGACCCGGCTCCAAGAATGGGAAGGCGGATGCGCTATCCAGGATGTTTCCGGAAACCCCTCAGTCGGCCCAACCGGGCACCATTCTGTCAGCTCAGAACTTTCTGTTGATTCCCCGGGCCGATCTACTCACCTCTATTAAAATCGCTTCCGGGCTCTGCTCTGATCCGGTCACTACCTCCCTGGAGAAGCGGGACGGCCTATTCTGGTCCCAGGACAAGATTTTCGTCCCTCTGGAAACAAGACCGCTGGTCTTGAGGACCTTCCACGATCTCAAACTGGCAGGTCACTTCGGAGCACGTAAATCGTCGGAACTTGTCTCCCGCTCCTTCTGGTGGCCAGGCTGGAGGCAAGATTGTAAGTCTTATGTCGCTTCCTGCACTCAGTGTCAGCGTAACAAGGGGCCAAACACCAAGAGTTGGGGCCTGCTCAAGCCCTTACCCATTCCTGAGCGCCCTTGGGCGGACGTGTCCATGGACTTTATCGTGGACTTGCCTTCCTCCGGAGGGTTTACCACGATTCTGGTGGTTGTGGACCGCCTCTCAAAAATGGCTCACTTTTTACCGATGATTGGGACACCTTCAGCCATGGATACTGCTCAAATCTTTTTTAAGGAGATAACCAGGCTTCATGGAATACCAAAGAGTATCACCTCCGACAGAGGGGTCCAGTTCACTTCAAAATTCTGGAAGGAACTCTGCAAGTCACTAGAAGTCAAAACCTGCCTCTCGTCGGCGTACCACCCCCAAAGCAATGGCCAGACAGAAAGAACCAATCAGACCCTGGAGCAATACCTCCGTTGTTTCTGCTCTGCTTCCCAGGATGACTGGGCATCTCTACTTCCTTACGCAGAGTTTGCCTATAACAATTCAATGCATTCTGCTACCAATCAAACCCCCTTTTGGGCCAATTACGGTTTTCATCCCTCCTTTCTCCCTGAAAACATCCCCGAGAGCCCTGTTCCCGCGGTCCAGGACCGAGTGGCTTCTGTCCAGGCGAATTTCCAAAGACTCCAGGAGATGATGCGGAATGCCCAAGGATCCTACAAGAAATTTTATGACCGGGGAAGGAAGGAAAACCCGGCGTTCAGAGTCGGGGAAAAAGTTTGGCTTTCCGCCGCCAACCTCAGATTGCCTATTCCCTCTCGAAAGCTCGGCCCTAGATTTATCGGGCCCTTCAAGATCAAACGAGCTATTAATCCTGTGGCTTTTGAACTAGCATTACCTGATTCCTATAGGATTCACCCAGTGTTCCACTCATCTTTATTAAAACCCGTCATTCCCAACGCCTTTCCTGGAAGAGATGAACCTCCTCCACCACCAGTTGAAGTAGATGGGGAAAAGGAATTTGAGATGGAATCCATCCTGGGCTGTAGGAAAAAAGGCAGACAGTTACAATACTTGGTTAAATGGAAGGGGTACCCCCCGGAAGACAACTCCTGGGAACCATCCAGGAACTTGCATGCTCCTCGCCTAATACGAGCCTTTCACCAAGAACATCCGGAATTAATGGCCAGTCTGGGCGTCCGGAGTCCGCCCCTCGGGGGGGGCACTGTCAGGGAAATTCCCCGTCTGTTGTCACCAATCTGCGCTCAGTGCGCATGCGCGGCAAAACGGCGCATCGGCGCATGCGCGTGCGTGGCGGGACGGCGCTTCGGCGTGCTCGGGTGCGCGCACCGGCGCAATGACGAATGCGCATGCGCAATAGCTCGCCAATGGGACTACAGGCGGGCCTATTTAAACAGACGCAGTAACACTATCTGGTTGCTGGTTTGTCAGCTTTACTGTGTTTCCTTGTGCCTGAAAGAAGTTAAAGTTCTCCTGCTGTGACCCGGACCGGATTTGACTACGCTTCTGCTTCTCCTGAACCTGACCCCTTGGCTTGCTAAACGGACTTCTACCTCTCTCCTTGTGCTTGACCCTCGGCCTGTGACCCGGATCTGCTGCCTGTCTCCAGCCCTCTACCTTCTGCCTGTACCCTGGACTTCTTGCCTAACCTGACTATTCTGGTGCTTCCTGCTAAGCTCCTAAACGGACTTGTGCCTTGCTTCTGGTTGCTGTTTGACCCTGTCTACCCTTGGTGTTTGACTCCTGGCCTGTTCTTCAGACTCATTCCTGCTAGATTCTTCAGCAAGACACCTCCACCTGCTGGTGGCCAGTGCTCAAGACACCTCTACCTGCTGGTGGCCAGTGCTCCCTCGTGCTGTCCTCTCCCTGTCTCACCTCCAGGGGGCGGAGTGCGCTTGGGTGCAAGGGTGAACCACTCTCGGCATCTCGGCCTCGGTAAGTACATAGCCTGACACCCTGTTCAACAGGGGCATGCAATTACAATTCTTGATCTAATAATTCACAGCAGGGCCCATTGCTGCACCCACCAAGAGTAACTCTGAGGGCTTACAGTGTTGTGGCAACACCACCACCACCACCACGAAAGGCCCAATTTTTCAGCCCCTGTTCAACAGGGGCATGCAATTACAATTCTTGATCTAATAATTCACAGCAGGGCCCATTGCTGCACCCACCAAGAGTAACTCTGAGGGCTTACAGTGTTGTGGCAACGCCACCACCACCACCACCACGAAAGGCCCAATTTTTCAGCCCCTGTTCAAAAGGGGCATGTAATTACAATTCTTGATCTAATAATTCACAGCAGGGCCCATTGCTGCACCCACCAAGAGTAACTCTGAGGGCTTACAGTGTTGTGGCAACGCCACCACCACCACCACCACGAAAGGCCCAATTTTTCAGCCCCTGTTCAAAAGGGGCATGTAATTACAATTCTTGATCTAATAATTCACAGCAGGGCCCATTGCTGCACCCACCAAGAGTAACTCTGAGGGCTTACAGTGTTGTGGCAACGCCACCACCACCACCACCACGAAAGGCCCAATTTTTCAGCCCCTGTTCAAAAGGGGCATGTAATTACAATTCTTGATCTAATAATTCACAGCAGGGCCCATTCCTGCACCCACCAAGAGTAACTCTGAGGGCTTACAGTGTTGTGGCAACGCCACCACCACCACCACCACGAAAGGCCCAATTTTTCAGCCCCTGTTCAAAAGGGGCATGTAATTACAATTCTTGATCTAATAATTCACAGCAGGGCCCATTGCTGCACCCACCAAGAGTAACTGTCAGGGCTTACAGTGTTGTGGCACCAGCACCACCATCAAAGGCCCAATTTTTACTACCACTGTTCAACAATTATATGTAATTAAAATTCCTGATATAATAGTTGACAGCAGGGCGTTCCAGCACCAACCAAGAGTAACTGTGAGTGCTTACAGTGTTGTGCCAACACCAACAACTAAGGGGCCTATTTCTGCAGAGTATATACGGCAGGTCCCTACTTTCAAACATCCAACTTACAAACGACTCCTACTTGCAAACGCAAGAAGACAACAGGAAGTGAGAGGAAATCTACCACTAGGAAGGAAAATTCTCTCCTGTAAGAATAAATATGGGAGAAAGGTGTCTCCTCTGTACTGATGCTTTATCAGCAATCCTTGTTTCAAGAAAAACACCACATTTCAAAAACAGTTGTCATTGGGACGGAAAGTGAGGTGAAATGTTCTGAACAGGGGCACAGACAGCAAAACAAATGTTACAGGGGTGATAACCCTTACCTATGTTTTCCAAAAAGTTTAAAAATAGATTTTTGGGCTGGAGCTACACTTAAACAATGTACCTGTTCAAAATTACAAACAGATTCTACATAAGAACAAACCTACAGTCCCTGTCTTGTATGCACCGCCTGTATACGGCTGTTCAGAGTATATAGGGCCTTTTTTATTTTATGTGCGGGGTTCCCCTTAATATCCATACAAGACCCAAAGGGGCTGGTAATGGGCTGGGGTAGGGGGGGGGGGGGGGGTCATGGGGTAGCTATGCCATTTTTCTTAAAGATTTTCATCCATATTACCGGGACCAGACATTACATTAAAGCCGCAAGCAGTTTTAAATGGCTTTTTTTTCCTTTAGAAGTGTCATTTTGTGCAGGGACAGTTCTAAACACGGGAAACACGTGGCACTTCACAGGCATACTTTAGACACCCCCCAGGTACGATATTTAAAGGAATATTTGACTTTTTTTTTTTCACTTTATGCATCATTAAAATGACTGCTCCCGAAAAACGACCGTTTTTAAAACTTCTTTTTGCATTGATACATGTCCCCTGGTGCACAACCCGGGTTCCCAAACCCTTTTTAGGACAATAACATGCATAATAGTTGTTATAATTAGCACTTTAGAATTCGAACGTTCGCATCCATTGTATTTAATAGGGTTCTAATGTTCGTACGAACTTTCGGTCCTAGACACCAGAGCCCAGCAGAGGATGCCAATGATGGAAGTCTTCCTTTGCTGCCAGTTCTTTGTTTACTTGGATGAGCTGTCACTGAACTTCCAGGCTGAAGCGGAGGATGGAGGCACCTACTGATCCTCTTGCCTAATCCATCTTTTGGTGGCAGCTCTGCCTATAGTTGAGAGGTTTACCTCAAGCTGTGAGGGGACACAGCCATTGTGAGACTACAAAAACGTGACTGTCTTGGCAAATCGAGGACGTGGTAAGTATGAATCTCAGGCCCAAGCATAGTCAGGATGGGATCTTACTAAGTTTTATGCATATGCCAATTTTTAAAAAGCTGGTTTTTGGAAGCGGTTTTAAGGGCTCTTAGGGTGGATTGGGGCAGTTGACTGAACTTAAAACCTTATAGTGTTTACGAAGCAGTGCAACACTTTAGCTACCTTATACATAACTCACAGATTTACTTTAATTGGTGCACTTGGCATATTGGAAAAAGTAATTGTGTTCCTTTTGAATCACCTGTCAGTGAGCTAAGAAGTTAATAATTAAGCAATTTTTGTCTGCCCATTGAAAAACTCAAAACATTATTTTGGCATGGTTGCAAATCTAGAGTTTTTTTTTAGCATTTTTCCTGTGCTTATGATCAATTTACTCACACACTTTTTATTTTAAACGATAATCTTTATTCTGATCATGTGGTCCTTCAAGCATTATTTTATTTATTGGTTATCTAAGTTGTCATGACCCTCATTTATCATTTGACTCTTACTAAAATTGTGTTGGAAAATAGGGTCGCGCAAACTTTTTTTTTTTAGGATAGTCTACTGTATATTCTAATCCTGTAGTTTTCAAGTATTATTATATTTAAAGGATATCTACGTCATCATGACCCTCATTCATTATTTAACTCTTTTTACTTAAATTGTGTAAGTGATGGAACATAAGGTGATTCATATACCTGTATGAACAATAATGCCCACACATATGTATAAATAGATCCTAGCGAGTGTACTCTGAGTCCTCGGTGCAGAAAGTTCTAAATACATAGACTGCTGCAGTATATTGGTCAGTGCTTGGCATGTAAGGGACAGTGTTTGTCACTGAATGGTCTAACTGTGAGAGACAGACATAAATACTCAGTGAATAAGGAAAATAATCTACTATACTGAGACTGATGCACAAAAAAAGGACCTTCTCAAAGAAAGTGGTTTTAAATGCCTGCATGTAACCTTTTTATAATAATTACTGATAAGACTGTCTTCTCTTTGTATAGAAACTAGTTTTATTTTAAATTTAGAACATATTTTTGAAAGGACGTATGACTGTTACTAGTCCACATATTTCTGTATAGCTGAATAACCTTGTTAAAATGGACCAATACGCTAATGCGCCAGTGCCTTAATTAGTGGGCTGAGCAGCCAATAGTCTTCCCCCGTCCAGGTGCTTGCTCATAACTGACCAACAAATAACCTGTAACTGTATGTAAAAAAGTGTGCCCTGTGACATAAGAAAAGCCTGGAAACTCCTCTCTTTCCTCTATGCTGGGTCTGCAACAAACTATCAGGTTAGTTCAAGTTTACTGTATAGCACTAAACATGTACTGCTGGAGGACACTACACTACCCACATTACCAGAACTGGTAGTAGAGAACAGCTCTACTACACTATATTACCAAAAGTATTGGGACGCCTGCCTTTACATGAACGTTAATGGCAGTCTTAGTCAGTAGGGTTCAATATTGCGTTGGCCCACCCTTTGCAGCTATAAAAGCTTCAACTCTTCTGGGAAGGCTGTCCACAAGGTTAGGAGTGTCTATGGGAATTTTTTACAATTCTTCCCGAAGCGCATTTGTGAAGTCAGGCACTGATGTGGACGAGAAAGCCTGGCTCGCAGTCTCCACTCTAATTGAGGTCAGGTTGAGGTGAGGACTCTATGCAGGCCAGTCAAGTTCCTCCACCCCAAACTCGCTAATCCATGTCTTTATGGAACTTGCTTTGTGCACTGGTCTAAATCATTTGGTGGAGGGGGGATTATGCTGTGCGGTTATTTTTTAAGGGCTGGGCTTGGTCCCTTAGTTCCAGTGAAGGGAACTTTTAAGGCGTCAGCATGCCAAGACATTTTGGACAAATTTATACTCCCAACTTTGTTGGGGATGGCCCCTTCCTGTTCCACCATGACCATGCAACAGTGCACAAACAACGTCCATAAAGACAAGGATGAGCGAGTTTGGGGGGGAGGAACTTGACTGGCCTGCACAGAGTCCTGACCTCAAACTGATAGAACACTTTTGGGATGAATTAGAGCAGGGACTTGCAAGCCAGGCCTTCTTGTCCACATCAGCGCCTGACCTCACAAATGCGCTTCTAGAAGAATGGTCAAACATTCCCATAGACACACTCCTAAGCCTTGTGGACAGCCTCCCAGAAGAATTGAAACTGTTATAGCTGCAAAGGGTGGACCAACTCAATATTGAACCCTATGGACTAAGGAATGCCATTAAAGTTCATGTGCGTCTAAAGGCAGGTGTCCCAATACTTTTGGTAATATAGTGTATACATGAGCACCTTCATTGCTAAAGGACTGGGTCAGCGGTAATCGGTACATTATAATACATTTTTAATAATGTGATTCTAAGGCTCGGGTTATACTGCTGCGATATGGGATCCGACTTGTAAGACCCCACAACATTTGACATGTCAAATTCAATGTTTCCCTATGAGAGCCATCTTAACTGATACTACACAATTTGCTCTAACTTTAAAAAAGGTTCCTGCACTACTTTGGTCCGACTTGGGTGAGATTTTAGCCCTTGTACAGGCTCCTAAATAGCATCCAAGTGGGAAGGAAGTAGTGGGGCAAAGTCCCAGTGCAAAGTCGCAGGCAAAGTCATACTACTTTGTCCTCGCAGTGGTGTGAACAAAGCCTTATGCCCCGTACACACGGTCGGATTTTCCGTCGGAAAAACCTTGGATGTTTTTTTCCAACGGAATTACACTCAAGCTTGACTTGCATACACACGGTCACACAAAAGTTCTCTGAACTTTCGACCGTCAATAACGCAGTGACGTACAACACTACAAAGAGCCGAGAAAATGAAGTTCAATGCTTCCGAGCATGCGTCGGAATTTTGCACGTCGGAATTGCTACAGACGATCGGATTTTCCGTCGGAAAATTAGAGAACCTGCTCTCAATCTTTTGCTGGCGGAAATTCCACCAGCAAAAGTCAGATGGAGCCTACACACAGTCGGAATTTCCGACCAAAAGCTCACATCAGACTTTTGCTGGAGGAATTTCCGACCGTGTGTACGCGGCATTAGAGAACATTTTATACAGTTCAGTATACAGGCGGTCCCCGGGTTACATACAAGACAGGGACTGTAGGTTTGTTCTTAAGTTGAATCTGTTTGTAAGTCCGAACAGGTAAATTTTTTAAGTGTAGCTCCAGCCAAAAATAGCATAGAGAAGGGTTAACACCCCTGTAACGTTTGTTTTGCTCTCTGTGCCCCTGTTCAGAAGATTTCACTTCACTTTCTGTCCCAATGACAACTGGATTTTGAAAATGTTGGGTTGTTGTGGAAACAAGCCTTGGTGATAACTCTTATGCCTCTTACACACGACCAGTTTTCCCGGCAGGAAAACTGCCATGACAGTTTTTCGACAGGAAAAACGGCCGTGTGTATGCTCAATCGCAGTTTTCTATTTTTCTGCCGGAATTCCAGGCTTTTTTTTTTTTTTGCCAGTTCTCCGATGTTAAACACTGCGAGGCAGTGCCGATGGAGCATACACACGGCCGGGATTCCCGACCAAAGCTCTCAATGGCAGTTTTCCTGTCGGGAAACCCGGCCGTGTGTACGGGGAAAAAACGACCAAGCAGGCTCTCGGTTCTCTCCTCGGTTTTCCCGGCGGACTTTTTACCGCCGGGAAAAACGATTGTGTGTACTAGGCATTATGCCCCGTACACACGGTCAGATTTTCTGCCAGCAAAAGTCCGATGTGAGCTTTTCGTCAGAAATTCCGACCGTGTGTATGCTCCTTAGGACTTTTGCTGGCGGAATTTCCGCCAGCAAAAGTTTGATAGCAGGTTCTCAATTTTTCCGAATCCTGAAAAAATTCTGATTGGAAATGATTGGAAATTCCGATCGTCTGTAGCAATTCCGACGCGCAAAATTCCGACGCATGCTCAGAAACAATTTGACGCATGCTCGGAAGCATTGAACTTTATTTTCTCGGCTCGTCGTAGTGTTGTATGTCACTGCGTTCTTGACGGTCGAAAGTTCAGAGAACTTTTGTGTGACCGTGTGTATGCAAGCTAAGCTTGAGCGGAATCCCGTCGGAAAAACCATCGAAGGGTTTTCCGACGGAAAATCCGACCGTGTGTACAGGGCATTACAGGAGTGATTTTACCTTCATAGGGGTGGATTTCCTCTCACTTCCTGTTGTCTCCCTCTGTTTGTAAGTAGGAGTCGTTTGTAAGTCGGATGTTTGTAACTAGGGGACCGCCTGTACTTGCTGTATCTTTGAGGGGCTGCCTGGATATTGCTATAGAGCATAGGTGAATGTTTATATGGCATACTGGCTTGCCGTTGTTTGCTATATATTTTACCAACAGCGCAAAGCTTTGCAGATGGTTCACAGCCACTAGGACCATCCCTTGTTACGTGGAATTCAAACTGAGTTTGAACTGCTCAGCATTGCATGCTGTGATTTTACAATAGAAAGCAGCAAGGGAAAGAAGCACATCCTTATTCGACGTTGACACCTGAACATGCTGTGCCAAATAGTATACTTATAGGAAGGCAGACTGTTGGCATTAATGTGTACAGTTTATAACAACATCTATTTTGCAGCCAGTTTACATGATTTGTACAATGTCAGGTTGATCCGTTGTTGTTTTTTGGTTCTGCGCAATTTGAACAGAAAGATTTTAGATAAGAAAGCCAGTCGAATAGCATTTGCACTTGGTTTCTATACTAATGCCGCATACACACGATCATTATTCACGGCGGTTAAAAAACCGCCGTGAATAATGTCATTAAAAACGAGGGAACGGCTTGTTCCCCACACACGGTCGTTTTTCACGTCGTTTTTTCTCTTGTCGAGAAAGCGACCGCCTGTGGTCTCCGCGGCAGTGTTTCCCTATGGGAAACACTGCCGCGGAAAACATGTCAAAAAAAACGACGAGAAAAATTAGAACATGTTCTAATTTTTCTCGTCGTTTTTAATGCCGATTTTCTCGTCGAAAAAAACGACAGAAAGCCCACAGACTATCATTTTTCTCGTTGAATGGGAAAAATGTCGTTTTTCTCGACGAGAAAAACGGCCGTGTGTACGCGGCATAAGTTGCATTCGATTTGTATACTAAATTTAAGGCAGGCCATAGATGATGCAACTTTCTGCTTGATTCCCTCATCAGCACAGTCAGTGTTGATAGGGGAATCCCTCCCGTGGAGCTATTGTGTTCTCCCAGCAAGGGGGAACGGGGGTGGTGCAGAGAGCCGTCCGTTGCTCGGTGAACACAGTGATTGATGCAAGTGGCTAAGGCTGCTGGCAATTATCGCATGTAAAAAGCGGACATGCTGGTTGTACCCAAGTCTTTTTTTTTTCTATTCTTTATCTCTGATGAAGGGGGAGTTCTGAACCCCCAAAAAGCATTGGCATCTGATTTTTTTTACCAACATTAATATAATTTTACTGTACTTTTCAATACCTTGTGGTCATCATTTAATATTTCTTTGAATTATTCCAGGAACTCTATCTATTTTACCCCCACAAGACAGAAAACCGCCTTTTGAAGCTGGTGATTAGATCATAAAATTACTTATTTTTTTAGGACAGTACTCCTAAAACACATTTTTGGTGTAGCTTGTGATACTGCATTTCTGGAAAGATCAACAGGTATTTTCCGTGCTTGTTGAAAATGTTCTTAGCCTAAAAAATGAAATTGAATGCCGCCACTACATCTAAGGACAGATAAACTGTAATATATTGCATTTTAGTTCTTGGGATTAGTTATCCTTTAAGGCCTCATGCACACTGGGCATAATAATGCTGCAGGCTTTTGGCATTTTTTTCTTCAGCCTGTATAAGCAACTCTATGTTAGTCTGTTTGTCCATGCATATTTGGGTGTTTACAGGTGTAGCGGGGGTCCCAAATTTAGGGACTGCTATGCCAAATTTAAGGGTGATTCGAGTGGTAGTTGGCTCGAATCTTTCAATTTGCTGGACTCTGCCTTGCTGTTGTTTTGCCTGGTGTGCAGTTCCCCTTAGAAGTATGGGTGGCGCTGTCACTTATACTCGGGGTTGAACCACAGGTAATGGGGCAGTGATTTTGTGTCCTCTCTCGGCAGCCGTAAAGTGGGTGTGTTTTGCCTGCTGGGCATCCAGGGAGAGGATTCATTAGGGGCAGACGCCGCCTGGGAGGGGTCGGTTCTTTTTGGTTCCAGAGTCGGAGTCCTGGTGCGTGGCGTTTGGCCCTCCAGGCCATGGGGCCACGTGCACTTCAGTCCCAGGCACCTTTATTCCTGGGACTGCAACTTCAGCCCTGGGCCCAGCACCTTTAGCTGGAGCCCACTTCGGGAGGAGGAATCCCAGGGTGCCGCCTTGCGAGGGGACCCGTTTCTAGAAGAGGAGGCTGGGGGAGGACCGTTCCGAAAGACTGGTGAGAGATCACCGTGAAGGAAGGGGCCCAGTAACTCTCTGGAGGGATGTCATCCATCCAAAAACAGGGATCTAAACAACAGGACCAGTAGGAGGTTCGGGACACTATAGATTCTGTGGCAGAGGATCTCCTGAACGCATCCATTAGGGAATCTAATAGACTGTTCGAGTTACACGCCGGCTGCTAGTGCCTTCGGGTGACTATCTGGGTGAGCTATACTCGGGATCCAGTGGCGAAGAAACAAGAGTGCCTGAACTGATCTGTCTTCCTAACACCTTTCTCTTCTCCTCATTTGTGGATGTTCATGCATAAAGAAATAAACTCTATGTTGGAGTTGACGCTGGTGTGGACCTTGGAGTTACTTGGGGTATAGAGACTTTTGTCCTTACACTATAGGGACAGAAACCAACTCTGAGAGGAGACCCGCTGCAAAGACCCGTAAGTGAAAACAAGTGTGCTTAACCTCTGCAACCCAGGGGGTGCGGGCATGGTGGAGACTGTGCGCCTTCTTGTCCTGTGAACGAGCCAAAGAGTGGAGAAGGAGGGCGGCGGTTGCTACACAGGCATAAATGCAAAGGAGCATTTTCAGACTGAAAAACACATCAAACATCACAGGTGTGTTTTTGAGAGGAGCTTTCAGGCAGAGCTCGAATAAGCATTTATTGCCTTTTAGGAACCTAATGCAGGGCCATTTTTCCTGGACTTCAGTCTTAATATAGCATTGAAAGCATTTAATTATATCTGTTAAAAAAAATGGAGCTGTCCAATGCTGTCCATGGAGATAACTTAGGACAGAGCTGTTATCTACAAGGGTCTAATTAGCCCTCCCAGTGTTTACATTGGACTACAGAGCAATTCTTCCCTAGGTTTTTTTATCCTGGTTTAATGTTAGAGATCTATTGATTTCTGCGAGTAAACAGGCAGCGAAAACTGCAAGTTTGGCCTTGTAGAACTTTTCTCTTCTACCACTAGGTGGCCAGGTACTTGTTGGTATTAGATGTGAGAAGGGCAACCCAAGGTCAGGTTATGGGAATATGGGGTATCTCAGCCAATGGGCAGGGGTTTTCTTGAATCCCTTGGCCTGCTAGGAGAACCTATATATTCAGGTGGAGTCAGGTGATCTATGTTCTGTGTCACCTGGACGGCTGTCTGGGTGGACGTGTGTTGTGTGCCCCAGGCTGCTAGGCCGGATATTGGGCCTATCCCTGGGGCGTCTGGCTGCTGGGCTGTGTGAGAGCCTATCCAGAAGCAAGAGAGCAGCGCAGGGTTGGGACTGCGGCTTGCAGTCCAACAAAAAGTGACGGTTCTGCTGGCCAGAGAACCTGTCAGTGGTCAGAGGTGGAAGGGAAGCTGTTGCCACTAAGGGACCAATCACCTTATTACCAGGGACCACAGTGAGTAACTGAAGCAAGTACCAGAGCAGTATTCTCACCAAACGGGCATGGTGGAGAATCAGGAAACTTCAGGCGGTGACCAAGTCAGGGACCCAGCCAGCGGAGGTGACGCTTGCAGAGCAGCCTTGTGTGTCAAGCCAGGGACTGAGCAGGCCAGTGGGGTGACGCTTGAAAAGTATCTGGAGTGCCAAGCTAGGGAGCCAGCAGAGAAGCGGGGGTGATGCTTGAGGAAGATACCACCGTGAAGATTGGAGGAGCTCATGGGATTCAGAGTCAGTGAATCAGTGGGTCTAGTGAGAGACCGGCAGCTCAGTGTGCGGAAGAACTACAAGGAGAAGTTGTAGTGAAGGTGAAATTGGATCATGTTTTTCTGGGGGTTTTCACCTTCCTCTGGATCAACTGTGGGTATAGAATTAGGTATATGGGATTGTATGATATTATTATTTTATTTTTCTATGGTTGAACTGGATGGACTTGTGTCTTTTTTCAACCTGACTAACTATGTAACTGTTGCGCTTTGTGTTAGGAACTGTTAAAGACTGTTGCCATAGGAGACAGCATTCCTGCACGTGCAGATGTGGCTTCTTGCTGGAGGCCTTTACCTGCACAGCTGTCCTCCTATTGAAGTCTCAGAGTCTGCCAATTGAACCTGCAACTACTTAAGGGTGTCCTGGCCCAAATCCTCTTTCCCCCATAAAAGATTGTAAGATAAATAAATATCTCTTTCACATTCAAGAAGTGTCTGGCACCCAATAACTTCCACCTTGCACCCACTTTGCCTCACAACCCACCATATACAGAAGGATGTCAGCTATCTCTAGCCTTGGAGGTCCTCATTAGACTGAAGGAGGTCGGAGACCTTGCTACATGGAGATTGGGGAAAAGGGAGGGATTCAGTAGTTTACTAAGAGATAACTGGGCAGGGCTGACACTAATTTATGTGATTTTAATCTTTAAAAATGCAGGTGTTGTCCACAAAAAGGATTAAAAATACTGAATGTATTTATGGCAGATCAGTGGGTATATTTCTGTATTTGCATGGTCTGTAAAGGTACAAAATATAGGGAAATTTACATGAATTGCAGATATGTATTGCATATGTGTTTCTTATATTTTTCTTATTTTAATCTGGTCCTGAATTACACTGAAGAAGAAAACTGGCAAAGACAGTCAGAATTTAGTTTGAAAATGCATGCCTCACTACTGCCACCATGTGTTATATTATTATTATTTAAATTTTTTATTATACCTGCAAGTGACTATGGCAGCAGTCATTTTACCTGCAGTGGGCCCAGGATTGAGCTAGTTGTGTACATGAAGAACAAGCGTAGATAGCTCAGCACGTTGCCAAAAGCAAACAGACCCTCAGCAACTAGAGTTGGATGGAAAGCGTCCCAGTCCTTCCTTTCTGCAATGCGGTGAAACTAAAAAAGAGAAACATGAATTGGTTAGCGAAATATATATTGTACAATAAAGTTTTGCAATATGTTAACTCACCCTAAAATACAGGGACTAACCAGGGACTGACAACATATGCATATAAACATTGCATGGTTAATTATTTTGTCATAAATGCTACATATACAGTGCCTTAAAAAGTATTCATACCCCTTGAAATTTTCCACATTTTGTCATGTTACAACTAAAAACATTAGTGTATTTTATTGGGATTTTAGGATAGACCAACACAAAGTGGCACATAATTGTGAAGTGGAAGGAAAATGCTAAATGGTTTTCCAAATTTGTTTCAATAATAAATATGTGAAAAGTGTGGCGTGCATTTGTATTTAGCCCCCATGAGTCAATACTTTGTAGAAAAAATATATAGGGGGCGCTAATAAGTGCAAGTAAAAAACCAATGTTGATGAATTAGTTGTACATGTACCAATACCTCAATTTATATAAATGCAATATTGAATACTGTATATAAGTGTCCAAATATATTATATAGACAAAAGTTCAACAGAAGAAATGTCCAAAGTTTGCTGCTGAAAAAGAAATCCTCAAGTTTTCATGTGACTCCAATACTCAGTGCTGACAACCAAAAACTTGAAGTGATGTAGATTGTGCTCCTTCACCAAGGAAAAACATACACCCAAAGTGCTGTAGTAAATCCTGCTTACCAGAAGTAGTTGACCACTTTAACTAAAAAGTAGGTCAAAATCGCTTGTACAGGGTAGTGCCTGTTCACATGGATTGGACCTGAAAAAAATCCTTCCTCCTCATAAAGCCATGACCGGAAAATTAAGATGGAAACATTCCATAGTGTAAAACCATTTTTTAATTCATATAAAAAACATAAAAAGGATACGTACGTTTCGTAGGATACTACGTCATCAGGAATACTTTGTAGAACCACCTTTCGCTGCAATTACAGCTGCAAGTATTTTTGGGGATGTCTCTACCAGCTTTGCACATCTAGAAAGTGACATTTTTGCCCATTCTTCTTTGCAATAGCTCAAGTTCTGTAAGATTGGATCAAGAGCATTTATGAACAGCAATTTTCAAGTCTTGCCACAGATTCTCAATTGGATTTTGGTCTGGACTTTGACTGGGCCATTCCAACACATGAATATGCTTTGATCTAAACCAGGGGTAAGCAACCTTAAAGAGATGGAGATCTACCTGAACAACATGAAGAAGTCAAAGATCACCGGGCACAGTGTCGCCCAATGTCGGCTCCTCACATTGCCATACTACTGTGTCGCAATTGCATGCAGTGCACGACAATCATGGGTTTAAATCAGATGGTGAGGAGGCAACATATTGCATACTCACCACCTGTCAAACACACTTGGATCGCTTTTCAGAGGAGCAGCAGTGCCTGCTGCACTTGTGAATGAGCCCTGAGTTGCATTCTGTAGCGGCACCCTTAGGGCTTGTTTACATGTACAGTTGGGGGGTGGTAAAACCCTGCGGTTGTCAGTTATACCACTCCTAATCCAAAACCCTTTAGCTGCTGAGGTAGCAGCCAAAGGTGTACACATGTCGCAGCAGGAATAAAACCCCTGTTGCTTTTGGTGGGTGCTACCACCTGTCAATTGCGACCTATTCAAGTAAATGGGGCCACTCTGCAAGCTCCCCGCAACTGCATGCTTCTGTGGGGTGCAGGGCACTCATTCACTTAAAATGGGTCATGCTTGGCAGGTGCTACACCTACCATCCATGACAGGGTGCATAACTTCTGCTGCAGACTGCGACATGTGTACACCCCTGGCCACTGCAGCTAAAGGGGGTGCGGT
Organism: Rana muscosa; assembly: GCA_029206835.1. Lineage (NCBI taxonomy): Eukaryota > Metazoa > Chordata > Amphibia > Anura > Ranidae > Rana > Rana muscosa. The sequence continues at coordinate 526,263,302 of CM055121.1, forward strand.
TGGGGCGGAGATAATAAAAACACATCTTAGCTATGGGGTTTTACCACCACCCTCCAATCTGCAAATGTGAATGAACCCTTACTGTTCTGAGCCCCCTATAAGGCTGCTTTCACACTGATATGCTGTGGTTTACCTGCACCATGGGTGCAGCACAGTGCATTTGCGACTTTCCTGGGTTACCTGCACTTTGCCATAGACTTCTATTATATCCAGTAGGTGTGGTTTGCTTTCAGAGAGTGCACCAAACCCGCAGGATATAACAGAAGTCTATGACTAAGCGTAGCAAAACTGTAGGAAAGCTACAGGTACACTGCAATGCACCCGCGGTGTGGGGAAACGGTAGCAAATCCGCGTGAAAGCAGCCCTATATTATTATGCCCAGTGTATTGCTTTACTCTTTTTTCCTGCTGCTGGAACCACTCTGGAGACCGCTAGCTGGGATAATAGGTGGAGAGCAGTTGGTATCACTCCGCATGGGACAGAAGCCAACAATACAGAGGAGGCATCGGCTTATGCAGCTCTTGCGCTCTACTACAGCTCCAACTTTAGAAGTATTCCTTTAGCATTGCACTCTGTTTGTTGGTCTGGCATAGTGGGTCAGCAAGCCCAGGCTGCGATTTACCAGTCACCTGTCCACGAGCTACTGGTAGATCGCAATCTAATGGTTGCAGACACCCGATCTAAACCATTTTGTTGTAGCTCTGGCTGTATGTTTAAGATTGTTGTCCTGCTGGACAGTGAACCTTAGCCCCAGTCTCAAGTCTTTTGCAGACTCTAAAAAAAGGTTTTTTTCAAAGATTGCCCTGTATTTGGTTCCATCCATCTTCCCATCAACCAGCTTCCCTGTCCCTGCTGAAGAAAAGCATCCCCACAACATGATGCTGCCACCACCATGTTTCACGGTGGGGACTGTGTGTTCAGGGTGATGTGCAGTGTTAGTTTTCCACCTTATCAAGTGTTTTGCTTTTAGGCCAAAAAGTTAAATTTTGGTCTCATCTGACCAGAGCACCTTCTTCCATATGTTTGCTGTGTCACCCACATGGCTTTTCGCAAACTTAAAACTGGACTTCTTATGGCTTTCTTTCAACAATAGCTTTCTTCTTGCCACTCTTCCATAAAGGGCAGATTTGTGGAGTGCACAACTAATAGTTGTCCTGTGGACGGATTCTCCCACCTGAGCTGTGGATTTCTGTAGTTCCTCCAGAGTTACCATGGGCCTCTTTGCTGCTTCTCTGATTAATGCTCTCCTTGCCTGGCCTGTCAGTTTAGGTGGACGGTCATGTCTAGGTAGGTTTTCAGTTGTGCGATAATCTTTCCATTTTCGGATGATGGATTGAACAGTGCCCCATGAGATGTTCAAAGCTTGAGATATTTTGTTAAAACCTAACCCTGCTTTAAACTTCTCCACAACTTTATCCCTGACCTGTCTGATGTGTTCATTGGCCTTCATGATGCTGTTTGTTCACTAAGGTTCTCTAACAAACCTCTGAGGGCCTCACAGAACGGCTGCATTTATACGGAGATGAAATTACTAATTCAGTGACTTCTGAAGGCAATTGGTTCCACTAGATTTTAGTTAGGGGTATCAGAGTAAAGGGGGCTAAATACAAATGCATGCCACACTTTTCAGATATTTATTTGTAAAAAAAAAAATTTACACCATTTATCATTTTCCTTCCACTTCACAATTATGTGGCACCTTGTGTTGGTCTATGACATACAATCCCAATAAAATACATTTACGTTTTTGGTTGTAACATGACAAAATTTGGAAAATTTCAAGGGGTATCAATGCATTTTCAAGGCACTATAAGTAGTTTTTTTTACTTCATACTTAAACGTGATCCAGCAATGTGTCACCTCTTTATGTCTTAACGTATGCTGAGTGAAATTTTCAGTATCTGTTCTGGTATAGATGATGCACAGTAGCACTTCTGTTATTCTGTATGCTGAATGTAGTTCTTAGCATAAGTTATTATTTCTGCACCCTTAAAATGATCTTGTATGGTATATGTTGTTATTTGCTAACAGCACTGCACAGTTTCCTTTCATATAACTGCTCAATGTCTAACTTTTTATTGTGTGCATTCGTAAATCCCCTTTTTAAGCCACTCCCCTTAAACAATTTAGCCACTCCCATTTTTATTTCTGCAATTTAAGCTACTTCCCTATCACTCTGTAAATGATTCCCCCAGGTTGACATCTCTGACTATGTAATGCATAGCCTCAGCCTTGCAATCCTGAATGAGACTAATGGTGGTCATACACACTTTAATAAATGGAAGTTTGTGGTGTAGCGCTAGAACAAAAACAGAAAAATGAAAGAAACAGTTCATATATAACACTCCAGTGCATGGAGATTGGAGATAGAATCCAGTCCCAGAAGTCCAGAGGGAGGGAAGGTGATCAAGTAATGAAAGAGCCACCACCAGCACCCAAACACACTGACTCTTACCGTCAGTACATATAAAATGCACATGTAGCAGGTAGTAACAGATGGAACTCTCACTTACCAGGACAATTGTGAATCCAAAAATAAATTCTAACGATCCTCCTTCTATAGACTTAATCAATCAGAATATACTTGGAAATCCTCAGAGAGTGAAAAACCTCAGCCCCTGATGACACACGTTGGTGGAGAAACGTCGGGCCAAGTGGAGGAAGGCTAACGCTGCATTGCTGCTTGATGTTTATGGCATAACATGTGTTTGAGAGATGAAAACAAAAGAGACAAGGCTCATTGCGCAGACATCTCAATTAGCAATGATTTATTTTCTTAAAAGAGTATGAATGCACTCACATGTATGTCAAATAAAGTATGCATGGAATAAGGAAAGCGACCAGCGCTTCCTACCAATAAGATGGCGCTCTTCCGTCTAAACATCAAGCAGCAATGCAGCGTTAGCCTTCCTCCACTTGGCCCGACGTTTCTCTACCCTGCGGCCCAGTCCCTGAAGGGAGGGGATCATGCTCTGCTTCAGTATGTCACAGTACATGTTGGCATTCATGGTTCCCTCAATGAACTGTAGCTCCCCAGTGCCGGCAGCACTCATGCAGTCCCAGACCATGACACTCCCCCCACCATGCTTTACTGTAGGCACACTTGTCTTTGTACACCTCACCTGGTTGTCGACACAGACGCTTGACCATCTGAACCAAATAAGTTTATTTTGGTCTCATCAGACCACAGGACATGGTTCCAGTAATCCATGTCCTTAGTCTGCTTGTCTTGAGCAAACTTCTTTGGTCGGCCATGGCGAGGCCTGTTCTGAGTGGTACCTGTCCTGTTAAGCTGCTGTATGGTCTTGGCCACCATGCTGCAGCTCAATTTCAGGGTCTTTGCAATCTTCTTATAGCCTAGGCCATCTTTATGTAGAGCAACAATTATTTTTTTCAGATCCTCAGAGCATTCTTTGCCATGAGGTGCCATGTTGAACTTCCAGTGACCAGTATGAGAGAGTGAGAGCGATAACACCAAATTTAACACACCTGCTCCCCATTAACACCTGAGACCTTGTAACATTAATGAGTCACATGACACTGGGGAGGGAAAATGGCTAATTGGGCCCGATTTGGACATTTTCACTTAGGAATGTACTCACTTTTGTTGCCAGCGGTTTAGACATTATTGGCTGTGTGTTGATTTATTTTGAGGGGACATCAAATTTACACTGTTATACAAGCTGTACACTCAAGCCCTGTACACACGATAGGTTTAACCAATGAAAACAGTCCGATGGACTTTTTTCATCGGACAAACCGATCGTGTATGGGCCCCATCGGTCTTTTTTCCATCGGTGTTTAAAAATAGAACATGTTTTAAATTTATCCGATGGTTAAAAAACCAATAGCAAATTACTATCGTCTGTGGGGAACTTCATCGGATAAAAAACCCACGCATGCTCAGAATCAAGTCGACGCATGCTCAGAAGCATTGAACTTCATTTTTCTCGGCTTATCGGAGTGTTTTACGTCACCGCGTTTGGAACGGTCGGTTTTTTGACTGATGGTGTGTAGGCAAGACTGATGGAAGTCAGCTTCATCGGATTTCCATAGGAAAAAAAACCATAGGAAATCTGATCGTGTGTACAGGGCTTCACTACTTTACATTGTAGCAAAGTGTCATTTCTTCATGAAAAGATATAATAAAATATTTACAAAAATGTAAGGGATGTACTCACTTTTGTGAGATACTGTGTGTATGTGTATATATAAAATATATATATATATATATATATTGTGACAGCAGGAAGGTAAAGTCACCTGGTTGCATCCAGGGGGGTAGATATATTTCGCCCAGATTCAGGCTTTACGCCGACTTATACAACTAGGTGGAGAGTTGTATAAGCCCAGCTGAGGCTAGTAGGCTCATGGATGACTCATACCTCTAGGGAGAGTGCTGGGCGTCGTGCAGACAGGGAGTTGATGAGACCAGCTGAAGCTTGTCAGCTCATTTAGGCCTCTATAAGAACTCCCAGCTTCATTAGATGTTAGCTCATGCCTGGAACCAGACCTGTGTGGACTGTCTAGGGAGAGTGAACCCCTGTGCGGTGAGACAAAGCCTGTGTGGCTATTTGCTTGGACATTTAAAACCAGGGACTTAGGGACTAGGACAGCACTAGGCTGATCCCAGTTGTTAGTTAGGAAACCTGTATGTTTAGTCAGAGGTCAAGTTGACCAGGATTTATTTTATTTATGTTTCTTTTGCTTTGCTGTGTTTTGTCACTGTAAATAGAAAATAAACCGCACCTTTTTGATTTTGAAAACCACAACCTCCGTTTGCTGGGCCTGTTTTTGTGTGGGGAGCCCATCCCGGGGGTCACACACACCCGCTGCCGAGCTAACCCCCTCACAGTTGGTGGAGAACCAGTGGCAGTTTTTCTTAAGCCAGCATGGAGGAGATACTGAAACAGCTGGCTCTAGCAAATGCCAATCAACAGCAGACAAATGCAGGTTTCCAAAGGAGCCTTGCAGCCCAGCAGCAAGCTCATCAACAGAGCCTTGCAGCCCAGCAGCAAGCTCACCAACAGAGTCTGGAAGCTCAGCAACAAGCCCAGCAGCAATCTGAGGCCCGCTTCATAGACCTGTTACAGAAGCAAGAGCAGAGACTACAACAAATGGAAGCAGTAATGCAGCAACGTCCGCAGACCAGTGAGGAAAGCCGTCCCACTAATACCGCGTCCTTTGGGGTGAGTCGTTTATTGACAAAAATGACTGGAGAGGATGATCCAGAGGTATTTTTGACCACATTTGAAAGGACCGCTGAAAGAGAAAAGTGGCCTGAGGAGCAGTGGGCTGGACTGGTGGCTCCTCTGTTAACTGGTGAATCGCAGAAAGCTTACTATGACCTAGAGCCTAACCAAGCAAAAGACTATGTGATGCTAAAAGCTGAAATTTTGGCAAGGCTGGGTGTCACCCAGGCTGTCCGGGCTCAGCGTGTGCATAACTGGACTTTCCAGCTTGGAAAACCCCCCAGGTCTCAAATGTATGATCTCATTCACCTGAGCAGAAAGTGGCTACAGCCAGAGACTTTGTCCGCACCAAAGATTGTGGAACGTGTTGTAATGGATCGGTTTTTGAGAGCTCTTCCTACTGCCATCCAAAAGTGGGTAAGCCATGGAGACCCAGAGACGGCCGATGGTCTTGTGGATCGTGTGGAGAAATACTTGGCTACAGAGAACCTGACGGCCTCTTCCAGAGACACTCGGACTTTCCACCCTAAGACCAGACCATCCCCAGGGGCGGATAAGAGGATTCCAAGGGGTGAGGGTGGAGAGAGTGAGAGGGTGGGAGCTCTACCCCAAGTTTGGCGAGAACAGCCTGGGAAATCAGCGGCTCAAGAGGCGGCAAGAAGGATCGTTTGCTACCGCTGCCGGCAAGCGGGACATATTGCAGCCAATTGCCCGGTTGTGGAGGAACCCATGCAGTGTGACTTTCTGACGGGCAGACGTCAGTCGCTGTGTGCGATAGTCGCATGCACTGCCATTCGAGGAACTGAGAAACATTTATGCAAAATGTGTGTTAATGGTAGAAATGTTGTGGTATTGCTGGATTCAGGTAGCCTTGTGACCCTGATAAAGGCTGAGTTAGTTAAAACAGAGGTCTTTGGGAATAGCAAGGTAGCTGTTATTTGTGTGCATGGGGACACCCGAGAGTATCCAGTGACTACAGTGTGTTTCGAGACCCCCAAAGGTACCCTCTCTCATCCAGTGGGCTTAGTATCTCAGTTACCGCATGACGCCATTGTGGGAAGGGATTTTCCGAAGTTCTGGGAACTGTGGGATGATCCTGAGCCCCCCACTGGTGCCCCTATGTACCAGGAATGTGATAGCCAGAACTCCCCTGAGAGTGGTGAGGACTCTCCGGAATTTCCCTTAACAGTATTGGCAGGGGAGACTCAAGAAACTGGAGAGGAGCCCACCTCCTCAGACGAAAACCTACCGTCTGTGGAGTTTTCTGATCTTGAGGTTCACAGGGAAAACTTTGCCACAGAACAGTTGAAAGACCCCGCCCTAATAAAGGCACGGGAAAACGTAGTGAAAATAGATGGCGAGTTAGTGAACCCAGATAATACCTGCACTTACCCATACTTCAGCGTAGAGAAGGACCTACTGTATCGGGTGGCAAAAAGGGCAGAAGAAACCGTTGAGCAGCTTGTGGTGCCCAAACCTTACAGGAAGTTGGTGTTGGAGTTGGCCCATGGGCACATTCTTGGAGGTCATCTGGGGACAGAGAAAACCCGAGAGAGGGTATTACAGAGATTCTATTGGCCGGGGGTGATGAAGGACATAGAAAATTATTGTTCCTCCTGCCCTGTGTGTCAGAGGTCGGCCCCGATGCCACATTTCCGTAGCCCGCTGGTCCCTCTACCCATCATTGAGGTCCCGTTTGAGAGGATCGCCATGGATTTGGTAGGGCCTATAATCAAGTCCGCTAGGGGGCACCAGTACATATTAGTTATAATGGACTATGCCACCCGTTATCCAGAAGCGATCCCTCTCCGAAATACCTCGGCCAAAACCATAGCCAAAGAGCTATCTCTTGTGTTTAGCCGGGTGGGTATTTGTAAAGAACTGCTTACGGACCAAGGTACACCCTTTATGTCCCGGGTTATGAAGGAGCTGTGTAAATTGTTCAAAGTGACGCAATTACGTACATCTGTGTATCACCCCCAAACCGATGGGCTGGTTGAAAGATTCAACAAAACCCTAAAACAAATGTTGAAGAAAGTGGTGGATAGAGATGGAAAGGATTGGGACTGTCTACTTCCTTATTTGATGTTTGCTATTAGGGAGGTGCCCCAATCCTCTACGGGATTCTCCCCCTTTGAGTTACTGTATGGGAGACACCCAAGAGGGCTGTTGGATATTGCCAAGGAAACTTGGGAAAGTGAGAGTTCTCCCCACAGGAGTGTGATTGAGCATGTCGCCCTGATGCAAGACCGAATTGCACAGGTAATGCCCATCGTGAAGGAACATTTGGCCCAAGCGCAGTTAGCACAGCAGAGAGTGTACAACCGTGGAGCCAAGACCCGTACCTTTTCCCCGGGGGATAGGATACTGGTACTTGTCCCTACGGTTGAAAGTAAATTCCTTGCCAAATGGCAAGGCCCCTATGAGATAATGGAAAAAGTGAGCGAAGTGAATTACAAGGTCAGACAACCAGGAAGGCGAAAGCCCGAACAGATCTATCACGTTAATCTGTTGAAAGCCTGGAGGGATAGAGAGTCCCTAGTCGCAGACACTTGGTCACCAGCTCAAACTGGTTGCGTGATTCCTGAGGTTGGAATAGCAGCCACCTTGTCACAACCCCAACAACAGGAGGTTAAGGAGTTTGTGCTTTGCAACAAGGAGGTATTCTCTGAGCTGCCGGGACAAACATCTGGGGTAGAGCATGACATCATTACCCCGCCCGGTGAAAGGGTGAAGTTAAAACCCTATCGGATCCCAGAGGCCCGACGGGAGGCAATACGGGAGGAAGTACAGAAAATGCTGAACTTAGGGGTGATAGAGGAGTCCCAAAGTGATTGGTCTAGTCCCATTGTGTTGGTGCCTAAACCGGATGGGAGCTGGCGATTTTGTAACGATTTTCGTCAGTTGAACAAAGTTACAAAATTTGACACCTACCCCATGCCACGTATAGATGAGTTGATCGACCGGCTGGGAACAGCCCGATACATGACGACTCTTGACCTCACAAAAGGGTATTGGCAAATCCCCCTGGCCAAGTCGGCCAAAGAGAAAACCGCATTTGTAACCCCAGACGGGGCGTTCCAATATAAAAGAATGCCGTTCGGGTTACAGAATGCGCCGGCCACATTCCAGCGGAAAATGGACCAGATGCTGAGGCCCCATCGGAAGTATGCTGCGGCTTACCTGGATGACGTAATTGTCCATAGCACAGATTGGGCCTCACATCTGCCAAAAGTGCAAGCAGTCCTGGACTCTGTTCGGGAAGCGGGGTTTACGGCTAACCCCAAGAAGTGTACCATTGGGCAGGAGGAGGCCAAATATCTTGGGTACACCATTGGGAGGGGAGTAATAAAACCCCAACTCAACAAAGTCGAGGCCATCCAGAGTTGGCCACGTCCCAACAGCAAGAAGCAGGTACGAGCCTTTCTGGGAATCGCTGGGTATTATCGGCGATTCATTCCCCACTTTGCTTCTAAGGCTGTGCCCCTAACCAACCTGACGAAGGGGAAAGGGTCGGTCATGATTAAATGGACCCCCGAGGCTGAGGCAGCATTCCAATTCTTGAAACAAGCCTTATGTAGCCAGCCAGTGTTGTACTCACCCGACTTCTCTAAAGACTTTGTCGTACAAAGTGATGCGTCAGATGTGGGGTTAGGAGCAGTATTGTCCCAGGTCTGGAACGGGGAAGAGCACCCAGTCATTTACCTCAGCAGGAAGTTGAAGTCCCATGAGGTAAATTACGCCACCGTTGAAAAGGAGTGTTTAGCGGTGAAGTGGGCTCTAGATTCCCTTCGGTACTACCTGCTAGGTAGGCACTTTGACATGGTTACGGATCACGCTCCGTTAAAGTGGATGGCTCAAAACAAGGAAACAAATAGAAGAGTGAATAGGTGGTTCCTGGCCCTCCAGGAATTCAACTTCACAGTAAAGCATCGCCCTGGCGTTCAAATGGGGAATGTGGATGCTTTGTCTCGAGTACATGAATGCCTGATTGCTGGTGTTCCAACCCCGAGGTTAAAACAAGAGGGGGGGGTATGTGACAGCAGGAAGGTAAAGTCACCTGGTTGCATCCAGGGGGGTAGATATATTTCGCCCAGATTCAGGCTTTACGCCGACTTATACAACTAGGTGGAGAGTTGTATAAGCCCAGCTGAGGCTAGTAGGCTCATGGATGACTCATACCTCTAGGGAGAGTGCTGGGCGTCGTGCAGACAGGGAGTTGATGAGACCAGCTGAAGCTTGTCAGCTCATTTAGGCCTCTATAAGAACTCCCAGCTTCATTAGATGTTAGCTCATGCCTGGAACCAGACCTGTGTGGACTGTCTAGGGAGAGTGAACCCCTGTGCGGTGAGACAAAGCCTGTGTGGCTATTTGCTTGGACATTTAAAACCAGGGACTTAGGGACTAGGACAGCACTAGGCTGATCCCAGTTGTTAGTTAGGAAACCTGTATGTTTAGTCAGAGGTCAAGTTGACCAGGATTTATTTTATTTATGTTTCTTTTGCTTTGCTGTGTTTTGTCACTGTAAATAGAAAATAAACCGCACCTTTTTGATTTTGAAAACCACAACCTCCGTTTGCTGGGCCTGTTTTTGTGTGGGGAGCCCATCCCGGGGGTCACACACACCCGCTGCCGAGCTAACCCCCTCACAATATATATATATATATATATATATATATATATATATGTCAAAAGGGTAAATATGAAATATATTATTTTATGTTCTTATATCCAGCCAGAAAGTGAAGCTTTCAGGGCCTTTTCACATTATTTTCAGTTTTGCCTCATTTCCGGTTATAAAAGGCCTGTTGTTTACAAAGCTCATTAGCTCAAAGAAAATGTAGCCACAAGTTAATGAGTCTCTGAACTGGGAGGTTAGAATGAGGGACAGTCTAGCCAAAAAGAGACATCTACTGTGTTTTCTTAAAATGTTAATAACAAAGATTGTATACATAAATAAATTATAAATAAAGAAAGAAATAATAATAAAGAAATCAGATATAAAATAAAAGTTTACAGTGTCCATGATTAAATAAAGAAAACTGCAGATTGACCCAAAATCATTATAGTTTCCTTTAAAAAAGTGAAGCTGTCATCTGTTGTCATGACACGAGCAAACACCAGGTTGGAATGACCCTTAGATCTTTAAGCTTTTTCAATACATTACTTACTGGATTGCTGGTCAGAGCCTGCATTGAAAAAAATAATATTCACGAACACAACTCACCTTACTGTGAGCCACAATTTTCAGAGTAAAGGTTGCCAGGTACAAGGAATTCATCACAAAGCTGAGCTGGTTCCGAGATTCCTCCAGGAAATCTTCCAGGCCATCATACCAGAGACGTTTCACATCTGACCAAACCATACCTGGATATAGACACATGAGGAATCAGACATGAAATACAAACAGTGTAATTCCTCTAGTCTTAAACTAAAGCTCATATATAAAGCATTACTTGCTCTTGATCCAAGCAAGCTTCCTAACATTGAATATCAGGGATACTTTGTAGATTAGTGTTCAGTAGAAATTCCACCAATACATGGACATGGACACTGAAGCACATTAAAAACTGTTTTTTTTTATTTTTCCCTTTCTATTCTTCTTCCCTAACCCTCCTGCTAAATCATGATCATCCATAGTTGAATTTGTTCCATCACTTCTCCCCTCCATCTTGTCCAATCAGAGAACAGAAAGCCATGCATATATATGGTAATATTAAAGAAAATTCAAAGTGTTCTATGAACGCTAGCAGTCTTGAGCGAGCGATAACCTGCGGTCAGCGTGCAGAGGGGAAACACAAAACCTGAGCAGGACCAAGAACATCATGGCTATCACTGTAGCAGCGCTGCCTACTACAGTGATTTTCAGCTTTCCCAGGAGCCTATCAGGTATGAGATATGAATACTTACATTACGCAAAGCTGGACCCGTGTAAGTATGCAATATAGTTTAATTCCGGAGTTCCTGGTATTCAGGCTTAAAGTGGATGTAAACCCTCCATACACCTAGTGAGGTGAACAGCCTCAGATGATACACAGGGATGAACCAAATCTCCCTACATTGGTTCTACATGTATATCTGCTGTCTTCACATTTATATACTGTTTAGAAAGTTGAGATCGTGTTAAGAAATTTTCTCTTCCTGTTTACCACAGAGTGTAATGTCTGGACATACAGCCAAGATAGCTAAAATTGCTGATTGGAGGAAAGGCACACACCCCCTCTCATCATAGGCAGAGACTCTCAGAGGTGTTTTGTAATAGGACCTGCTCCCTGCAAATCTATTTTAGCAACCTCCCCAGACTGAAAATTCAAGCTGCTTTTGTCTAAAGTGTCCGAGAATTTGTCAAGAGTTATCAGGCTGATAACAGCGGAACGGGTCAGGAGAGAGCTATGGGACTTAGCTCATTGAAGAGAGATAACAAAATACTGTAGATATATGTGTCCAGATCAAATTTCATGAATCTGGTTTACATCCACTTTAAGCATAACACCTAGGGGTGTGTTTATAAAAAAATAAATAAATTAAATGTGCCCATTTAAAGTGCTCGTGCATTCATTCTGTGCAAGTAGGACACAAAAACAAATGTTATTAGGTTATTTCCTACGTTGGATGAATTTTTTTGATTAAAATGAAAAATACTCCATTTAGCCATTAGATGTTGCTGCATATCATATACAGTACACTCCGTATAATACTTGGCATCTAGTGACCAAATATGGTATTTTCAGTTCAAAATCAATGAACAACATTCTTACAGCACAGGAACGAGTCTAATTTTTTATTTATTTTTTGTACTTTCCTTGGGCAAACCACTATGCATTTTTTTTTTATCAATACACTGCATACTATAGCAGAAAGTCAGACTGGTGTAGACTTTGAGCAGTAGCCTCAAGTTTGCTCCCTTCTGGATGCAAGAGGTAAATATAAAATATATATGGAATATTTCATATACTGTATGCTTGATTAAAAAGGAAGAAAACTATTTTTATTTTATTCGTTATTATTTTATTAGTTATTATTTTATTAGTTATTCGAAAATATATGCAAAACACTGAATCCACAAAAATGTAACATTTTCTGCCTAGTAAAGTTGTCCAGAGGCATGAAACTGGTTCATTTATTTTTCCTTTCTGTAAAATGATGCACTTCCTCTGGGGATATTCTTTCTAAACCTACTATTGGGAATTTTTATTTTAATAACAGTGGAGTTAGTGTGGGTGTTGTGGTTAGTTCCAATGGGTGGCCAGGCCACCAAGGGCTAAAACCAGTAATGAATAGGAATGATTTGAAAATATGAAGTGCACATGTGTATTAGGAATTTGTTTACTGAGATCTAAACCGTTATAAACCTTTTTTTTACTTTTAAATAAAGGTAAATGAAATGACCCTAAATTTAGGATTTCATGAATATTTTATACCAATTTTGTGATATAGAATCATCTTTTACGAGTTTTTTTTTTAGTTTTTTTTGGGCTAGGGATACATTTTCCCTTTCATGCCAAATATTTATAAATCTTGGTAACGTGAAGATTGCAGGAGCTAGCTGTCATATTGGTTGTCACCTAAATACTGTATGCAAGACAGCTATAATCATATTTATCCTCTGAAACAAGAACAATAAAAGAGAGAGAAAAGCACTATAAGTACTCCAAACAACAATTTTAATTAAGCTCACACAACCGCTAGTACACTCAGCAGTAGCAGACATGAGTGCCATATTTTTGTCTAGATGCCACTTTCTTAAAAATAATCTTTCCATCTTGCATCTGCTCAAAGACAAATCTGCTATTCAGTGTCCCACATGCTGCATGCACCATCTGTGTGCATGGCAAACTCACAGAATCCATGAACTTCACTGTCACTATGTGCCTGTGTGCTAATGTGTTTCGTGAAAAGATAAAACTCCAAGGTAAAGCATCACTAAAGGATATCCTTATTCTCCAAAATAATCCATCCACATCCACTACTTAATGGCCCTATAACCTATTTCTCATGACATTCTTTCTTATGCCTTGTACACACGACCGGTTTTCCCGGCAGGAAAACTGCCATGAGAGCTTTTGGCCGGGAATCCTGGCCGTGTGTATGCTCCATTGCAGTTTTCCCGACAGGAAAACTGCCGGGAATGCCGGCAGGAAAAATGTTCTCTTTTTTCCCGCCAGGATTCCTGGCGGTTTTTAAGCCGGCAGTTTTCCTATGGGAAACACTGCGGTAGAGCATACACACGGCCGGGTTTCCCGACCAAAGCTCTCATGGCAGTTTTCCTGCCGGGAAACCTGGCTGTGTGTAGGGGAAAAAAGCTACCGAGCAGGTTCTCGGATTTCCCCTCGGTTTTCCTCTCGGTTTTCCCGGCTGACTTTTTACCGCCAGGAAAACCGATTGTGTGTACTAGGCATAACTGTGTTTTTCTGCCACTTTTTAACATCCTCAATGAGCACCCAAACGTCATTTTGTTTTGAAAGAGCATTGCACGTTAGTTGTGGACATGTACACTGCTCTATGCCAGCCTTTTTCAACCAAGGTGCCCAGGCACCCTGGGGTTCCTTGAGGTTTATTCAGGGGTGCCTTGGCAAAGTGCTTAAAAAATTGCCCCGAAATTGTATACAAGCCAGCAGATGAATGAACCCTGCCTTTTAGTTACACAAAGCCACAAGTTTTCATTATGCGCCATTACGACCTCCTAGCTACCAGCATCCTAACAACTACTGTAATGACCCTCCCTTGCCCCTCTCTGTCAGCGCTGGGGTCACATTAGCTGAGTGATGGAGAAAAACTGAGGGAGAAGAGAAACATTGGTATACTAGTCAGTACCAATGTGTATTGGATTTGGAAGAATAAATCACCGCTATTGTTGGGTGTCCTACGTGTGTGGATATTGATGTATTATGTAAAACTATTAGAATCGTTTTTACATTTTAGAATAGGGTGCCTCGAGACTGTCCATAATTTTAGAGGGTGCCTTGAGATTGTCCATAATTTTAAAAGGTGCCTGGACATAAAAACGTTTGACAAACACTGCTCTATGCACACTATACATCCCATAGTCCATATTCCATCTTGGGAGCAAGCAAGAGAGGGTGGCTATGTTCCTACATACAGTGATACCATGGAGAACAAATAGTCACCCCCTATCTGTAAGTCAGTTCACAGCAGTAAAAAATAAATAAAACATTTGGAGATTGGAGGAGACTGAGAGCAATAGAAGGGACTTTTTTCTGTTAAGAATATATACTTGTGTAGCACCTCCTAGATAGGAGCTTGGTTAGGTAAACTTAGTTTAGGCTCACTGTATTCAGTGGAGCTGTATTTCATTGTTAAGTACATTTATTGTGGGCTCACTATATTCAGTGGAGCTGCATGTGATTGTTCTGGCCTGTTCTGTGTTTCAGTGGCTGCAGGATTGATTGCTTCCCCATTTGTCTGGAAATGTTCTGGAAGATAGTGGGCAGGGATAGTCTAATCAGCAGCTGAAAATGTATGCAGCCCCAGCCAATCTCTGGGGAGAGGTGCCCAGATGGTGGTTGGGAGTGTGTATAAATAGTCTGACTATAAGCGACTACGAGCAGAGGGTTCTTTTTTCCTGAGGAGGAGATCACAGCCTAGGGGAACTGTTTGCCCCCTAGACAATTCTGCCATGTGCCTGCTTTTCATCAAGGCCTCAGTTGGTCAAGCTGGAGGCCTACTTTGCTAAGAAAAAGAAAATAAGGTCTGGTGTGACCCCTCTGACACCTCCATCCCTATTAGTACACAAAAAGACAAAAGAGGTGGCCCTGGGACTTTAAATGAGGTGAGAGAGGTTACTTTGCTGAGCTGACTAAGGGGCTTTCGTCTGAGGATCTAGTCTGGTATCACTGGGAGAAAGTGTATGAAAGATATTGGCAGGAGGCAACCAATTATCCAAGGACATTAGTGAATACAGATCGGTGCTGTTGCCATCCCTCTTAAGTCAGGGTGTTGCCACCCCCCCCGTCTTTCTGTTTTTTTTAAATTCTATCCAGATTCATTCTTTATGGCACAGTCAGGCAATCTGTAGCCACAGACTAGCGTCTTACCTTGGAGACATAGCAAAGTGCACTGTTAATTGGACTTATTATTATTTTTTGAAGCATTTGATGTCTTTAGTTATGCGGTGCCTTGGATGAGACACTTGGTCATCATAGCTTATTTATATACAATTCTTACTAGCTTCTATAATCATTTGTGTGTGCAGTTGGTACCGCTTCTCTCTAAGAACACAGAGACACTTGGTTATTTTAGTTTATTATTTTTACAATTCTTATTAGCCTCCATGATCACTTGTGGTGTGCATATGATATTGTTTTTTTTTTTTGATCTAAGGAACACAGCGGCACTACCACTATTATAAGGGTGGTTAGACCACATTATACATCTTCTCCCCTTTTTTGTCACATTACACTACACTGGAGTACTGGTCCTACCAGGATCGGTGAGCAGCGCCATACCCCACTTATTTAATTTTCTTTTTACTGTTAGGACCCTCTTTTCAGGGACCCATTAGGGGGGCTGCAGCTCTTATATTTAATTTTTCACTGTGAGGAGTCACATTCTCACACTTATTCCTAAGCGCGGGTACACGACACTACACTCAATCTTATCTTTAGAATGTACAATATGCTCATCCACGTTATGGTTCGTACACACACAAGTTTTTACAGGCATTTTATATTCCTATTTAAATTTCCTGGCACTTTTCTGCCCCCAGGAAGCCGCACATGCTGTGTACCAATCTTCCATATTGCTGAATGGTTCTACATGGACATACTCTTATAAACGCTAGTGCTTCTTTGCATTAGCGTTTACCTGCACATTAGACTTGTGCACAACGGAAAAATTTGTTTAGTTTCGGTTTGTTTCTTTTCGGTCCTGTTGATTCGTAATCGTTGTTAATTTTGCTAGACGGGATTTTTTGTGTTCGGACTAATTCGTACTTTCGGTAGAGTACATTGTTTTTCGTTGATTCTGGACACAACACCTACTTTCGTAACTTTTTTTGGGTTTGTTGATTCGTAATTTTCCGTGTCTCTCTCACAACGACGCATCCTATTATGGCTAATGTGCTTCAAATGGATTTGTACTTTTCTAAATACATAGCGGTTATTTGTAAAGATTCGAAATCTCGTATTTTACTTTTGTTTTTTACATGCGGCTATAGACTCCGCCCTTGTACACCATTTTGAGAGGGAGTTCAGCACAGTGAGGGAGAAGCAGAGAGCAGAGCAGAGTGTTATTGTGCTTCGAATGGATTCGTACATTCGTAACTTTTTTCATAACGAAATATGCCAAAGACATTCGGGCATTCACTATTTGCGATATAATTTATTTTGGATTCGGTTTTATTCGTAATTGCTTTGTTCGGAAATTCGAATGCTTCCGAATGTCCGAAAGTTGCTAAATTCAGGCGAATTTTGATTCGTTACGAAACAAATTGCACAAGCCTACTGGACATGCGAGTCTGATGTAATTTAGAAAAATGCATGGCAAGCTGTATGTGGCACGTGTGGCTCCCCAGGTGCATGTGCATATGAACCCTTAACAAACAGATTTATTTGGATCTCTACAAAAGCTAGCATATCCAAGCAACTGCACTGCCAAGAACATTGTAAGAAAATGAAAGGAAACATGAATTTAAAGACACAGCACAATTCAGGCACCAAAGGGCTCCTCAATATGGCACTCTCTTATCCCTGTATCGTATGGATACCTGGTCTCTTGAGCCTTGAGTTCAGAAGATATATATTTGTTTTGTGGTATATTTAACTATCAAATAGTAATTAACCAAGAGTGCACAAGGCTAAGATATAAAATACAGAGGCTGTGAAAAGCCCATAAAGGGAATATACTCTCTGAAGAGCCCTATAGAAATGTGGTATGTGTTTTAGGATTCATAATTTCAGAACATGGCAATCTACAGAACACTGAGCAGAAAGATCCTTTCATATAAGTTTGTGAGATGTGTAACTGTCGCTTTAGTATTCAGATCCTTGTAAACACATTAGTGTTCCTCCAGGCCTGGCCACCGTTCAGCAAACAGCTGAGATCACTCTGCTGAGTTGGAAAACTGGAGAAATGTAATGCGGTTCTTGGCAGAGTAGAGCCCTGGCTATGTAGGTGGCTGACCAAATCAAATCATACATTGGCACTATATGGTCAAGCAAGCGCTACAGTTAACAAAATGCTAGTCATGCAGCAGTTTCCCCGAGCTGGTGTACCAGAGTCTGAAAGGCCACTTTGGGGCCACAGTTAAACATGAATAAAATAACATAAACTTGGGTTTTGAATATGAACATTCACAGCTGATGTTAAGGTGTCAAAGATATAGGCTTCAAAATGACACCCGCTGCAGAGGAACAGGGCAGTGCTTTTTTAGCGCTGAAAGGGTTACCTGAGTGTAGTCTGGGATCATCCTTAGGTAACTGTTGTAATATTAATATATATGTGTATGTATTTTATATATTGTGTTATATGTATAGCACAGTGTATATGTATCACATGTAGGCATTCCAGGACAAGTCCATTTTACACATAAAAAAGGTGTTAAAGGTTGTACAGGCCACATTGGTATCTGTTAATCTAATTGCACATATCAAAGGGGACATGTTGATGTTAATATGCAAGAATGCAAATTAGGGCAGTTGATGACTGCAGCTGTTTCCGGCTGGGGGTCATTATCTGTCACTCTGAAAGACAGAGGGTAGATCAAAGACCTAACGGAGATGGCCAATCAAATTGCTTAGCCATTCAGTGTATAGGGAATATAATCTGGAGGTCAGTCTTGTCATACTCCATGATTATGAAGGCACAGGTCTAGGAAAGATGGGACTCTGAAGCTACTGTTCTTTGGCATATTTACTCTGTTGGATTGGGTCATCTGTGGACTTTGGACTTTGTTGTTCTGTGTTGGAAGTCAAATAAAGTGCCTCTCTCTGGAAGAATCGGGTTGCTGCTGGAAAATTACTTACATCATTATAATAACTAAATATTAATTATCTAACCACTATACTACATCACTACAGTAACCTATTAAAAAAACGTCAGTTTTTTACCTTGATCAGCCATAACATTATGACAACTGACAGGTAAAGCGAATTACATTGATTTTCTCATCACGATGGCATCTGAAAGTGTGCGGGATAAATTAGGTAGCAAGTGAGCATGTTTTCCCTAAAGTTGTTGAAGATGTGTTGAAAGCAGAAAAATTGGGCAAGTGTAAAGATTTCAGCGACTGAGAAGAACAAAATTGTAACAGCTAGATGACTGGGTCAGAGCAACTCCAAAACTTCAGCTCTCGTGGGATGTTCATGGTTTGCAGTGGTCAGGATCAACCAATGGTCCAAGGTGTTGGAGATACAACAAACTTTCAGCTTAGCTTACTGTATTTGACTGAAGTTTAGAAAAAGGACACAAGATGTCGCTAATGCTCAGTGATATGCTATGCTATGTATTTCTCTATGATGTGTTGTATTTCCTGTATACTGTGATGTACTTGTTGGTTTCTTTTTCCTGTCTGTGATTCTTCTTACAATGTGAAGTGACATCTTTGCTAGTGTGGTTATGTTCCAATAAAGAAGCCAGTTCCTGTTACTACACACTGGGGCTGATTTACAAAACGTTTGCGCCATGAGTATCGGCGCATCTGCGTGCGCAATGGCTGTTTTGGTATTTACAAAACATTAGCGCCTGTAGCGCAGCCCTATTTCCCATTTACTATAGTGTTGTCGGCGGACGGGAGGAGGCGCTAAGTGCGCAACTATGGACCTGGCGCACAGCATGTTAAAATATAAATATAAAGAAGCTGGAAGTGAGAATATAATGGGGGTGACATGGGGTGATGTGAGGAAGTGTAGTGACACATGCCCAAATAACTAATATGCCCAAAATAGAATGAGAAAGTAACTTTTTCAAAACCAGCCCGCTGCGCCGGCAAGTACGATTCGAGCTGCGGGAGGTTTCTTTGAGCTCAGCGCGGGAATTTTACTTGTTTTCTTGCGCCAAGACACTGCGCCGGCAAAATCTTAGTAAATGTCAAGTCACATAACTCAATTTGCATAAGTTGAACAGGCGCAGCTCTAAACTTCCCAGTGCGCCAGCAAAATGAAATTTCTAAAGGAAAAAAAAGGCATTTAAAAGCACCCGCGGCTGTAATGAATTGTCGGCTCCCGGCAATATAGAGAAAAGTAATTGAAAGTCTTTGATAAAAACAAAACAAAAAGCGTGGCGGTCCCCCCAAATTCCATTATCAGGCCCTTCAGGTCTGGAATGGATATTAAAGGGAACTCCGCCGCAAATTAAAAAAAAAAAAGGTGGGGTTCCCCCTAAATATCCATACCAGGCCCTTCAGATCTGGCATGGATTTTAAGGGGAACTCCACCTCAAATTTAAAAAAAATGGCGTGGAGTCCCCCCAAAAATCCACACCAGACCCTTATCTGAGCACGCAACCTGGCCAGCCGCAGGAAAAGAGGGGGGGACAAGAGAGCGCCCCCCTCCCTCCTGAACCGTACCAGGCCACATGCCCTCAACATGGGGAGGATGTCCCCATGTTGATGGGGACAAGGGCCTCATCCCCACAACCCTTGCCCGGTGGTTGTGGGGGTCTGTGGGCGGGGGGCTTATCGGAATCTGGAAGACTCCTTTAACAAAGGGGACCCCCAGATCGCGGCCCCCCCTATGTAAATTGGTAAGGGGTACATTGCACCCCTACCATTTCACAATGAAAGTGTCAAAATGTAAAAAATGACAAGAGCCGGTTTTAGACAATTCCTTTATTAATGTCTTCTCTTTTCTTCCATGTTCTTCTTCCATCTTCTTCTTCTTCCATCTTCTTCTTTTCTCCATTCGGGTTTCTTCCTCCATCTTCCTCTTCATCTTTAGCTTCATCTTCATCTTCCTCCTTCCTTCGGTCTTCTCGTCCGCATCTTGCTCCGGCTTCTTCTTTCTTCTTCGGCCGCTCCGTTAATTTGGAGGTTCCCGCTGTGCGACGCTTCAGCTCTCCTCCTGGTCCGCTGCCACCCGGTGGCTCCGCCCCCCTCTGACACCACGGGGAAAGTCCCCGTAAAATCCATGTGCGTCAGAGAGGGGCGGGGTCACCGGGTGGCAGCGGACCCAGAGGAGAACTGAAGAACTGAAGCGTCGCACAGCGGGAACCTCCAATTCAAACGGAGCGGCCGAAGAAAAAAAAAGGGAAGACGCCGGAGCAAGATGCAGACGAGAAGACCGAAGGAAGAAGGAAGATGAAGATGAAGATAAAGATGAAGATGAAGATGAAGAACAAGATGGAGGAAGAAACCAGAATGGAGAACAGAAGAAGATGGAAGAAGAAGATGGAAGAAGATGGAAGAAAGGAAAAGACATTAATAAAGGAATTGTCAAAAACCGGCTATTGTCATTTTTTACATTTTTGTCACTTTCTTTGTGAAATGGTAGGGGTACATTTGTACCCTATTACCATTTCACACATGGGGGGGCGGGATCTGGGGGTTCCCTTTGTTAAAGGGGTCTTCCAGATTCCGATAAGCCCCCTGCCCGCAGACCCCCACAACCACCGGGCAAGGGTTGTGGGGATGAGGCCCTTGTCCCCATCAACATGGGGACATCGTCCCCATGTTGAGGGCATGTGGCCTGGTATGGTTCAGGAGGGAGGGGGGCCGCTCTCTCGTCCCCCCCTCTTTTCCTGCGGCCTGCCAGGTTGCGTGCTCGGACAAGGGTCTGGTGTGGATTTTTGGGGGTACTCCACACCATTGTTTTTTTAAATTTGGGGTGGAGTTCCCCTTAAAATCCATACCAGATCTGAAGGGCCTGGTATGGATATTTGGGGGAACCGCACGCATTTTTTTTTTAAATTTGCGGCAGAGTTCCCCTTAATATCCATTCCAGACCTAAAGGGCCTGGTAATTGAATTTGGGGGACCCCCACGCTTTTTATTTTTGTGTTATCAAAGACTTTCAATGACTTTTATCTGTATTGACGGGAACCAGCAATTCATTACAGCCGCGAGGCCTTTTAAATTACTATTATGCCGCGTACACACGACCGTTTTTCCCGTCGAGAAAAATGAAATTTTTTCCTTTGGACGAGAAAAACGATCGTCTGTGGGCTTTTTGTCGTTTTTCTCGACGGGAAAAACGGCATTAATCACGACGAGAAAAATTAGAACATGCTCTAATTTTTCTCGTCGTGATTCCCGTCGTTTTTTTCCGCGGCAGTTTTCCCATTGGGAAACACTGCTGCGGAGCCCACACACGGTCGTTTTTCTCGACCAAAAAAAAAATGTCTGGAAAAACGGACATGTGTAGGGAACCAAGCCGTTCCCTCGTTTTTCCCGTCGATTTTCTCGACGGTGTTTTCACCATCGAGAAAATCGATCGTGTGTACGCGGCATTATTTTACTTTAGAAATGTCATTTTGCTCTCGAACTGTTATAAACATGGAAAACATGCACTACTTTACAGGCATACTATAGACACCCCCCAGGTATGATATTTAGGGCACACATGATCACACCGGATGCAGTGCAGTGCGTTTTTTTGATACATGAAAAACGCAAAGAAAGTTATTCACATTAATGCCAATGGCATAGGTCACACCACTGCAGTCCATTCCAGTGCGTTTCATAAAGGAAAAAAAAAATTGGTCATGCTGCATTTTTTAGGTACAGAACTGTACTGGACCGCAGTAAAACACATCAAAAACGCAACGGAACGTACCAAAAACGCACTGGAATGCACCGGACCGCACCTAAATGCACCAAAGATGCACTGCAACACACTTGTCCTAAGTGAAAAGAGGGGGAAAAAACACTGGACTGCATCAAAAATGCATCAAAAATGCACTGGAACGTGTCAAAAACGCGCATGCAGAAAAGCACCTGGAACGCATCCAGACTGCGTTTCTATGGTGTGAACTAGGGCCAGTTCACACCATAGAAATGCAATCCGGATGTGTTCCAGGTGCTTTTTTGCATGCACGTTTTTGATGCGTTCCAGTGCATTTTTGTTAAGTTTTTGATGCAGTCCAGTGCTTTTTTTTCACCCCTCTTTTTTATTAACCAAAGAGAAGGGCAAGTGTGTTCCAGTGCGTTTTTGGTGCATTTAGGTGTGTTCCTGTGCGTTTATGATGCGTTTTGCTGCGTTCCAGTACAGTCCAGTGCAGGTAAATTGCAGCATGTTCTACTTTTTTGGGGGAACTGGAACGCATTGGAACAAACACTGCCATTTAGAACCATATAACCAATTTTCCATGCATTTTTGATGCATAAAAACGCAATGGACTGCATGTGGTGTGAAATGGCCCTTAAGCAATTTGGCATATTTAAAGGCACTTCTCTTTGTTTTGTTTTTGGTGTTGTCCAAATTGGTGACATTGATATATGTCCCTTAGGGTGGGACCTGGGCCCCCATTTTAAGGCCAATAACTAGAAGAAAAGCCAGCCAAGTGGGGACTAGCAAAATTAACAAGTCAGTTCCCATAGACTGCAATGGTATTTGTTGGTAAGGGGGGGGGGGTGATTGTCCCATCCCTAATTTTGTAGCATGCTGGATGATGTGCTTAATTTTGGACGGGGGGGGGGGGGGGGGTTATTTTCTGATAGCTGCATTTGTGTTGTTATGCGCATGCCCAGGGACTAAGTTTTTTTTTGGGTGCTTTTTGTGTGTGAACAGCACCTGGATATTTCGGGGCATGTTCAGAGATTGTTTTTATGGGTTAGTAATTGAAGGACATCCTTAACAGGTGTAGCCACTTTGAAGTTCAGTCTCTACATTGGGTGAACTTACATTTTGGGTGTTCCATGGTTTGTGCATGTGTTTTCAATTGCCTCATTAGCTCACAAACATAGGTTATATAAAGCTCACAGTTAAGATTCCCTCCCTTGCCCTGAGAAGAGGCAAGTGTGTATGTCAAAATGTACATTTTGGTGTCCTTATCGAGTTTGTAACACATGCATTTTATTTGTTATGTCTTTGCAAAACAGGTGTTTGGTTTATTTTGTGGATTGTATTTTTTTGTGTGGGGGAAATGTTCCCCTGAAATAATTTTGATGTTGTTAATGTTTGTCGTTTGTTCACTTTGATTTAATTGTCTGTGCTGCACTATTTAGCCAAATCTTTATCAAGATGTTGTGAGTCTGTAACTGTTTCAAATTGACCCTGTTTTTTTAATTTTTAATTTTTTCTTATTCTTTGTTTTGTTGACCAATAAAACTTGATGCAAAGTTTTGAGGTTTGTTTTGCGTTTTCTTTGCAACAAATGTGACAGCTGATTGGCATGTCAAAACAACAGGTGTGATTTGTCTACCCTGGTGCATTCATGCTAGCATATGCATGAATTGTGTGCTGCCATGGAGAGTCAACATGAAATGAAAAATACAGAGCGGTAAGTATTCAATTTTCCTTTTTACTGCAGTGGTTCTCAGCCTCAGTCCTCAAGTACCCCCCAACAGGACATGTTTTGTGAATTTATCTCATGGAGAATTGCTGTCCAAAATACCAAACCATTGACTGTGATTTAAAGCACATGTGCAAGATTAAGGAAAACCTGCAAACATGGCCTGTTGGAGGTACTTGAGAATCACTGATTTAGAGCACTGCACTTAAAAATAGCTCAAGGCAATACAATTCTAATTGTGGGCATTTTGAGGGAAACAAAGTAAGTGTTAGAACCCCTGCTTGTTTTTTTTTTTTTTTAAAAGGTTGGGCTTTGTGTCCCCTTGTAGTAAAATTGGCTTCACTTCCTGTCACACAGCTAAACAGGAAGTGAAGGTAAAACCCTACCAATGTATTTTCTTGGGGACACACAGATCAATCTAACTAGTGTCCCCATTAAGCAAATTGCACTCTAGGACTTTGTTGTGTACACCCCAAATCATAGGGTAGTTTGGGGTTTAGTAAAGACAAATCCACTCTGCAGTAAAAGTGTAGCTGCTGAAAATCTGAGGGATCACTGGTGATTGTAACATCCAATCATGTAAAAGCAAAGATGGTGTGTTTTTTGTTTGCTTGCATTTCCCTTTTGGATATCCAGCAAGTGCACTTGTAGTGCAAAGTAGATTTGCCTTTATTTACTAAATAAACCCCAAAGTCCAAAAAAACTAATAATTTGGGGTGTAACCCGCAAAATGCTGGAGTGCAATGTACATAATGGGGAAAGTATTTACTGTATTTATTGGCGTATAACACTCACTTTATTATCCTGAAAATAGAGGGTAAACTGTGCCTGCGTGTTATACGCAGGGGGCTGTGGATTTTTTTTTTCCTGAAACTTCCCTCTTAAAGTTAGGGTGCGTGTTATATGCCTGTGCGTGTTATACGCCGATAAATACGGTAGATTGACCTGTGTGTCCCCAAGGAAAGACATTGGTAGGGATTTCCCCTCACTTCCTGTGTGGCTATGTGACAGGAAGTGAATTATTTGGAAGGATAAAGTGGCCAAATTTGGGAGTTGTCTTCACCCTATCAGGGGTGCAGACATCCCCAAAAACTGTCTAGACTTGTAATCCCTTTGCACTCTATCCCCAAGCAAAAATAAGAAAGGATTTCATTTACTGTATTTATTGGCGTATAACACTCACTTTTATACCCTGAAAATAGAGGGTAAACTGTGCCTGCGTGTTATACGCAGGGGGCTGTGAAAAGTTTTTTTCCTGAAATTTCCCTCTTAAAGTTAGGGTGCGTGTTATATGCCTGTGCGTGTTATACGCCGATAAATACGGTAGTTTAACTTTGCAAAGTCACATTTCTAAGTTGAATTGTGATGCATGTCAATGGCCCATTTAGACCCTCTTTAATCACTTGAGATCAGCGCTATAACTGATCGCCAGCCACAGCACGGTCCTCAATTGCCGGGAATCCTTCAATAAACGTTGTCCCCTTCGCGCGCGTGCTGTGGTCCACCGAGTCACTGAGACTCGGGTGATGACAGATCCAAGTAAGGGGCCGATCCCTGCCCTTTACCATGTGATCAGCTGTCAGCCAATGACAGCTGATCACGTGATGTAAACAAAAGCTGGGTAATGGTTTTTGTTTTCTCCTTGTGCTGACAGCGTGAGCATAAAAAAAGGCAATCACCGGCTTATGTGCAAGGGACATCGGGCCCGAAGAGGAAGGGGCAATTCTGCGTCATCTGTGACAATCAGTAGCCCCTGCCAGTGCCACCTATCAATGCCCACCACTGCTGCCAATCAGTGCCACCTAGCAGTGCTGCCTATCAGTGCCCATCACTGCCAACTATCATTGCCACCTAGCAGTGCCACTTCTTAATGCCCACCAGTGCCAACTAGCAATGCCACCTCTCAGTGCCCACCCTTGCCAACTTATCGGTGCCCATCAGGGCAGTCTCATCAGTGTACATCAATGAAGGAGTAAAATTACCTTTTGTCTAAATTTTCGAAATATTAACCACTTTCCTACCGCCCACCGTCAAATGACGTCCTTGGCTTTGCGGTGACATCTGAATGATGCCTGCAGTTGCAGGCATCATTCAGATATCATTCTTTTCAGCCGGCGATTCTGTGCACGATAAAAATGATCATAGCGGCAGTTCCACCGCTTGATCGTTCTTATAGGCGGCGGGAGGGGTCGCCCCCCCCCCCACCGTCATCCGGTGCTTCTCCGGGCTCTCCCGTGCCATCTTGGGCTCAGAGAATGATTTGGCCGGCGCCGGATGGGAAGCATAGCGATGAATGGGGACCAGATGGTCACCAGTCATCTCTATGACCGTCGGAGGCCAGGGCGCGATGTTATGACATCACGCCGGGTTCCCGTATGTAATCCAAGCCGTGGTCTCGGCTGTCAGCATGAGATTGGTGAATTTTTTTGACCGATCTCATGCTTTCCAGCCTAGAGGAGAGATGTGGGGTCTTATTGACCCTGCATCTCTCCATAAAGAGGACCTGTCACAATAGATTCCTATTACAAGGGATGTTTACATTCCTTGTAATAGGAAAAAAAGTGATCCAAAAAACAAAAAAGGTAAAAAAAGAGTAAGAAATACAAAAAAGGAAAAAACAAAAATAAAAATAATCAAAAAAAAGAAAAAACACCCATGTCCCCGGTAGCTCGCGCTCATAAGCGAACACACACGTAAGTCCCACCCACATATGTAAACGCCGTTCAAACCACACATGTGAGGTATTGCTGCGTGTGTTAGAACGAGTGCAACAATTCTAGCACTAGACCTCCTCTGTAATGCCAAAATGGTAACGTGTATAAAAATGTAAAGCATCGCCTAGGGAGATTTTTAAGTACTGAAGTTTGGTGTTATTCCATGAGTGTGCGCAATTTTAAAGCGTGACATGTTAGGTATCTATTTACTCAGCATAACAACATCTTTCACATTATCCCAAAAAATTGGGCTAACTTTACTGTTTTGTAATTTTTTTACATTCATGAAACCATTTATTTCCAAAATAAAAGGCGTTTGAAAATTTATTGCGCAAATACCGAGCGAGATAAAAAATTTGCAATGACCGCCATCTTATTCCCTAGGGTGTCTGCTAAAAAAACATATATAATGTTTGGGGTTTTGAAGTAATTTTATAGCCATAAATGTATGATTTTTACATGAAGGAGGGAAGTGCCAGAATAGGCCCAGTGCTGAAGTGGTTAAAATATCTATTTTTTTATTTTTTAACTCAGTCTTTTGTATTTATAGAAAAAAAAATGCAGAGGTGATCAAATAGCACCAAAAGAAAGCTCTATTTGTGTGCCAAAAAATAATACATTTTCATTGGGTTACAGTGTTGTATGAGCGCCCAATTGTCATTCAAAATGCATCAGCGCTGAAATGTGAAAATTGGTCTAGGCAGGAAGGGGTTTAAGTGGCCAGTGCGCAAGTGGTTAATATAAGGCTACATGCACACGGACGTTTTTCCAGCCGCTTGTTTGAGCGTTTTTTGAAGCTTAAAAACGTCTCTCCATGTTAGCCTATGGCCTCATGGCCACCATGGCGTTTTTGAGCTGTAAATGGCATAGGTGTTTTTAGGCCCCATGTACACGGGACGCTGGTGCAAAGTGTTCAGAACTAAGTTTGAAAGCGGCGTTTAGAAAGGCGCGCTTTGTGGCGTTTGCATGCCGCGTTTTACCAGATTTGCGTCTATATGCGTTTAGTTAGGAAACATCATAAGGAGCCGCCCTAAGCTCCAAAAACAGTATTATTAACGATTTCAGCTATTTTTTGAGACCAGAGTGAGTATCAGCAGCTGAGAGAGCAGCAGTGTAGTTGTATTTAGCGTGTCACTTGCCACGTCACTTGCCCCAAGTTGTGGATTGTCCACTTGCCACGTCAGCTGCCCCAAGTTGTGGATTGTCCACTTGCCACGTCACCTGCCCCAAGTTGTGGATTGTCCACAATGCAATGGAAGCAATTGCATTATTTTTTTGATATACCGGCATATATTTTTTTTTAATGGTTTTTCCTCATTTGCCCTAATTTTTGAGTTTATCAATGTAAAAAAATAGGTCACTTTTAAAAACGCTTCTAAACTAAAATGCGTCTAAACGCCGGTACCGCGTCTGAAACGTGGAAAAGCAAGGCTTTGTGAAAAACGAGTTTAAACGCAACTGCAGATTTTTTTTTCCAGGCCAAAAACAGTGTTTTGGATGTAATAGAATTCAATGGACCCGCATCCAAAACGCAAGTACCGCAATTATTTTTTTAACCTGCTTATAGCTGGTTGTTAAAGGAAATGTAAAAAAAATAAACATTGCCGGGTCTAAAAAAAAATAGAAAAAAAACAGCGTGGGGTCCCCCCCAGGTCCATACCAGGCTCTTGGGTCTAATATGGATTCAATGGGGACCCCCCCCCCCCCCCCCACCAAAATGAAAAAAAAATGGCGTGGGGGTTCCCCCAAAATCCATACCAGGCCCTTCAGGTCTGGTATGGATTTTAAGGAGAACCCCCGCCAAACTTAAAAAAAAATAGCGTGGGGGTCGCCCTATGAATCCATACCAGGCCCTTCAGGTCTGGTATGGATTTTAAGGGGAACCCCGCCAATTTTTTTTTAAAAAATAGCGTGGGGTCCCCTAAAAATCCACACCAGACCCTTTATCTGAGCACGCAACCTGGCAGGCCGCAGGGGAAGAGGTGGGGATGAGAGAGCGGCCCCCCCTCCCTCCTGAACCGTACCAGGCCACATGCCCTCAACATGGGAAGGATGTCCCCATGTTGATGGGGACAAGGGCCTCTTCCCGACAACCCTGGCCGTTGGTTGTCGGGGTCTGCGGGCAGGGGGCTTATCGGAATCTGGGAGCCCTCTTTAATAAGGAGGCCCCCAGATACCGGCCCCCCATCCTATGTGAATGAGTATGGGGTACATCGTACCCCTACCCATTCACCTGGTGGCAAAAAAAGTTAATAAAAAACACAACACAGGTTTTTAAAGTAATTTATTAGGCAGCTCCGGGGGTCATCCTGCCAGGCGCCCCGCAATCTTCTTTCAGCTCTTTTGCTAGCGGGGTCCCGGGCTTCCTCGTCGTCTTCGGGGGTCTTCCTGCCGGGCGCCCCGCTATCTTCTTCCAGCTCTTTTGCTAGCGGGGTCCCGGGCTTCCTCGTCATCTTCGGGGGTCTTCCTGCCGGGCGCCCCGCTATCTTCTTCCAGCTCTTTTGCTAGCGGGGTCCCGGGCTTCCTCGTCGTCTTCGGGGGTCTTCCTGCCGGGCGCCCCGCTATCTTCTTCCAGCTCTTTTGCTAGCGGGGTCCCGGGCTTTGTCGTCGCCTTCTTCCAACTTCGGGGGTCTCTTGTTCTCCGGTGTCGTCTCCGCGCTCTCCGGTTCTTCTCCCGCTCTCCGGTGCCTTCTCCACGATCTCCGGTTCTTCTACCGCTCTCCGGTGCCTTCTCCACGATCTCCGGTTCTTTCTGCCTTCTGCCGGGCGCCCCGCTATCTTCTTCCAGCTCTTTTGCTAGCGGGCGCTGGTCTTCATCGTCGCCTTCTTCCCTCTTCTCTTCGCCCGATGTTGCCTCGTCGCTGTCCGCCGCTACAATGCTCAGGCAGCGGAGCGCGCCCACTTATATTGGCATGGGCGTGGTCACAGTGTGATGCCACCGCTGACCCCGCCCCCTGTATGATGTCACAGTCCCGAGGAATGATGGGACTGTGACGTGCTACGGGGGCGGGGTCAGCGGTGGCATCACCCGGTGACCACGCCCATGCCAATATAAGTGGGCGCGCTCCGCTGCCTGAGCATTGTAGCGGAGGACAGCGACGAGGCAACATCGGGCGAAGAGAAGAGGGAAGAAGGCGACGATGAAGACTGGCCCCCGCTAGCAAAAGAGCTGGAAGAAGATAGCGGGGCGCCCAGCAGAAGGCAGAAAGAACCGGAGATCGTGGAGAAGGCACCGGAGAGCGGGAGAAGAACCAGAGATCTTGGAGAAGGCATCGGAGAGCGGGAGAAGAACCGGAGAGCGCGGAGACGACACCGGAGAACAAGAGACCCCCGAAGTCGGAAGAAGGCGACGAGGAAGCCCGGGACCCCGCTAGCAAAAGAGCTGGAAGAAGATAGCGGGGCGCCCGGCAGGAAGACCCCCGAAGACGACGAGGAAGCCCGGGACCCCGCTAGCAAAAGAGCTGGAAGAAGATAGCAGGGCGCCCGGCAGGAAGACCCCTGAAGACGACGAGGAAGCCCGGGACCCCGCTAGCAAAAGAGCTGGAAAAAGATAGCGGGGCGCCCGGCAGAAAGACCCCCGGAGCTGCCTAATAAATTACTTTAAAAAACCTGTGTTGTGTTTTTTATTAACTTTTTTGCCACCAGGTGAATGGGTAGGGGTACGATGTACCCCATACTCATTCACATAGGGTGGGGGGCCAGTATCTGGGGGCCCCCTTATTAAAGGGGGCTCCCGGATTCCGAAAAGCCCGCCGCCCGCAGACCCCGACAACCAACGGCCAGGGTTGTTGGGAAGAGGCCCTTGTCCCCATCAACATGGGGGCAGGGTGCTTTGGGGTGGGGGGGCCGCAGGTCGCCCCCCTGCCCCAAAGCACCCACCCCCCCATGTTGAGGGCATGCGGCCTGGTACGGTTCAGGAGGGAGGGGGGGCGCTCTCATCCCCCCCTCTTCCCCTGCGGCGTGCCAGGTTGCATGCTCGGATAAGGGTCTGGTATGGATTTTGGGGGGGACCCCCACGCCGTTTTTTCGGCTTAGGGGGTTTCCCTTTAAATCCATACCAGACCTAAGGGCCTGGTATGGATCTTGGGGGAACCCCCACGCCGTTTTTGCGGCTTAGGGGTTCCCCTTTAAATCCATACCAGACCTAAGGGCCTGGTATGGATCTTGGGGGAACCCCCACGCCGTTTTTTCGGCTTAGGGGGTTCCCCTTAAAATCCATACCAGACCTAAGGGCCTGGTATGCTCCTGGAGGGGAACCCATGCCGTTTTTTTTTCATTAAAATTCGGCGTGGAGTTCCCCTTCATGATTCATACCAAACACGGGACAGCGAGGCTGCCGAGAACCAGCGCGATGCCATCGCGCTGGAGACATTCTCGGCCAGCTAGTCGCCTCTAGGACACGACTTGAGCGGCTGCTTCACGTGCTCAGGTCGTGTCCGAATTGCCTCGCAAAGTCGCGCTGTCCCTGTGTTAGCCAGCACACGAGTCGCCCCGCGAGTCGGATACGCTTCATCCGACTTCCCGGGTGACCTCTATTCAAATCAATGGGCTCCCATAGGGAACCATTCATTTTCAATAGAGCGCCGTTGACATTTGTATTTACTATAACAGTGCGCCGCTGTGCGCTGCTGGTTCCTGCGCCAAGTGAAGGAGTTATCCGGCGCACCAATTAAGGTTAGAACCAGCGCAGCGCACTGTTATTAGTAAATCAGCCCCAATGTCTGATCTGAACTGACTCCGCTGCACCTATCAATCATACTTTGCAACAGGTTATGGGCCCAGTATCCGGATAAAGACATATGACCAGGTGCGGCCCAGGCAGAACAAAGCCTCGAACGGAAGACAGTGTGGCTGCTGCGGAGATCGACATAAGGAAGCTTTCCAGCGACATCTCCTATAGACAAGTAAGACTGTTTATATATAAAGGAGGGATAAAATGGCCGGAAACTCTGAGCTTAAACTCTCAGTGGCCAAGCTGAACAATGACAGTTATCAGCTATGGAAGTTTAAAGTGGAAATGCTATTATCCAAAGATGACTTGTGGGAGGTTACCACTACAGAGAGGCCACAGGATAATAATCAGGACTGGGACAAGAAAAACAGACAGGCACGGGCCACCATAAGCCTACTAGTGGAGGATGATCAGCTCATTCATATACGCAATGAGGACACAGCGAAAGGCATGTGGGATGTACTGAAAAGACTGCATGAAAGATCCAGTTTAAACAGCAAGCTCTTTCTGCTGCGGAAACTTTACAAAATGAGACTTGGCAGAGAACAGGACATGCAGGAGCATATAAACGCAATGCTGGAAGTGATTGCGCAACTCAGATCGATCGGGGAGAATATAACAGACAGTCACATTGCAGCCATGTTGTTATGCAGTTTGCCCGATACATATACTGCACTAATCAATGCACTGGAGACACGACCTGAGACAGATCTGACGCTAGCATTTGTAAAAACCAGGCTCATAGATGAGTATCAGAGAAGAAAGGAATTAGTGCATGACTCCACAGAAACCGACACCAGCACCGCTCTTAAAGCTACAGACGCAAGATTACACAGGAAAGAGACCAGAGTGTGTTTCAGATGCCACAAACAGGGACACATAAAGAAAGACTGTACTATATGGAAAGCAGAGCAAATGAGACAGCATCCCTCTTATACTAAACAAAAGGTCAAAACCACAATCAATGATCCAAGGGAAGGTAACTGGAATGCCACATTTAAAGCGACAGGCAACAATAAATGCCAAGGCTGGTGCATCGATTCGGGGGCAACCAGTCACATGACGAGTGATAGAAGTTTCTTCACAGAACTTGATCTGAGCAACAAAGAAACTATTTATCTTGCAGATGGAAGCAAAATACATGCAGAATGGAACCCTTGTATGCCCTGATGATGCGGGACACAATTTAGCCATACCAGTGAAAGATGTGCTTTATGTTCCTAATCTAGAAGGAGGACTCTTATCTGTGAAGCGTCTAACAGCCAGAGGACTCACTGTAAAATTCCAAGGTGACAAGTGTTCCATTCTAAACGGCAAACAGACAATAGCAAGTGCCAAGCTGGATGATCATCTATATCACCTCGACACAGTGAAGGAAAAGGTGAGACTATGTACACACAAGCATAATGACTGTATACATATATGGCACAGACATCTAGGTCACAGACACCCAGAATGCATACAGGAACGACAGAGGAGGAAGCTGACAAGGGATCTGATAGTATCCCCTTGTCCACTTACCGTTAAATGTGAATGTTGCATTAAATCCAAAGCTACAAGAGCAACACTTCCCAAAGTCAGTCAGAAGAGAGCTTCAAGACCACTTGACTTAGTTCACAGTGACGTGTGTGGTCCCATAAACCCACCAACACCTGGAGGCAACAGGTACATAGTGACTTTCATAGACGACTATTCAAGATACACAGTCACCTACCTAATGCAACACAAGAGTGACGTTTTTGACAAATTAAAAGACTATATAATAAAGACAAGTAACAAGTTTCAGAGGAAGCCTCTCATACTTCGGAGCGATAATGGAGGTGAATTCACAGGAGGTAAGATATAAGAGTACCTAAAACAGAATGGAATAGAACTTCAAAAGACAGTCCCGTATACACCAGAACAAAATGGAGTAGGTGAAAGAAAGAATAGAACTCTGACTGAAATGATCAGATGTATGCTGACAGACTCTGGACTACCACAAAAATACTGGGGTGAGGCAGCTATGACAGCTACATATTTGCAGAACAGACTTTTTTCCAGAACAGTGGAGAAAACCCCATATGAACTATGGCACAATGAGAAGCCAAGTGTAAAACACCTAAGAGTTTTTGGATGCAAAGCATTCATCTACATACCTGAAGAAAAACGCACTAAACTCCAAAACAGAGCGTTTGAAGGTATCTTTGTTGGATACAGTGACAATGTCAAGGGTTACAGAATCCTAAATCCCAAAACAGACATGGTTACCATTAGCAACAGCATAACTTTTGTTGAAGATTTAAGAGACAATGTAATGACAAAAGTAGAAGCAAGAATAGAAGAGAAAACTGACATTGACCAGCCCATCTCTGTAACTTGCGAACAAACAGTTAAAGTGAGTGTAGACTCAACCAGTACTGAAGAGCAGACACAAGAAGGCTCAGACACAAAAACGAGACGTTCAACAAGAGAAAACAAAGGTAAACCACCTATACGTCTCTCATACAAAGCAAGTACTGCCAGTATCAATGAACCTGCAAACTGGGAATACATATCTCAACTTTCAGAACAAGAAGCAACTAAATGGATAAAGGCTGCTGAGGAAGAGATAAAATCCATTCATGACACTAAAACATGGACACTTACAGAACTACCACCCGGAAGGAAAGCCATAGGCTGTAAATGGACTTTTAAAGTGAAATACAATGCAGAAGGCACAGTTGAACGGTACAAAGCAAGACTAGTAGCCAAGGGCTATTCTCAAAAATACGGAGAGGACTATGATGAGACGTTTGCACCAGTAGTCAAGCACACTACAATACGGACTTTACAGTGACAGTAGCCGTCACAAGGAAAATGCAAGTGAAACATTTTGATGTGAAAACCGCATTTCTACATGGCGATTTAACAGAAGAAATTTACATGGAACAACCGCCAGGATTCAAAGATGAACAAAGGTCAGACCTAGTGTGCAAACTTCACAGGAGTATATATGGTCTAAAGCAAGCAGCCAGAGTGTGGAATATAAAAATAAATGAAGTGCTTACACATCAAAACTTTCAAAGGAGTAAAGCAGACCCCTGCTTATACACAAAGAAATTGGCAAACAGATAGGTCTATATGCTTATCTATGTGGATGATATCCTGATTTGCTTTGAGCAAGAAGGGGATGAAGCAGAAATACTGGAAAAACGAAATCAGCACTTTGACACCAAAGATCTTGGCAACATAAAGAATTACCTCGGCATCCAGATCGAGAGAGAGGAAGATGGCAGCTTTCTTCTGAACCAAAGACACAAAATACAAGAAATAATTGAAACATTTGGAATGGAAGACGCCAAACCAGTAAAATCTCCCATGGAAACCAACTACCTAAAGGAGATGCATTGTCAAGATAACCCATTACCTACTAATACTCAAAACAGGAAAGCAATAGGGAAATTTCTGTACCTTACCACCGCTACAAGGCCGGACATTGCAGCAACTGTCGGAATCCTATGCAGAAAGGTTTCGATGCCAAGTCAAAAGGACTGGAATGCTGTAAAGCGAATCATTCGCCATCTTAAAGGGACTTCGCACTACAAGCTAAAGTTACCACCAAGTGATATAAGCACCTTAACAGGATATGTGGATGCTGACTGGGCAGGAGACACCAGTGACAGAAAATCTACCAGTGGCTACTTATTTTTTCTGTCAGGAGGTGCCATCAGTTGGACTAGTAAAAAGCAACTCTCTGTTTCACTGTCGTCTACTGAAGCAGAATACGTTGCTGCAGCGCAGGCAAGCCAAGAAGTTATATGGCTGAGACAGCTATTAGCAGACTTAGGTCAACCACAGTTGGGACCAACTGAAATCTATGAGGACAATGAAGGATGCATTGTACTTGCACACATGGAAGGAGTTAATTCAAGAACTAAGCACATTGATGTGAAGTTCCACTTTCTTAGGGATCTTCAAGAGCAAGGTCTTCTTGAGTTACTTTATTGCCCAACCGAGGATATGACAGCAGATATCCTTACAAAGCCCCTGACTGCTGAAAGACATTCAAGGCATACAAAGAAGATGGGTTTAACAGACTAAGCCTTAGTTGTTGAGAAGGGGTGTTGGAGATACAACAAACTATCAGCTTAGCTTACTGTATTTGACTGCAGTTTAGAAAAAGGACACAAGATGTCGCTAATGCTCAGTGATATGCTATGCTATGTATTTCTCTATGATGTGTTGTATTTCCTGTATACTGTGATGTACTTGTTGGTTTATTTTTCCTGTCTGTGATTCTTCTTACAATGTGAAGTGACATCTTTGCTAGTGTGGTTATGTTCCAATAAAGAAGCCAGTTCCTGTTACTACACAATGTCTGATCTGAACTGACTCCGCTGCACCTATCAATCGTACTTTGCAACACAAGGAAGGTAAACCAGTGAAGCAATGGCATGGTCATGGGCTAAGGCTTAATGATGCATGTGGAGAACAAATGCTGGCCCATGTAGCCTGATTTAATAGAAGAGCTACTGTAGCTGAAATTGCTGAAAAGGTTAATGCTGGTTCCGATAGAAATATGTCAGAACACACAGTGCATTTCAGTTTGTAACATATGGACTGCATAGCCACAGACTAGCCGATGTGCCCGTGCTGGCCCATGTCCACAGCCAAAATCATTTACAATGGGCACGTGAGCATCAGAACTGGACCACAGAGCAATGGAAGAAGGTGGCCTGGTCTGAAAAATTCATGAATGGTTTGAGGAACACAATAACAAGTTAAAGATTTTGACTTGACCTCCAAATTCTCCAGATCTCAATCCAGTCGAGCATCTGTGGAATGTGCTGAAAACACAAGTCCGAGGTAGAGGCCCCACCTCACAACTTACAGGACTTAAAGGTTTTGCTACTGACGGCTTGGTGCCAGATACCACAGCATACCTTCAGAGGTCTAGTGGTGGCCATGCCTCGATGGGATATGGTGGATGGTCATAATGTTATATCTAATCGGTGTATACCTGCATTTATTCTTCCCACGATAGCTCTGAAGTAGAAGCGAGGGGGACTGCCACATAAAATATAAACACCATTTCCTAGATGGTACACTTAAACTTATGTGCCCTATAAAGGGGATCAGAGAGAATGTTTTTAAAGGCTAATACTCTGGTTCTGTAATACTTATCCTCGAGTTTACTACTTGTGTTTGTTACCCCAGTATTTCATATTCTGCATATGTGCCTACTGTACCATGTACTTGTGTGAAAAAGTATCCTGTTCTGTTTGTATTGCTTCCTTTGTGTGAAATCCCTGGTGATCTTACCAGTCCCTCTGCTTTCCTATTACAAACTGACCACACTAAGCAAGAGAACTCAGTATAATCCGTTCCCTTGCTATGCTCGGAACTCAGCATGCTCTCTTCCAATTATCAGACTTGTCATGACATGCCCCCCCTGCTGAGCCATTCACTGGAAATTTCAGTGTGCTGTTGCTTCTCCTTCCCCAGATCTTATGCAGCTGAGAACAGAGAGAATGTGATCACTTCTAAAAAAGGGAAAAAAAAGGTATTTATATATTTTTTTATATCTATACACAAATGTTTTACCTTTCATATCTATTTTAAACTGAATGGGTTGTTTTACAAGGTGATCGTTTACAATCACTTTAAAAAAGTAATTGACCCGGAACAAACGGGAACATATCAATTTCCCTATACAATGGTGAAGAACAGTAAAAGTATAACTAAAAACAAAAGTTTTTTTTTTGTTTTGGATAGAGTGGAGAGGGATTGGAACCACTGTCAGTTTTTATTGCTGCCTGTGCCCCTGTTAGGGAGATTCACCCTCTCTGTTTGTCCTGTTTACCATTATTATCAATAGTGAAATTAAAAGAACATCCCAAATGTTGGGTTGTCCCCACAACAGTAATAGAGGGAAAATCTTCCAATGGGGACACTACTTCTGGTTACCTGGGGGGCCCCAATGGATTGTCAATGGGACAGGAAGTGAAGGTAAATCCCCCCCAATAGGACAAACCTGGATTATGCATTTTCAACAAGTCAGCAATTGCATCTCCCATTTCTCTAACTTCACAAGTTCCATTAAAAAAGGTTGTTTATTTGTAATCTGAACTTGCACCCATGAAGCAACCTTGATAAGTGCATTTCACTTGGATCAAAAAAAGTGGTGTTGGATAATATCTGTCTATCTCCAGATTATTGGCTGCATAAGTGCCGTTTAATGAAGAAAAGCAGATTTGTAATTTAGAAATATGGATTAGTAATTTTGAAAAGTGGAAGATATCAGTGTGTGTGTAGGTTAGTAGGTCAGTAGAAAATATTATGGCTTCAGATGCTATTTTTGTAGTGCAAATCAGCTAAAATAATTGTAGGCAAGTGCAGATTGCTGACATTTCAGATCAATTTAAAGCCTAAGTGAAAAAAAAGGCTGCTGTGTCCTGGTTTGGTAAAACTCTTTCTACTGATCCTCCTACCCCCATTGCTGTAATCTTCTGGTGATGTGGGGGGTTAACAAAGCTTAAGGAGTTGTGACAGGCACCCAACCAGTGGCGGCTGGTGCTGTATATCTGGGGGGAGGCGGCAAACAAGACACCCGTCAACCCCTCTAGAGTCAGTCGACCGCTCGTCTGTCCCCCCACCTGCCCTGCACTTACCCCATCTAACAGCTTCAGCTCCTTCCTGCATCTCCTCCTCCTCAGCGGCGGATTCCTCCTCGGCAGCTTCACCCTGCATGTCTGACTTTATGACTGCTTCCTCCTCGGCAGCTTGCCTCTTCCTTGCCTCGGCGACCAATATGATCACTTCTCCTCATGGTCAATCGGGTCTTAAGACTCGCTTCCTGAGTGGCCAGGAGGAGGATCAGGGAGACAATAGCGAATATTAAGTCACTATTGTCACACAACTGGGTGGGCTCAGGGCGTAGTGCTCTGCGCCCTGAGGCCACCCTTTTTTGAAGCCAGTTAGAGCCTCAAGCCTCGTACACACGGCCGATTTTCTCGTCGTTAGAAACACGTCTTTTTTTTCGACGAGATTCTTGTTAACCTTGACGATTTTCTCGTCAAGCTTTCCATGCGTACACACTGACATTTCCCAATTTCCTCGTTGTTCTCCGCGGTCACGTCCAGCACGTACGACGGCACTATAAAGGGGAAGATCGATTTCCCTGGCGCCACCCCTTGGGCTGCTTTTGCTGATCTCGTGTTACCGCGTGTGAAGTAAAAGTTTGGGAAGAGACGATTCGCGCTTTTCAGTCTTCGTGCTTTTCAGTTTGTTTTCTGAGGTTCAGTTTGTGCTTGTGGGTTCGTATCTTGTCTTTCAGGGCGTCTAGGCAGGTCGTATCTGTTTTACAGTGCGTTCTTGCCTGTTCGTTTCTGTTTTTCAGTTCGTTATTAATAGGCCTTGCTGTTCTAAAGTGCGTTCTGTTCTGTACGTTCTGATCAGACGACCGTTTCCTAGCCATGTCGCCTGGACGTTCTCGTCGTCGAGTTCGTGCTGTGCGGGCGCTTGGTGTTGGTCTGCTTGTTTTGGACCAAGACCAGTCCATGAACGGGGTGAGGAGGAGTTCATGGACCAAGAATTGGTTGCTCCAGCCGGACCAATTCTGCCATATGCCTCTGCTGCGGGAGATCGTCGAGAATAATGCCCCATACACACGATCGTTTTTCTTGCCATTTTTTTTCTTGCCGTTTTTCACGTAGTTTTTTTTCATGTTTCCTCTCAAGCCTGTCTTGTGTACACACGATCATTTTAAAAAACGATCAAGCAAAGCGCAGTGACGTACAACACGTACGACGGCACTATAAAGGGGAAGTTCCGTTCGAATGGCGCCACCCTTCATGTTAGTAAAGTTTGTTGAGCGACGATTCGCTCTTTTCAGTCTCGTGCTTTTCAGTCCGTGACTGCGTGACGAATGTGCTATCTCCATTACGAACGCTAGTTTTACCAGAACGAGCGCTCCTGTCTCATACTTGATTCTGAGCATGCGCATTTTTTTTCACGTCGTTAAAGCATACACACTATCGTTTTTCACGTCGTTAAAAAAAAAAAACGACATGAAAAACGACGTGAAAAAAGAGAGCATGTTCGAAATTTTTAATGCCCGTTTTTCACGTCGTTAAAAATGCTCTGGAGCCTACACACGATCATTTTTAATGGCCATTTTTTTTAATGCCATTTTTAACGGCATGAAAAACGATCGTGTGTATGGGGCATAATCCTGAGGACTGCAGGAATTTTCTGCGGATGTCTGACCCCATTTTTCAGGAATTTTTGGCTTTGGTGTCCCCCTATATTACCAGGCAGGACACCGTTATGCAGGAAGCCATCAGTGCTGAGCAGAGGCTCATCAACACGTTACGCTACCTGGTGACAGGGAGAAGTCTTCAGGACTTGAAGTTCACGACAGGCATCTCCCCCCAGGCTCTGGGCCTCATAATCCCAGACACCTGTTCTGCCATTATACAAGTCCTGCAGGAGGACTATATTAGGGTAAGTTTTCTCCATTAACATCACATTTTATGTATTTCATGTATGATAATGTATTGTATTTCTTTCATCCTTCCCTAATTACCATGATTGTAATATGCTGAGAATGTCCCCTTTGTCCTCATGCATGTTGGAAGTTTTTAAATGCCCCTTTTTTCTCCTCCATGCATATTTCCCTTCACTAACCTTTCCAGCAGGGGCATCTGTTGCTCCAAATGTTTGGGGGTCCAACCCCAATTTTAGGAACTAAACTTCCTCCTTTTTAGCGACTGTGCCTATTAAACGCCACCAGTTGCCCCTTCCAATGCAGCCATTTTGTCCCCTCCAATGCAGCCATTTTGTCCCCTCCAATGCAGTCATTTTGTCCCCTCCAATCCAGCCATTTTCCCCCCAGCCCTGCACTTACCTTCTTATGGTCAGCGCCATCCTTCTTCTGTCCTTGATGTCTTTTCCTGCCCTCGATGTTGCATCAGCCAATCATGTAACCGTAAAACAGACTTGGTGAACATGATTGGCAGAGCAGCCTGTCAGTGTTTACCCAAGGAATGTCCCCCCCCCCTGCGTCCCCAATTTTACTTTTATCAAGCCAATTACATCCCTCAGGCTGGATTTTGCAAGCCT
Organism: Rana muscosa; assembly: GCA_029206835.1. Taxonomy (NCBI): domain Eukaryota; kingdom Metazoa; phylum Chordata; class Amphibia; order Anura; family Ranidae; genus Rana; species Rana muscosa. Next base: position 526,303,428 of record CM055121.1, read on the forward strand.
ATTTGCCCCCCTGTTTCTGATATGCAATTTTCACCCCATAAATGCTGCAGTTCTTCATATGGCCATCGCTCAACAGGGGGCCACCCACCTGAATATTGGGCGGCATTGACAATACATAGGTTACTGCAACGCATGAACCTATGTATTGTTCTGAGTGACGGGCACAGGTGAGAGGGGGCAGTGCTCCAGCGCCCACTCTGGACGCACCGCCACTGCAATGCTATCCTGTGGCCAAACACATCTACCCCCCCCCCAAAATATTTTAGGAATGGACCATCAGAGGGGGTGATGAATATGAAACATGAGCCTTCCATTATACTTCTTAAAAACACCTTAAACTGATTTTTTTTTGATGTTGGCCTCTAATGTATTTTCTTATAATCTGCTTGTAATGTTCTATTTTTAAATTCTAATTTTTTTTCATCTTGTTTGATTCCCCAGCTTACTTCCACGCCACAGGAATGGCAGACTGTGGCATCGGAGTTTTCCACGTGGTGGGACTTCCCCAACTGCGGTGGTGCCATAGACGGGAAGCACGTCCGCATCGTGCCGCCACCCCGTTCTGGGTCCTACTACTTCAACTACAAGGGGTTCCATAGCATTGTGCTGATGGCGGTGGTGTCAGCACGGTATGAATTCCTCTATGTTGATGTAGGGAAGAATGGCCGGATGTCCGATGGGGGATCCTTCATCCAGACGGAGTTTGCCCTCCGTCTCCAGAGTGACGACCTTGCATTGCCACCGGATGCAGGGAATGTTGAAGGACTTCCCTTTGTTTTTTTGGCTGATGAAGCCTTCGGACTTGGAAGGCACATGTTGACACACCTCATGAGGCCATTTCCACAGAGGACCCTGACCCCAGAGAAGAGGGTATTCAATTACCGGCTGGCCAGGGGCCGAAGAGTCGTTGAAAATGCCTTCGGGATAATGGACAGCCGGTTCCGCCTTTTTATGACTCCCATCCACTTGGCGGACTACAAAATAAACTATGTAGTTTTATGCTGCTGTGTGCTCCATAACTTTCTCAGCAGAAAATCAACTTCTTATATGGCCTCAGTTTTGCCGGAGGCAAGACTTTCCTCTGGCAATCGGCTGCTGGGCCTCGAATCTGCCCGTCCTGGCTTGCCCCCCCAAAATGCCCGTGAGGTTCGTGAGAAGTATCTTGAATATTTCACGGGTAGGGGGGCAATTCCTATGCCAGGCCATGTGTAAAGATGCATGGAGAACAAACTCAATAAAAATCTGATATTATCTTTTAACTTTTGTTTTTTCATGTCTCCTAGTTTGTCTTAGTGTATTTGTAGTGCCAAGTGTATTTTCCTTTAGTAAATACCAACCATTTCACTATGTAACCCCACAAAAAAAAAAAAAAAGGTTAGACCGTATTTGAAAAAGAAGCTACACGTTGTTTGTGTTCAAACATTTTACTCTGTGCACATTCACACACATGGTAATATTTTTTTGGGGGGATTTTGGCTGCCCACAAACAGGCAATTTTTTTTTATATGAAAATAGAAAACCATCAGTTGCATTGCAAAAAGTACAACATTGGATACCTCTGAGCAATATGAGGCATTCACGTACACAAACTATGTCTCTATGTGCCCGTCCTAATATGGGATCTTGCCACCCCTTGCCCAGCCAAAAATTGAATATGCACACATCTTGAAGTCATTTCCAATAGGGATTTGAGACTCCTGATCCCTATTGACAACATGTGCCATCTGCCATCGGGGGTGATCAATGGACGTGTTTTGTGGGTGCAACCCCTTCTTCAGTTCACCTACTTGAGAAACGAGGAAGGGGTTGCACCCACAAAAGCCGTACATGGATATCCCCTGATGGCAGATGGCACATGTTGACACACTGTGTGCATATTCAATTTTTGGCTGGTTTGATTGTCAAAAAGGTAATAAAAAGGGGGAAGAACAATCATTAAACAAAATTTGGGGTTTTGATGCCTTATTCAATTCTCCCCAAAACATTGAGAATGTCTTTAAATGTTTGATCCATCACATGAATTCTTTGTTTAATTCTGTCCAGTTCTGTGCTACATTCCATCACTTGCTGTATTATTCGGAGGGCACTGTCAGCAGAGAAACGTGTACTATCCTTCACCACAACATTTACATCCCCTAAAAACAAAATAAAAAAGGTATTATAACTCTGCAGGCCTACATCTCTTACCTGAAGCTGTGGTGACAGATACTGACCTGTTGTGGTGACCAGTTCCACCACGTCATCCACCTCTCCTTCCTGCACTTCTCCTTCCTCCACCTCTTCAACTTCCTCAACACCCTCAGGTTGTGGGTCTTTGGGAGTTTGGGGTTGTTTCAAAGTTATGGGTTTCATGTGCTCCCTGGAGTGTTCTCCTCCCAGTCTTCTCTCCCCTATGAGAATCAAACCAAAGGTCTAGTTATCACACAGAAATTCTCTATGAAAATGAAAACAGGCTAAATTGCTTGAAAGTGGGGTACAAGTGTGTGTTTCTGCGGAATTTAAACATGAATGCATTATATATGTCCAAGAATCGGTTTAGTATTCACCTTTGGCTGTCAATTTTCAGACATGGAGGCAGCACAAAAATTCACTGACGCACCTGTGTGGGACACCCCAAAAAGGCGGTTTTTGTGGCCCACACTACAGGTCCTTCTCAAAAAATTAGCATATTGTGATAAAGTTCATTATTTTCTGTAATGTACTGATAAACATTAGACTTTCATATATTTTAGATTCATTACACACAACTGAAGTAGTTCAAGCCTTTTCTTGTTTTAATATTGATGATTTTGGCATACAGCTCATGAAAACCCAAAAATCCTATCTCAAAAAATTAGCATATTTCATCCGACCAATAAAAGAAAAGTGTTTTTAATACAAAAAAAGTCAACCTTCAAATAATTATGTTCAGTTATGCACTCAATACTTGGTCAGGAATCCTTTTGCAGAAATGACTGCTTCAATGCGGCATGGCATGGAGGCAACCAGCCTGTGGCACTGCTGAGGTGTTATGGAGGCCCAGGATGCTTCGATAGCGGCCTTAAGCTCATCCAGAGTGTTGGGTCTTGCGTCTCTCAACTTTCTCTTCCCAATATCCCACAGATTCTCTATGGGGTTCAGGTCAGGAGAGTTGGCAGGCCAATTGAGCACAGTAATACCATGGTCAGTAAACCATTTACCAGTGGTTTTGGCGCTGTGAGCAGGTGCCAGGTCGTGCTGAAAAATGAAATCTTCATCTCCATAAAGCTTTTCAGCAGATGGAAGCATGAAGTGCTCCAAAATCTCCTGATAGCTAGCTGCATTGACCCTGCCCTTGATAAAACACAGTGGACCAACACCAGCAGCTGACATGGCACCCCAGACCATCACTGACTGTGGGTATTTGACACTGGACTTCAGGCATTTTGGCATTTCCCTCTCCCCAGTCTTCCTCCAGACTCTGGCACCTTGATTTCCGAATGTACTTTGGACCACTGAGCAACAGTCCAGTGCTGCTTCTCTGTAGCCCAGGTCAGGCGCTTCTGCCGCTGTTTCTGGTTCAAAAGTGGCTTGACCTGGGGAATGCGGCACCTGTAGCCCATTTCCTGCACACGCCTGTTCACGGTGGCTCTGGATGTTTCTACTCCAGACTCAGTCCACTGCTTCCGCAGGTCCTCCAAGGTCTGGAATCGGTCCTTCTCTACAATCTTCTTCAGGGTCCGGTCACCTCTTCTCGTTGTGCAGCGTTTTCTGCCACACTTTTTCCTTCCCACAGACTTCCCACTGAGGTGCCTTGATACAGCACTCTGGGAACAGCCTATTCGTTCAGAAATTTCTTTCTGTGTCTTACCCTCTTGCTTGAGGGTGTCAATGATGGCCTTCTGGACAGCAGTCAGGTCGTCAGTCTTACCCATGATTGCGGTTTTGAGTAATGAACAAGGCTGGGAGTTTTTAAAAGCCTCAGGAATCTTTTGCAGGTGTTTAGAGTTAATTAGTTGATTCAGATGATTAGGTTAATAGCTCGTTTAGAGAACCTTTTCATGATATGCTAATTTTTTGAGATAGGATTTTTGGGTTTTCATGAGCTGTATGCCAAAATCATCAATATTAAAACAAGAAAAGGCTTGAACTACTTCAGTTGTGTGTAATGAATCTAAAATATATGAAAGTCTAATGTTTATCAGTACATTACAGAAAATAATGAACTTTATCACAATATGCTAATTTTTTGAGAAGGACCTGTATAGTGCTCCAAAGTACAGATGTGGAAGCAGCTGCTGAGTGTCCTCTCCTTTACACTGATTAAAGTTTGCATTTCATTCTCTTTACAAACACATCATCTAGCCAACAATTTTAAGAAATCCGGCAGATGTCTAATTACATTTGAGGGTGAAAAATAACCCAAAAAAGAGGAGAGTGGCCGAACGATGTGTCTGTAACGAACGATTACTGTGCCAAACCAAGTTCAAACTATGACAAAATTCTTCTTCAGACTCTTCACGACTTTCTTCATGATTTTGGCCTTCCTTCTATTTGGTTTGCTATACGGCCCATGCTTTGCGTCATAATTCGACTTTAGCAATATGTCCACCATCTCCGCCATCTCCGCATAAGACATATTAGATGCCTTGAATCTCCTCCTTGATCGTGACGTTTCCTCAGTCTCCGGGCTTGTCTCCTCCTCGTTTTTTGAGGAATTATCAGACACCTGCTGTAAATCCGCCATATCTGTCTGTGCGCCGAAAGAGAAGGGGCGGAGAAAAGATGTTAGTTATAACGTCATGGGCGGGCGACGTGTGCTGAGCGACGTGTGCGTAGTTACACGCATGCGTGGTGTATATATAGCAAACACACATGTGACTATACTATGTTCGGTGTGTGGAGAGAGGAGTTCAAGTGACGGACGTGCGAACGAAGGTATGTGATTTTGTGACTTTGAACAATTGTTGGCCTATACTGTCTTGAGAATGTTGGAGGATATATATGGTGAATAAGATTTTAAGGAGGTTAGACTGTGTGCCTCACATTAGTTCATTTTTTTTTTGACTTGCAGACCCAAAATGAATGTCTTTATAAGTGACAAGGAATTCCTTGCGGAATTTATAGACCGGGTAAGGGAGCTGCCCGCTCTGTGGGAGACCAAAAACCCCATCCATAAAAAAAAGGGGTGAGAAAAGCAGCGCTGGAGACCCTGCTCCCATTTGTGCATACCAAGGTGCCCACAGCCGCAGCAAAACAGGTGGACACTAAAATTGGGAGCTTGAGAGGCACCTACAGGACTGAACGCTCTAAGGTCCTGGCTTCTCAGAGGTCAGGAGCAGCAGCAGATGATGTGTATGTCCCGAATTTGTGGTACTACAGCAGGATGTCCTTTCTGGATGACCACATTGAGGCAAGGCCATCACTATCCACTCTTCCCCCCAGACTTCCCTACAGCCAACCTGAGCCTTCTCTGGAGCAAGAGGAGGCAGCCATCCTGGATGATCCTGATTTGGCCATCTGGAGCCAGGTATAGTATTTATAGAAAATGTATTGTGATAAACCTAATGTTTGACAAATATGTCAAGATGACAAACATAAACTCTTTTGTGTTCCACAAGTGAAATCAAGATCTCTAGACATTAGTCTGGCCTAAATTGGGTGCAAAATAGTCAATCTGATGTAGTTGTAAATTGTAAAAAATTTTTTAAGGATTTACATTCTAATTGCTTCAAACATGAGCTGAAAGTTGGATGAAAACAATAAAACCAAAAATTAAACTATGTCCCTTTTTCATACACAGGATGAAATCAGCCAGGAGGAGGGTCAGGAAACTGTCAGGCAGGAGGAGGCAGGGCCCAGTGGCAGCCAGGAGGTGGCAGGGCCCAGTGGCAGCCAGGAGGTGGCAGGGCCCAGTGGCAGCCAGGAGGTGGCCGGCCAAAGGAGAAGCACAACATCACAGGTGCCTCCCATCCGACTTCCCAAAAGAAGCAGGAGGGACAGGACCACCAGTGAGGCAGCAATGGCCCTTATTAAAGAGGCCCATGCCACCCTCAAGGAGCCCACATCCCCTGAAGAGGCCATTGCCGGCCTAGTGGAGGCAAAGTTCAAGGTGATGAGCATGGAGCAACGCCTCCTATGCGAGCCCCTGCTCATCACCTTGCTGAACAAGGGGGTGATGGCGAAAATGACCCCCAATACCGCTATTTGTGAGGTGGCACAACTCTCACAACCTCAACCTCCTCCTCCACCTCCACCTTGTTCTTCTGCCCCACCCCCTTCTCCTCCACCTTGTTCTTCTGCCCCACCCCCTTCTCCTCCACCTTGTTATTCTGCCCCACCCCCTTCTCCTCCACCTTGTTCTTCTGCCCCACCCCCTTCTCCTCCACCTCCTCCTCCACCTTGTTCTTCTGCCCCACCCCCTTCTCCTCCACCTTCTTCTTCTTCCCACCCCCTTCTCCTCCACCTCCTCCTCCACCTTGTTCTTCTGCCCCACCCCCTTCTCCTCCACCTTCTTCTTCTGCACCACCCCCTTCTCCTCCACCTCTTCCTCCTCCTGACAGGAGTACCCCTCCAGTGGCCCAGCCTCCAGCCACACGAAGAAGGAAGGCTGCAGGGAAGGCTTCAGGGAAGGCTGCAGGGAAGGCTGCCAAGAAGACGAGGAAGTGATGGCCCTGCTTCATTGTGGTCGGACAGAAGGCAGCCTGTTGTAGTACCACACACTTGGGACATATATATCACCTGCTGCTGTTCCTGACCTCTGGGAGGCCAGCATCAGATTGTGCTCAGAACTGTTGGCCTTCTCAAGCTCCCAATTTTAGTGTCCACACAGGGTTGATGTGTGGTCTGGGGTCCCTGGGATGCACAAATGGCAGCAGGTTCTCAGCGCTGCCTTCTCTTTATTTTGTTTCAAACATGAATAAATGTTATTTTTGTTTAAGTTCATACTTGACTGTTTATTTTTACAAATTTTTAATTTAGCTTTGGAGTAAGCAGATACATTTGACAGCCAAAAAAAGGGACAGATAACAACCCCCAAAAAAACAATTAAAATATATTTTTGAAAATAGAGGGTGTAAAATTTTCCAAAAAAAAATTACAATATTCAATGGGAGATCACTATCAAAACATTGGCAAATTACTATTAACATCTGTTTGAAAAATATAAAACAGTCAAATATTCAGAAGATCTTGCACAATATAATACACATATATCTTCTTAAGAGCAGCATGAAAAAGGTTAAAAAAAGATAGTCATAACTCTGTGTGAATATCAGCAGCAAAAGAAGTTCATTTGTTTTGATTAATGTAACATTCTAAAGAAGATTTCAATGCACAACATTTAAACGATGCAATAATTTAGAGCGTGACGAATGTGCTATCTCCATTACGAAGGCTTGATTTAGCAGAAGATGCGCTCCCGTCTCATACTTGCTTCTGAGCATGCGCGCTTTTGGAAGAGTCGTAAAAGCATACACACGAACCATTTTCTCGTCACAAAACAGCCCGACGAGAAACACGACGAGGAAATCTTGAATCCTGACGAGAAAATAGAGAGCAGGTTCTCTATTTTCTCGTTGAGATTCACGGCAGTTTTCTCGTCGTAAAACCATACACACGAACGGTTTTCTCGAGAAAAAAGCTCTCGCGGCACTTTTATTGCCGGTTTTGGACGAGAAACTCGGTCGTGTGTACGAGGCTTCAGGCTCTAATCATGTGCTTCTTAAAAAAAAAAAAGAAAAAAAAACCCATTGAAATCCATGTGTCCGGCGCCCTACATGTAGATTAGGGGCCATACGCATGGATTAGGGGGGCGTCACCCCTGCGCTCCTAATGGACGGGCCACCATTGATGCCAACTATGCCTGCCCTTTCTTTTCAGCTCCTCTATTCATAGAAGCAGTACTATAGTTTCTATGAATAAACAGCTATCTATGAATTGAGGTCAGGTGAATGATTGAAAGGTTCATCTTCTCCATTCATAGATTGTATTTCAGTCACAGAAGAGATCATATAGCTTCTATGAATGGAGGAGGCACAGTCAGCATTCTTGATGAGAGGCAGCTAATTGTGCTGATGTCACTAACAAGAATTTGTCTTCTTCCTTTTTAATCTCTCCTCAGTCGCCATATTGGGAAACCAGAAAAAACACCTGTTTCTTTTTGGCCCCTTTCACACTGAGGCGCTTCTAAACTGCCAGTAAAAACACTGAGCGCTTTTGAAGAGCTTTTCAGGCACTTTTGAAGAGCTTTCTATTCATTTCAATGGCGAGGGGAATTTTTTCACCGCCCTGCCAGCACACTGCCCCAGTGTGAAAGCATTCATTGATTTTAATGGAAATAGGTTTTCGTGAGCTTTTTTTAGCGTGAAAGCGCCTCAGTGTGAAAGTGGTCTTACAGACAAAGCACATTCCCCCCCAGTCAGCAATATATATATATATATATATATATATATATATATATACACACACACACACACACACACACACACACACTCGCATGGATTTATCACAAAATTATTTTGGATACTATTACTCAAAAATCTATTTCTGGGATCAAAGCCATAAAGTCCAAAGCATATAATCTACATGTCCAATTTATATTTTTCAAACACCAGGAACAGCCATTTTATAGAGCATAAGATCTTAAAGGTCATAAACTCATACAATCAAGTCTTAAAGTGTAACTAAAGGCTAAACTAAAACTCTATTTTTTTGGATAGAGTGGGGAGGGTTTAGCGCACCTGTCAATCTTATTGCTGTCTGTGCCCCCATTAGAGAGATACGCCTTTTCTATTTGTCCGGTTTGCCATTAGCACCGAAAACGAAAGTAAAAGAAAATCACAAATTTTGGGTAACACCAGAACAGTAACAGAAGGAAAAACTTCCAATGGGGACACTCGTTTTGGTGACCCCCTGGGATTCCCTTAGTTTGGAGGGATTTCCTCTAACTTCCTTTTGTGGCTATAGGATAGGAAGTGAAGAGAGATCTCCCCTATGGGACATACAGTAAATGGCAAAAAAAAACTGACAGGAGTTACAGCTCTCTATCCAAAATGGAAAAAGTTTTGCCTATAGGTGTAGTTCTATTTTAATTGATATTTTGGTTCTACAGCAACAAAATCATTTCAATAAACTACTAATGTCCATGCTCTACTTACCAATGAGCCATATGATGAGCAGATAGTCAATTCTCTCTAAAGCTGGTCCCATTGTGTTCTTTTTGTCCTCATTGTAGACTAAGGAATACAGGTTAAGAAGCAGCAGGAACGTGAAGTAAGAGGCCCCATGTATGATAAATTTCATGAAAGGTGTGTGGATCATACGTCCAACCTGTGACTTTGGGGCAAAGAGATAGCACAGGGACATAATTGGCCAGCATATGGCCACAGTGAGGACAATCAGTATCTTCTTGCACGTGTGTTTTCGCCTATAGCCTGCCATTTGCCCAAACCAGACAGTGTTGAGGAACTGCTGACAGTTTGACTGGGATACAAACTGAAAAAAAAGAAGAAATAGACTTAAATATATATATATATATATATATATATATATATATATATATACCAATTATGTATAACTTTTTGGACATGAAACATGATAATTGTGAATTCAAAAAGGAAAGTAGAGGGCGGGACTTTGTATGAGGCACACGGACACAAAGAGATAACTTTGATGGAGGACAGCTTTTAATTGGTTCAATTCGCAATACAATTTCATATTTAAATTTTATGCATTTTGCTATATATATATCAATACTTTTTTATATTTCATCGGAACCAAATATTGCACAATAGTAAATAAATATTCCATCAAGGATATTTCATATATTTGCAGATACACAGTACATATCTTCCAGACATTGCAGTCGCTACCTATGCAACTTGGTAATCCACTAAAACATTTTCTTTAAAAAAAGGAGACATAAGCAGGGGGGGATTTGGTATATATTGGAAGGAACGTCCATAAAGGTTGATGGGTATAAACACTTATCGGTAGATATTAGCTCTATGCATTTCGGGCCTTGCGGGCCGCTCATCAGGAGCAAAAACCGAAGTGATCATCTGGGGATGAAAAAGACAGATACATTTTAATGATCTAAAAGAATGCTACAGAGCTGGTGGGCGAACATAGAATAGGAGAAAAATCCCCCACCCATACATTTAACCCACAGAACTTACGGATGCGTCTGCATGGGGGTGGTGTGTCCACGAGAGTCACGGACCAGCCAGAGGGCGTCACAACCGGGAGCTGGGGAGGCATGGCAGGGCGACAACGACCCATACTAACAACGCCCCGTGAGGGTGGAAAAATAAAATTCAAAGTGGTTGTGAGCTATGTAGGGTAACCCCAAATGTGGGGACCTCTGTGAAAAAAGAAATTAAAACTGTCACACTGAAAAAATGTTGTAACACTGAAAGCTGTGTGTATCTGTATGTGAAAAAGTGGTGTGTGTCAGGGTGTGGGGAAGGGTAGTGTGAGGTGAGAGGACATTAATTAGGCAGGGAAAGAAAAGAAAAAGGGAGAAAAAGAAACAGAGAAAAGGCTGAGAAAAAAAAAAGGAGCAATAAAAGGGATTAAAGATAGGAAAGCCAAATAGTGAGTGAATATTGGGAAGAGAAGAAGATACCTGTTGCAAAGTGGAAAAGGCATACAGATATAAAAGCCAGATAGTGTGTGAATATTGAGGAGAAAAGAAAATACCTGTTGCAAAGTGAAGAGAGCAAATTATGCAGTGTGAGTGCTGTTCCAAACTGAGAAGTGATGTGTGTGATCCTGAGTGTAGGGCCAGAGGCGTTGCTAGGGGGGTGCGGGGGGTGCGGTCCGCCCCCGGGTGACACCCGCTAGAGGGGTGACACCCTCCCTTTTTTTTAATTTTTATTTTTATTTTTATTTTTATTTTTTTTTATTTTTTTACAGCTGACCCATTCATTGATTAATTTCACCCCGCTGGGCTGGAAGCCTGGAACAACACCTCCAGCGCCGCGGCCGCGCCTGGTGTGTGTCCTCCGGCTCCTTATTCTTCCTATTCCTAAATTCCAATCCTCCTCCCTACCCTACAGAGCCAGCGAGCGACTCAGCCTGTCACATCATCACACTGCACTGTAGTGTCACACGGGAGTGTCAGTGAAAAGATTATCAACAACACGCTGGAGTGCTCATCATGCTGCAGTTAAGCCAGTAAAAGAAAAATTGAATATGTTTGTGTCTGCAATCGAAGCGCTTTGTGATCCTTCTGAAAATATGGACACAAGAGGAGCAGCAGAATGTCTACTGCCTGCTGTCTGTGATTTTACGTTTTTGTGCTACCTATACTTCTGGGGTGATGTACTTCAAGAAGTTGATGTTACACAACAGTACCTGCAGACCAAAGGCTTAAGTCTGGACAAGGTGGTGACAAAGCTAGAGTCACTAAGACTTTTTCTGTTTGAAGAGCGCAGTCACCTAGTGGAACATGCAATTAAGCAGGCACATTTAAAATCTAAAGAATATGGAATTGCCGTAGAGAGAAGAGCCAGGTTTAAGAAGAGGATGGCAGGGGAACAGGCACGTGATGCTGGAGGCATAAGTCTACAAGACGAGAACAAGAGGGCAATGCTTGAGTGCATTGATCGCTTCCATTCTGAACTCCAGATCAGATTAAGAGCCATCATGGAAGTTGCAGCCATGTTTGAGGCTGTTCAAGCAAAGAGTCTCATATATGAAACTGAAGAAACATTAAAGGTGTCCAATTCCAAAACTGACCACTTTTTATGACGAAATATCTGAGAGTGAGCTGTTAATGGAAATACCCAGACTGAGGAGACATCTCAAAGCAGCCAAGATCAACCTAGAAGAAGTCAAAGATTGGTCGGCTTTACAAGTTTTGACCTTCATAGCAGAATGGGACTTCATTGAATCTCTTCCAACCCTTTCACTATGTCTAAAAATATTTCTGACAATCTGTGTGTCTGTGGCTTCATGTGAGAGGAGCTTTTCAAAGTTGAAGCGGATAAAAAACTATTTTCGTTCAACGATGGGACAGGCAAGGCTTTCTGATCTTGCAATATTATCAGTTGAAAGTGAACTAGCGAAATGTATTGATTTTGATGATGTTGTTCACAATTTTGCAGCTGTCAAGGCTAGAAAAGCAAAGTTTTGATTTAGATGTTAACTAAATGCTTTCATATTTGTTCCTGTTTTTGTGTTATTTATTTATTAATTCAGTAAAGTTTAAAGTTAAAATAAATACAGTTCTTTAACAGTTTAAGCTTTGATTTCTATTATTTTCATATGATTTTGTTATTCAAATTTGCTAGTTGATTGATAGTTATTAACGGCACTACTGTTGCCAATATATGCAGTGTTATTAGGGTGAAAAAAATTATTGGGGGGGGGGGTGACACCATGTTATACCGCACCAGGTGACACCAACCCTAGTGACGCCACTGTGTAGGGCCCAACAAAGGGAGAGGCTTATATGGGAAGTGCCGCCATAACCACGCCCCCAACGTCACACTGACACATGCAAGTGGGGGAGAGAGGAGGGAAGGCGCCATCAACCAGGCCATAAGACCAGGCGAGATGCTCCCAACCAACCAATCATTCCCCCCTGCGCGCCAGCTATGGAACACACTAACGTCGGTGGTGCAGTGCCCAAAGGACACCGCACGCCCGGTGTGCTATGCATGACGTCGACGCGCAGTGGCGGAACCCCCACTCACCCCAGGCCACAACAAGGCGAAGGGAGAGGGGGGGACCCCAGTGCACGTCGCAGCTGAAGCGAAGGCGACGGCAAAGTCCAATGAAGGACATGCACAGGACCACCCACATGCATACGCATTAGCATTATAAAAAATGAAAAAATGGAGCAGGGTAGGATGTTGGAAAAACTTTTTACCGTTTTTTGGGAGGAACTAGTTGTAAAGTAGAATATACACGAGCTGGACATCGAGTTTAGCTAACGAAGGAGCCATGTGTGGAAAATTCAAAAAATATATTAGTGCGACCGTGTGCCTCCATCCCTAATTGATTGATAAAAAAAGGGGAAAAAAAAAGAAGTTTTTTTTTGGGACTTTAAATGAGGTTCAGGGGCCGTTCAGATCCCCCCCTCCATCCCGGGTTTAGTATTCAAAAAGGAAAGTAGAGGGCGGGACTTTGTATGCATTTTGCTATATATCAATACTTTTTTATATTTCATCCGAACCAAATATTGCACAATAGTAAATAAATATTCCATCAAGGATATTTCATATATTTGCAGATACACAGTACATATCTTGCAGACATTGCAGTCGCTACCTATGCAACTTGGTAATCCACTAAAACATTTTCTTTAAAAAAAGGAGACATAAGCAGGGGGGGATTTGGTATATATTGGAAGGAACGGGCCGCTCATCAGGAGCAAAAACCGAAGTGATCATCTGGGGACCCTACATAGCTCACAACCACTTTGAATTTTATTTTTCCACCCTCACGGGGCGTTGTCAGTGTGGGTTGTTGTCGCCCTGCCATGCCTCCCCAGCTCCCGGTTGTGACGCCCTCTGGCTGGTCCGTGACTCTCGTGGACACACCACCCCCATGCAGACGCATCCGTAAGTTCTGTGGGTTAAATGTATGGGTGGGGGATTTTTCTCCTATTCTATGTTCGCCCACCAGCTCTGTAGCATTCTTTTAGATCATTAAAATGTATCTGTCTTTTTCATCCCCAGATGATCACTTCGGTTTTTGCTCCTGATGAGCGGCCCGCAAGGCCCGAAATGCATAGAGCTAATATCTACCGATAAGTGTATATACCCATCAACCTTTATGGACGTTCCTTCCAATATATACCAAATCCCCCCCTGCTTATGTCTCCTTTTTTTAAAGAAAATGTTTTAGTGGATTACCAAGTTGCATAGGTAGCGACTGCAATGTCTGCAAGATATGTACTGTGTATCTGCAAATATATGAAATATCCTTGATGGAATATTTATTTACTATTGTGCAATATTTGGTTCGGATGAAATATAAAAAAGTATTGATATATAGCAAAATGCATAAAATTTAAATATGAAATTGTATTGCGATTTGAACCAATTAAAAGCTGTCCTCCATCAAAGTTATCTCTTTGTGTCCGTGTGCCTCATACAAAGTCCCGCCCTCTACTTTCCTTTTTGCATGATAATTGTGAAGTTTTAAGCTGAGAAGCAACCAGAAACAGGAAAACTACAGGGCCATTGTCTAAGGGTTATACAACTTTGTGATGCATTGCGAATATAAAATTATTTCAAAATACCTGATATACAGATAGCCACTAGAGGGAGCTTTTGTATCTGTACATAAAATGCACTAACCAAAATATAGAGCATACTAGTACAGAAAAATGTAAAGTTTAAATCAAAAAGTACTTATACATATTTTACAAAAACAACTCAAAATATTTACTTATTCGCAATGCACTTTTATTTTTTTATTTTTTTATTATATACATGAAAAAAGACCAAACATAAAAAAAAAACAAAAAAAAAAACATTTTTTTTTACTTTCTGATATAAAACATATTCAATAACAAAATGTAAAAAAAATCTAATTTCTTCATAATATTAGGCTAAAATGTATTCTGTTACATGTCTTTGGTAAAAAAAAAAAAAAAAAAATCCCAATAAGTGTATATTGATTGGTTTGCATGAACGTTATAGCGCCTACAAGTGATAATATATGTGTAGCAGGTATCAATATTTAGGGGGAGTATTTGGGCGGTAGCATGGCCTAAATGCAGCAATTACGAGGGTTTTATGGTTGTTTTTGTTCGTGGAAGATACCAATGGTGTCCAGTTCCCTGCGGCCCCTGGGTGGCACCGTCGCCTTGGGCTGGGTTTGAACCACCATTGTAGGGCCCTTTTTGTCCTCTAGCAGCGGCAGTACGGCGGGGCGGGGAACCCGCTGTGCTTGCTGGGGGAGGGTATAAAGGGGGCGGACATCTTGCGCACGAGGAGTCCGAGCACCAGGCACATTCAGCCGGGCTGCTGTCCGTTCGTCCGTGTCCAGGTGCCCTTGGCCTGGGCACGTGGAGTCGAGTTCCATCCCAGGCATCTTAAGCCTGGGGTGAGGTACTTTGCAAGAAGGCCTGGGGCCCAGTACCTTCCACTGGGTCCCGCGAGGGATGAAGTATTCCTAGGGTGCCCCCGGAGTTGGGTGCCCGAATCCAGGGCGTAAGGGACCAGAGATGTGACCCTCCCGAAGAGCTGGTACAGCATAATGCCGGTGACGGTGTGGGCCTCTGGAGACCGTCTGGATGGATGTCTTTCCCTGACAGGGGCCATTTATCCTAACGGAGGAATCCTATGTTCTTGTGGCTAGTGGCGGGGATCCAACTGAACCAGGTCGGTGTCAGAGACCTCTATTCAAGGTCTGTGGCAGAGGCCTCTATTTTCACCAGGGTTTGTGGCAGAAACCAAATTCACGGTCGGTGGCAGCACTGTGCGCCAAGCCTGTTTGCGCTATACGGAACAGGAGAGAACTTTAATTCTTTGATTGTGCCTGTACCTTCTCCTTCCCACACCTGTCTGTTCTTTAAGTTCAACCAGTCTACTATTTGTTGCTCTAACAGAATAAATAAGTGTTGGACTTTATTTGGTGTGGAACTCAAGTTACTGGAAGCTAAGTGCCCCTGCCTGTGACAGGGGCAATCATCCTCCACAAGAGAAGCTGAAGCTCCGGACGTGAACACAGACCCGAAGGTAAAAGGTTTAGCTCACACCTCTGTATAACACACATCAGAGGGCACGAGCTGGTGGTGCGTCCCCCCCCCCCCCATTCTTCTCCCTGGTACCCCTAGACGAGACAGCCGCAAAGAGAAAGAGAGGGAGAAGTGGGAAAAGGGGGTGCCGCTACATATGTTTTGGATTTTTTTTTTCTTATTCCAGTAATGGCTGTGATCAGCGACTTATAAAGGGACTGCAAGCAATCTGATTCTAACTGACACTTTTGTGGGAACTGACTGACACTGATATCATCAGTGACACTAATAAAGTGATCAGTGCTAATAATATGCACTGTCACTGTACTAATGACACTGGCTGGGAAAGGGTCAACATCTAGGGCGATCAAAGGATTTTTGCAATGCTTACAGTGTGTATTGTGTGCTGTTTTTACTAAGCAATGTGACAATTTTTACCAACTGCTTTTTGCGGTGGGGAAAAAAAACAGAACATAGCTGCTGTCTGTAGAGAGCCCTGTGTTGTTTACCAATACAAGGCTCTTTTCTGTCACTTTCTCTGCCGATCAGCAGGTTCTGGCCATAAATCCTTGGCTGGGATCTGCTGATCAGTTTGTGCTGTAGTAAATGACAACACAGCTGGGGTGGCGCACGCGGGCCCCTATCCGGAAATGCAAATCATGTATAATTTTGTGATCCTGCGCAGCCGAGCCGCACTGTAGCAGTAAAGTTTCAAGAGGTGGTTATTGTAATTTCATAACTTGTTTTCAATATTTTTAAATTTGCAGTCTAAAATAACTGGTATCCTGCCATGAAGGTCCTTGTTCAGGCACTCCCTGTTAAAGGATGACAACTGACTCCCAGTTGTACACCTGAGCTGTCACACTTGGGGGGATTTACTAAACCTGGTGCACATAGAATCTAGTGCAGCTGTGCATAGTAACCAATCAGGTTAACTTAAGCTTGTTCAATTAAGCTTTGACAGTAAAACCTGGAAGCTGATTGGTTAATAGGCAGAGTTGCATCAGATATCTATGCGCACCAGTTTTAGTAAATCTCCCCCAATGTCACTAGTGCCCCTACTGGAAACCACAGGAACATTGCACAGGCATGGCTACCAATTTCACGATTAGGAAGCCAGCCAAGAACAATGATGGGCAGTTGAAGCTGGAGCAAGTGCATATAGACAGGAAATGTCTAAAGCCCTGTACACACGCTCGGTTTTCTCGGCGGTAAAAAGTCAGCCGAGAAAACTAAGGGGAAAGCCGAGAACCAGGCAGGAAAACTGCCATGAGAGCTTTGGCCGGGAATCCCGGCCATGTGTATGCTCCATCGGCACTGCCTGGCAGTGTTTCCCATAGGAAAGTACAGTAGTAGATCTGGTGGAAAAAAAAACATCGGGAATCCCATCGGGAAAATAGAGAGCAGGTTCTCTATTTTCCCGCCGGGATTCCCAGCTGTTTTCCTGACGGGAAAACTGCAAGGAAGCATACACACGTCCGGTTTTCCCAGGCAAAAGCTCTCTTGGCAGTTTTCCTGACAGGAAAACCGGTCGTGTGTACGGGGCTTGAAAGTAGATGAAAGAGATCAGGGGACACAGATACAAAAAAGGGTAAAAACAGTGAAACAGTGAAAAAAAAGGAAATTTTTTTTTATCATATGCATTGCTTTAGCAAATTTAATGTCATCATGGTAGGGTTTAGATCTACTTTAAGAAATTGTTTTTTTTTTAAGTTGCACTTTTATCAACATCTTATTTTGTAATGAACTGTTTGCAATGATTATAAACCTACCTCTTTTTGGTTGTACTTGATTGCCAGCTTTAGTCGGCTCAGATTCATGCGCTCCTCTAGAAGTCCTCTTTTGTCTAGCGGTTCATCGCTAGACTGATGATTTAGGATCACTTCGAGTTCCCGCGAGTTCCTAGCCTGAGCCAGCAAGTCCTTTGCAAAGGTCTTACACTTCTGAGCAAGTTCTTCATAATCATTCCTAAAAATTACAGCTTAGTATAATATGATACCTTCTCTTTTTTTTCTTACTTACAGAAAATTGTGATCAATGTACCTTCTGTCCCTGTCCATTTACCCTGCCCCTTTCCTAACCATTCTCTGACAATTTTTATATAAATTTTTATTCCAATGCTGCGTACACACGATCGATTTTCTCGACGGTGAAAACACCGTCGAGAAAATCGAAGGGAAAAACGAGGGAACGGCTTGGTTCCCTACACACGGCCATTTTTCCAGACATTTTTTTTCTTGGTCGAGAAAAACGACCGTGTGTGGGCTCCGTGGCAGTGTTTCCCTATGAGAAAACTGCAGCGGAAAAAAATGACGGGAATCACGACGAGAAAAATTAGAGCATGTTCTAATTTTTCTCGTCGTGATTAATGCAGTTTTTCCCATCTGGAAAAATTACAAAAAGCCCACACACGGTAATTTTTCTTGTTAAAAAAAAAAATGTAATTTTTCCCGACGGGAAAAATGATCGTGTGTACGCGGCATAACACAAAACAGGCTTGTTCAAAATAACAGTGTAGAAAGTAATAGACTTGTGCACAACGGAAAAATTTGTCTAGTTTCGGTTCGTTTCTTTTCGGTCCTGTTGATTCGTAATCGTTTGTAATTTTGCTAGACGGGATTTTTCGTTTTCGGACTAATTCGTACTTTCGGTAGAGTACATTGTTTTTCGTTGATTCTGGACACAACTCCTACTTTCGTAACTTTTTTGGGTTTGTTGATTCGTAATTTTCTGTGTCTCTCTCACAACGACGCTGCCTATTATGCCTAATGTGCTTCGAATGGATTTGTACTTTTCTAAATACACAGCGGTTATTTGTAACGATTCGAAATCTCGTATTTTACTTTCGTTTTTTACATCTGGCTATAGCCTCCGCCCCTGTACACCATTTTGAGAGGGAGTTCAGCACGGTGAGGGAGAAGCAGAGAGCAGAGCAGACTGTTATTGTGCTTCGAATGGATTCGTACATTCGTAACTTTTTTCATAACGAATTATGCCGAAGACTTTCGGGCATTCGCTATTTGCGATATAATTTATTTTGGATTCGGTTTTATTCGTAATTGCTTTGTTCGGAAATTCGAATGCTTCCGAATGTCCGAAAGTTGCTAAATTCGGCCGAATTTCGATTCGTTACGAAACAAATTGCACAAGCCTAGAAAGTAATGAAGAGTTCCAAAATGCACCGAATTATACCAGCCTTTTAGATTTCAGTTTACAGTGCCCAGACCAGTTGAAGATATATATTTTTTTTTTCACTGGTTTCTTTGGGGTACTGAACGTAGCATACAATCAATTATTATACCAAAATAAGGCAAAATATGCAACACAAACATAAACCACACAGTGTACAGTATCTCAAATGTTGCATGGCATTTAGTTTACTTCTGGTGCTGTTGTTTTTTTTTAACTTGCCCATACGGTTATGGTCATTATGTATTCGAATTACTAAAATTAAACATGTACACAATTACTTAGAATTGTGTGATTTCTCCAATGAGAGTTGAGCAAAACAATCCAAATTCTCTCTGCCTATTTTTTGAGCTGATTGGACCCAAAATGTACTTTGTTTGGAGAATGTATTTAAAGGGAATCACAGATTTCAACAGAATGGGGTTTTAATGGATTTTGGGAGGGTTGTGGTTTCTGAGCCAGCCTTCTGTGCATTTTCCAGACAAATTTGGGGTATTGGAGGGGTTACTCTGTACTGGGACTTTTGGCAGGAAAGCTCTACAGGAAGTGAGTTGGGATGGTAATTTCTGGCTGTATAATTGGCTTGTGTTACCTACTCCTGAGCCTTGAGCCATGTGTGCTATGCACTTCTGAGCACTGCACAAAACAAATACTACTGAGCACTGTGCCCTCTGCAATAAAAACTCCTGAGACCCGTGCCCTGTGTGAAATACAAACCTGAGCCGTAAGCCCTGCACAATACACTCCTGAGCCATGCCCAATAAGCACTCCTGAGCCCTGCGCCCTGTGCAAAATGCTCACCTGAGTCCTGTTTCCTTCACAATATGCACTCCTGAGACCTGCACAGTACACACTCCTGAGCACTGTGCCTTGTGCAAAATGCACACCTGAGCCCTGTATACTGCACAATACACACTCCTGAGCCCTGCGCCCTCTGAAAAATGCACACTTGAGTCCTGTTTCCTGCACAATATGCACTCCTGAGCTCTGCACCCTGTGGAATATGCATTTCTGAGCCCTGTACTTATGCATTACACACTCTTGAATCCTGCACCCTATGCAATGTGCACTCTTGAGTCCTGGGTGATACACACACTCCTGAGCACTGCACATTATGCACACCTGAGCCCTGTTCAATATGCACTCCTGAGCACTGCACAATATGCACTCCTGAACCCTGTGTGATATGCACTTCTGAAACCTGCACCGTGTGCATGGTGGACTCCTGAACCTTACGCAATATGCACGATCCTATAGAAAAGCCATTACCTCAGTATAATTCTCAAAAAAAAATCCTTTATTCATTGGGAACAGTATATGAAATCCACACAAAAGGCCAACACGTTTTTGTCGCTAAGGCTTAGTCATGGCTATCCATGAATTGGTTAGCCATGACTAAGGCCATGTGGTCAAAATGGGTTGGCCTTCTGTGTGGCTTTTATGTTCTGTTTTCCATGAATAAAGGATACTATTTGTGGATTGTACCAGGATGCAGGCGAAAAGGGTGCATCCTTGTTCATGTGTTGGGCTTACAGCAGCCTTCAGCCGGAGCACTGGTGCATGCTATTAAGTATATTGTGGAGTGGAGGTAGAAGCACTGTCTGTTTGCTTCATTATGCAATATGCACTTCTGAGCCCTGTTTTCTAAGACATATGCCCTCCTGAGCCCTGTGTCCTAAGGGATATGCACTCCTGAGCTCTGTGCTCTATGCATTCCTGAACCATGCACCCTCTGTGATACACAGTCCTGACCAAACCCAGCATTTGATGTGGCTCGCTGCCCTCACCGCTTTATTTCTCTCAATTTGAGAACA
The DNA here is from genome assembly GCA_029206835.1 of Rana muscosa. Taxonomy (NCBI): domain Eukaryota; kingdom Metazoa; phylum Chordata; class Amphibia; order Anura; family Ranidae; genus Rana; species Rana muscosa. The sequence continues at coordinate 526,324,086 of CM055121.1, forward strand.
GGGAAAGGAAGCAGGGAGTTGACAGGGTCAAATGTGAGTGATGGTACTTATTTAAAAAAAAAAAAGAAAAGAAGCCCTATATATAATAATATTATATAATTTATGTATATTATACATTAAAAACAGATAGATTAGTTAGGTGTATAATCTTTCATTATCCTCTCGTTTTCCCCTGATGTGGTTCATACATTCTGACCACCACCTCATCATCCTATTTATCATTATACACAGTAATTGTATGACATAAAGATGAAGACTAGAGGATAAAATACTTTTATGTATGTACTTTGTATTAATTCCCTAGAAGTATAGGAATTTTTTTCTACATATGGCTATTGTGTTTTGGCAGCTGGGAGGGAGATGTGTACCACAGAAACTTTGCAACAGGAGCCAAAAAAGTACATAGTATGCTGGTTGGGCAGTACTCATCCCAGATTTAAAAAGGTCAGCACAATAAAATGTACATTTTCTTAAAGCGGAGTTCCGCCCAAAAAAAATATATTAAAAGTCAGCAGCTACAAATACTGCAGCTGCTGACTTTTAATATATGGACACTTACCTGTCCTGGGCGCCCGTGATGTTGAGTCCCGAAGCCGATCTGTCCCTCGGCTCTTGGGTGCTGCTGCTGCCATCTTCCTGGTTTTTTACTGCTCATGTGCGAGTCGCGCTGCGCAATCCCACTGGTCCCTGCTGTCTTCTGGGACCTGTGTGTCTCCCAGAAGACAGCGGGGGGGACGGAGTAGGCGCCGGATGTGGTGTAGATCACCGCAGTGATCTATGCCTGGAAGTGGGAGCAAATACCTGTATTACACAGGTATCTGCTCCCTCCTCCCCCCTTAAAGGTGCCAAATGTGACACCGGAGGGGGGAGGATTCCAAAAAGTGAAAGTTCCCTTTTGGGGTGGAACTCCGCTTTAAAAAGTACAATACAGAGGCTGGCAGTGTTCTTTTTTAGCAATTTGGCAATTGGCTAAAATAAAGGTACCGTGATGACTAGTCTGAGAAGCAGAATAGTATAGCTGTATTTGTCAGTATAAAAAATTCAACAAAATGTGTCAAAATTTCCAACAAGTACAATAAAATGAAGGCGGGCAGTTTCCATTGGTAGTTTTACACTATAGTGCAGCGATATGCAATTAGCGGACATCTAGCTGTTGCAGAACTACAAGTCCCATGAGGCATAGTAAGAGCTGGGCAACAATGCCAGTGGCATTCTGCATGTGGGATTTACACAAGTCACTCACTATAGCAGGGATATGCAATTAGCAGACCTCCAGCTGTTGCAAAACAACAAGTCCCATCATGCCTCTGCCTCTGGGTGTCATGCTTGTGGCTGCCAGAGTCTTACTATGCCTCATGGGACTTGTAGTTCTGCAACACCTGGAGTTCCGCTAATTGCATATCCCTGCACTATAGTGTCAAACTACCAATGGATCTGCCTGCCTTCATTTTATTGTACTTGTTCGAAATTTTGACACATTTTGTTGAATTTTTTATCTGGCTAATTGTTGAAAGCCAGTGCTAGCAGAAACTTTATTATGCAACTCCTCTCCCTCTTCACAACAATGACTGATGTTCTGTTATATTTATTTTATGGAAGAGGGGCAATTCTTTTCACCCCTATTGATTGGCTGCTAGAGACAGCAGGAACTCACTTTCTTAAATCAGGATGCTAGGGATGATAGGAAGGTTTTCCAGTGTCATAACAAAATAACGTGTGCCACAAATTGACATGCATTGCAAACCCACAATTTGCAATAAGTCTACAAGTGCGCTGGCTCATGCGTACACGTTTCCAAGCAGCTAATACTACTTTATGTATAGTTCAATGATTATTTTGAAATGTTTGAGGCAATACAGCTTCATGAACGATACAAATTATTAGGCTTCATGCCCACAGACGTTTTTACAGCTGCGTTTTTTACAGCTTAAAAACGCCTGTCCATGTTATGCTATGTTTTTTTAGAAAAAAAAAAAAAAACGTCGGAGCTAAAAAACGCGATTGCGGCGTTTTTGCGTGTTTTTTAGGCCTAACGCCGACGTTGAGGAACATGGTCCTGGGTAAAAACATCTATGCTATTTGCAGCTCAAAAACGCCTAGGTGGGCATGAAGCTATAGACTAACATGGACAGGCGTTTTTAAGCTGTAAAAAAACGCTCAAAAACGCGGCTGTAAAAACGTCCGTGGGCATGAGGCCTAAAAATTTTATACAACAACAGAATGACCACAATTCTACAGTGATTTAACATAGTCAAGACTTTCCTTACCTAAATTCCACTTCTACAAGACTAAGCTCCTTTAAGTCTGCGCTGAGTTCAAATGCCCGCAATATAGGATCTTCTTCTGTTAGCATAATCAAAGATGGGCTGGCCAAGCATCGATAAATATCAAGTCGAAACCTTAAAAAAATCATGCTTGTTTTAGAATACAGTTGTATATTATGCATCATTTTACCATACCACCACCTTGAAACATCTAAACCTGAAGGCAAAAATGTAATATATTATGAGTCCTTACCTGCAGTGGTTGCATTAATTTTATTTTTGTTCAGGCTTTTTTCCTTTATTTTCACTTGGTAATCCTGTGTATAATAAACTTCCTGTCTCTGGGTATTTATGTTCACTCCTCCTCTATATCTATGGTGAGAACCATGGTTTCTACCCAGATTGGACTTCTAATATTCAAGATCCTGTCCAGCAGTGTCACCCAAAGTCAGTATAGAAGGGTGCATGGCTAATGATGGCATGGTATAAATCCAAGAAATAGCCAGCACACCTTAAACACTATGCATCTAACACCTCTGTTTTTAATGTTTAAAGCGGAGGTCCGTCGATTTAATATTTTTTTTTTAAAGTCAGCAGCTACAAATACTGCAATTGCTGACTTTTAAAATAAGGACACTTACCTGTCCAGCGCGCCCGCAATGTCAGCATCTATCGCTTGGCTCTCGGGTGCTTCCACCCCCATCTTCGGTAATGGAATCAGGAAGTGAAGCCTTGCGGCTTCACTTCCTGGTTCCCTACTGCGCAAGCGCGACTCGCGCTGCACGTTCCCACTGGTCCCTGCTGTCTTCTGGGACCCGTGTGTCTCCCAGAAGTCAGCGGGGGGGGGGCAGAGAAGGCGCCGGAAGGGGCGTAATAACCGCGGGTGGCTCGGGTATCTGGTCCCAGAAGTGTATTAGACAGGTATCTGCTCCCCCCTGAAAGGTGCCAAATGTGACACCGGAGGTGGGGGGGAACGGAAAAGCGGAAGTTCAATTTTTTGGTAGAACTCCACTTTAAGAAATCCTGGCTATTTTTTGCATTTTGGTCTTCAGAGATGTCTACCTAAGACACTGCATTTCTGGCAAAATCAATAGCCAAAGTGAAAACTAGCACAGCCACATCAAACGACCCGTAAGCTGCAATATATTAAATTTTTGTTTTTGGGTTTATTTATCTTTTTAAACAACACTTCTATTACCTTAAATTAAGCCTTATTTCAAAATATATTATAAACAGTGTATTTTGGAAAGCAATATGCACTTTTTTTGCAGATGTACAGATTTTATAGTTTTGCTTGAGTCTTTAATTGAAGATGTATTTTTGACAGGGTTTAGATACCGGGGTACCTTTACTGGATATTTTATCAATGCTGTATATTATATATTATATAAAAATGTATTCTAAAATAAACTGCCCTTACATAATATGTGCTTTATTTTATCACTTAAAAAGCAGCATTGTGCTGTAACCTATAGCAAGCAGGTCACTATCCGGAAAACAAATTTGTATAGGCCACTTTTACCAAATCAGATCAGCAATGAACATCAAAAAGGGTCTGCACATTTTGTCTACTACTGATCCCCATGACAACAAACAGTAGCAAATTAGTGTCAGTACTCAAATCATGGCCCTTCTCCATCAGTGCAAATTGTTGCCAGATGACTTAGTGAGGCAATCATAATTCATTAATAATGTATTAATGCACAAAGCATTCCCTCCCCAGTAGTCTTATAAATGCAATAAATGAAATGAAAATGTGTTTCCACAGTCATTGGAATAGACTCAAAAACTTTTAACTCTCATCATTTTGTTCTTCCAGAAGCAATATTTTTCCCAGAGCTACTAGCAACATTTCCACCACTATAAGTCACTGCTGAAAACAGATCTTACACACTTGCTTCAATCTATAATACATTAAAAAAAAAAAAAATGTTCATGAAATATAAATTTTTTTAAATTTCTTGCAAGCTCTTATGAGAAAGAAATGTTACAACAATCTCATGAAGGCTAAAACTTTTTCCACCCTGGACTTTAGGGACATACAAAACCTGAACAGATCTATGTTAAAGCGTAAGTAAACCCATTGATTTTAACAGTTTCAAAAAGTAGTTACATTCCCGGCATGCCGGGAATGCCAACTGTCACATTGGTTGTGCTCTCAACCAAACTGTCAAACCATCAAATGTCTGGTGTCATAACTGATCACATGTGCAGCATCATGGCAGTTGAAGATTAAACAGAGGCCAAGATGGCAGCTTCCTTGGCTGAAAATGATAGGAGGTTTTACTTCCACTTTAAAATCCTAGCAGATGTCTTCTGAGTGTCACCATTGCCCTCTCCCATGACTTCTCCAGTGACTTCTCCATCAAGATCAACAGCACAGCTATCCTTCCCTCCCCTCTTTCCATGGTGCTAGATGTAGTTCAAGACCTTAACCTGTCCTTTCAGGCCTGCATCCAATCACTGTCCAAATCTTGTCACCTTCTCCACCTGTAACGTTTCTAAATGATGCCCCTACATAACCACTGACAACACAAAGGTACTTATTCACTTCCTGTCTTTCGCTTCAACTATAGCAACTCCCTTCTCAGTAGCCTACTCCCCCTTCAGTCTATTTTGAATGCCGTCAAACTAATTACACCCGTTTAGTACTCTCCACCCCTCTATTCCAATCCCTCCACTGATTTATGATCATTCGCCAAATAAACATACTTAAAACAACATACAAAACTATCCACAACTCTGCCCCAAGCTATTCCCTTAACCTCATCTAAAAATTTCACCCAAACCATTCTCTTCACTCTTCCCAAGACCTCCTGCTGTTTAGCCCCCTCGTCATCTCCGTACCATGCTTACCTCTAGGGCAGTGTTTCTCAACCCCAGTCTTCAAGGCACCCTAACAGGTCATGTTTTCAGACTTTCCATTATTTTGCACAGGTGAATTAATCAGTTTCACTGCCTTAGTAATTACCACAGTCGTTTCATCTGAGGGAAATCCTGAAAAAATGACCTGTTGGGGCGCCTTGAGGACTGGAGTTTCTCTCCTATCCTTTGGAACATCCTACTCTAACTTGTACGATTCTGTCTGTTTTTAGGTAATCCCTGAGAACGCATCTCTTCAAGGAAGTCTATCCCGCCACCACCTAACAACTGATATTTAACTTCCATACAACTCAACCTTACAAAGTAACTTACCCTTTGTATTACTTGCCCCACCCCTTTTAGATTGTGTGCGCTCATGAGCAGGGCCCTCCTTGCCCTCTTAAATTATGTTGTAGCTATATTGTCTCATTTTATTATTTTGTAAAGCGCTGCACAAACTGTTGGTACTATTTAAATACTGTATAATAATCATATTACATGTTTAGATGACATATTTGCATAGACCTAAACATTTTTACAGTTTTGCTCTCTACTATTACACCCAAGAACACATTACCGTCACATCGACTTTGATATAAATGTCCACATTGAAAAGACTCAGAAAGCACTGTAGATGCTGTTGTGTAGTGTAAGTGTGGTAAGAACTGCTAAAAGGAAACTTTCACGTGCCGAACTCCGGCAACTATGTGCCAGTCCTGACCTGGAGTGCCTTAGACTGTCCTTCTTGTTCTTAGCAGTACACAGGGTACACTCACAGCCCACAGCATGAGGTTTTGGGAGGGACACATCTTGTTTCAGAAGCATTGTTAGGATCTCATAGTTGTTTCTGTGAGCAGCTAATATAACAGGGGCCACATCCATAGTAGTAGAATACTCGGGGTTCTGTATACGCTCCATGAGTTTCTAAAATATAAAACAGATAGTAAAAGGAGTATAAAGTATTGTGCAGACAACTATAAATGTTTTTTTTTTTACTTTGCAAGTTGAAAACTAAGATTGTTAATAGCACAGCACATTACTGATATACTGAAAATACATTCGCTATGCATAATTTACTATTTGTGGGTCAACCCCGGTCACAAATTATTTGTGATGCCGAAGTTCAGTTTGTTGCCATGGTGATGGACATTATAGCCTGTGTCCAGTGGTGGTTCTCCCAGGGGACAAAATCCTGTCCATTTTTAGACCACTTGGCAGTACACCATGGAGTTACTACACATAGATCATCTTTTACTAAAACAACAGAGACCTGGGACATGCAATTTTCATTGAACAGAAAGCTAGTTAGATTTTTATTTTTTTTGTCAAATTATTTTTATTGTCATTTTAGCAAAATTGTACATACAAAATGAAGCGTGTCACACAATAAAAAAAGTCTGCCACAAGGCAGGCTAAAAATTCAAAGTTTGTGACTAGTATAGTATGATCCCCATCCAAGAGTACAGATCAAGATGTTTAATAATATACACCATACTCAATTTTTTCACAAAGGAGATGACCCCTCTCAAGTTATTCCACAGATAAGTAAGTACCAGGATTAAGTAGCAGATATTATATACTGTACAATGTAGAAAATGACCTACAAGGGTAATATTTAGACCAGTGAGCGTTAAAACAGGACACCCAAAATACAATGACCACACAATAACTCTAATCAGAGGAGGTTAATGTGGAGGAGATTTATCCACCCCAAACCTTGTCATATTTGAGAGGTGCATCCCTATTGGAATAGGTGGCCTTATAAAGGGGTGGAGCCTTGTTCACCAGCAATTTCCAGGCTGTCAATGTTTGCATTGTGGTATTTTTTTCAAGACAGGATAATCAGCTTTCTTGCAGAAAATAATAGCAAGGTAAGGAGAGAATGGCATTTGTGGGAACTAGGGAATCCACCAAGCTCAATAGAAGGGTGTGTATCCTTGCTAGTTGCTGGCTGTTACTATCTGGTAAAGGGGGCCTCCTACATATCATCCCAGTCATCTCTATCCAACCGGGGGGCAGCGGTGTCCCATGTGATTAACATGGTTGTAACAGAGTACCTATTTCCAGAAATAGTTGTTTGTAATGATTGAAAGTAATCTCTCAGTAATTCCACCAGGTCAACTGACAGGAAGGCCAGTCAGGAAGGTCAGTCCCAAACTGTACGCGGAAAGCATGCCGGAATTGTAAGTACTTAAACAGGTGAGTATTTGGCAAGTGATATAAGGATTTAAGCTCATCAAAGTCCTATTGTGGACTAAGTGTTTGAGCGTTTTAATTCCAAACCTGGTCCATCAGACAGGGTCAGAATAGGCGTAAAAATGAGCCAGATAAGGGGTCTTCCACGGAGCTTGTGGAAAGACAGGGAGAGCTCCTGACCTTCCAACCCATGAGCAACACCCCAGGCTGTGAGGACAGAGCACTTGGAACGGGTCAGCGCATAGGGGGACCTCGGGCCTCTATGCACCATATGCATCAAGGCCTCATAGGAACCAATGATCGCTGGCTTCTAGGGACACTGCAGCAAAAGGGGATTTCAGACAATAATGAGCGAAAAACAGTTGTCTGGCAAGGAAATATTTAATGAAACTGGGTACTGCTAGGCCCCCTTCCCACCAGGGCTGTTCCAAGATTGTCAGTTTAATCTGGGGACTCCTGTCCTGTCACTGAAAGGTGGTCAACAGCCTGTCTATCTGTCTATGGTTTTGAAGATGCGTTCGGGAATCCACACAGGGAAGTTCCAAAAGACATAGAGGAAAAGGGGAAGATTTAGCATTTTGGTAAGATTTATTTTGCCAGGGTTTCCATAGTCAAACAATTAATTTGATTTTCAAAGGCCAAGTTCACCTTGAAAAAAAAAAAAGCCCATGCAGACAAGGGGCCCTAGTATATTGAAATGCACTGTGCTTTTTTTCGTAACTACAGTGTAATGCAATTGGCACACCTGTAGGCCTCTGCTGGCAAATGCACAGTGTGCACCCTCCTTCCATATCCCAGCAATGCCGAGCCTCTGGAGAGTGTGTACTGCAAATACGCCAGGATAAAAGAGTGTGCACTGCATATGGGCCACTTTTGAAAGAGTGCAGCATGCTGTCATGATGCTGAGAAAGAGCATCAAAACTCTCCTGTGTTCTGAAAGCTATTAGGGACAAGCAAAGTTAAACAATATGGGAATACATTGGGCTAGGCTGCAGGGATACCAGCTATGGCCTACAGGTGTGCCAATCACATTACACTGTACAGTGATGCCTTGGTTCACAAACTTAATTCGTAAAACGACTGTGGTCATTAACCGAATTGGTCGCAAACCAAAGCAAATTTTCCCATAGGGTTCAATGTAAATCAGGTTAATCCGTTCTGAACATTTTTATTTATGTTTTTGAACCACAAAAATATGAAACAAAGTACAGTACAGTATGAACCTTGCTTGAGATGACTTCTGGTATGGAGGAAGGTGGAAAAGAGGCAGTTATTGTTCAGAGGGAGAGTCCCCCTCCATAAGGACATTGGGGAGATCTCCTTCAGGGGTTTCCTCTCTTCTTTGTCTCTTAGCCACAGGCTCAGTTTTGGTGAAAAAATCTGTCCAATGTCACTTGTCTTTTCCTGCGCTGCATAACCCTCCGTAAATGGGAGACCACGTTATCGTTCATCAGATTTAACACTCTGTTCATTACAGTTATGTTGGGGTGGTGCTTCTCAAAAAAATCATGGCACTCATTTCATTATTCAATAATGGATTTTCTGGCATCACTGCTAACCTCCTCTCTCAATCTTCCTCTTCCTCAGTGGAATTCTCCTCAATAAGCGCCTTCTGCTGCTCACTGTGGAGTTCAGAAAGTTCTTCCATGGTCAACACCTACTTATGTTCCTCAACAAGCACCTCTATGTCTGCACCATCGACGTCCAAACCCATACTGTTGCCCATGGATACAATCTCCTCCACTACCTCTGCATCAGACCCTTCAAAGTGACGTTAAGCGGCACATTCTGGCCACAGTTTCCTCCACTCTGAGTTTAAGGTTCAGTGAGTGACATCTTCTCAGGCTTTGTCAATGAGGTTAATGCAGTGGAGAACATTGAAATGTTTCTTCCAGAATTCTGTGGGACTCAAGGATGTCTCTTCAGTGACATTAAAACACCTAATGAAGAGCGCCTTTGTGTACAGCTTCTTGAAGTTGCAGATCACTTGCTGGTCCATGGGCTACAGAAGAGGTGTTGTGTTGGCAGGGGAGGAACTTGACCTTTTTTGAAGTCATACTCAGCGTCCATATCATCCACCAAGGCTGTAGGGTGTGTCGGGGCATTGTCCGTCAGAAGAAGGCACCTTTCAGGCAGTTGGTTGTCAGAAAGATATTTTCCTAAGGTGAATGCGAACACCTCGTGCAGCCATTCTATGAACAATTGCCTTGTGACCCAAGCTTTCGCATTGGCCCTCCACATGACAGGCAGTCTGGCCTTGTTCACATTCTGTTCCCTGAATGCACGAGCTGTCTTGGAATGGTACACCAGTAGTGGCTTAATCTTCAGATCGGCGCTTGCGTTCGCACACAGCAAAAGGGTCAATCTGTCATTCATGGGCTTGTGCCCCAGCAGTGCTTTTTCCTCCTGCGTGATATAGGTTCTGTTTGGCATCTTTTTTTCGGAAGAGCCCTGTTTCATCAGAGTTGAACACTTGTTGAGAGACGTATCCTTCTGTCTTCATGAATTAAGTTCTTTCTTGTAGGCTTATGCAATGGCCTTATCAGAACTGGAAGCCTCACCATGTCTTGTTACACTGTGGATGCCACTTCTCTTGCGAATATTTTCAAACCACCCTCTACTGACTTGTAGAGGGTTGTTTTTGCAGTTAATTACTGTGCAATTTCTTGGCTTTTTCACAGATCATAGCTTCACTAACGCTATCACCTGCCAGCTGTTTCTCCTTTAACCACACTAACAAAAGTTTTTTCACCTCTTCCAGCACTTGCGTCCTCTGCTTGGTTAACATCGTTACTCCTTTTACAACAGCAGCTCCTTAGATGGCAGCTTTCTTCTGCAAAATAGTCGAGATGGTCGACTTCGCCATCTTGTACTCTGAGGCCAGATCAGTCACACGAATACCATGGTCATGCTTTTCTACAATTTCCTTCTTTGTGCTGAAGAGGGAAATTGTAGAAAAGAATGACCGTGGTATTCGTGTGATTGATCTGGTCTCGGAGTACAAGATGGCGAAGTCGACAATGGTTATTTTTTTCACAAATTTATTCTTACAATTCCTGCTCTGAACAGTCTTATCACCTTCATTACCGCTCTGCACTTTCTTTTTACCACCATGCTTGCTCTGCACATTCTTTTCACCTGCATTTCTGCTTTGCACATTCTTGTCACCTGCATTTCTGCTCTGCACATTCTTTTCACCTGCATTTCCGCTCTGTGTATTCTTGTCACCTGCATTTCCGCTCTGTACATTCTTGTCACCTGCATTTCCGCTCTGCACATTCTTGTCACTTTCATTACCGTTCTGCACTTTCTTCTTACCACCATGCTTGCTCTGAAGAGTCTTGTCACCTTCATTACTGCTCCACACTTTCTTCTTAACACCATGCTTGCTCTGAATTTTCTTTAGAGCCATACTGGATGTCCGGTACAGTACAGTACAGTATGTGATAAGAGGCACACAAAAAAGCTTTACAGCAAGTGTGCACAGGGTTGTACAGTAAAGTACTGTACAGTATGTGCTAAAAAGCATACCAAAAAGCTTTTCAACATTTCTCAACATCTTCACAGTGCACTTTCAGTGTCTCTCTGTGACCGCAACCTCACCTACAGGAAGTCGCAACCACGTGTCAGAGCAGGAAAGAGGGCCGCGGCTCGTGTTCGTGAACCAAAGCAAATTTTTGTGAACATTTCTGTTCGCAAACTGAGTTGTTCGTGAACAGAAGCATTCGTGAACCTTGGTATCATTGTACTTTGCAAAAAGGTATAGTGCTTCCTAATATGCTGGGGCCACTTGTTTACATAAGGTGGACTCTGCCTTAAAGTAAGATTTTGCTGATAAAGCTATACTTCCTTACATACTTTTCAGCTGAACACTTAAGGAAATATTTCATAGCTCATTTCTTTGGGATAAAATGTTGTAAGTTTATTAATTACCAACGTACTATAATTTGTTTTATAGAACTAAGCAGATGTGGCCCTCGGAAAAGATCACATGAGCCCTTGAAGACCATTTAATGTAGCTCACTGTTTTGTTTGTGTTTGCCTTCTTTATAAGAACTATAGTACAGCAAGTACAGCAATACAATAGCTGGTTCTTACCACAATAGTTGGTCTTGTAGACCATTTTGGACGATGATTGAGTAAGATGTCCACGGCTCCTACCACTTCAGAGTCAATTGCCACCAGCAGTGCGTCTGTGGACTAAACAGTTTTGTTAATGTTTATAGCCACCAGCAAAGGGCAGAGAATAGAGACAATAAATTAAACAGACTTATGCCTACAAACTATATAACATTTTTAGTTTAAAGGGTATCTCCAAAAAAATGTAAAATCCTATTTTGACTGGGTTCTAAATATGCACACTACTTTTATAAGCAGTAGCAAGACTTCATACAATTTTTGGGTTTATAGGCTGAAGTCTGACTATGAAATTGCAAAAGTTATCATAGAAAAACACCGCAATTTATGATGCAATTCCAATATCACCAGCAGGCTGTGCAGGAAATTTTACTTCCGACTTCAGGTAAAACCTAGGTGTTGGGTGAGGAAGGAATCCTACAAACAAGGTCTGTTTTTTAGTTTACCTGCAAATTTCTTATAATCATTGTTATTATTTAACCAAATTATTCTAAAAACTCAGTCTTTTCATGATTTTCTCAAAAATGCTGATGATAGTTTTCATTCCATCTCTTCTCAATATTTGATGTTGACCTAGCCACTTGTCATTTACCAGCTACATAGATAAATATGTGAACAGTAGCCTACATCAATTAGTTCTAGATTATTATTTTTTTTGTCCACTCCCATGTAAAAACTACATTGAGATCAGTTATTAATCACCTAAGAACTTTTAAATGTTTCCCACAGTACAGCGTGAAACTCTTCCAAGCTTTTTGCCATAAAGGGTAATGCAACATTTGACTTGCAATCCTGTTGAAATGATTTATGACATGTAGCAAAGCTGGATAAGCAAATGTTATTCTACAGTGAGTTTTAACAATTTTATTTTTGCTTGAATAAAGTGTGAGTCTCTTGCAGAAAACTTAAATACATATAGACAGTCCTGCCCTCCTTGTAGAACCCAAATAAAAAGGATTGGGGCCGACAGCAAATGCTGTCCCTAAATGCAATTAGAATGAGCAGCCATCTATAACTTACCAAACAGCCCTGACGCTTGAACTCTAGAGACCTGACATCGTCAGGACTCAGTATAGGAGAAGCCCCGCAACCCCCAGAATGGTAGCACTTGTGGAAAGAGAAGACAGTGATGAATGATGAACAGAGAGCATACGCCACAATGAGGAATAGAACAGAAAAACAACAGAACATGACTTAGAAATTACTTTCACAAGCCTCTATGAATGTGGATGATGTATGAATATACTTTAACTCGAAACGTTTGAAACCCATGTCAGGTATTTATTTCTGACTTTGTCTGCACTGGCGACCAATGTCAAAGAGACAGAAATTTAGAGATAACCCAAACATTATACAGTTGTCAGTGAAATAGGAAAAGACAGAAAATCTTCAACTGTGGATGTGTGATTTGGTGACAGCCGCCAAAGGTAAGGTTTCCCCTCACCTTGGACAGATTTTTTTTTACTGTTGTTACATTAATTTACTGTTGTAGGGACCCAGACACATGTTGGAGTTCCACTTTTGGTTTTCGAAGTTAGGTAGAGCGTTAAGCGTTGTTTTTGCTGTTTAGTTGTAGGTTATAGTTATATACAGTGCCTTAAAAAACTATTCATACCCCTTGAAATTTTCCACATTTTGTCATGTTACAACCAAAAATGTAAATGTATTTTATTGGGATTTTATGTGATAGACCAACACAAAGTGGCACATAATTCTGAAGTGGAAGTAAAATGATAAATGGTCTTCAAAATATTTTAAAAATAAATATCTGAAAAGTGTTGCATGCATTTGTATTCAGCCCCCCTTACTCTGATACCCATGACTAAAATGTAGTGGAACCAATTGCCTTCAGAAGTCCCCCAATTAGTAAATAAAGTCCACCTGTGTGTAATTTAATCTCAGTATAAATACAGCTGTTCTGTGAAGCCCTCAGAAGTTTGTTAGAGAACCTTAGTGTACAAACAGTATCATGAAGGCAAAGGAACGCACCAGACCGGTCAGGGTTAAGGTTGTGGAGAAGTGTAAAGCAGGGTTAGGTTATAAAAACTATCACAAGCTTTGAACATCTCACGGAGCACTGTTCAATCCATTATCTGAAAATGTAGTGTATGGCACAACTGCAAAACTACCAAGACACGGCCGTCCACCTAAACTGACAGGCCTGGCAAGGAGAGCATTAACTAGAGAAGCAGCCAAGGGGCCCATAGTAACTCTGAAGGAGCTGCAGAGATCCACAGCTCAGGTGGGAGAATCTGTCCACAGGACAACTATTAGTCGTGCACTCCACAAATCTGGCCTTTATGGAAGAGTGGCAAGAAGAAAGCCATTATTAAAAAGAAAGCCAAAAGAAGTCCCGTTTGCAGTTTGCGAGAAGCCATGTGAGGGACACAGCAAACATGTGGAAGAAGATGCTATGGTGAGATGAGACCAAATTTGAACTTTTTGGCCTAAAAGAAAAACACTATGTGTAGTGGAAAACTAACACTGCCACCACCATGAACACACCATCCCCACTGTGAATCATGGTGGTGGCAGCATCATGTTGTGGTATGCTTTTCTTCAGCAGGGACAGGAAAGCTGGTCAGAGTTGATGGAAAGATGGATGGAGCCAAATACAGGGAAATCTAAGAAGAAAACCTGTAAAGCCCTGTACACACGATCGGATTTCCTATGGATTTTAAACCGATGGATTTTTCCATCGGAAATCCGATGAAGCTGACTTCTATCAGTCTTACCTACACACCATCAGTCAAAAAAACGATCGTCCCAAACGGCGTGACGTAAAACACTCCGACGAGCCAAGAAAAATGAAGTTCTATGCTTCTGAGCATGCGTCGACTTGATTCTGAGCATGCGTGGGTTTTTTATCCGATGGAGTTCCCCACAGACGATAGTAATTTGCTATCGTTTTTTTTTCCATCGGATAAATTTAAAACATGTTCAATTTTTTAACACCGATGGAAAAAAAGACCGATGGGGCCCATACACGATCGGTTTGTCCAACGAAAAAAGTCCATCGGACTGTTTTCATCTGTAAAACCGATCGCATGTACAGGGCTTTAGAGTCTGCAAAAGACTTGAGACTGGGGTGGAGGTTCACCTTCCAGCAGGACAGCCACCCAAAACATACAAATAGAGCAAAATGGAATAGTTTAGATCAAAGCATATTCATGTGTTAGAATGGCCCAGTCAAAGTCCAGACCTAAATCCAATTGAGAATCTGTGCCAAGACTTGAAAATTGCTGTTCACAGACGCTCTCCATTCAATCTGATAGAGCTTGAGCTATTTTGCAAGGAAGAATGGGCAAAAATGTCACTCGCTAGATGTGCAAAGCTGGTAGAGACATCCACTAAAAGACTTGTAGCTGTAATTGCAGCGAAAGGTGGTTCTACAAAGTATTCAGGGGGGCTGAATACAAATGCACATCACACTTTTCAGATACTTATTTGTAAAAAAATAAATAAAAACCATTTATCATTTTCCCTTTACTTCACAATTATGTGCCACTTTGTGTTGGTCTAGCACATAAAATCCCAATAAAATACATCTACGTTTTTAGTTGTAACATGACAAAATTTGGAAAATTTCAAGGGGTATGAATACTTTTTCAAGGCACTGTAGTTGAGGTTTTGGGATAGGAATTAGATTGAGCATTAGAGTTAAGGACTGCCATGGATTTAATTTACAATTAGTGGTTACTCTGAAGTAATGGTTATGGGTTAGAGGTAAGTTATTAAGGATTGCATTTTAAAAAAAAAACATATTGTGTTGAAATCTATAAACACACAGTATGGCTGACACACATTTTGGCAAAATACACTTTGGCAGAAAATGAAAATGCACTTATGTACAATTCATTGGTTCTAAGAGTGATGTACTGCAAGCTTTTCTGCCCATACACCAATGCCATTTGTAAATAATTAAAAAGCTTACAAACATTTAAAGCAACACAGACAATAAAGATCCAATGACAGTTTTAAATGTTAGTGACTACAGTACATACTGGTTGGAAGAATTGCACTATGGATTAGACATGTGCATTTCGTTTCGTTTCCGAATCGAAATTCGGACGAATTTTCATTATTCGGACGTTCGGATGCATCCGAATTACCAAATTACAAATGCTAACGAATTCGACCGAATCCGAAATAACGATTCGAATCGAAAAACCACGGACGAAATTCGAATCAAATTCGAAAAAAATTCTATTCGAATCGAATTTGAAAACAATTAGAATAGAATCGAAAATATTGGAAAGAATCAAATAGAAAAACAATAGAACAGAATAGAATAAAATAAAATATATATATTATATTTTATTCTATTCTGTTCTATTTTTTTTTCTAGTCTATTTTCTATTTCTATTCTAATCTTTTCTAATTGGAATTCGAAAAATCGGTCGCATTCGAAAATATTTCAACCAAATTCGAAAATATTTCTACCGCATTCGATAATATTTCATCCACATTCGTTAATATTTCAACCAAATTCGATAATATTTCAACCGGATTCGAAAATTATTCCAACCGATTAGAAAAGATTATAATAAACCATGTTCCGACATTCGAAATTTCGTATAGAATGAATTCTAATTCCAATTATAAAAGATTAGAATAGAAATAGAAAATAGACTAGAAATAGTCTATTCTCTGTTTTTCTATTTTATTATAATCTTTTCTATTCGGTTGAAATAATTTCGAATCCTGTAGAAATATTTTCGAATTCTGTTGAAATAGTTTCTAATGCGGTTGAAATAATTTCGAAATCGGTTGAAATATTATCGAATCCAGTTGAAAGTCTGAAAGATGATCGAATCCGGTTGTAATTTTTTTAAATGCGGTTGAAATATTTTCGAATCCGGTAGAAATATTTTCGAATTCGGTTGAAATATTTTCAAATGCGACCGATTTTACGAATTCGGACGAAAACGGAACGAAAGCCGAAAACGAATGTAACGAATCGAACTAAACGAAATTAATTAATTAACGAATTAAAACGAAACGAAACTAAACAAATTTTTTCCTTTTGCACATGTCTACTATGGATACTATGGATTGAAGAATGTTTTTCCCATTTTCAAGGAACGCTAATCTCAAAAAATGGCCCTGCTAAATTGTATGCATTGAAAAGTAATGTACAGAATAACTTGTATAGTATAATCTACTCTATAATATATACTATTTTCTATCTCTCTTTACCATTTATGCACAAATTTTTGGATTGGGGCTGCCTGTCCCCCACAATTTGAGGTGCATCATGTACACTAAAACAAACTATGGAACACAGGAACAAATTTGAAACGGGAAGCTTCCACCTAAGTAGTAAGTAGTTTATAAGGAAGTGCATATCTATAAAAAGAAACAGATATTTATAAAGTAAGCCCAAAATCCTGACATTTTTGAATAAATTAATAACTTTTCTGATCTGTATCATTTTCAAATGCAGAAAGATAGATATAACTGTCCAGATGTGAATTTTAGCAACTATGTCTAATATAAATATCTGTGTCACTTTGCAGACCTTTCTTTTATACTAAAGCCCCGTACACACGATCTGAAAATCGGATGAAAAATGCTGCATTCGAATCGATCGTACGATAATCGGATCGTTAGTACAGAGCTTTCGAGAGCCGATCAGGACAGTTCATCCGATATTATTCTATCGGACATGCACGGAAATTCTTTTCGTACAATGCCAGATCGTGCGATTTTCGTTTAATCAATATAGCCGTCTTTCGAAAATGCAATACAAATGCATTACAACACATGACATCACTTCCGAATTTTTATTCTGTCGTACAAGAATTTTCGTGACTTTAGTAAACTCATCAGATTCGACGTGAGATTAGAATGCAAAAAAAAAAAACGGCCGATCATTCGTCCAATAATCGGATCATACGTACGGGGCATTATACTGAGCGTCTACATGGATAGATAAGAGAATGTGTAAACCAATACCAAAACAAATGGAAGTAAAAACCTTTTATTTCAAAGACATATACAACTATGGAATGTACCTGGCAGCCATGATCTAGAAGAAGTTGTAGTATATCCAAATTCTCATTCTCAATGGAAATGGTAATAGCATTTCTTCCTAAGACATCTACTGAATTAATATTCAGCTCATCTGAATTGTTCTCCTCCAGGAGCTTTTTAACCATATAATAGTCACCTGTAAAGTAATATATTAATATTATTATTATTATTATTGTTTTTTTATTTGTCAAAAGGTCTCCAGAGTTGATATTTCCAACATTGGCGCTTGCCAATACAAGCTTGTTTGACTCATAGGACGTACCGTACGTCCTTTTGGGTTCAAACCATTTGGTAAGCCTTCATCTTATCGGTGGCGGATTACTCACTTTCACTTATTGTTCACCAGTTATTCACCAATCAAAATGATGTTATGAACACTTCGTTTTTGTCCCTTTAAGGGTCACACAGAATCATCACATATCTGGTTTTTATTTCACTCTGGACTCTATGTCTACCATTGTTTATTTTTTTATTGCATAATCACTGTGCATCTATTTAATTGTTTAATTGTTAACTGTTTAGATTGATCATTGCGGAACCTATCATATGGCCATTGTGTGACCTAGCTTAAAGGGACACTAAAGGTTCCCTTTTTGTTTTTTAATAACAAACATGTTATACTTACCTCCACTGTGCAGCTCGTTTTGCACACAGTGGCCCGATCCTCGTCTTCTGGGGTCCCTCAGCGGCTGTCTCGGCTCCTCCCCGCAAGAGCTAACCCCCTTCATGGGAAGCTCTCTCCCAAGGGGGTTGGCTTGCAGGTGCGCTCCCGTGATACAGCCGGTGGCTATAGCCGCCGACTGAATCACTGGGCCCCGCCCCCCAGTGCGCTGCGTCATTGGATGTGATTGACAGCAGCGTGAGCCAATGGCTGCGCTGCTATCAATATCCAATAACGAGCCGACTCTAGCTGGGGGAAAAAATCATGGGAACGAGCCCACAGAGTTTCGGGGCTTAGGTAAGTAAAACAGAGGGGCTGGGGGGGCCGTCATTGCAAGTTTTTTTTCACCTAATGCATAGGATGCATTAAGGTGAAAAAAAAAAAACCTTTACAACCCCTTTAAGGTTTCTGTCCACTTGGTATTTAGTGCTGCACTTTACTTTTATCAAAGAAATATAATAAAAAGCTTTCAGGGCTACTGTATATTTAACAGACCAAAAGGCAGCAAATAAGAGAAAATTTATTGTTAGAATTTGCATTCACCAGACATTGGATTCATAATATACATGGTGCATCATCTACCATGCAGACCCCATTGCCAGTCATGGGTAGGCTGTATCAGAGAGAGCAATGGTAGACATAGGAAGTGCACACACAACATGATGGTTGACAGGGAAAAATCTAGCACACACATTCAAGGTCTAATTCAGACGTTGCTTTAATATTTTTCATTTATTTGGAAAATAAAAAAAAAGTTGTGTTGGTTTCTTTCATCTCCAAGGTTCCTATAATGCTGATCATAAAGGAATATCTAAAAATATTTTTTATTTATACAGACAGGTAGGGATGAGCCGAACACCCCCCTGGATCGGTTCGCACCAGAACCTACGAACGGACCGAAAGTTCGCGCGAACGTTAGAACCCTATTAAATACAATGGACGCAAACGTTCGAAATGTGCTAATTATAATGGCTAATATGCATGTTATTGTCCTAAAAAGGGTTTGGGGACCCGGGTTCTGCCCCAGGGAAAATGTATCAATGCAAAAATAAGTTTTAAAAACGGCAGTTTTTTTATGGAGCAGTCATTAATGATGCATAAAGTGAAAAAAAAAGTGAAATATTCCTTTAAATATCGTACCAGGGGGGTGTCTAAAGTATGCCTGCGAAGTAGCATGTGTTTCCTGTGTTTAGAACTGTCCCTGCACAAAATGTCCTTTGTAAAGGAAAAAAAGCCATTTAAAACTGCTTGCGGCTTTAATGTCATGTCTTGTCCTGGCAATATGGATGAAAATCTTTGAGAAAAATGGCATGGCTACCCCATCAGCCTCCCCCCCCTACCCCAGCCCATTACCAGCCCCTTTGGGTCTTGCATGGATATTAAGGGGAACCCTGCACCCAAAATAAAACCCTATACCTAAAACCCTATATACACTGGACAGCAGTATACAGGCGGTGCAAACAAGACAGGGACTGTAGGTTTGTTCTTAAGTAGAATCTGTTTGTAATTTGGAACACGTACATTTTTAAGTGTAGCTGCAGCCAAAAAAAATATTTTTAAGCTTTTTGGAGAACATAGGGAAGGGTTATCACCCCTGTAACATTTGTTTTGCTGTCTGTGCAGAACATTTCACCTCACTTTCCATCCCAATGACAAATGTTTTTGGAAAAGTGGGGTTTTTATTGAAACAAGGATTGGTGATAAAGCATCAGTAGAGAGGAGACACCTTTTTCCCATATTAACTCTTACAGGAGAGAATTTCCCTTCCTAGGGGTAGATTTCCTCTCACTTCCTGTTGTCTCCTTCCGTTTGCAAGTAGGAGTCGTTTGTAAGTTGGATGTTTGAAAGTAGGGGCCTGCCGTATATATTCTGCAGAAATTTGCCCCTTAGGTGTTGGTGTTGCCATAACACTGTGAGCCCTCACAGTTACTCTTGGTGGGCGCTGGAACGCCCTGCTGTGAACTATTATATCAGGAATTGTAATTACATGCCATTGTGGAACAGTGGTAGGAAAAATTGGGCCTTTGGTGGTGGTGCTGGTGCTACAACACTGTAAGCCCTCACAGTTACTCTTGGTGGGCGAATGAAAGGGCCCTGCTGTGAATTATTAGATCAAGAATTGTAATTGCATGCCCCTGTTGAACAGGGGCAGAAAAATTGGGCCTTTGGTGGTGGTGGTGGTGTTGCCACAACACTGTAAGCCCTCACAGTTACTCTTGGTGGGCGCAGGAATGCGCCCTGCTGTGAATTATTAGATCAAGAATTGTAATTGCATCCCACTGTTGAACAGGGGCAGAAAAATTGGGCCTTTGGTGGTGGTGGTGGTGGTGGTGGTGGTGGACGGTGTTGCCACAACACTGTAAGCCCTCACAGTTACTCTTGGTGGGCGCAGGAATGGGCCCTGTTGCAAAGTATTGCATCAAAAATTGTAATTACACGCCCTTGTTAAACAGGGGCTGAAAAATTGGACCTTGGGCACTGGTGCTGGTGCCACAACACTGCAACCCCTCACAGATACTCTAGTTGGAGTGCAGGAATAAGCCCTGCTGCAAAGCATTGCATAAAAAATTGTAATTACATGCCCCTGTTAAACAGGGGCTGAAAAATTGGGCCTTAGCCACTGGTGGCAGCACCCAGAAACAAAAATGTTCTTCCAAGCTATCATCAGGATCATTGAGGAGGAAGAGGATAGTCAGTCAACATAACAGGACAGTCACTCAGCATCAGCATAGGCAGTCTTGAAGGGATGTGACATTTCAAAATAAATTATTCTGTTACATCAGCTTTAGGTGCCTGGTAGCTGGTGGTGATCCAAGACTGATTCATCTTTATGAAGGTCAGTCGATCAACCGAGTCGGTGGACAGGCGCACCCTGTGATCGGTGACAAAGCTTCCAGCAGCACTGAATGTGCATTCCGAAAGAACGCTGGATGCAGGACAGGCCAGTAGCTCAATTGCATACTGTGCAAGCTCTGGCCAGTGATCCATCCTCAAGACCCAGTAAGCCAGAGGATTTTCGGTGGGAAAGGTGTCCAAGTCTGACCTTGCCCCTAGGTATTCCTGCACCATGTATATCAGACGTTGGCGATGGTTGCTGGAACCGATCATACCTTGGGGCTGCGGACTAAAAAAAT
Source organism: Rana muscosa (assembly GCA_029206835.1). NCBI lineage: Eukaryota > Metazoa > Chordata > Amphibia > Anura > Ranidae > Rana > Rana muscosa. The sequence goes on from CM055121.1 coordinate 526,345,376, forward strand.
GTCTAAACGCATCGGTCAGACGGCCACCTTCTTCACCGCTCCTTCTGCTACTGACCGAAGCCTCAGCAACTCGTTGTCCAGGACCAGGAGTTTGTAACCTCCCAGTCTCTGGGAACACATTGCACAGACCTTTCTGCAAGGCCTCCTGAAGATGTCTCATCCTCTGCTCCCTCTGCGACGGCAAGATAACCTTACCCTTGTACCGTGGATCAAGGAGGGTGGCGAGCCAGTAATGGTCCCTCTCCTTGATCCGAAGAATACGAGGATCCTTCCGCAGACTTTGCAGGATCAGGGAGACCATGCAGCGTAGGTCAGCTGACGCATTCGGTCCGGAGTCCTCTGGGTCACTAAGGATGACATGATCCGCAGCCACCTCCTCCCAGCCACGTACAAGTCCACGGGTTTCTTGGGACTGTAAATCATCCCTAAAAGACTGCTGCTGTTGATGCTGAGTGCCAGGCTCCACCTCCATGCTGACACAATCCTCCTCCTCCTCCTCTTCCTGTGTGATGGGTGGGACAGAAGGAACACTGTCTGGGTAAAGGGGGCCTTGAGAGGCAAGGAAGTCCTTCTCTTCCTGCCTCTGTTCTGCCAACAGGTGGACAAGAGGTACAGTGTCACTGATGCATGCACTGTCACTGCTCACCATCCTCGTGGCCTCCTCAAATGGTGCCAGGACACTGCATGCATCCCTGATCATGCCCCACTGGTGTGGTGAAAAAAACCTGAGCTCCCCTGACCCTGTCCTGGTGCCTTAGTCGCACAGGTACTCATTGATCGCCCTCTGCTGCATGTGCAGCCGCTGCAGCTTGGCCAACGTTGAGTTCCACCTGGTGGGCATGTCACATATAAGGCGGTTCTTGGGCAGGTTCAACTCCTTTTGCAGCTCAGCCAGCCGAGCACTGGCATTATATGATCTGCGGAAATGCACACAGACTTTCCTCGCCTGCCTCAGGACATCCTGTAAGCCCGGGTACCTGCCCAAGAACCGCTGCACCACCAGGTTAAGGACGTGAGCTACACAGGGCACATGGGTCAGTTGTCCCTGTCGGAGGGTGGAGAGGAGGTTGGTGCCATTGTCGCAAACCACCATTCCTGGCTTAAGCTGGCGTGGCATCAACCACCTCTCGGCCTGCCCCTGCAGAGCTGACAGAACCTCTGCCCCAGTGTGGCTCCTGTCCCCCAAACACACCAGCGCAAGCACGGCATGGCATCTTTTTGCCTGCATACTTGCGTAGTCCCCGCTGGTTCCGAGGACAAAGCACAGGAAGAGGCCATGGAGGAAGAAGAAGAGGAGGGGGTGAAGGAGAGAGGTGTGTCACAACCAGTAGTAGCATTTTGGAGACGTGGCGGCGGAACAACCTCCAACACTACTGCACCTTGTCCTGCATCCTTCCCAGCTGCCAAAAGAGTGACCCAATGGGCCGTGAAAGAAAGGTAACGTCCCTGTCCATGCCTGCTGGACCATGAGTCAGCGGTAATATGCACCTTACCGCTGACCGCCCTGTCCAGCGAGGCATGGACATTGCCTTCCACATGCCGGTAGAGAGCCGGAATCGCCTTCCGTGAGAAAAAGTGGCGTTTGGGAACTTGCCACTGAGGAACCGCACATTGCACAAACTCACGGAAGGGGGCCGAGTCTACCAACTGAAAAGGCAGCAATTGAAGTGCTAGCAATTTAGCCAAGCTAGCATTCAACCGCTGGGCATGTGGATGGCTGGGAGTGAACTTCTTTCGACGGTCCAGCAACTGGGGCAGGGAAATTTGCCTGCTACAATCGGACGTCGGTGTACTGCTAGCAGAGTGCCCACAAGTACTTGGCTGTGACACACATAATTCTACACCTTCATTCCTCTCTTTGGTGTGGGTCTTTAGGGTACGCTTGCCAACGAGCTGCATGGCAGGTCAACATATGTCTGGTCAAGCATGTGGTGCCCAAACGGCTGATGTTTTGGCCATGTGAGATACGCTTGAGACATATGTTGCAAATAGCAGCGGTGCAATCTGATGCACTCGACTCAAAAAAGGCCCACACCAAAGAACTTTTGGAATAACGCGCAGAGGCAGCGCCCTGCACAGGCGGAGCTCTGCGGTGTGATTCAGTCGGTGTGCTGCCCTTACGCTGGCCCCCGGAGGGCATCCTGCCTTGTTGGAGATGTGCCTCATCCTCCTCCTCCTCCTCTCTCCTATCAGGCACCCACGTGGAGTCAGTGACCTCATCATCCTCTCCCTCTTGATCACTGGAGCAAACCTGGCAGTATGCTGCAGCTGCTGGAAAATGACTGCCAGATTGCTGTCCTTCTTGAGCATCCCCTCTCTCTGCGCTCACGCTACTGCCTTCCTCTAGCTGGGTATCATCATCAGACCCTTCAAAACGCTGGGCATCCTCCTGGAGCATGTACCCAACACTGTGCTCAAACAGTTCAGGGGACTCCTCAGGAGGACATGGTGGGTCTAGGGAAGGATTGACTGATGATGACATTGATACGAGGGAAGAGGACGCATTGGCAGCTGCTTTGCCAGTACCCTGAGCCTGGGTGAGAGAGGATGAGGAGGATGAGGAGGGCTTGGTCATCCACTCTACCAAGTCTTCAGCATGATGTGGCTCAACGCGTCCAGCTGCCGAAAATATGGCCACGTGCTGATGACAATGCACCACGTCCACGACCAGCACTGTTGTCCCCAGACACAGAGCCTGCTTGCCCTCTTTTATTGGCTCGTGACTGTCTGCCTCTCCTTGTTGGCCTTCCAGACATTCTAATGGCCTGCAGGGAGATGGGAAAACCAAGAATACGGGGTAGCTTCAGGTGTATACTGTGCAGGAGGCACCTACACCCACTGTAACTACTTGCAGATGCCTGTCTGTGTTACACAACAGAACAACACCACGAGCAATAAGGGGTAGCTTCAGGTGTATACTGTGCAGGAGGCACCTACACCCACTGTAACTGCTTGCAGATGCCAGTCTGTGTTACACAACAGAACAACACCACGAGCAATAAGGGGTAGCATATACTGCGCAGGAGGCACCTACACCCATTGTAACTGCTTGCAGATGCCTGTCTGTGTTACACTACAGAACAACACCATGAGCAATAAGGGGTAGCGTATACTGTGCAGGAGGCACCTACACCCACTGTAACTGCTTGAAGATGCCTGTCTGTGTTACACAACAGAACAACACCACGAGCAATAAGGGGTAGCTTCAGGTGTATACTGTGCAGGAGGCACCTACACCCACTGTAACTGCTTGCAGATGCCTGTCTGTGTTACACAACAGAACAACACCACAAGCAATAAGGGGTAGCTTCAGGTGTATACTGTGCAGGAGGCACCTACACCCACTGTAACTACTTGCAGATGCCTGTCTGTGTTACACAACAGAACAACACCACGAGCAATAGGGGTAGCGTATACTGTGCAGGAGGCACCTACATCCACTGTAACTGCTTGCAGATGCCTGTCTGTGTTACACAACAGAACAACACCACGAGCAATAAGGGGTAGCGTATACTGTGCAGGAGGCACCTACACCCACTGTAACTGCTTGCAGATGCCTGTCTGTGTTACACAACAGAACAACACCACAAGCAATAAGGGGTAGCTTCAGGTGTATACTGTGCAGGAGGTTTAGCAAAGAATAACACTGACACTGTCCCTGCCTAGCCTTCTCTCTCCCTGCATGCCAACACAGTGTAAATGCACAAGGTTTAGAAAAGAATATCACTGACACTGTCCCTGCCTATCCTTCTCTCTCCCTGCACGCCAACACACTGTAAATGCACAAGGTTTAGCAAAGAATATCACTGACACTGTCCCTGCCTATCCTTCTCTCTCCCTGCACACCAACACACTGTAAATGCACAAGGTTTAGCAAAGAATATCACTGACACTGTCCCTGCCTATCCTTCTCTCTCCCTGCACGCCAACACACTGTAAATGCACAAGGTTTAGCAAAGAATATCACTGACACTGTCCCTGCCTATCCTTCTCTCTCCCTGCACGCCAACACACTGTAAATGCACAAGGTTTATCAAAGAATATCACTGACACTGTCCCTGCCTATCCTTCTCTCTCCTTGCATGCCAACACACTGTAAATGCACAAGGTTTATTAAAGAATATCACTGACACTGTCCCTGCCTATCCTTCTCTCTCCCTGCACGCCAACACACTGTAAATGCACAAGGTTTATCAAAGGATATCACTGACACTGTCCCTGCCTATCCTTCTCTCTCCCTGCACACCAACACACTACACAAGGCCGCCGCGCTGGCGGCCTTTTATAGTGTGGGGCGTGTACTAAACCCCCCTGAGCTATAATTGGCCACAGGCATCCTGCCTGTGGCCAATTATGGCTCTCCTCGCTACCGGCGCTGTGATTGGCCAAGCATGTGGGGTCACAGTGCATGCTTGGCCAATCACAGCACCGGCAATGCACTGCGATGGCGCAGTATATTGTGGGCTGTTCACGTCACACGAATTTGTCGCGAACGGCCCACAAAGTTCTGGTTTCGCCGAACAGGCGAACAGCCGATGTTCGAGTCGAACATGTGTTCGACTCGAACACCGAGCTCATCCCTACAGGCAGGATAAAATGAAAAACACATATAGATTTAATTAAAACAAAAAATAAGCATTACAGTGGCCTAAACAGGCTATTATAACTCTACATGTAGTGCAGTCCTAAAGTTCTGTGCAAAAAAGGACAAAAAAGTGCTATTTTCTCCGTAGGCTGAATAAATCAGGAAAATACTACATTGCCAATCCTAAAGTTCTGTGCAAATAAGAGCAAAAATTAATGTTAGGCTATTTTCTCTCTAGGTTGAATGAATCAGGAAAATACTACATTATGGCCATTAGATGGCGCTGATGTTCATAGGAAAAAAAATACTTATTTACTTTAATTGTCAGCTCTACCTAATTGCCATAATGCAGTATATTCCTGGTTCACGGTACATTGTATTCTGTATGAAGCATAATATTGGACCTGGAGAGAAAATAGCCTAATAGCATTAATTTTTTTCCCATACTTGCACAGAACAAATGTGCATGCAGTTAGGGTATTTGTAGTATAAACTGTGGCTTGTAAAGTCAATTAAAATCCTTTAGCCCCAATTCACATGCATAGATGTGCATTTCATGTTTTACATTCTATTTGAATGGGCTGGCCAATGCACAGAAATCGCTCTAAATATGTGCATTGGACAGCCTTGTACAATGCACAGTAATCAGTTACTATGCATTGTGGTGCAGTAAAACGCACACAAGTCGATAACCCATTCAGCACCTGTTTGAAATAGGCCTAATTGTAGGCGCACCGGGGTGCCATTCATTCCTAACCTTCCTATCACACATGTGAATGAGTCCTAAAAAAGCATTTTTTGAGCACTGTGTGAATGTCCCCGATTGTGTGTTGTTTCTCCAGTGCAAAGATGTGAATATGAACTTAAAGTGATCATAAATCCTTTGCATACAGTCATAGGTGTGCGCAGCCTCTTGCATTAGGGTGTGCACCCCAAAGCTCCAACACATATGCGTTTGACATATTTACCGGCCTCTTCCCCGCTCTCAATTCTGAAACAATAGGAGGAAGGTGGAGCAAGGGAGCACATGGGGGACCCGGGAAACAGAAGAAAGAGGAACAGGGAAAGGAGGGGTGGCATATATTAGTACCAATCCCCCAATGTTGACAAAAAGGAGAGGAGAAGAAGCCTACTTTCAGCTGCTGCAGGAGGAAAATACAGATCGGTTACACTAAATTCCACCCCCGCCACTAGGGATGAGCTTCGAGTTCAAGTCGAACTCATGTTCGACTCGAACATTGCCTGTTCGCCCGTTCGCCGAACAGCGAACAAATTGGGGTGTTCGCGGCAAATTCTAAAAATCTATGGGAGAAATCTAAAGTGCTAATTATAAAGGCTTATATGCAAGTTATTGTCCTAAAAAGTGTTTGGGGACCGGGGTCCTGCCCCAGGGGACATGTATCAATGCAAAAAGAAGTTTTAAATACGGCCGTTTTTTCGGGAGCAGTGATTTTAATAATGCTTAAAGTGAAACAATAAAAGTGAAATATTCCTTTAAATTTCATACCTGGGGGGTGTGTATGATATGCATGTAAAGTGGCGCATGTTTCCCGTGCTTAGAACTGTCCCTGCAAAAAATTTCATTTTTGAAAGAAAAAAAGTCATTTAAAACTGACTCGCAGCTATTAATGAATTGTCGGCTCCCGGCAATACATAGAAAAGTCATTGATAAAAAAAAAAAAGCGTGGGGGTTCCCCAGAATTCAATTACCAGGCCCTTCAGGTCTGGAATGGATATTAAGGGGAACCCGGCCCAAATTTTAAAAAAAATTGACGTGGGGTTCCCCCAAATATCCATTCCAGGCCCTTCAGATCTGGCATGGATTTTAAGGGGAACTCCACCCTAAATTTAAAAAAAAAATGGCGTGGAGTCCCCCTAAAAATCCATGCCAGACCCCTTATCCGAGCACGCAACCTGGCCGGCCGCAGGGGAAAAGGGGGGGACGAGAGAGCGGCCCCCATCCCTCCTGAACCGTACCAAGCCACATGCCCTCAACATGGGGAGGATATCCCCATGTTGATGGGGACAAGGGCCTCATCCCCACAACCCTTGCCCGGTGGTTGTGGGGGTCTGCGGGCGGGGGGCTTATCGGAATCTGGAAGACCCCTTTAACAAAGGGGACACCCAGATCCCGGCCCCCCCCCTATGTGAATTGGTAAGGGGTACATTGTACCCCTACCATTTCACGAAGAAAGCGTAAAAAAATGTTTAAAAAAACACACAAACACCTTGAAAAAGTCCTTTATTTAAAAAAAAAAAAAAAAACATTCCAGCGGTGAAATCCAGTGTCCCGCGGCGATCCCGATGTCCAGCGCTGTCCTTCATTGGTTGTGCCTGAGCGGACCTGATGGGGAACTCCCTCTCAGTATTTTAAATGTATAGACCCGCCCCTTCTAAAGTTGAGAAGGGGCGGGTCTATACATGTATTACCAAAGTGAGAGCAGTTCCCCATCAGGTCCGCCCCCTCGGTATGTCGGACCCGCCTACGTCATTGGCTTGAGCGGGGAACTTCCTTCACTGTGTAATTTAAATTTACATAGTGAAGGAAGTTCCCCGCTCAAGCCAATGACGTAGGCGGGTCCGACATACCGAGGGGGCGGACCTGATGGGGAACTGCTCTCACTTTGGTAATACATGTATAGACCCGCCCCTTCTCATGTTCCGCATCTGGTCCGCTGAGCGGACCTGATGGGGAACTTTAGAAGGGGCGGGTCTATACATTTAAAATACTGAGAGGGAGTTCCCCATCAGGTCCGCTCAGGCACAACCAATGAAGGACAGCGCTGGACATCGGGATCGCCGCGGGACACTGGATTTCACCGCTGGAATGTTTTTTTTGTTTTTTTTTAAATAAAGGACTTTTTCAAGGTGTTTGTGTGTTTTTTTTAAACATTTTTTTACGCTTTCTTCGTGAAATGGTAAGGGTACAATGTACCCCTTGCCAATTCACATAGGGGGGGGCGGGATCTGGGGGTCCCCTTTGTTAAAGGGGTCTTCCAGATTCCGATAAGCCCCCCGCCCGCAGACCCCCACAACCACCGGGTAAGGGTTGTGGGGATGAGGCCCTTGTCCCCATCAACATGGGGACATCCTCCCCATGTTGAGGGCATGTGGCTTGGTACGGTTCGGGAGGGAGGGGGGGCCGCTCTCTCGTCCCCCCCTTTTCCCCTGCGGCCGGCCAGGTTGCGTGCTCGGATAAGGGGTCTGGTATGGATTTTTAGGGGGACTCCACGCCATTTTTTTTTAAATTTGGGGTGGAATTCCCCTTAAAATCCATGCCAGATCTGAAGGGCCTGGAATGGATATTTGGGGGAACCCCACGTCAATTTTTTTTTTATTTGCGGTGGGGTTCCCCTTAATATCCATTCCAGACCTGAAGGGCCTGGTAATTGAATTCTGGGGAACCCCTACGCTTTTTTTTTTTTTTATCAATGACTTTTGTATGTATTACCGGGAGCCGACAATTCATTAATAGCCGCGAGTGAGTTTTAAATGACTTTTTTTTCTTTCAAAAATGAAATTTTTTGCAGGGACAGTTCTAAGCACGGGAAACATGCACCACTTTACATGCATATCATACACACCCCCCAGGTATGAAATTTAAAGGAATATTTCACTTTTATTTTTTCATTTTAAGCATTATTAAAATCACTGCTCCCGAAAAAACGGCCGTTTTTAAAACTTCTTTTTGCATTGATACATGTCCCCTGGGGCAGGACCCAGGTCCCCAAACACTTTTTAGGACAATAACATTAGCCTTTATAATTAACACTTTAGATTTCGAACGTTCGAGTCCATTGTATTTAATAGGGTTCTAAAGTTTACACGAACATTTTGTCTGTTCGCAGGTTCTGGTGCGAACCGAACAGGGGGGTGTTCGGCTCATCCCTGCCCGCCACCTCTCCTGTCCAGGTTCTGAGGGTCGGCAAGGGAGGATTGTAGATTACCTGTCACCTGCCAACCATTGACAGGTTGCCAACCCCAGGATTAGGGTGTGCCCAGGCACACCTGGCACACCCCTTGCGCACGCCTATGCATACAGTTAGTATACCCAATGAAGTAACTAACTTCAGGTCATACAAAGTGATGAAGAAAATCCTCCCACATAAGATGTTACCTGTTTATCTGCAGCCTTCTCTCCTATACAGCCTTCCATAGTACACAGACCAAAGGGTATTTCTTAGCTTCCATAAGGCTAGGGGTGGTACTGCAGCACAGAGCACAGAGCTGAATGTAGTCTGATACCAGAGTGGAGGGAAAGGACACACCCCTCTACACAGAGTCACATGGAAATATGCACATCTGAAACTATCAATGACTTTTTGTGTGCTGGTGGGGGGAGGGGGGGGCAAAACCTTCTCCAAGGATTGCCTTGTATTGGAAAAACGGGGTCACTTTTTCCCCAAAAAATGTTTACTTTTTTTTTTATAACTTTTTTACATTTTTACAATGTCCCGTTAAAAAAAAAAAGTGCTTTATTTTATTGCTATCTCAAGGAATGTAAACATCCCTTGCTATAATAATACAGCATGACATGATCCTTTTTATGGTGAGATCTGGGGTCTAAAAGACCCCAAATCTCTCCTCTACCCTTAAAAGCAATGGATGAAAAAACAAATCGATCTTTTGCTTTAAGTAAAAAAATGGCCTTGTTTACAGGGCAGGAACCGGAAGTGACGTCATGACGTTGCTCCAGACCTCCTAGAGCAGGGGTGTCAGATTCATCATGGGCCACATCAGCATTATGGTTGTCCTTGAAGGGATGGATGTAACTGTAAGACAATATAAATGTATCCAGAGCTTTTTTTCTCAGAGAGTAGGTGTAAAAGCAATAAATTCCAGGTGTGCATTACATGCAGAGATCAGGTATGCACTATTTACAGTGTTCAGTTTCAGGGGTTCCCTATGCACAGAGTACAGAGTTCAGGGGTGCACTATGAATAGAGTGCAGGCTTCAGGGGTGCGCCATGTACAGAGTTTAGGAGTGCTATGTGTACAGAGTTCAGGGTTGAGGAGTGTGCGCTAAATACAGAGTGCAGGGTTTAGGGGTGTGCTGTCTAGGGTTCAGCTCTCTTTTACAGGTTGTACACATATTACTTCCACCCCTCCCCCTGGGTGCGAGGGCCACATAAAATGGCCTGATGGGCCACATTCGGCCCGCGGGCCTTGTGTTTGACACATGTGCCCTTGGGCATAGAGATAAGTGGAGGCCATCTTTTCCTCTTTTTTTTAGGCCACCTCTATGCCCAGCTGCCACCTGTGCGGGTAGGTTTTTGGGCTTCCTGATCAGTCAGTGGCAAAAGGGGGTGGGTACTAGGGTGACCACATGCCCCGGATTGCCCAGGACAGTCCCACATTTTGTCACCTTCATTCCATTTGCCCCCTGGACTGATCTGATGCTCCCTAAAAAGGCAAAGGCATTGCCGATGACACTCACTGTCAGTCTGTGTACTGGTGGACTCCTGGCCGGCTAAAACCCGTTTTACATTGTTCGCCACCGGCCGCCGTGTTCGTGTTTCATTTGGTTCCGGTCAGTGGGCTCATGGCGAGACAGGGCGGTATTGTATGCCCAGGTGCCCTCCTTTTTCTCCTCTCCCTAAGGGTTGGATGGATGCAGGGGGACGGGTTGACACTGGAGAGCCTCGGCCGCGCTTCTGCCATTACTGCGCATGCACGAACCTACGACGAATGCCCAGTAGCATATTCAGTTGCGTTGTGTCTCCAGCTTGATTAGCTAAAGACAGGCATCATAGGTTTTTTTTGGCCTTTTATATAGGGCAGGGAAAGCGTCTGTGTTTGTGGGTCATTTTTGGAAGGTACTTTGGAGAGCAGCAGCTAAGAAAGTCCCGGAGCTAAAAGGGAACCTCAGCGCAGGGACACATGACTGGGGGTATGCTGTGAATGGTGCACAGGAAGTGATGTAGGGCCGGGTGCAGTATTAGCCATGCACAGGGGGTGGGGTTTTGGTCATTTTGCTGGGAGCCTATATATTGCAGGGGGGCGGAGCCTGGCATTCTGGCGTGGTAAGCAGGACAGGGACACACAGTGCACATTTTCTGTGTGATTTCCCCCCTGCTTTGGAGATTCTGGACGGCCTGCTTGAGCGGTTGCGCTCTGAAGCTCTTGAGCATGGGCCACAATGGTTCTCCAAGCAGCTTGCTGAGATGCTGCCGGGGACGAGGGAAGGTAGGTCTGCTGACCCCGACCCGCCCCCCCCTTCGCCCCAGCGTGTGCGGAGATCGCGGCCTCCGGTGTGATGCAGTCCGGAGGTCGCATCCAGGGTGTGCCGCCGAACAGGGAGCCCAGGTTCTGGACCCTCCGGGTCCCAGTGGCAAGCGACCTGCATCCGGGTCGGCTGGGGGCACCGGGAAGAATCCCCGTCCTAGGTGGGACCCGGCCGGGAGGGTGATGTCTCCTTCCCCTCCCAGGCCTGCAGCGGTGGACAGGGACCAGGCGGTGGCACGTGCTGGGCCTTCCACCCGGCAGGGGGCAACCCGGCGTGGGAGATCAGCCAGAGCGGCCACGGGCCCCTTCTCCAGGGCGGCCGTGGTCGACCCGGGGAGAAGCGGAGGTTCTGTCGGGGGTGATGGCGTCGGCTCCAGTGCGGCATCTTCAGGCAAGCAGCGCGCCCCGCTTGGGCAGATGGCGATCGAGAGGCGGGAAGATGGTCGGGCCCCGGGTGATGTCGCGGCCGGTGGACCCCCGGCCCAGTCGGTGGCTACAGCATCCCCTGTCGATCAGGGGGACCAGCGTTCTGAGGGAGAGCTGTCGGACACGGACTCGGATGGTCCTGATGGAGTGGCGGGCCCCGTCAGGGCTTCAGCGCAGATCCGGTGGGGCGGCTGGTCGGTCGGTTTCCCCTGGGCAGCCGGGTAAGTCCCCTTCTTTTCTTTTCACTGTATCTGCTCCGGTTCCCATTTTGTCTGTGTCTCCCCCTCCCCCTCCCCCTTGCAGCAGTGTCTGGGTATGCGGTTGGGGGTGGTTCCGTGCCGGCACCGGTGGTGCCGGCAGGCTTGGGTTTGATGTCGGGGGTGGGGGTGGAGGCCCGGGTGCTGGTGCAATTTTTCTGCAGCAGCTGGTGGCGTCTCTGTTTCAAGGCTGTAGGGACATGGCAGGTGGGGGAGCTGTTGTGGTTCCCCGGGCTTCCGCAGTGCCGCCGGTGACGGCGTGACTGGTGGGGGGCGGTGGGCAGGCGGGTGCTCCGTCCCTGCCGGTTTCAACTGGAGGGGTACAGGTTGGGCTGCAGCAGCCTCAGGGGGCTCCCGGGACTGTTCCTGCTCCCGTGCCGGTTACTGTGACTGGGGGTACAGGGGTGGGCGTGGTTCCTCTGGTGGCTGTTGCTTCTCAGGTGAGTACAGGTACTTCTGGGTTCACTTCTCCCCCGGTGCAGGTGCCGCAGGGGAGTGCGGGGGCGAGTGTCATTCCCACGGTGGAGGTTGGCAACTCCCAGGTGAGTACGGGGGGTCCCGTGGCAGGGTTGACGGCGGACGGGGTTCGTTTGGCTGATGCAGCTAGGTGTGAGGTCTACCTCTGCTATGAGGGGCCACTGGGTTCCCATTTGAAGCCCGAGGTGAGGGAACGGATTTGGAAGGGTGCGTATGTGGAGATCTTCTCGTTACTACCGCTTGAGAAGTTTAATTTGGATAAAGTCAAGCCGGATGAGACCAAAAGGGAAGAGGAGGAGAAGCGGCGGTATCGCCTCATCCCTCGGACGTTTGCCAATTGGGCGCAGGCGTTCTACATATTGGCTAGCGTCATTGGGGAGAGGGCCCCTGAGAATTGTTTGGGGTTGTTCTGCTATATTGACTCCATTAGCGAGGCTCAGATGGTGTATGGAGGGGTGGCGTGGCTGCGCTATGATGAGCAGTTCAGGCAGCGGAAGGCGTTGAGACCATCCTTGCGATGGGATCAGAAGGATATTGGCTTGTGGGTGAGGCTCATGACACAGGCCAAGGCAGGTTCGCAGCCCTTTCAGGGGGGGTCCGGGGGTGCCCAAGCCTCCTCGCCATCGGCCGGAAAGCGAAAGGGGTTCTGCTGGCAATTCAACAAGGGCACGTGTAGGTTCGGGGGCTCCTGCTGTCTCCGACACGAGTGTTCCGGCTGTGGGGGGGCACTTTGTCCAAGTGTTTTAAAAAAGGGAGGAAGCAAGCCGACGCTGGAAAAAGGGAGGACGCCAGTGAGAGTGGAAAAAATGGCGCCCTATCTAAGTAGGTGTCCCAATTGGGGGGCGGCACGGGCACTGTGGTTGGGCTTTAGGAGGGGTTCGTGATTCCTAGTGAATTAACTACGGTCCCCCCTGTTTCGGCCAACCTACGTTCAGCATATGAGCATCTGGAGGTGGTTTCTGGTAAACTACAGAAGGAAGTGAGTTTGGGTAGGATGGCGGGTCCGTTTTCGGATCTGCCGATGGGGGACCTGGTGGTTTCGCCGTTGGGGGTGGTGCCCAAGCGGGAACCGAATCAGTTTAGGCTCATTCATCACTTGTCTCACCCGAAGGGTGGTTCGGTGAATGATGCGATCGATCCTGCCCTGTGCACAGTGTTGTATGCGTCCTTTGACGAGGCTGTGCGCTGGGTGCAGCGGTTTGGGAGGGGTGCGCTCATGGCAAAAACTGACATTGAGTCAGCGTTTCGCCTGCTGCCAGTACACCCGGATAGTGTCAGACTGCTGGGATGTTGCTGGGAGGGGGCTTATTTTGTGGACAGATGTTTGTCTATGGGTTGCACAATTTCCTGTTCTTATTTCGAATTGTTCAGTTCTTTTTTGGAATGGATGGTCAAGGATTTGTCGGGCCTGGGCTCGATTTTGCATTATTTGGATGATTTCCTGGTGATAGGTCCGTCAGATGACCGGACCTGTCTTATTTTGTTGTCCATCATTCAGCATATTTTCAAGGTTTTTGGCGTTCCACTTGCGCAGGACAAGACTGAGGGGCCTGTTACGGTGTTAAAATTTTTGGGCATAGTTATTGATACGGTTAGGATGGAATGCAGGCTTCCGGAGGACAAGTTGGCTGATCTCCGGGAGTCGGTGGCATCTGTAGCCCGTAGTTCGAAGGTGCAGTTGAAGGAGTTGCAAGGGTAAGCTCAACTTTGCTTGCAGGATTATGCCTATGGGTAGGGTGTTCTGCAGGCGTGTGGCGGCTGCCACTGCTGGGGTGAGGGCCCCGCATCATTTCATTCGCTTGGGCCGGGAACACAGGGACGATTTGCGGGTGTGGGAATACGTTTTTGGAGAAATATAATGGGCGGTCATTTTGGATGGCACTGGTGGTACAGGCGAAGGAATTGGAGCTCTTTACTGACGCGGCAGGGTCGGTGGGTTTTGGAGCTTATTTCCAGGGGAGGTGGTGTGCTGACAGGTGGCCGGAGGCATTGGCATTGGTGTTGACTAGGAATTTAATGCTGCTGGAGTTGTTCCCTATAGTGTTAGCAGTAGAGCTGTGGGGGGGAGAGTTGCAGGTAGCTGAACTCCGGCTATACTTAGGACGTGAAGTCACGGATGATAAAATGCTCAGCCTAAGCCAAAAGATGACGTGCCTAATTACAGTTACAAGTCCTGGGCATGTGCCCTCTCACCCGACCAGGCCCAGTCCGTTCTGCTGGTTCTATGTTGGTGCTCCGGCACACGATCTCTCCACCACCCGTAGTCTCCGGTCCCTCAGACAACCGTATGGAAGTCGGTAGATGAGTCGACTCTTGGATGAGATATCAACAGGCTCTTCGGATGAGATTTCTCTCTCTGCGACGAGCAAGTTTTCCGGATTCCGTAGGCCCAGGCTCTCCGGCCTAGACAAGCAGAACAGGCCCCAACACAGTGCTCCGACTTGCTGGGCGGGTGATGTCCAAAGAAACTGCGCAGTGCTCCTCCTCCACTTAAATAACCCTTCCCCAGCAGACCTTGCACCGGGCAATGCACTGTGGGTGTACAGCTGCACTGTGGGTACAGTAGTCTATATAGTATCCACAGCATTGGAGTCCATGTCTCTCTGTACTACAAATCCCACTTTGCACCTTTCCTTCCAAGTCAAACAGTAGTCAATAGAGTTCCGGAGGGATCTGGGTGCATTTATGTATAAAGTAGTCCTTATAGCATACCAATAGGTGACACCCCGCTACACATGCATATACAGTATATATATATATATACCCTGAACACCAGTTTTCTAGGTATGTTTACATGTGCTGAACTTGTTATATAAAATAAGTGGCTGTCCATGCCCCTGGGCATAAGTGTCTATTAAAAATCTGCCTTATTCCTCTTCCTTTATAGTGGCTGCTATGTATACTGTTGGATTCAATTGCCTGGGTTGCTAACCCCTATTCCTGGACTGTGTGTCCATCCGGCATGTACCAGTAGGTGCCTATTTGGTGTCTGACTGTTCTGGCAGAAATATGAAACGCTTTCAGTGGCCCTCCTAAAGTCATTGTGTACTCATTGCAAGTGATTAAAGTTACAGCAGGGGTAGGCAAACTCGGCCCTCCAGCTGTTTTGAAACTACAAGTCCCATGAGACATTGCAAGACCCTAACAATCACAGGCATGACTCCTAGAGGCAGAGGCATGATGGGATTTGTAGTTTCACCACAGCTGGAGGCCGAGGTTGCCTACCTCTGAGTTACAGTCACATAAATTGTGATTTATGACATAAACTATGGATTGTAAATATATGTATTTTGGATATACTTTGGATGCATATTATGTGTATCTATTTCTCTTTCAGCAACTCTATTGTATCATCCCCCTCCAACTCCCTGAAGAAGCCAACAAGGCAAAATGTGTAGGGTTGTGTTTTTCCTCCCTCATGTGATATATTACCTTGCCTTATGCATAGTGTGATTTCTCTATATGAGTTTTAGTTACATCTTTCCTTGGCCAGGATGTACAATGTCTGGGGGGCCTTTTAGTACTATAATGAGTTGTGATGTTTCATGTTTTAAATGGTATCAATTATTTACAATAGACATACTTTTTTTATGGAATTTAATAAAAAGTAAATTTTTAATTTATGATGTTGTACGGATAATTATTCTAAGAGGAGGTTTCAGAACTTATAATGTCCCAATCCTTTTCCTTTTGTACACTATTTTATGTGACAGACTAACCTAAAGTGCTACATAATTGTGAAGTAGAAGGAAAATGATAAATGGTTTTCAATTTTTTTTACTGAAAAGTGTGGCGTGCATTTGTATTCAGCCCCCCTGAGTCAATACTTTGTAGAACCACCTTTTGCTGCAATTACAGCTGCAAGTCTTTTTGGGGATGTCTCTACCAGCTTTGCACATCTAGAGAGTGGAATTTTGCCCATGCTTCTTTGCAAAATAGCTCAAGCTCTGTCAGATTGGATGGAGAGTGACTGTGAACAGCAATTTTCAAGTCTTGCCACAGATTCTCAATTGGATTTAGATCTGGACCTTGACTGGGCCATTTTAACACATGAATATGCTTTGACGTAAACCATTCCATTGCAGCTCTGGCTGTATGTTTAGGGTTGTTGTCCTGCTGGAAGGTGAGCCTCCACACCAGGCTCAAGTCTTTTGTAGACTCTAAAGCCTCGTACACACGACCAGTTTTCTCGGCAAGAAACGACAATAAAACTGTTGGGAGAGCTTTCTTGCCGAGAAAACCATGCGTGTGTACGAGGCTTTCAGGTTTCTCGTCAAGAAAATTGCCCAGAATTTTGATGAGAAAAAAAGACCTGCTTTCTTTTTTCTCGTCGGGAGTCTCATTTTTCTCGTCGTGATTCTTGTCAGACTGTATTTGGATGAGAAAACTGTTCGTGTGTATGCTTTTCCGAGTCTTCAAAAACCGCGCATTGGTCAGAATCAAGTATGAGAAGGGAGCGCACCTTCTTGTAAAACTAGCGTTTGTAATGGAGAAAGCACATTCGTCACGCTGTAATGAACTGAAAGCATGAAGACTGAGAAGCGCGAATCATCTCTCACTAAACTTTTACTAAACTTTTACTAACACGCAGTAACACGAGATTAGCAAAAGCAGCCCAAGGGGTGACGCCATGAGAATGGAACTTCCCCTTTATACTGCCGTTTTACGTGTTGTACGTCATTGCTCTTTAGACGACGAGATTTTGGATTGACAGTGTGTATGTAAGGAAAGCTTGTCAAGAATCTCGTCAAGCTTGACAAGAAACCCGTCGAGAAAAACAACGTTTTTTTTGCGAGGAGATTTTCGGCCATGTGTACAAGGCTTAACAGGTTTTCTTCTAAGATTGCCCTGCATTTGGTTCCATCCATCTTCCCATCAACTTCCATCTTCCCATCAGCTTCCCTGTCCCTTCTGAAGAAAAGCATCCCCACAACATAATGCTGCCACCATCATGTTTCACAGTGGGGATGGTGTGTTCAGGGTAATGTGCAGTGTTAGTTTTCCGCCACACATAGCGCTTTGCTTTTTAGGCAAAAACTTTAAATTTTGGTCTTATCTGACCAGAGCACCTTCTTCCACATGTTTGCTGTGTCCCCCACATGGCTTCTCGCAAATTGCAAACAGGACTTCTTATGGCTTTCTTTTAACAATAGCTTTTTTTTCTTGCCACTCTTCCATAAAGGCCAGATTTGTGGAGTGCATGACTAACAGTTGTCCTGTGAACAGATTCTCCCACCTGAGCTGTAGATCGCTGCAGCTCCTCCAGAGTTACCATCGGCCTTTTGGCTGCTTCTCTGATTAATGCTATTCTTGCCCAGGCAGGTCAGTTTAGGTAGATGGCCATGTCTTGGTAGGTTTGCAGTTGTGCCATACTTTTTCTATTTTCAGATGATGGACTGAACAGTGCTCCGTGAGATGTTCAAAGCTTGGGATATTTTTTATTACCTAACCCTGCTTTAAACTTCTCCACAACTTTATCCCTGACCTGTCTGGTGTGTTCCTTACCTTCATGATGCTGATTGTTCACTAAGGTTCTCTAACAAACCTCTGAGGGCTTCACAGAACAGCTATATTTATACTGAGATTAAATTACACACGGGTGGACTCTATTTACTAATTTGGTGACTTCTGAATGCAACTGGTTCCATTAGATTTTAGTTAGGAGTATCCGAGTAAAGGGGGCTGAATACAAAGGCATGCACCACTTTTCAGATATTTATTTGTAAAACATTTTGAAAACCATTTATCATTTTCCTTCCACTTCACAATTATGTGCCACTTTGTGTTGGTCTATCGCATAAAATCCCAATAAAAGAAATTTACGTTTTTTATTGGAACATGACAAAATGTGAAAAATTTCAAGGGGTATGAATAGTTTTTCAAGGCACTGTAGGAAGTTGTCCCTGAGGTTGTTGAAGTCAAGTGGACATCCCATAACCTCCCATCCCTATCCAAGTTATTTTACCCTCAATAAATAACAAAAACAAAGTCACTGACTGTTCTCTGACAGAGTGCCTGTGAAAATGTGGTGTGCTTGGCTGTGCAGGGTGGGGGATCCCAGTTCATCTGCGGTCCTTAACCACTTAACGACCGGCCACGGCATATATACGTCGGCAGAATGGCACCTACAGGCACAATCACGTACCTGTACGTCCCCTTTAACTGCCTGCCGTGTGGCGCGCTCCCGACCCTGCCGCCATGCCCGTGAGTCGGACCGCCATTCCCCCGGACTCGATCGCCGCGGGGATCCCCGCGATTGTCTCACGGAGGGATGGAGCGGGGAGATGTTAGTGTAAACACAACATCTCCCCGCTCGCACTGAAGCCCTGTACACACGATCGGTTTGACTGATGAAAACCGTCCGATGGATGGTTTTCATCAGACCAACCGATCGTGTATGGTACCCATCAGTCTTTTTTCCATCGGTTTTAAAAAATAGAACATGTTTTAAATCCCACGCATGCTCAGAATCAAGTCGACGCATGCTCAGAAGCATTAAACTTCATTTTTCTCGGCTCATCGGAGTGTTTTACGTCACCGCGTTTGGAACGGTCGGTTTTTTGACTGATGGTGTGTGGGCAAGACTGATGAAAAACAGTTTCATCGGATTTCCGATGGACAAATCCATCGGACAAAAATCCATAGGTTATCCGATCGTGTGTACAGGGCTTGACACTGTCACTGATTTCCGCTCTGTGTAATCAGAGCGGAGATCGGTGATGTGTCACTCGTAGCCACGCCCCCTAACAGTAGTAATCACTCCCTTAGGCACACTTAACCCCTTCAGCGCCCCTAGTGGTTAACCCCTTCACTGCCAGTGTCATTTTTACAGTAACCAGTGCATTTTTATAGCACTGATCGCTGTAAAAATGACAATGGTCCCAAGAATGTGTCAAAAGTGTCCGATGTGTCCGCCATAATGTCGTAGTCACGGAAAAAATCGCTGATCGCTGCCATTACTAGTAAAAAAAAAAAAATTATAAAAATGCCATAAAACTATCCCCTATTTTGTAAACGCTATAACTTTTGCACAAACCAATCAATAAACGCGGATTACGATTTTTTTTACCAAAAATATGTAGAAGAATACGTATCGGCCTAAACTGAGGAAATTTTTTTTTTTTTTTATAAGTTTTTTGGGGATATTTATCCCTTTCATGACTAAGCCCATTTCTGACATTTGGTGTTAAAATGCATATTTTTTGCTAGAAAATTACTTAGAAACCCCAAACATTATATATATATTTTTAGCAGAGAATCTAGAGAATAAAAAGGCGATTGTTGCAATATTTTATGTCACACGGTATTTGTGAAGCAGTGTTTTAAACGCAACTTTTTTGGAAAAATTTACTTTCATGAATTTTAAAAAAATTTAAAAGTAAAGTTAGCCCAATGTTTTTGCATAATGTGAAAGATGATGTTATACCGAGTAAATAGATACCAAACATGTCATGCTTTATAATTGCACGCACCCGTGGAATGGCGACAAACTACGGTACCTAAAAATCTCCATAGGCGACGCTTTAATTTTTTTTTTACGGTTACCAGGTTAGAGTTACAGAGGAGGTCTATGGCTAGAATTATTGCTCTCACTCTGATGATCATGGGGATACCTCACATGTGTGATTTGAACACCGTTTACATATGCGGGCGCGACTTCCGTATGCGTTTTCTTTGCTGCGCAAACTGGCGGGGACAGGAGCGCTTTAAAAAAAAATGTTCTTATTTATTTTATTTATTTTTAACACGGAGCTCGCTGCCCAGCCTGATGACTCGGAGCTCGCTACCCAGCCTTATGATCCGGTGCCTGCACTCTGCCCAGCCTGCTGTCATGGTACCTGTTAAACCAGTTCCTGGTGCTCAGCTTGCCGCTGATTCTCCCCTGTTTGATATCCAGCCTGACTGTGATGCTCTCGTGTTGTCGGCCCCCGATAGGTTCATACATGTTGCCCTGCCTGTTTTCATCTCCAAATCCAAACTTCCAGACCCTGGTGGTGGGGTGCATGTTCCGTTTTCGGACTCGGGGGGGGGGGGGCACGCCTCCCAATGGATTAAGAGTCTCTGGCCGGAAAAGCGCAAAGAAGTCCGCAGTCACAGGGGAGACTTTTTGGGACTTTTCCGCACCTACATGTACTACCAGGTCAAGGGCAGAATGGAGGGGGGGGGGGGTGACTGTCATGATCCATGTTATGGCGCTTCGGTCACCTGCTTTACATAGAAGGTATTTTATATTAATGCATAGAGTGCATTAAGATAAAAAAAACTTCTGCTTTACAACTCCTTTAACATGAGTCCTGTGAACTGAAGATTCTATTTGCCCTTTCTCTACAATGTAGATAGTATCAGTTGTTCTAATTTTCCATTATGGTGGAAGTTATCTAGAGTTGTGTAGCCCTCTAGGAGGATATTGTGCTAAACTTGTAAATAAAAAGAACCACAACCTGGCGGAGTGGCAGAGTGGGTTTGATAAAAAATCTGGCAGTGCCTCCACCCAGGATAGGGCTTCTGTGAACAGAGGAGATTCCCATCCTGGGAAATTAACCAGTAATCTAATCAAAGCAATTGGCGGCAGAAGAACTACTGCAACTCACATATAACATTAACCATAAGTATATACTGTAGATGCACACCAGTATAGAAATAATACAAGCTTTATATAAGAAGGGACTAAAAACAGCACATACATCCAGTGTACAAACGAGTATTATCAGAAAAAGGGCCCAATAGGAGTCCTGGTGGCATTGTGCACATATACCAGGGTATATAAACTTATTAATAGAGATAACGTCAGATGAATGTTGCTGCAAAGTCTAGTGAAGGGGTCCCTGAGGATGATGCAGTGTCTATCTTTGTGTTGGAGACCTGAAGACAAGATCTGTAGTCATGGGGAGATCCTCCAACTGTTGTCCACCAGCCTGGAACGAAGCTATTCAGAACTGTGTTGTGGCACTGGTACTCAGGCCTCGTACACACGACCGATTTTCTCGTCGTAAAAAACACGTCGTTTTTTTCGACGAGATTCTTGTTAAGCTTGTCGATTTTCTCGTCAAGCTTTCTATGCGTACACACTGTCATTTTCCAATTTCCTCGTGGTTCTCTGCGCTCACGTCCAGCACGTACGACGGCACTATAAAGGGGAAGATCTTTTTTCTTGGCGCCACCCCTTGGGCTGCTTTTGCTGATCTCGTGTTACCGCGTGTGAAGTAAAAGTTTGGGAAGAGACGATTCGCGCTTTTCAGTCTTCGTACTTTTCAGATCGTTTTCTGCGGTTCAGTTTGTGCTTGTGGGTTCGTATCTTGACTTTCAGGGCGTCTAGGCAGGTCGTATCTGTTTTACAGTGCGTTATTGCCTGTTCGTTTCTGAATTTCAGTTCGTTATTCATAGGCCTTGCTGTTCTAAAGTGCGTTCTGTTCTGTACGTTCTGATTAGACGACCGTTTCCTAGCCATGTCGCCTGGACGTTCTCGTCGTCGAGTTCGTGCTGTGCGTGCGCTTGGTGTTGGTCTGCTTGTTTTGGACTAAGACCAGTCCATGAATGGTGTGAGGAGGAGTTCATGGACCAAGAATTGGTTGCTCCAGCGGGACCAATTCTGCCACATGCCTCTGCTGCGGGAGATCGTCGAGAATAATCCTGAGGACTACAGGAATTTTCTGAGGATGTCTGACCCTGTTTTTCAGGAACTGTTGGCTTTGGTGTCCCCCTATATTACCAGGAAGGACACCGTTATGCGGGAAGCCATCAGTGCTGAGCAGAGGCTCATCGCCACGTTGCGTTACCTGGCGACAGGGAGAAGTCTTCAGGACTTGAAGTTCACCACAGGCATCTCCCCCCAGGCTCTGGGCCTCATAATCCCAGACACCTGTTCTGCTATTATACAAGTCCTGCAGGAGGACTATATTAGGGTAAGTTTTCTCCCTTAACATCACATTTTATGTATTACATGTATGCTAATGTATTGTATTTCTTTCATCCTTCCCTAATTACCATGATTGTAATATGCTGAGAATGTCCCCTTTGTCCCCATGCATGTTGGAAGCTTTAGATTGCCCCTTTTTTATCCTCCCTAAATATTTCCCCTCACTAACTTTTCCAGCAGGGGCGCCTGTTGCTCCAAATGTTGGGGGGTTCCAACCCCAATTTCGGAAATAAACTTCCTCCTTTTTTGCTCTGTTGCCTAATAAACGCCCCCAGTTGTCCCCTCCAATGCAGCCATTTAGTCCCCTCTAATGCAGCCAGTTTCCCCCCAGCCCTGCACTTACCTTCTTGTGGTCAGCGCCATCCTTCTTCTGTCCTTGATGTCTTCTCCTTCCCTTCATGTTGCATCAGCCAATCATGTTACCATTAAACAGACTTGGTGAACATGATTGCCAGAGCAGCCTGTCAGTGTTTACACAAGGAATGCCCCCTCCTTGCGTCCCCGATTTTTCTTTGAGGAAGCCAATTACATCCCTCAGGTTGTAATTTGCAAGACTTTTTTAATACCTGTTTCTGCTCTGCAATTTTAACCCCCTAAATGACGCAATTATTCATATGTCGGTCGCTTTACAAGAGGCCATCCACCTGAATAGTGTGCGGCATAGACAATACATAGGTTCATGCAACGCATGAACCTATGTATTGTTCTGAGTGATGGGCACAGGAGAGAGGGGACAGTGCTCCAGCGCCCACTCTGGACGCACCGCCACTGCAATGCTATCCTGTGGCCAAACACATCTCCCCCCCCCCCAAAATAATTTAGTAATGGCCCATCAGAGGTGGTGATGAATATGATAAATGAGCCTTCCATTATACTTTTTTTACACACCTTAATAAACGTATAATTAGATTGATGTTGGTCTCTAATTTTTTGGTTTAGAATTTGCTTGTAATGTATGCCTTTGTTTTTCTAATATTATTTCATCTTGTTTCACTCCACAGCTTCCTTCCACGCCACAGGAATGGCAGACTGTGGCATCGGAGTTTGCCACGCGGTGGGACTTCCCCAACTGCGGTGGTGCCATAGACGGGAAGCACGTCCGCATCGTGCCGCCACCCCGTTCTGGGTCCTACTACTACAACTACAAGGGGTTTCATAGCATTGTGCTGATGGCGGTGGTGTCAGCACGGTATGAATTCCTCTATGTTGATGTAGGGAAGAATGGCCGGATGTCCGATGGGGGATCCTTCATCCAGACGGAGTTTGCCCTCCGTCTCCAGAGTGACGACCTTGCATTGCCACCGGATGCAGGGAATATTGAAGGACTCCCCTTTGTTTTCTTGGCTGATGAAGCCTTCGGACTCGGACGGCATCTTATGAGGCCATTTCCACAGAGGACCCTGACCCCAGAGAAGAGTGTGTTCAATTACCGGCTGGCCAGGGCCCGAAGAGTCGTTGAAAATGCCGGTTCCGCCTTTTTATGACTTCCATCCACTTGGCGGACTACAAAATAAACGATGTAGTGTTATGCTGCTGTGTGCTACACAACTTTCTGAGCCAAAAATCTAATTCGTATATGGCCTCAGTTTTGCCAGAGGCTGGACTTTCCCCTGCAAATCCCCTTCCGGGCCTGGAATCTGCCCGTCTTGGCTTGCCCCCCCAAAATGCCCGTGTGGTTCGGGACAAATACATGGAGTATTTCACGGGTAGGGGGGCAATTCCTATGCCAGCCTATGTCTAAGTATCCCAATAAAAATCTTGTTTAAACCTTTAATTATTTGTTCTTTCCTGTCTCCTAGTTTGTCTTTGTGCATTTGTAGTGGCAAGTGTATTTTACTTTAGTAAATAACAACCAATTTCACTATGTTACCTTACAAAAGAACCAAATAAGCTTAGAGAGTATTATAAAAAGAAGCTACACGTTGTTTGTGGTCAAATATTTTACTCTCTGCACTTTTTTTTTTTTTTTTACTTTGGGGTTGGCCTGGCCACAACCCGGCAAATTTTGGCTTATGAAAATACAAAAATACCACTTGCATTTCTAAAATGACAACATTGGATACCTCTGAGCAATCTGAGACATTCAGTTACACAAACTATGTCTCTATGTGCCCGTCCTAATATGGGGTCCTGCCACCCCTTGCCCAGCCAAAAATTCAATATGCACACATTTTTAATTTTTTGCAAATAGGAAGTTTACAATCCTGATCCCTATTGTCAACATGTGCTATCTGCCATCAGGGGTGATCAATGGACGTGTTTTGGGGGTGCATCCCCTTCCTCAGTTCACCGACTTTTGATATGAGGAAGGGGTTGCACCCACAAAAGACGTACATGGATATCCCCTGATGGCAGATAGCACATGTTCACACACTGTGTGCATATTCAATTTTTGGCTGCTTTGTTACTCAAAAAATTAGTAAAAATATAAAAACAAACATGTAAAAACAAATGTGTTTGGATGGCTTATTGAATTCTCCCCAAAACATCGAGAATGTCTTTAAATGTTTGTTCCATCACATGGATTCTTTGTTTAATTAGGTCCAGTTCCGTGCTACATTCCATCACTTGCTGGATGAGGCGGAGGGCACTGTCAGCAGAGAACGGTGTGCTATCTTTCACAACATTTCCATCCCCTAAAAACCATAAAAAAAAATTAATAAAACTCTGCAGGCCTACCTCGCTTACCTTAAGCTGTGGTGTCAGATACTGACCTGTTGTGGTGACCAGATCCACAACGTCATCCACCTCTCCTTCCTGCACTTCTCCTTCCTCCACCTCAACTTCCTGCACATCTTTCGGTTGTGGATCTTTGGGAGTTTGGGGTTGCTTGGAAGTTGTGGGGTGCATGTGCTCCCTGGAGTGTCCTCCTCCCAGTCTTCTCTCCCCTATGAGAATAAAACCAAAGGTCTATTTATCACACTGTAAAAATCTCATTTTTAAACTTAAAACAGGCTAAATTGTTTGGAAGTGGGGTACAAGTGTGCGTTTGTGCGGAATTTAAAGAAAAATGCATTATTTATGACCCCAAATATGTTTAGTATTCACATTTGGATGTAATTTTTTGGACATGGAGGCACCACAAATAAACTCTGATGCACCTGTGTGGGACACCCAAAAAAGGCGGGTCTGGTGGCCCACACTATAGTGCTCCAAAGTACAGATGTGGAAGCAGCTGCTGAGTGTCCTCTCCTTTACACTGATTAAAGTTTGCATTTCATTCTCCTTACAAACACATCATCTAGACTTAAAAATTAGCCACAATACTTGATCAAAAATGGCAGATGTCTAATTACTTTTGGGGGTCTTAAATAAGCCAAAACCGTGGATAGTGGCCGAACGAAGTGTCGGTAACGTAACGAACGATTACTGTGCCCAACCTAGTTCAAAATATTACATTTTGGAAGGGAGTCCAATATGAAAAAAAAAAAAAAAAGGTCAGTTTCTAAAAAGATTAATAGCAGAAAGGTCGTCATTTTACTTACTTTTAGCGAGCATCCTCTTTATGCTCCTCAACTGGTCTGGCTCCCTCAGTTTGAGGTCTGACCACCTCTTTCTGAGCTGCTCATTTGAGCGTTTCACCCCGAACTTCGCCCTCAGACTCTTCACAACTTTAGTGAGGATTTTGGCCTTCCTTCTATTTGGTTTGCTATACGGCCCATGCTTGGCATCATAATCAGCCTTGACCAAGATGTCCACCATCTCCGCCATCTCCGCCAAAGACATATTCGATGCCTTGAATCTCCTCCTTGATCGTGACGTGTCCTCGGTCTCCGGGCTTGTCTCCTCGCTAGTTGCGGAATTATCAGACACCTGCTGTAACTCCGCCATATCTGTCTGCGCGCCGAAAGAGAAGGGGCGGGGAAAAGATGTTAGTTAGAACGTCATGGGCGGGCGACGTGTGCGGAGCGACGTGTTCGAATTTGGACGCATGCGTGGTGTGTATATAGCAAACACACATGTGACTATAGTACGTTCGGTGTGTGGAGAGAGGAGTTCAAGTGACGGACGTGCGAACGAAGGTATGTGATTTTGTGAGACTTGTAAAAATTGTGGGCCTATACTGTCTTGAGATTGGTGGAGGATATATATGGTGACTAGGATGTGAAGGAGGTTAGACTGTTTGCCTCACATTATTTAAATATAAATTATTTTACTTGCAGATACAATATGAATGTCTTTATTAGCGACAAAGAGTTCCTGGCGGAATTTATTGACCGGGTAAGGGAGCTGCCGGCTCTGTGGGAGACCAAAAACCCCATCCATAAAAAAAAAGGGGTGAGAAAAGCAGCGCTGGAGAAGCTGCTCCCATTTGTGCATACCAAGGTGCCCACAGCCACAGCAAAACAAGTGGACACTAAAATTGGGAGCTTGAGAGGTACCTACAGGACTGAACGCTCTAAAGTGCTGGCTTCTCAGAGGTCAGGAGCAGCAGCAGATGATGTTTATGTCCCGGTTTTGTGGTACTACAGCAGGATGTCCTTCCTGGATGACCACATTGAGCCAAGGCCATCACTCTCCACTCTTCCCCCCAGACTTCCCTGCAGCCAACCTGAGCCTTCTCTGGAGCAAGAGGAGGCAGCCATCCTGGATGATCCTGATTTGTCCATCTGGAGCCAGGTATAGTATTAACTGAAAATGTAGTGGGATAAAATTAATGTTTCCCAAATATGTCAGGATGAGAAACATACATTATTTTGTATTCCACAAGTGAAATCATGATCTGTAGACATTATTCTGCACTTAATTGTGTGGTAAATAGTCAAGCTGATGTAGTGGTAATTTAAAGCAAGGATTTATGCATTTACATTCTAATTGCTTCCATCAGGATTACAAAGTTTGAGGCAAAGATTAAACCAACATATTAAACTATGTTTCTTTTTCATACACAGGATGAAATCAGCCAGGAGGAGGGTCTGGAAACTGTCAGGCAGGAGGAGGAAGGGCCCAGTGGCAGCCAGGAGGTGGCAGGGCCCAGTACCAGCCAGGAGGTGGCAGGGCCCAGTGGCAGCCAGGAGGTGGCAGGGCCCAGTACCAGCCAGGAGGTGGCAGGGCCCAGTGGCAGCCAGGAGGTGGCAGGGCCCAGTGGCAGACAGGAGGTGGCAGGGCAAAGGAGAAGCACCAGATCCCAGGTGCCTCCCATCAGGCTTCACAAAAGAGGCAGGAGGGACAGGACCACCAGTGACGCAGCAATGGCCCTTATTAAAGAGGCCCATGCCACCCTCAAGGAGCCCACATCCCCTGAAGAGGCCATTGCCGGCCTAGTGGAGGCTAAGTTCAAGGTGATGAGCATGGAGCAACGCCTCCTATGCGAACCCCTGCTCATCACCTTGCTCAACAAGGGGGTGATGGAGCAAATTACCCCCAATACCGCCATATGTGAGGTGGCCCAACTGACCCAACCTCAACCTCCACCTCCACCTTCCTCTTCTGCCCCACCCCCTTCTGCTACCCCTCCACCTTCTGCCCCACTCCCTTCTGCTACACCTCCACCTTCTGCCCCACCCCCTTCTGCTACACCTCCACCTTCTGCCCCACCCCCTTCTGCTACACCTCCACCTTCTGCCCCACCCCCTTCTGCTACACCTCCACCTTCTGCCCCACCCCCTTCTGCTACACCTCCACCTTCTGCCCCACCCCCTTCTGCTACACCTCCACCTTCTGCCCCACCCCCTTCTGCTACACCTCCACCTTCTGCCCCACCCCCTTCTGCTACACCTCCACCTTCTTCTTCTGCCCCACCCCCTTCTGCTACACCTCCACCTCCTCCTCCTGACAGGAGTACCCCTCCAGTGGGCCAGCCTCCAGCTAAACGAAGAAGGAAGGCTGCAGGAAAGGCTGCAGGAAAGGCTTCAGGAAAGGCTTCAGGAAAGGCTGCAGGGAAGGTTGCCAGGAAGAAGAGGAAGTGATGGCCTTGCTTCATTGTGGTCACACTGGTCGGACAGAAGGCAGCCTGTTGTAGTACCACACACTTGGGACATATATCTCACCTGCTGCTGTTCCTGACCTCTGGGAGGCCAGCATCAGATTGTGTTCTGAAATGTGGGCCTTCTCAAGCTCCCAATTTTAGTGTCCACACAGGGTTGGTGTGTGCTCTGGGGTCCCTGGGATGCACAAATGGCAGCAGCTTCTCCAGCGCTGCCTTCTCTTTATTTAATTTATAAACATGAATAAATGTGTTTTTTGTTTAAGTTCATACTTGACTATGTGTATTTTTAAATAAAAAAAAAAAAGCTTTGGAGTAAGCAGATACATTTGACTGACAATAAAAGGCACAGATATCACCCCCCCAAAAGAATAACTAAATCTGATTAGCTCAAAAACATGGTGTGAAATTTTAAAAATATAGATTAGAAAATTAAATGTGAGATCGCTATCAAAACATTGAGAAATTATAATTAACATCATTTTGAAAAATCTAACCATTTAAATTATTCCTAAAAACTTGCACGATATAATACACATAAATCTTATAAAGAGCAGCATGAAAAAGGTTAAAAATAAGGCAGAACTCTGTGTGAATATCAGCAGCAAAAGAAGGTCTCTCGTTTTGATTAATGTAACATTCTAACGAAGAATTCAATGCAGAACATTTAAACGATGAAATATTTAAGAGCGTGACGAATGTGCTCTCTCCATTATGAAGGCTTGTTTTACCAGAAGATGCGCTCCCGTCTCATAGTTGCTTGTGAGCATGCGCGCTTTTGGAAGAGTCGTAAAAGCATACACACGAACCATTTTCTCGTCACAAAACAGGCCGACGAGAAACACGATGAGGAAATCTGGAATCCTGACGAGAAAATAGAGAGCAGGTTCTCTATTTTCTCGTCGAGATTCTCGTCAAGTTTCTCGTCGTAAAACAATACACACGAACGTTTTTCTAGACAAAAAAACTCTCGCGGCACTTTTCTTGACTGTTTACGACGAGAAAATCGGTCGTGTGTACGAGGCCTCAGAGTCAGCCTATCTACTCTGCACTTTAGTCCCTCTCTAATAGCTGCTAATCTGACATGCAACTGGACCTCTAAGCCTATGATCCTGATGTGGCCTAACCTGGCTCTAGCCTATGCTGATTATCGAGCCCTAAGCTAAAACTAGCTATAGAATCCCAGACCAGAAGGGACAGGGTTAACTAAAATAACATGAGTTGCATATCAATTCTGATTCACCTACTAAAATGCTGGAAGGTAACCATTACACAGCTCAGCTTCTTTGTTTTGTAAAAAGATGTAATCCTGTGTAGTTAGTTATCAGATTCAAGCCAGGTGGATGTTCCATGAAACATTGTTTGGGGCCTTGAGGCCTTAAACATGAAACTGCCCAAAACAGATATAAATTGCAAATGCGGGATAATCAGACTTTCTTTATATGTATCCCCTTGGCGCTGACTGTCTCCCGGCCCTTTAAGAGTTCTAAAAGCCAGGAGGCGGGTATTTGGGTCATGGGACCGATGTGAGTGGCTGTCACATCGGTCACATGATTGGAAGGCTCCCGATCGCAAGTATGCACCGGTAGCTTACCGAGCTCCCCCAGCTTCTGTGCTGGGAACGTGCAGGGAGTGCGTTCTCAGCATGGTAAGTTGTTTACACAGGGCTGAATATGTGCGGCCACTCACCGTTAAGGCCTACTCATTCAGAGGCCGCATATATGCGTGCTGTCGGCGCCAAGAGGTAACATTCCACATTCTTAAAGCGTATTTCCACATTTGCAGTTAAATTTGAGAAAACCCTAAAATATGTTTGTTATGTGTTTCAATTCACACAGCATGCCTAAAAAAATGTTTAAAAGATATGTCTTCTTACTTTTTAGATGTTTCTAAAGTATAGAGTGCCATGATTGATTCTTATGCCCCATACACACGATCGTTTTTCTTGCCGTTTTTCACGTCGTTTTTTTTCATGTTTCCTCTCAAGCCTGTCTTGCGTACACACGATCATTTTTAAAAACGATCAAGCAAAGCGCAGTGACGTATACCACGTACGACGGCACTATAAAGGGGAAGTTCCGCTCGAATGGCGCCACCCTTCATGTTAGTAAAGTTTGTTGAGCAACGATTCGCGCTTTTCAGCCTCGTGCTTTTCAGTCCGTTACTGCGTGACGAATGTGCTATCTCCATTACGAACGCTAGTTTTACCAGAACGAGCGCTCCCGTCTCATACTTGATTCTGAGCATGCGCGTTTTTTTTCACGTCGTTAAAGCATACACACTATCGTTTTTCACGTCGTTAAAAAAAACGACATGAAAAACGACGTGAAAAAAGAGAGCATGTTCGAAAATTTTAATGCCCGTTTTTACGTCGTTAAAAATGCTCTGGAGCATACACACAATCATTTTTAATGGCCATTTTTAAAAATGGCATTTTTAACGGCATGAAAAACGATCGTGTGTATGGGGCATCAGAATTTCTGAACAGTTTCACAGTGTCTTTGTCCCCACACAGGCTGAGCTATGCCTCATTAACATATGTAGCGCCTGCCCCTCTTCTCTCTCCGTGCGGCTCGCACTGTCTCTTGTCTAGGGGTATCTGGTAGGGTGGAGAGAGAGAGATCGGGTGGGCTACGCCTAGCCTCTACCACGTGGGAATACCTGTGGCATCAGCAATGTCTCATTTACCTTCGGGTCTGTGTCGTGCACCCAGATCCTCCCTCCAAGAGTCACCGTGAACTTCGTCCGCCAGGAATTGAGCCTCACACCATTAAAGTCCAACACTCCTTTATTAGAACACACCATACAGGGACTCCCTTGATAGATAGAACAGAAAAGGAGGTGTGAGTGTGAATAGGCCCAGACACAAATTCGGTCCTCCACTCTCCTCCTGGAGAGTGGGCTATGGTCTCCGCACGAGGTGAAGGGGATCCTTCTGGACGGTCTCCGACAAGAGACTCACCCGTCACCGGCAGTCTGCTGCACCGGGTCTTCGAGTGAGGAGCTCTCCCCGGTCCATTGCGTCTTACTCAGATTCAGGCCTCCATCCCCGAAGTGCCTTAGGACCCTTCCCTCGCGGAACTCAGTGTTGGGCACTGAGCTCCGGACCTTCTTGCAAGTACCTCACCCCAGGGCTGAAGGTGCCTGGGGTGGAACACGATCTCCGGTGGTCCCCTAGGCCGAGGCCTCCTAGGGGACTAGCACAAACCCACGTCCGCAAGCTGAAGGTGCTTGGGACGAAAACCCCGTGACCAAGATGGCCGGCCCCTTTATCCCCTCTCCCAGCAAGCACGGCGGGTTCCCCGCCCCACCATACCGCTACCGAGAGAGGACAAAAAGGAGGCTCGACACACAGTGATCTTTGTCCCTCCGGCCACGGTGGCAGCGCCACCTGGTGGACCGCAGGGAACATAGCACTGATGTCACAGCTAGATTCAAAAAATGCACCCGGGAAAGTAAGTACCCGCTACACATTCCCCCCTGTCTTTTGACACTGGACTCCAGTGTCTGGAGTGAATCACGCCCTCAACGGCTGACATAATCCAATCCAGAAACCAACTAACAATTAAAAAACACAAAAAAATTTTAGGAAACTATCCTAACGGAGAAGTAGTGTCTGAGCCCCTGCAACAAAAGAGGAGTGAAAGACAACATTCAAAACATTACTTTGCCCTCCCATCCTAACTAAGAACCACCCCAGGTTCCATACTCTTGACGGGATGCTCTCCTGCAGAGGGAAGAGAAAAGAAACAATAAAACCCTGACACATGTGTATGTGTGAGAGAAAAAGAAACTCCTCCGAAGAGAAATATCTTTTCCTCCAGTGTGAGTGTGTACAATGTATAACGTTGCACAAGACTTACACCTGGTGACAGCCTCGCGGTAACTGCACCCGTTGAACCATCTTTTCTTTTCTTGCTGCTTGACTCCGGGCCCTATCTACCCCAAAGTCTGCAACTTCTCACCGGAGAGGAAAGAACAACAACTGGAACAGTTCTTCCTTGGAATAACACAAGCACCCTTTTTCCGGGGCAAAAGCACTGATGATGGCACCAGAGGAAAAATAAATAAATAAATCAAACAGCAAAGTTCAGGGAGTGCAAGGTCCTTTTGAAACAAAGCAAACAAATGGAGTCTCTTTCTCCTCAGAGGTAGAAGCGGGGATGCGGCAGGACAAGAGGCTTCAAATGCCGGTCCATGGTCTCCAAATGGTACTCCACATCTTCACCTTCTTTGCGTCAGATCAGCACCTTGTCCGCATGGATGTGTCTTCCCCTCATCCACTCTGCCTTGCAGTCTTTGAACCGCTGAGATGTCTTTGGAGAGCATGTCAAATACCTGCGGGCGTGTGGGACCTTAAGGTGGGTCCACACGAAGTCATTATACCAGCACTCTCGGTACACCTCCACTTCGTAGAGTAACTCCTTGGGAAGGTACGGGTATTCCCACCCGTAGTCAGCAGCAAATTTCTGGCAGAAGAGTCTCTGAAGCCTTGACAGCGGAGGCATTGTGGCTTTGTCCCCTTCGCCAGGTAGAACTATAGAGTCCGGATGGCGAGGGGCCTTGACCACTTCTGGTTGGGGCATGGGTGCCTGTAGTATCAACTTCTGCTCCCCAGTACCTGATGCAGGCGGCACCGGAGATGTAGAGGCGGGCTGAGGACAGAACCCCTGTCCAGGCGCTGGTGCCTCCATCCGGGGTGTACTCTTCCCCGTGGACATGGGTGAATCCCGAGGCCTTCGGAACGAAGTGTTGCCTTATGAGGAATTTTTATGTATAATTTCCTTGTAAACTGGGAATATCTGTAACATATATGTATATATATAATTTAGAGTAGGAAATATGTGGGTCTGCAAAGGGTTAAACTGGGCTGACAAGCTGGGCTTGAGGACAATCTAATTACCTGTCCTCTTATTTGAATATGCATGAATGCAGGGTAACAAGAATTGCGGAGTCTTATGGTCTGACGAGATAACTTAGTAGTCAACAAGCTAGAAAAGAGATCACATCTGAAACTGGTAGTCTATGCGGCACCGTTTTTATCCTCTAGATAAAGGCGTGTGTATTCTCCCATATTAACACCCATATCCATTTAAGGGGTAATTCTTCCTGGCTAGTTCCATGCATAGCTAAGCGCCCCCTTCAAGGGAAGTTAACGACCTCCGGTTTAATTAATTTATCTTCAAATCCAATTATCACATTCATTCCAGTAAGGAGTGGGCTAGGGTGGGAAATTAATATAACGGCAGGAAGGAGGAGAGAAATAACCGCAACCAATCGTAGCCGCCCTTGGTTAGTCAATGGGAGAGGGCTCCATAAAAGGACCCCCCATCCAGTAGAGAGAGAAAGATGAGAGAACCTGGGCCCAGGATTCATTATAGGTAATTATTAAGACCATCTCCCAGCACTTACCCCTTATGCTTGCATTTTTCCTATGTTTGTCTGTCTATTTGTAATGTAAGGTATATACGTTGTGTTTGAAACTAATATTTACTCCCTTGCCAAAGACTGTAAATGTTTGCGGTGTATTAGATAGACTAATAACCTTAATTCTTTAATAAATGCTTGTTATATTGAAGTTATCAAATCTTGTCAAAAAGAACTCTTATTTAAACCATATCAATAATCATTAAATATTAATTGAATATTAAATATTAAATATTAATATTTAAAAATCAACAGTTGGCGACCACGAAGATAAGTACAGGACTGAAAGCATTTAATATAATAACAAAATCTGTATATTGGAGATTAAGGTTATTAGGAGGAATTCAAGTTGAGTCAGCTTATCCAATCTATCTAGGGAAAATATAGGTAAATATTTTTGTTTTATTAGTGGGTATTACCTCCAAGGAGAGAATATACACCACAGGTTATTTTTATTTTTTTTTGTTTGTTTTGCTTTTTTTTATCCCAAAATCATAGATGATAAAATACTTTGGATGTACCATTATAACCGGTCAATTTAATGGGGAGGAAGTACTGAATGGGAAAATTTTTGTTTTAATAATTGTTGTTTTTGAGACACTTAAATAGTGATCCTTAGTTTTGTGAAAAAAAATATATTTTTACAGAGCGAAAACATTTTTTGTTTTGATTTTTGTTGTTTTATTGGAAGGAGGACACTGAAATCGTGGTCCTTGGTTTTGTGGAGAAAAAGTGTATTTACTTTTTTTTTGCAATTTATTAATTTTAATTTTAAATTTTTGTTATTGAATTATTATTATTTTTTTTAAATAATTCTTGTTATCATAAATTTTTGGTAACCTGGCTTAGTTTTAGCCTTTATTTTTTATTTTTTTTGGTTTTTAGTTTCTTTGTTTAAGACACAGACACGTGCTTGTGTTCTGGTGTGTGTAGGTTGAAACAGGCTCAATAGGGTTTTGCTTGTTATTTAATTTGCATGTCCACTAACATTAAAAATAGGACATTGCAAATAACCTACAAGAGATTTTTTTTCTTTACTCTTATTTTTGTTTTTGGTTTTTATTGTACCTTTTTTTTTTAACTGTAAGAAGTTACAAGCAGTCATATTCTCATTGGTGTCAATTGAAGTACAAGTCTGTGGAAGTCTTGCTATGGAAACTAATATCTGAGGAATATTATTAGAAGTGTATTGAACATTTTATTTTTTAATTTTTTTTAAGTTTCTTTTAAATGAGTTTTTTCTACTCTATTGAGTGTTACAAATAGTAGTGTAAACACTGCCGTGTTGACATTCCTATTATCAGACTACAGGTATTCATTCTAATTGATCCCTGTGGGGCTTCTATTGTCCCTTGGTCTATTGAGTAGGCTCAGACAAGATAGGCTAAATGCTATTGTTAGTATAATTAGTTTTCCCCACTGTTTATTGAGAGCTGGAAAATATTGTTTAACTTTTACTATATTTTCTGCAGCTTATTTCATTTGAGTTCCTATTTATTGTTTTTTTTGCTTCCTTTTCTTTTTTTTTTTTCCTTTTACTGTAATCACAAGGGAATTTATAGTATAAGGGAACAATTAATTTAATTTAGCTCACAAATTGTGCATACTATCACAAGGGCTGCCATGACCTGTCTAGAAAGTTTTGTAGCAACTTATACTCTTAAACATAAGAGCAATGAATTTGCATGTGATGCTAAATTATTGGAAGAACAAGCAAAAACAATCAAAAAGAACAAAAAGCTTAAAAGTCTAGCCATAGCAGGCATATTGGCTATGAAGGCTAAAATGCAGAAATTGAAAGATATAGTCTATAATCAAAATATTACAATTTCTGAGAGGGAGAAGGAGAATACAGCTTTACAAAGCCAATTACAAACCTTAACTACCCTTAATCAAATAGTTAATGCCACACAGGAGGAAAATGGTAAAAATTACAAATTGGCCCAAAAAGACGGGGTACAATATAAAAGCATGCCAACTAAAGCTGACACTGAACTGGACCATATAACAAGTGCATACAAAGTGCTAGATCGCACACAGGGCTCGCAAACAGAGCCACAGTTGCTACAAACAATTTCAATCCTTAAAGTACAGACTATGGCCAGCACATGCGAACATAGTAATGCTACGGCACCTACTTGTGCCTATGAAATTGGGGATACTGAGAAATATGAAGAGTATTGGGGAGAGGAAGATATGGATCCTAATTCTACTTTTCCGGTGGCAATGGGAGAAATCGCAGAGCCACAGGAAAATCGAGAATGCACCATGGTCATAGACCCACCAGACAATGGGGACCAGCTATCCACAAATGAGGAGCATGTCAAGTTCCCCATCATGGTTAGGACCCAGATCTCCTCCTCTACTGAAGGAAATCAAACATTTTTGGGGTTTGATAATGAAGGAAATGAGGTGATTTCCAATGTATATCCAATTCAACCGGTAAAAATCCTTATGAGTGTGGCTGATTTCATTGACAAAATTAAATCTAGTGAACACATGACTTCATATGCAACCATGACAGATATTTTAACTGATTTTTCCAAGTCATCTTCCAGGACGGCTTACAGAGAGATAGGCTCCTCCCACCTAGAACAGGAAACACATGATCCACATCATAAAAGCCTTACTCATGCATTAGCCCCTCAGTATTTGTGTTTCCTCAGGCTAGACAGGCACCATCCAAGGGATGTTTGTTATTTTTTTTTTTTTTGGGCCTTCGTGCCAGGCGGCAGGGGCCCCCCCGACGGCCATACCCAGTCAACAGGGGTAGTTCCCCTGGGGTATGAGTCAGTTTGGGGCCACCCAGGAGACCTGAAACAGGGGTCATGGGTGATGGTATGGGACCCCACCTCCCAAGTCGGGTGTATCCTCAGCGAGGTTACCTGTGAGGGTGGAGGAGGTGATCCAGTGGGTCCAGCTGCGGCACAGCAGGGTATCCTCCTGGCGGAGGCTCGGGGCTGGTATCCTTCCCGGGCAGACAGATATCCAGAGGGGAGTCTCTAGCTCCAGAACAGCGTGGCGCTGGGCGCACAGCTAGAGTGTCACTTCCGGCGCAGAAAACAGGAAGTGACACGACAGGAAGTCTCGCGGCGGCCATCTTGGGACACCCATTTGGAAGCCTAGTTGAAGATAACAGGCGTGCTGTGCCGTGGGGCAGCGTCGGATCCACAGCGCCGCCCCGGACCTCCACTCCTCTCATATTTAAGGGACCCGGACCTAAAGATGGCGCCGCGCAACATGGAAGGATCCAGAGACGCAGATCTGGAGGCGCCATCGGTCGCATCGGGCCCTAAGGTAAGAAAATAAGGGGCAGACCGCTTCTTTCCGTTTCTTACCCCCCTGTGGGGGCGGCACAGGGGGAGTCTGTTTTATTCCAGAGACCGTTTGTTTTCTCCTATGCTGATGGTGGCAGACGTCACATATTCTAACATAGGCTCTGGTGGTGGGTACTTCTCATAATTCTTAGACTAGAATAAGAGAGTCCACGTGGTGTTTCTGGTTTGGGTGTTTACTTCAGTGTAAGTAATATGCAGGGGCTTGTCATTTACTGTATTACAGGACAAGACCCACGAGCCCAGAGATAAGAAAGAAACACCTAGAAAAAGATGCCCAATAGGTACCAGGAAGATGCAGATTGGGTGGAAAAAGAATGCTTGTCAGGACTGCATAGACAGACTTGTCAAAGAAGAAACAGGCCCTGTTCTCAAAGGCTTTATGGACTCATTAAAGTCAGGGATGAAACAGACGTTTCAGTCCTTTAAGCCCACACAGCAAGAGACACTTGCTGAACCCAGCCCAGGTACTTCAGGCACCAGTACTACCGTGAGGCCAGAAGTTAGGGCCCAGGTACGGGCAGTCCACCAGCATCGAGTCCTGGAGGACGGGGAGAACAACTCAGGCTCAGCCTCAGAGCCTGAGGAGATAGACCCGAGCGAGGAAGGGCCAGAAAAGATACAAAAATTCCTTTTTCCTTCAGAGGAGACAGAGGAGCTCCTGAAAGCAATCTACGACACCCTGGAACTGGAGTCCCCAGAGAACCAGGAGTTGTCAGTGCATGACCTCCTATATGAAAGCCTTCAGACTAGACAGGGCAGAACCTTTCCGGTGCATGGATCCCTAAGGGAGACCATACTTCATGAATGGAGGAAGCCGGAGAAAGCAGTATTCTTCCCTAAAAATTTAAAGAGAAGGTTCCCCTTTAAGGAGGAGGATACAAAGCTGTGGGATAGATGTCCCAGACTGGACGCTTCCATAGCCAAGGTCTCTAGAGCTTCAGAACTTTCCTTTGAGGATACAGGTATCCTGAAGGACCCAATGGACAGGAAGGCGGAGGGCTATTTAAAGAAGGCGTGGGAAGCTTGCTCCGCCAACTTTAGACCCGCACTAGCCACCACATGCGTGGCGCGTACACTTGACTTATGGCTTAAACAGCTCCGCACTCTTCTGGAGTCAGACACTCCCAGGGAAGAGATCCTGGATGCTTTACCCACGCTAAGCAAGGCAGTGGCCTATATAGCGGATGCATCCACGGAGTCGGTCACATTCTCGGCCAGAGCCACAGCCTTGGTTAATGAAGCCAGGAGGGCTATCTGGCTAAAGACCTGGGGAGGAGACTCTGTCTCAAAGACAAGACTCTGTTCCCTCCCATTCGATGGAGATCTGCTCTTTGGAAAGGAGCTGGAATCCGTCCTAGAGAGGTCGGCCGATAAAAAGAAGGGGTTCCCTTTTCCCAAGAGGCAACAGCAGCAACAACAACAACAAAAGAGGAGTTTTCGTCCCTTTCAGGTGTCAAAGGAAAGGAACTCTCACCAGGGGGATAGGAGACGGAATAACAGAGCCCAAGATCAGAAAGGGGGTTGGCAATACAGGAGGGGAAGGGGCAGAGGAGGTTTCCTCTTTAGACCCTCCCAGCCTAAGAACACTTCCCAGTGACTCAGTCGGGCCTGTGGGGGGGAGATTGGGGTCATTCCTTCCACAGTGGCAGACCATCTCCAGCAGCCGTTTTATCCTAGATCTGATCGCATCAGGGTACAGGATAGAACTTTTAGGCTGCCCCCCTCAAAAAATTTTCATAACAAGTCTCCCAAGAGACGTGGAAAAGGCCACAGCTATGTCTTCCCTCCTACAGAGTATGCTAGAAGAGAAGGTGATAAGCTTCATCCCCCCATCTCTAAGAAAAGAAGGATTCTACTCTCAAGTTTTTCTGATAAAGAAATCATCAGGAAAATTTCGACTGATTCTAAATCTGAGACAAGTAAACATGTACGTGAAGTACAGACGTTTCAAGATGGAATCAATCTACTCCACCAGAGAGCTGTTAACCCCTGGGGTCTTCATGGTCTCATTAGACCTAAGGGACGCCTATCTTCACGTCCCTATTCGAGAGGAGTCCCAACAATTCCTCAGATTTGCAGTAAGAAAAGGGTTCAGAACCCTCTATTTTCAATTCAATGCTCTGCCCTTCGGACTAGCGTCAGCTCCACGCATTTTTACGAAGATACTGGCAGAAGCGCTAGGGACTCTGAGATCAGAGGGAATTCAGATTATCCCCTATCTGGACGACCTACTGATTTTTGCAGACTCAGCAGACGAAGTCAGACGGAACCTGAGCAGAACTACCAGACACCTTCAGCAACTAGGGTTGCTGGTAAATCAGGAGAAGTCACAATTAGTACCTACTCAGAGCATTGTATACCTAGGATACCTGATAGACTCAAGGAAGTCCAAGATATTCCTGACAAAGGAAAAGGTAGAGACAATTTTGACAGAGGTGAGGAACCTCTGCACTTGTTCAAGGACCTCAATTCAGAGTATAATGAGGGTCCTTGGGTTAATGACAGCGGCCATCCCAGGAGTCCAGTGGGCTCAGTTCCATACTCGAGCGCTTCAGGCGTTCATGCTTTCTCTCTGGGATGGACAAACAAATTCACTTCAGAGACAGACGGAAATTCCGCAGGAAGTAAAGCTCTCAATAGAATGGTGGTTGATCCCTGCAAACCTCTCGGCTGGCCGACTCTGGTCCCAACACTGTCCTTTGGCAGTCACCACGGACGCCAGCGGGCAGGGCTGGGGGGCCCATTCAGGCACTCTGATAGCCCAGGGGCTCTGGAACCGGCAGGAAGCCGGCCTCTCCTCCAATGCGAGGGAGATGAAGGCGGTTCTAAAGGCCCTAGTAGCCTTTTGCCCATCCCTAAGGGGAAGACATGTGCAGGTCCTTTCGGACAACATTACCACGGTTTGTTACCTCAACAAGCAAGGGGGTACGAGAGTCCCGGGTCTGATGAGGATAGCAAGAGAGATCCTTCAATGGGCAGAAGAAAACCTGTTATCCCTATCTTCCATTCACCTAAAAGGGGAATTAAATTCCCTGGCAGATGCCCTAAGCAGAGAGACGCTGTCTTCGACAGAATGGTGCTTGAATCGAACAGTGTTCGAAGAAATAGTGCAGAAGTGGGGAGACCCACAGATAGACCTTTTTGCTACAAGACACAACAGGCAGGTGAAACAGTTCTATTCCCTACAGAGAGATCTTCTCAGTCGGGGCCTAGATGCCCTATCCCAGTCTTGGGAGGCAGATCTGGTATACGCATTTCCACCGTTTGCCCTCATTCCGAGGATTATCCGGAAGATAAGAGGGTCCAACACAAAGGTCATCCTGATCGCGCCATTTTGGCCGAGGAGGTCTTGGTTCTCAGGTCTTCTAAGACTCAGCATTGCAGAACCTTGGAGACTACCTTACAGGTCGGACCTCTTATACCAGGGAGAAGCGAATCATCCAGAACTGAGCTCTCTTTCTCTGACGGCTTGGCTTCCGAAAGGGAGCTGTTAGAGCTGAGAGGGTTATCGGCCAAGGTAATCGATACCATTCTTAGCAGCCGAAAGCCGTCCACTAACACAATTTATAATAAAATTTGGAAGAGATTTGGGGACTGGCGCAGACTCAACAACAGAGTGTCAGGTGCCATGGTCCCGGCGGTTCTAGATTTCCTCCAAGCCGGAGCAGATCTAAACCTTGCAGTTAGTACTCTTAAAATTCAGGTGGCCGCCCTGTCCAACTTTTTAAATCAAAGGCTGTCAGAAGAACCACTGATCAAAAGATTTCTTGTGTCCATCAGCCGGAAACGAGTCCCCAAAGCAAGGAGGTTCCCTCCCTGGGACTTATCAACAGTATTACAGGGTCTCGGTAGGGCACCATTTGAACCTATAGATGAACTACCCATAAAACTGTTAACCCTGAAGACAGTAGTTTTGGTGGCCCTAGTCTCGGCTAGGAGAGTCAGTGAGATCCAGGCACTTTCAGTGATCGAGCCTTTCTGCACCATTTTACAAGACAAAATTATCCTCTCGCTGGACCCAGCTTTTCTCCCCAAGGTATCGTCTAACTTCCATAGGTCAGAAGAAATCGTGATACCATCATTCTGCGGAAATCCAAAGAATGATAAGGAAGCAGGATTTAATAAAATAGACGTCAGGAGATGCCTGATTGCCTACATAGAGCACACCAAGGAGTGGCGACGCTCCACCAGCTTGTTTGTTTTATTCGCAGGTCCTAACAAGGGGAAAGAGGCATCCAAAGGTACCATCGCCAGGTGGATGAAGTCGGCCATTGCGGAGGCATACAAGGCAGTCTCCCGCACACCTCCATTAGGTATAAATGCTCACTCCACAAGAGCGGTTTCTACTTCTTGGGCTGAAAGGGCAGGAGCATCTCCCCTCCAGATCTGCAAGGCCGCAACCTGGTCCAGTTTCCAGACTTTTGTGAAGCATTACAGACTGGACCTGCTTACCAGCCAGGACCAGTCTTTCGGCGGGAAAGTGCTGCAGGCTGTGGTCCCACCCTGATCAGGTAGTACTATATTGTCCTCTCTGTAAGCCGTCCTGGAAGATGACTTGGAAAAACAGTGTTATTACCTGTTAACTACTTTTTCCAGGAATCTTCCAGGACGGCGTCAGTTCCCTCCCTTTTTATGAGGTGAGTAGCAATGTAAAGCATATATAAGGATAGAGCTACGCTGATCCAGGTTTAATGATTCTGAGGCCTTCGGTTATTTGTTAAATACTGAGGGGCTAATGCATGAGTATGGCTTTTATGATGTGGATCATGTGTTTCCTGTTCTAGGTGGGAGGAGCCTATCTCTCTGTAAGCCGTCCTGGAAGATTCCTGGAAAAAGTAGTTAACAGGTAATAACACTGTTTTTCTTCCCCAAAGAATCTTTTTCAGTACATTGACAATTTACTTAAAGCCACATGCGACAAAGAAAAGCATTTGCGGCTATTGGAGGAACTCCTACGGATCCTAGGAAAAACGGAACTGAAGTGTAATCCCATTAAGGCACAATTGTTGCAGGAATTTGTGTCTTCTCTTGGGATTACAGTGACAGCATACGGTAGTAAGATAGTAACTGAGAAGGTAGAAACCAGTCTACAATTACCTCTGTCAGTAAGTATGCCTACTCTCAGATCTTTCCTAGGAATGGTAAATTATTTGCGGCCTTTCATCCCTGATTGTGCCCAAAAGTCTGCACCACTGTATGATTGGTGGAAAAAGGATACCCGATGGCACTGGACTGAGCAACACACCAATCCAGTGCAGGAGCTTAAAGAAGCTTTAGCGCAAGCGCCAGCATTAGCCAACCCAAAGAACCAACTGCCCTTTCACAGTGAGACTGCCATATCAGAGACAACCATGTCAGCGGTTCTGTCACAGGAAAACCACTGGCCTCGGTTGCTCCATGATCGAGACAAACACACAAATAATTCTTCCACTAGGGCCCATGGCCTCCTTTACCAAGGAGTACCACATGAATGTGATATCATACCACAATCAGTTGCGCAACAATTCTTTAGACCTTTGTCAGCAAAGGAAAATGTCCCTGAAAATGCAGTCCAAATTTTCACAGATGGATCATGTTTTTACGTGGAGGGTTCCCCACATGCAGGATTTGGAATATGCCTTAACAATCCACATGCAAAGACCCAAACATCAATCTTTCGGTCATGGCAAGTCAAATCAGCACAATTTGCTGAGCTGGCTTCAATTTCTCATGCCCTAGAACTGATGAAAAGGGACCAAGAAATAGTTTTATACTCAGATTCCGCGTGGGTCTGTAATACTATTTCAGAAATTCTGCCCTTCTGGCACACCCACCAGTACATGTCCTCAGATGGGTCTCCACTTAAACATGCATCCCTGTTGAAATTTATTGTAACATTGGTGCAAAAGTTGCCAGTCAAACCATGGGGGTGCAAAGTAAAAGGTAATTTAGGCACTGCCCCATACTGGGAACAAAATGAGGTAGCGGATTGTTTGGCCAAACAAGGAGCACAAGGGGGGGAGATCTGGGAAATTCCTTGGAATTTACTGGATTCAGTCTTGTGCCCCAGCGTTTGTGCCCTCACAAAATCCTGCAACTAAAATGTTCTGCTTTCTTCCCTTTTAGAGCCATGAAGTCGAGGTGGATTGTGATCCTGCTCCATCTGATCAGACACACCAAGGGAGAGGAGACTGGAATGCTCATCAGCGTGATCGTTGACCAAGAATCCGGTCTACTACCTAGAGGGGAAATCCATCTTATTACATGTGTCCCCAAAGACTAACACCCCTGCTCCTACAACTGTGCCCAAAAATACAGTTGCAATCCCCTATTATGAACCAACATCCTTGGAATGCCCATCAATGCAAGAGGGACCACCTAGCAGCCTAACGGCAACCTCAATCCCATTAATATTGTTTAATAACGTTAAGTTCATTCATGTGCCGTTGGTACTTAATTTGTCCCAGTGGAACATGGCCGAATTCGGCTCATGTGCCCGGACAAATGGGTCTGTTTTACTCTTCCTTG
The DNA here is from genome assembly GCA_029206835.1 of Rana muscosa. Lineage (NCBI taxonomy): Eukaryota > Metazoa > Chordata > Amphibia > Anura > Ranidae > Rana > Rana muscosa. Next base: position 526,388,460 of record CM055121.1, read on the forward strand.
CTAGTAGATTTGATTGCCTCCCATGCAAGCCGAACTCAGGATCAGCAATTCGCAGGCATATCGGAAATTTTTAACAGAAGGAGGGTCGGCAAGTGCTGAAACCAGTTCTGCAGGGTGTTGAGGGGCTTGCAGAGGAGGAAAGGTTTTGGTTTATAACATGAAGCTAGAGAGGATGGTATGGGCAAAGAGGTATAATGCACTGCGTATGGAAAGTAAAAGATATAGACCTTACCCAGTGGTATTGTACTCACACTAATACAAGTGGTGGAATGAATGTACATTCTGGAGACAAGTGCAAACCTGTGCCAGTTTCCACAATTTGAAATATAGGGATAGTGACACCACACCCAAATAGAGGGCCATTTGCTTTCAAGAAGAGCCAGTCACTGTCCACATACCGTGACCTACTGTACGTGTCCTTCACAATGTCGCTGCCCGTGTTCCATCCACAAGATGACTGCTTTACACAATGGCGTCCATACACTACTTCGGATACCTTGGAAAATGACGTGTACAAGGAAAGGTTGCACCTCCCAAAATGCTCATTCAAGTTCAAGGGAGATGGAAAGCACCACACACTGCCTGCTGCACTGTCAAAGACAATAGATACTTATGCCACTGTGATGTGTTCGAAATGGACACTCCAGTCTGTGATCTAAGCAATGACCCAGTTCCCACAGCCAAAGTAGCAAGGGACCCCCAACTGGAAAGTCCACGCCAACCACCTCAAGAAACCAGTCCATGCCAACCACCTCAAGCCAAGTGAGATGGAAGCTAAACTGCCCAGTGAAGTTGTCAAAATGGAGAACACCAAGCACAAGGGTCACCTACCACATGGATGGACTGTACTGTGTCGTTACCAATCACCAGACATTTCTCTATGGGGGTCAGTCGTGTCCAATACCCTATCCAAATTTTTGCTTCCTTCCACATGAGTACACTACTATTGGGGAAACTGTAGTAACCCCCATACCCGTGTTAACAGAAAATTATATCATTGAGAGTACCCCCGATGTCCCAGATCCTATCACATACATACCCCATTTTGATGTACAAATTGATACTCTGTCAGTAAATCTTCACAATCTGCTTGCAAGGAAGGTTACCCATATAATTTATATTAGTAATGATATGGTGAAAACAGGGAAGAGTTTGAATTAACTTTTACATGCTGGGGATTTCAGCTTAGTCACAACTAGGACCTGGGCGGAAATGGGAATAAAAGGTCTTCTCATATTGCAATGTGGGGTACTGATTTTCATGACGGGCATGGAGATATATCTTGGCCGACTTCTAAGATGGCAGAGGGAGAAACTTAACAATTTAACAGAAATTAGACATAAACAATTACTCACTTAAGTGTGGCCTTGTCTCATCTGTCTCAACTTGCCACAAGGGGTCATCTGTTGCCTTATGAGGAATTTTTATGTATAATTTCCTTGTAAACTGGGAATATCTGTAACATATATGTATATATATAATTTAGAGTAGGAAATATGTGGGTCTGCAAAGGGTTAAACTGGGCTGACAAGCTGGGCTTGAGGACAATCTAATTACCTGTCCTCTTATTTGAATATGCATGAATGCAGGGTAACAAGAATTGCGGAGTCTTATGGTCTGACGAGATAACTTAGTAGTCAACAAGCTAGAAAAGAGATCACATCTGAAACTGGTAGTCTATGCGGCACCGTTTTTATCCTCTAGATAAAGGCGTGTGTATTCTCCCATATTAACACCCATATCCATTTAAGGGGTAATTCTTCCTGGCTAGTTCCATGCATAGCTAAGCGCCCCCTTCAAGGGAAGTTAACGACCTCCGGTTTAATTAATTTATCTTCAAATCCAATTATCACATTCATTCCAGTAAGGAGTGGGCTAGGGTGGGAAATTAATATAACGGCAGGAAGGAGGAGAGAAATAACCGCAACCAATCGTAGCCGCCCTGGGTTAGTCAATGGGAGAGGGCTCCATAAAAGGACCCCCCATCCAGTAGAGAGAGAGAGATGAGAGAACCTGGGCCCAGGATTCATTATAGGTAATTATTAAGACCATCTCCCAGCACTTACCCCTTATGCTTGCATTTTTCCTATGTTTGTCTGTCTATTTGTAATGTAAGGTATATACATTGTGTTTGAAACTAATATTTACTCCCTTGCCAAAGACTGTAAATGTTTGCGGTGTATTAGATAGACTAATAACCTTAATTCTTTAATAAATGCTTGTTATATTGAAGTTATCAAATCTTGTCAAAAAGAACTCTTATTTAAACCATATCAATAATCATTAAATATTAATTGAATATTAAATATTAAATATTAATATTTAAAAATCAACAGAAGCTAGCGGTACTTTATCCCAGCCCTTCTCTGCGAACAGTTCGTCAATAGCTGTGTCATCTCCCATATCAGAGAGCGACTCCAGATCCGAAGTATCACACTCCTTTGCAGGTATGTAGCCCGTTGTAGAGACGGAGCTAACACCTCCCGCAGGCGTACTGGGCCATGCCTTCCCGGCACCTCCGCCCATGCACCAAGTCTCTTTGCCCGGCTCACCTCGGCCTTTACTTGAAGCGGGACGTCCGGAACACTCGTCAACGGATCCGTCTAGGCCTGACGTAAGCTGGCGAGATGGTCCGCCACCACCACTGGTCGGGGCCACCACGCTGGTTCTCTTCTTCGGTGGCGGAGTCAGCATCCTCGGATTTCTCCCGTTGAGTTTTAACGACCACCTCCTCGGTCGCTGCAGTGTGCGCCGGGATGGCTTTTACAGCAGTAATTCCTCCTCTGCGAGTAGTGTTACCTGAAGCCCGGCCTGGGTAGATGGTTCTCGGCCTTTCAACTACCGGATCCACCTCGAACAGGAACTCCCCACAGGCCTCACATTGTCCGAAGGGCTTCAAGTGGCACACCAGTCCCGAGCACCCGGGACAAATTACACCCAGGGCCTCTACGTCCATGCACGAATACAGGGCGAATCGACCCCTTGGCTTCAGCCGGATCCCGGTATCCGTTATCGGAGCAGCAGCAGTCATCGTGGTAGTAGCAGGGTGAACTGGAATCCATGAAGTATGTCCAAACATGGTGACTTGTTGCTGGTCCATCGCACACTGCAGAGTTTTCGCGCCAATGTTCCACGTGTAGCCCTCTCACGTATTGGACTCCTCCCCTTTGCTCCAGTTTGCGGGCTTTTTTCACTTTCTTTGGTTAAGCCACGCCCACGAACTAAGCGGCAGGGGTTGTGTCTGTTGGCGCAGTGCAATTAGAAGCCCCCACGTGTAGTACCTCACACGGCTGGGCCTCCCCCCGTTCACCGCTCTTCCTGCGTGGGCCTTTCCCTTGTCTGGGGTCAATTCCACAACTTCGAGCAGGGCTGCACTTTGGCCTATTCAGTTAACTCATCCAGCAGACTTGTTCCATACTGTGATGCACAACACAATCCCGGACGAGCCCCCATGTGTAGCGCCTGCCCCTCTTCTCTCTCCATGCGGCTCGCACTGTCTCTTGTCTAGGGGTATCTGGTAGGGTGGAGAGAGAGAGAGCGGGTGGGCTACGCCTAGCCTCTACCACGTGGGAATACCTGTGGCATCAGCAATGTCTCATTTACCTTCGGGTCTGTGTCGTGCACCCGGATCCTCCCTCCAAGAGTCACCGTGAACTTCGTCCGCCAGGAATTGAGCCTCACACCATTAAAGTCCAACACTCCTTTATTAGAACACACCATACAGGGACTCCCTTGATAGATAGAACAGAAAAGGAGGTGTGAGTGTGAATAGGCCCAGACACAAATTCGGTCCTCCACTCTCCTCCTGGAGAGTGGGCTATGGTCTCCGCACGAGGTGAAGGGGATCCTTCTGGACGGTCTCCGACAAGAGACTCACCCGTCACCGGCAGTCTGCTGCACCGGGTCTTCGAGTGAGGAGCTCGCCCCGGTCCATTGCGTCTTACTCAGATTAAGGCCTCCATCCCCGAAGTGCCTTAGGACCCTTCCCTCGCGGAACTCAGTGTTGGGCACTGAGCTCCGGACCTTCTTGCAAGTACCTCACCCCAGGGCTGAAGGTGCCTGGGGTGGAACACGATCTCCGGTGGTCCCCTAGGCCGAGGCCTCCTAGGGGACTAGCACGAACCCACGTCCGCAAGCTGAAGGTGCTTGGGACGAAAACCCCGTGACCAAGATGGCCGGCCCCTTTATCCCCTCTCCCAGCAAGCACGGCGGGTTCCCCGCCCCACCATACCGCTACCGAGAGAGGACAAAAAGGAGGCTCGACACACAGTGATCTTTGTCCCTCCGGCCACGGTGGCAGCGCCACCTGGTGGACCGCAGGGAACATAGCACTGATGTCACAGCTAGATTCAAAAAATGCACCCGGGAAAGTAAGTACCCGCTACACATACAAAGCAGGAGGGCTGTTTCTAAATTTGTATCCCTTTAGTGAACAGACATTGGTCAACCTGCAGCACTCCAAATTATGTATAATAAAATGCATGGTGCAAATAAATAAATATAAAGTTGCTAATAAAAATACTGTGCAATGCAAAAATTTCAACAAATGTGTAAACCACTTCCAAAAAACGTATGCAGTTTTTAAAAAACAAATATACATTGCTTAATCCCAAAGAATATCATAGGATATTGAATAAGAAACAAACCAAAGCCAAACCCTGTTACAAGAGGTAAATGTCCTCAACCCGATCTTACCCTCAATCAGTCACGCAATTGCCTCTGATGACGTTATCTATGATGAAATGCGTAGGACAGAGCTAGGACGTACAATGCAGAACTTACCACGCATGCGTGGCCCAGTGCGGCCATTTTGGGTACTGGCGAAAGGATCCACTTGCTTCAACTGCATTACATATACGCTGAACGCTTTTTTATCTTCTACCTGACTGATTGAGAGGAAGATAAGGTTGAGGACGTTTACCCATTGTGACAGGCAGGAGTGCCTGGAGTGTCTTCCGGTATCCATACTACCAGTGAGGTTGCCATTGATATCCCATTATATCCACAAAGGTCCATATTGACCACCTCAATCGGGGTCATAACCATCTGGTAAGCCCCCCTCTTTATTGCACATGGTGGAGTGATCTTTCAGGCATTTAATCTGGATACTTACTCACTTTATCTCTCTGGTGACACTTCAATATACCTTTGGACTGTGGCTATTTTTATGTATCACCCATTCACAGGGACTGATTTTTTGGCTTTGGTTCATTTCTTATTCAATATCCTATGATATTCTTTAAGATTAAGCACTGTATATATATTTTTTTTTAAACTGCATACATTTTTTTGAAAGGTGGTTTACACATTTGATTAATTTTTTGCTTTGCACAGTATTTTTATTAGCAACTTTATATAATTTTTTTTTTTGCACAATGCACTTTATTATACATAATTTGGAGCACTGCACGTTTTTCTTTATATATCCATAATATACTTTACCATAGTATATTGCTAGCAGCTTCTTTTCTCTTTTTGGATTAAGGCCTAATCGCAAAAGGATTTCTAGTGTTCAACTCTAGTTTATAGCTGATAATGAAGTACTGTGAACAGAGTACAGACAGGGTTAAGTACCATATATACTCGAGTATAAGCCGAGTTTTTCAGCACATTTTTTTTGTGCTGAAAATGCCTCCCTCGGCTTATACTCGAGTCAACATTTTGCGGCTGATCTCCCGGAATTTGGGGATCTGGTACTGGCCAAACTTGGCACACATGTAGCCCCACTCTTCCTCTACAAGTGTGCAAAGTTTGTTGTCCAAGGGACCTACGACCGGGGAGTACCGTTTTTTCAAATCCGGGCACCACTTCTATAGACTCCAATGTTAAACGGCAATTTCTCCGGTAATTTTGGGGACCCGGTACCGGCCGTTCGTAGGTCCCCTGGAACCGTAACTTGGCACACATGTAGCCCTATCTTCTACAAGTGTGCAAAGTTTTTTGTCTGGGAGACCTACGGCCGGGGAGCACCGATTTTTCAAACCCGGGCACCCCTTCCATAGACTCCCATGTTAAACGTCAGTCTAGTCATGGGCACAGTGAGGCATGGGCACAGTGAGGCATGCACATGGACACAGCGAGGCAAAGTGAGGCACAGTGAGGCATGCAGATGGACACCCTAGGCTTATACTCCCATGTTAAACACCAGTCTAGTCATGGACACAGTGAGGCATGGGCACAGTGAGGCATGGACACAGTGAGGCATGGGCACAGTGAGGCATGGACACAGTGAGGCATGGACACAGTGAGGCATGGACACAGTGAGGCATGCACATGGACACAGTGAGGCATGGACACAGTGAGGCAAGGGCACAGTGAGGCAAGGGCACAGTGAGGCATGCACATGGACACAGTGAGGCAAAGTGAGGCACAGTGAGGCATGCAGGTGGACACCCTAGGCTTATACTCGAGTCAATACGTTTTCCCAGTTTTTGTGGTAAAATTAGGTGCCTCGACTTATAGTCGGGTCGGCTTATACTCGAGTATATACGGTATGTTAAACTTTACTCTACAGCCCTCTCCCAAACATCACAGGGAGAGCATGTAAGGATTTTTAAGCAAGTTAAACGCACTTAAAATGGTAACCAGAAATGTTTAAATATTTTTTTTTATGTTATGCTTTGTCAATTCTGCATGGGGTATGATAACAATAGTTTGTGCTATTTGGGCTTCGTAGTAATATCATGCAGGGCTCCTAAAACATCTTTACTGCTACAGGGCAGCCCTCCTGTGCAAGATCGTGTGCAAGATACCTGATGCTGCACTGTCACCTAGGGGGCACGCTCACCGATGGTGGGCCACTTCTGCCGATCTGCAGGTGCCGGGCACTGGATATCCGCCGGCACCCACTGATCTTCAGTAAAACACACATAACGGAGATCTGCCTATGTAAACAAGGCAGATCTCTGTTCTGACAAGGTGGAAGGGATGGATTTTGTGAATAAAAAAATCTCTTTCCCTAGGAAAAGCAGCACATACAGTACACAAAAACACTGGCTAGGTACACAGTTAACCCTTTGATCGCCCTAGATGCTTAACCCCCTCCCAGCCAGTATCATTCGTACAGTGATAGTGCATATTTTTAGCACTGATCACTGTATTAGTGTCACTGGTTCTCGCAAAGTGTCAAAAACGTCAGTTAGTGTCCGATTGTCACAATATAGCAGTCGTGCTATAAGTCGCTGAATGCCGCCATTACTAGTCTAAAAAAATATATATATTCCATAGTTTGTAGACGCTATAACGTTTATGTAAACCAATCAATATATGCCTATTGAGATTTTTTTTTTTACCACATGAAAAAGAATACCTATTGCCATAAATTTATCAAAAAAATTGGATTTTAAAAGAAAATTATTGGGTATGTGTTACAGCAGAATGTAAAAAATATTGTTGTTGTTTTTTTTTAAATGTCAGTCTTTTTTTGTTTATAGCACAAAAAATTAAAAATAAACTCAATGGTGATCAAATACCACCACAAGAAAGCTCTATTTGCGGAGAATAAAATGGCACAAATTTTGCTTGGGTACAGTGTTGCATGACCGCACAATTGTCAGTTAAAGTAACGCAGTACCGTATCGCAAAAAATGGCCTGGTCATGAAGGGGGTAAATCTTCTGCAGGTTAGGTGGTTAACTTTTTTATCCACTTTGGCTTTGGTAGGTCTCCAAATGAATCAAATTATTCTTGACTTCTTAAAGGGCAGAACTTCAACTGAAAATATACAGCAGGGATATGCAATTAGCGGACCACCAGCTGTTGCCAAACTACAAGTCCCATGAGGCATAGCGAGACTCTGACAGCAGCAAGCATGACACCCAGAGGCAGAGGCATGATGGGACTTGTAGTTTTGCAACAGCTGGAGGTCCGCTAATTGCATATCCCTGATACAGTATATATTGGAATTGAAATTCTGACCCCTGTAATCCTGCCCAGCCAAAAAATCCAAAATGACTTTGATTCGAAAAAGGCTTTTTAAGCACCAGAGCAATGGTGGGTAGTCTGCTGCATACAATAATCCGCAGGAGCGAGTAACATACATTCCTAAGTAGGGCAGTCAGCTAGGTAAATACTGGAAATAAAAAGATTGCTGGATGGCTTGTTGGGTCACCAGACGTAGGGCTATGTTTATGGCTTTAGACCATTGCACACTCACGTAGTATTATGAAGAGATTCAACAGTAATATACTCAATGTGATTACATAACGTTGTCCGCAAACATACAAAGCTTGTGATGATGACCGACAGCTTCCAGAGGATTTAGAGAACACTAAAAAAGTCTGCTACAGTACCTACTGTATAATTTCTGAAGAAAAAACAGTAAGCAGTTCTAAATATTTGATGCCCAACAAATATTTTGGGGGAAACACTTTTTTTTTCTTGAGATAATAGGAGAGGAGTTTTTTTTTAAATGAGCATTTTTAGGCAAATGGACGATATACCATCAACTTCCGATGTTTTGGGAAGGGTTACTAGATATCTTATTAACATGTGATACACAAGCATAATACCATACTTCAGAAATGTATTACCAATAAATGCTATATAAATCCTGTATAATAATAATAATATTATAAACAATTATAAATTCTTTTGTCAAACAAGTGCAGCCTAGTGTATTTTAAATCATACCTGTCCTTAATTGACACATATATGGACTTTTATTTTACCTTTACCAAAATCCAAAAGTAGCTACAAAACAACCACAGGTGTCCTCATTAGAAGATTTGCCCTCAACTTCTGTTCTGCCTACAGACTTTTGGATTTCTTAATTGCTGACTGTCGACTATTGTCACAAGGACAAAAAGAATGGATAATTTTCCTACTGGGAATAATGCAACAGGGTAAAACCAGACAGGAGCTTTAACTCTTCCCTACCCTATTCAAAAGGAACAAAAAAAAGTTATGGCTTTAGATATCTAGCAAAGTGCCCATTTAATTACCAGATGCAGGCACAGGACCGTTTAACTCTTTTTCCCCACAACTCCCTGGGTTCCTGGGCATATCCAGGAAATGTTTCTCAGTTTCCCTCCCTCAGCAGCTCAGAAAAGGCCATACCTGATGAAGCCGAGGTAGCTGGGCAAGTGTTCTGCAGCCAGGTGAGTTTCTCTCCACTGTCAGAACTAGTGGGTGGAAAAACAAATATGAGCCCAATAGAACACATCTTCTCCAAATGACCCAGCTACTGCAGGGAGCACCACCATTTGCTAATAGTGGCTTCTGGTTCCAGTGGGGTGCCCTCCCCCCATTGTGTTCTCAGCCCTTGGATCTCTCCAGCTGCTTACCTGTGCTACCAGAGCTACCCTGGACTTTACTGAGAAGGACACTGTTTATGAGAATAATCACAAGTAGTTGCTCCTGCTCTGAACTGTTTTACTGAGGTAGCTATCCTCACCTTGACTCTCTGTAGTTATAGAGTCTTATAGAAAATGTGCTATGCAGCCACGCTACCCTAAGACTCCATTCACACAGGGGCAACACGACTTTCAGCACGACTTTACAAGGCAACTTGGACACGACTTGAGTATGAATCACAGCGCGACCTGGAGCTACTTACAAGGCAACTTGAAGTTGCCTGCAGGACAGGAGACATTCCAGTGGCCAATAAAACAAGAATCAGCTCTGTGGGAGGGAGGGGGGAGGGAGGGGTTTGCCTGAGAAATGTATGTTCTCTTTCTGGAAAGTTGCTTCTATTAAGACAGGGGATCCGACTTCTGAGCGACTTCCATTGAAATCAATGGGTACAGGTCGCCTAGCAGTCGCCTAGAAGTCAGATTAAAGTAGTACAGGAACCTTTTTTGAAGTCGGAGTGACTGCAGTAGTGTGCATTAAGACAGCTCCATTCACTTACATTGATTTTCTCATGCAGCGCGACTTGAGGCGACTAGGGGCGACCTGGGGTGACTTGAAGTCGGATCCAAAGTTGCCCCTGTGTGAATGGGCTCTAATGAAGCCACAGATAAATTGCCTTGAAGAGTCCATGTTTGTGCAGCTTTCATAATCTGTTTTGTACCCTTCTGCAGTGTATGCATGTTTGTTGCCACCCTGGACTTGTTTTGTATTATTGATTATACGTTTGCACCTGTTTAGTAAACTGCCATTAATGGTTACTTTTTATCTGATCATTTGGCTGATTACCAATTCTGTTACAAATACACTTTAAATACTAGGGTGCCTTAGATCAAACCCAAGCTGGGTTGCTTGGTCTGATCTTTTCATATAAGACCATCTTAACCTGCCTTCTCAATCGACTCACTTTTGTGCATCTTTATTTGATTTTCTGTTTTTCTCTGGGAATCACCAAATAAGAAAGCAGTAAAAAACACTAAACATTTAATGCTGAGAATCATATCCATTTCATGGTTTCTGCCGTGTCTTGGGATTTGAACTCAGATAACAGCCAGCATTTAGCCTGTGTTTATGTCAGTCTCTCTTTAGATGCCAGATTGTCCATTGACTAGTGTCTGTAGTATTGCAGATACAGGGCTGGTACTGAGACAGGTTTGCTTGCTTACTGTAAGGCTACTTTCACATTGGGGCCGCGTTAGCGCTAAAGCGCTGCTTGTTTTAAAGGTGCTTTAGCACTGTTTAAGCAGCGCTTTTTTCCGCTAGCAAGGCACTTTTAACCCCCGCTAGCCTAGCGGCCAAAGAAGGGGTTAAAAGCACCTGTATTGCGGCGCTTCGGAAGTGCTGCCCATTCATTTCAATGGGCAGGGCATTTTGGGAGCGCTGTATACAGCGCTCCCAAACCGCCCCAAAGATGCTGCTTGCAGGAGATTTTCTAAGGTCCCGCAAGCGCACAACCCCAGTGTGAAAGCTCTCAGGCTTTCACACTGGAGAGGCATAAGCGACAGTTTTCAGGCACTTTACAGGCGCTATTTCTAGAGCTAAAACGCCTGAAAACTGCCTCAGTGTGAAAGGGGTCTAAATGATTTTGTGAGATCTTGTCTTAAAATAGGATAAAATTAAATTTAGTCAGGCAGAAAACATGCCTAAGTAACAGGTTACTCATTTGTATTACTGTAATGCAATTTCAAATTAGCTTGACTCAGTTCACACTGCCACGACCAAGTTGCATGACATGTGAAATCCCAAGTTAGTCAATGAGAGCTGTCTTAATAAGCACTACTGAAGTCGTTCCTACAGTACTTTAGAAAAGGTTCCTGTACTACTTCAAGGCGACTTCTATACAAATTGTGCCCATAGACTTTAATGAAAGTCGTGTCCAAGCCGGATCCTCATATTGATGTGATTTGTATCTGACATTACAGGAAGATTATCCAGGCATTCCTTAAAGTCGCCTCTAAAATCGCATCAAGTCACATCAAAGTAGTACTCAAGTCACCAGCAAATCACCAGGAAGTCGCCTGGCAAAGTCGTAACGTAAGTCGCGCAACTTTCAGGTCACAGTAGTGTGAACTGAGCTTTAAAGTAAACCTTTCCTGCGAGTAAAATGAGAGCTGTCACTGATGGTTGATGACCACGACTGACCCGCTTCTAAAAATGCTAGTTGAGTCACTATTTTTTTCACCCACTAGCTATAACTTCAGACAGATATAAAAGACACAAATAAATGCAGCTCTGTAATCAATAATATGTCCTTAAATGTGTTTTGTTGATGCAAGCAGTGTAAGTATCTGAATTTCAGGTATCAGCCTCTTGCAGTTCCTGTGCTGCAGAGTTCAGACTGGGGTAGGGAGAAGCAGCACAAGGAGCCAATTACTTGGTTTGCAGTCCAGGAAGCATACTTATAGGAGGAGAGAGCAGAGACATGATCTCATCAGTCTGCTGCTTCTCCTTTCACTGTCCAATCACCAGGTGGGGATGGAAAAGACCTGTAAATGTTACCTTACCACAGCAGAGAAAACTTAGGTCTTCCCATATGAGACAGGGCTGCTTGGGTGTTAGGCTAAAAATTGTCAAACTTGATAACAAAATCACAAATCCTTTGGCAGATAAAACAGCTTTTTTGTGTGTATTTAATTTGCGTTTTTAGCTCCACTTTAATATTTTCACTGATTGTAAGTGATCCGAAACTGGTATCAGGGATTCGAAACTGGTACTCAGGAAAGTCAGAGAAAAGACAACAATGTATGCAGTAGTTTTATCTGTGAATTCTTTCCATGGATTGTTATTCACGGCTCTATTGAATCATGATGAAAAAGAAATATGTAGGTGCAGTATTGGTGGAACCCCATTTATTGAATACAAATACACAGACTGGTGAATCCTAGATCCACAGTCAATATGACAGTATACTGTACTTATATTGGTTTGTAATTTTCTTTTATAAAGCGATTACATTATGCTAGTCATCATACCTAACAAAAAGAGTTTTATTTCTCAAAACAACTCATCCCCACACAGTTCTTACCTCTCACGAGCAACTCTTAAATTATACAATTCAAGAGTTGCTTGTGAGAGGTAAGAACTGAATACTATAACACTACTGTGTCCCTGTACTTTGTATAGAGCTGCACAAACTGTTGGCACTATATCGATCGTGAATAATAATAATACCAATAATAATAGTAATAATGAAGATAATATTAATAATAAATAATAATACACTATGCATTTTTTGCCAGCAGTGATTTTTGTTTTGCTTACAATTATGCGAATAACAATCAATTTGAAATATTTGTAAGCAATGTTTGTAGAGTTGGTCTCATGAATTTTTAAACATTCTATAAACTGTTGGTTGCACATTTAGAATATTTCGATAAATAGCAACCAGATCAAGCAGGAAAAGAAAAAAGATATGGTGCTCAGAGTAAGTTTAAAGAAAACATTGCACCTTCAAGTAATAAGAGAGATAATTTATAGTGGTCACACGGATGTATTCAGACGGGTATCACCTATTAAGGTTTATGGGATTTAAAAATACTAAATTTAAACATAAAATGTATTTCTTCAACCTAAACAGCTGCTTGATGCGACAACAGGTTTATTCTTTATACCGATAGATAGATAGATAGACAGATAGATAGATAGACAGATAGATAGAAAGACAGATAGATAGATAGATATAGAATAGATAGATAGATAGATAGATAGATAGATAGATAGATAGATAGATAGACAGATAGACAGATAGATAGATAGACAGATAGATAGATATAGAATAGATAGATATAGATAGATAGATAGATAGAAAGACAGATAGGTAGATATAGAATAGATAGATAGATAGAAAGACAGATAGATAGATAGATAGATAGATAGATAGATAGATAGATAGATAGATAGATAGATAGACAGACAGATAGATAGATAGATAGATAGATAGATAGATAGATAGATAGATAGATAGATAGATAGATAGATAGATAGATAGATAGATAGATAGATAGATAGATTAGCATCCATACCTTTTTCACAGGCCAGCAAGAAGAGCTTCTCATCCAAAGTGGTTTCTTCCTTTACTTCTCTGACGTCTTTTAAAGCCAAGAATTTATTTGGAGAGGAAGAGTCGGTGCTCTGATATAGAGCTGCCATGGTAGAAGAAATCCCATCGGTCACCTTATTGCAGGCGGTGATTTTCTTTAGGGGTTAAAGGATGTAAGGATGCCCCTTGTTATTAATCTGTGTTTTCTGTTCTCTGATACATCTCATTCCTCCTACTCCCTTCCCATGACAATCGCCAGCTGGGAAAGGGTCTGTGATGCTGAGATGTAATGCACAGCACCATTGGCTGTTTTCCTCCTCTATCAGCCAGTGCACAGTGATTTTTCATTGGTCCCTGCATGGTTTTTGCCTACGTATTCATTGGTCCTATCTGCTGAATGTCAGGGATGTGCACTGCTTTCCCTCAGGAGCTTGCTTTGCATGGCTGTCACAGGACAATACAGGCTTCTGCCAGATATTATTACTGGGGCATCTGCTGTAACATTCCAGGATTAACCCCTACAGCCCTGCACTTTTGATCCACTACTCAAATGAGAGCTGAGAACTGTGCTATTCTGCAACCTGAATAATCTTTGTTATTAGCAGCAGCAACTCAGCCATCCTTTTCACTCCCTTTTTCACTGTGCTCATTTGTAAATACAGTAAATTCATTAGCGGTGCATACTGAAATATTTATTGCCTTATATTCAATGCAGAGTAAATCTCCCAGTGCAGAATTAACTGTTCTTAGCTACAAGGGGTGCAACCATTTAGCAGTTTAACTAACACCCAGTCAAATCGTTTTGTTAAGAATGTGCTGACTGTTGGATGTAGGTGTTATTATCACCGTCTCACATTAGAAGGAACCATGATAAGTCAAGTAACAATTGAGTATAGTTATCACTGTCGAACTGCAGAAATGTGTCACAATCCTGAGCAATTTATAATGAATATATGATAAAAAAGGAAAAAAGTTACCTAGGGCCGGGAGGTGGGCGCACCATACCTCTCGCAGCACCCAGCTGCAGCGTGTTGTACATTACCAATGTCAAGGAAAAACTGACCACATATGTGGGGAACATTGTTGCTTATAACCTTATGGCTTTGCCCCCCTGACTGGGCTCAAGGTATTTTCACAGTTATCACTTTACACATGAATTGTAATGATTGCCTGTTTGTTGTCCCCACTTTGTAACAATTGCAATTCCTTTGCCTGCATATTGGCTGATTACACATTTGTTGCCCAGGAATTGACACAATTGCCAGTTTGTTGCCTGTGTCCTGTGATGTTTACCGATTTGCTGCCCACGTATTGGTACAACTAATTGTTTGTTGCCCACTATATGTCATGATTGCCTGGTTGTTGCCTGCATATTGTCATGATTACCTATTTGTTGCCCACATATTGTCACAACTGCCAATTTGTTTTGCATGTATTTTTACAATTGTCTGGTTGTTGCCTGCATTTTCTCATGATTCCCCGTTTGTCTCCCATGTGTTGTAATGGTTGTCCATTCATTGCCTGCATGTTGTCACAATTGTTGGTTTGTTCCTCACATATCGCTATGACAGCCCATTTGTTACCTACATATTATCTCAATTGCCCATATTTTCTTAAGTACCTGTTTGTTGCTTACGTTTTGTTATGACTCCCATTTGTTGCCTGCATATTTTCTTAAGTACCTGTTTTTTGCCTACGTTTTGTTATGACTCCCATTTGTTGCCCGCATATTTTCTTAAGTACCTGTTTGTTGCCTATGTTTTGTTATGACTCCCATTTGTTGCCCGCATATTTTCTTAAGTACCTGTTTGTTGCCTACGTTTTGTTATGACTCCCATTTGTTGCCCGCATATTTTCTTAAGTACCTGTTTGTTGCCTACGTTTTGTTATGACTCCCATTTGTTGCCCGCATATTTTCTTAAGTACCTGTTTGTTGCCTACATTTTGTTATGACTCCCATTTGTTGCCTGCCTATTTTCTTAAGTACCTGTTTGTTGCCTACGTTTTGTTATGACTCCCATTTGTTGCCCGCATATTTTCTTAAGTACCTGTTTTTTGCCTACGTTTTGTTATGACTCCCATTTGTTGCCCGCATATTTTCTTAAGTACCTGTTTGTTGCCTATGTTTTGTTATGACTCCCATTTGTTGCCCGCATATTTTCTTAAGTACCTGTTTGTTGCCTACGTTTTGTTATGACTCCCATTTGTTGCCCGCATATTTTCTTAAGTACCTGTTTGTTGCCTACATTTTGTTATGACTCCCATTTGTTGCCTGCCTATTTTCTTAAGTACCTGTTTGTTGCCTACGTTTTGTTATGACTCCCATTTGTTGCCTGCATATTTTCTTAAGTACCTGTTTGTTGCCTACATTTTGTTATGACTCCCATTTGTTGCCCGCATATTTTCTTAAGTACCTGTTTGTTGCTTACGTTTTGACTGCAAGGGGTTGATTTACTAAAACTGGAGAGTGCAAAATCTGGTGCAGCTGTGCATGGTAGCCAATGAGCTTCTAACTTCAGCTTTTTCAATTACGCTATGCCAAAAAACCTGGTTTCTGATTGATTTCTAAGCAGAGCTCAACTCGATTTTGCACTCTCCAGTTTTAGTAAATCAACAACCCTATTTGTTGTTAATGTGTTGTCACAGATTGTCCCTCTATTGCCTACATATTGCCACAACTGCCCATCTGTTGTTCATGCATGGTCAAGACTACCCAATTTTGTCCATGTATTGTAACAATTGACTTGTTACAACTGATTGTTTATTGTCCAAGTATAGTATATGATTTCCCATTTGTAGGGTTGCCCTTTTTTGCCTTCGTATTGTTAATTTACTGTTTGGAGGACCATATTATCCCCATAATTCACTATGTGCGCTGGTATTAAACCCATGAATTTTATTTGTTAGTTTTTACTGGCATGGTTATGTTGATAAAGTTGATAGATGAGGAAACTTTTAACTGTCTGTTCTTTTTATAGATATTATTAGTATACTTATTTTCATAACTGATGAAAGTAATCTTGACTAATAGAGAAAGAGGGGGGTTCAAAAATAATCCACCCTGGGTTTCAAATATGATAGGCATGTGTTCAGTAACTGGATGTTAAAAGAATGCAAAGAACATATTCCAGAAACATAGCACTTGAAGTTATATACAAATCTCAAATTCTCTGTAAAATGTGAGCTTACCTCTACCAGACCCAACCTCTTGGTCTTTTGGTCTTTTAATTTTATGGGCAGCATCACTAACCATCAGGAAGACCAGGCATGAGTTTTATAGAAAAAGCCAAAACTTTAATATAATTTCAGCCCTTTATCAGTGTATCACTGATTGTTTTGACAGGTGGTTTTCACTGAAAGTTGCCTCATCTTATGTCATTTTCAACAGATGTCTCAGTTTGAATTTCAAAAGTTTGTGACAGGTTTACTTTAGGTTCCTTTAGATCCTATAACAAGCTAAGCTGCTGCATAGATGTATGTTAAAGGACAATGACAAGGAGACAATGCAAGGATACAAGGATCATCAGATATTATGTTAATGAAAGTTTACATAGTTTCCACATACAGTGCCTTGAAAAAGTATTCATACCCCTTGAAATTTTCCACATTTTGTCATATTACAACCAAAAACTTAAATGTATGTTTATTGGAAATTGTATGTAATAGACCAACACAAAGTGACACATAATTGTGAAGTGGAAGGAAAATGTATAAATGGTTTTCACAATTGTTTTACAAATAAATATGTGAAAAGTGTGGCGTGCATTTGTATTCAGCCCCTTTACATCTAGTGGAACCAATTTCCTTCAGAAGTCCCCTAATTAGTAAATAGAGTCTGCCTGTGTGTAATTTAATCTCAGTATAAATACAGCTGTTCTGTGAAGCCTTCAGAGGTTTGTTAGGGAACCTTAGTGAACAAACAGCACCATTAAGGCCAAGGAACACACCAGACAGGTCAGGGATAGAGTTGTGGAGAAGTTTAAAGCAGGGTTAGGTTATAAAAAAATTATCCCAAGCTTTGAACATTTCACAGAGCACTGTTCAATCCCCCATCTGAAAATGGAAAGAGTATGGCACAACTGGAAACCTACCAAGACATGACCGTCCACCTAAGCTGACAGGCTGTACAAGGAGGGCATTAATCAGAGAAGCAGCCAAGAGGCCCATGGTAACTCTGGAGGAGCTGCAGAGATCCACAGCTCAGGTGGGAGAATCTGTCCACAGGACAACTATTAGTCGTGCACTCCACAAATCTGGTCTTTATGGAAGAGTGGAAAGAAGAATGCCATTGTTGAAAGAAAGCCATATAAAGTCCCGTTTGCAGTTTGCGAGAAGTCATGTAGGGGACACAGCAAATGTGGAAGAAGGTGCTCTGGTCAGATGAGACCAAAATTGATCTATTTGGCCTAAAAGCAAAACGCTGTGTGTGGTGGAAAACTAACACTGCACATCACCCTGAACACACCATGGCAGTGGCAGCATCATATTGTGGGGATGCTTTTCTTCAGCAGGGACAGGGAAGCTGGTCAAAGTTCATGAGAAGATGGATGGTGCATAATACAGGGCAATCTTAGAAAAGCTGTTAGAGACTGCAAAAGACTTGAGACTGGGGCACCTTCCACCAGGACAACAACCCTAAACATACAGCCTGAGCTACAATGGAATTATATCAAAGCATATTCATGTGTTAGAATGGCCCAGTTAAAGTCCAGAACTAAATCCAATTGAGAACCTGTGGCAAGACTTGAAAATTGCTGTTCACAGACACTCTCCACCCAATCTGACAGAGCTTGAGCTATTTTGAGCTATTTTGCAGGGAAGAATGGGAAAAAATTACACTCTCTAGATGTGCAAAGCTGGTACAGACATCCCCAAAGACTAGCTGCTGTAATTGCAGTGAAAGGTCGTTCTACAAAGTATTGACTCAAGAGGGCTGAACACACGCCACACCTTTCACATATCTATTTGTAACAAATGTTGAAAACCATGCATAATTTTCCTTCCACTTCACAATTATGTGCCACATTGTGTTGGTCTATCACATAATATCCCAATAAAATACATTTACGTTTTTGGTTGTAACATGATAAAATGTGGAACATTTCAAGGGGTATGAATACTTTTTCAAGGCACTGTATACTGTGTATATATTCCCTAGTGCAGTCTTGCATGCTCTCCCAACCACCCATGTGCCTGCATACTTTTTTCCCCATATCAGACAAAGTTGAATTGGATGACACACCCTTGTATAAGGTATTGCAAGAACACAGTGGTCACCTGTAACAGTGTGTTTAGGTACAGTTCACTTTTTCTTGGCGCTAGTTAGCACCACTGATATTTGAACAGCCTTGAATATTTAAATAAATTAATAGTCACACACAGTCACTGTGAATTGTAGGATGCACCTACTCATTGCCTTAATGTTATCATCACTCTTCCCACACTCACACAAAATGCTTTTGCTGTCTGCAAGTACCCACTCTTATCTAGCAGTAATCATTTTTACTTCTCATTCATTGTACTATAAATGCACAAATAATACTCAGGATTGTTACCATTACTTGTCATACTTACTTGTAAGCATCAGAATCCAAGCATGGTCAGTATCTGGGTCTAAAGTAAACCTGCTCGTTGCTCAAGAGGAACAAGGCTCACTTTCTTACAGCATAAACTTGTCCCTCAATAGGGGATTATAGTCCCCACCTGCTGCAGGGGTCCAGTAAAGTCACAAGAGACCAGTAGTGTCTAAGTAGTCCTCTCACAATTGTGTCCTATTCCACACCACACCTCATAGACACATGCTGGCTGCTCCCTGCCCTTTTCAGCCCTCTCACACAGGTGGGTTACCCTTTCAGGTCCAAGTATTCATAGTCAGGGTTGGAGGCTCTTTCCCACCCAAGATCTTTCCAAGCCTCGAAATTCCTGGACCCATTCAGGATGTAATTAACTTGGAAAAACTGTAAGTCGGTTTTCCCCCTTTACCGGATCACTTTGCAAACTGCAAACTGTTTATTGTTGTCCCCTGTAAAGGAACCACAACTCAAATAAAGGAGACACATAACTCCCATCCAGGACCCCCCCCCCCCACCCAATACATGTCAATACATGTCTTGATTCTTATTCTCCTTCAGCTTAGGTGACTTACCATGGGGCAATCCAGTTGGCTAGCATTGAACAATAAGACCGTCCTACAAGCTTCTTTTCTCCCAACATACACATCAACTAACAATCCAATAATGGAAGGTCTGATCATTATTGCATGAGGCAACAATCTGAGTCGTTGTTACTTTTGTTCACACCTGCCTTAGCACTACAGATGAACAGAATAGCTCTGGTCTTGTGTGGTCAGCTAATATGATTATATAACTTCCTGTGTATTATGTCAAGTCTAATTCTTGTGTTAACAATAGAAACTGGGAGAAAGCATTTACCACAAACTGTAATACTGTACTGCTGCACAAGTCTTAGAAAGATCAGGTTAATAAAATATAGTCCTTAAAGCGGAGGTCCCACGAAAAAAAAAATAATAAAAGCCAGCAGCTACAAATACTGCAGCTGCTGACTTTTAATAAATGGACACTTACCTGTCCAGGATGCCTGCGATGACGGCAGTCGAAGCCGAGCAATCGCTCGTCTCTCGGCTGCCCCCGCCACCATCCTCTGTGAGGGAATCAGGAAGTGAAGCGTTGCGGCTTCACTGCCCGGTTCCCTACTGCGCATACGCGAGAAGCGCGGCGCGTCCTCACTGATCCCCGCTGTCTCCTGGGACCAGTGTGTTTCCCAGAAGACATCGGGGGTGACGCGATGGGGCGTGACTCCCGCGGGAGTCTATTCCCGGAAGTGGGTGCAAATACCTGTATTAGACAGGTATCTGCACCCCCCTCCCCCCTGAAAGGTGCCAAATGTGGAGGTTCACTTTTTGTGTGGCCCTCCGCTTAAATGTCACTTCTTGTAGTTCTATATAGGGAACAACTCACACTTCACCGTTATCTGAACATCCTTTGGAGGAATGCTCATATTCTCTGTACCAGAGGTTACATTATATTCCAGAGGCATGGGTAAACATTCATTACTAGACACTGAAAAGCTACAGTGGGGAAAATAATTATTTGATTCCCTGAAGATTTTGTAAGTTTGCCCACTTACAAAGAAATTAAGGGTCTATAATTGTTAGCTTAGGTGTATTTTAAGCACTTCAGCCCCGGGCCTCGTTTTGAGATTTGTTTACAAGTTAAAATCCGTTTTTTTTTTTATTTGCTAGAAAAGTACTTAGAACCCCAAACATCATACAGTATATGTTTTTTTTTTTTTTCAGACACCCTGGGAAATAAAATGGCGGTCATTGCAATACTTTATGTCACACCGTATTTGTGTAGCGGTCTTTCAAGTGCATTTATATGGGGAAAAAAATAGACTTTTTTAAATTAAAAAACAAGACAACAGTAAAGTTAACCCAATTTTTGTGAAAGATATTGTTATGTCGAGTAAATTGAAACTCAACATGTCACGCTTCAAAATTACGCTCGCTCGTGAAAGGGCGACAAACTTTGGCACTTAAAGATTTCTATTGGCGATATTTCAAAATTTCTACAGGTTACCAGTTTTGAGTTACAAGCCTCGTACACACGACGAGTTTCTCGGCAAAAACCAGCAAGAAACTTGCTGGCAGAGATTTTTTGCAGAGAAATTCGTTCGTGTGTATGGTTTCTCGTCAAGAAAAGCGACAAGAATCTCGACGAGAAAATAGAGAACCTGCTCTCTATTTTCTCGTTGAGATTCTCGTCAGCCTGTTTCTCGACGAGAAAATTGTGTGTGTGTACACTTACCTTTTCGCCGGGAAGCCCGCGCATGCTCGAAATGACTTTGATGCATGCGCGGTAGCTTCCTAGGCATAGGTAGGGTGAACCAAGATGGCGGCGACGGCATCGAATGTGACGAGCGCATTCTCGTCGTATTCGATGACGTCACCGCGTTCGCTCCATTCAAAGAACCGCGGGTTCTTTGAAAGGAGCGTGTGTACACTCGGCCGGGACAAGTTTCTTGTCCAAGAATCTCGTCGAAAAAAACGACATGTTTTTTTCGACGAAAATCTCGGCTGTGTGTACGAGGCTACAGAGTAGGTCTAGTGCTAGAATTATTGCTCTTGCTGTAACGATTGCGGTGATACTTCATATGTATGGTTTAAACACCGTTTTCATATGCGGGCGAGAATTACGTATGCGCTCGCTTCTGCGCGCGAGCTCAGCGCGACGGGGCGCTTTAACACTGTCCTTTTAAAAAAAAAAATGGGTCACTTTTATTCCTATTACAAGGAATGTGAACATCCCTTGTAATAGAAATAAAGCATGACAGAACCTCTTAAATGGGAGATCTGGGGTCAAAAAGACCTCAGATCTCATATTTACACAAAAATGCAATACATTTTTTTTTTTTTTATTTCATAAAAATAAAAATCCCCTTTAAGAACATTGGGCATAAGTGACGTTTGACGGTGCTTCCGCCCTCCAATGTTATGGAGCCGAGTGGAGGCCATCTTTCCCTTACTCTGCACCCAGGCAGTAAGGGGAGCAGTCGCGATCGCCTCCACCGCTACCAACGGCTCCAGTAAGCGTCAGGGACGACCAGAACGTGGCGGGAGAGGGGGGGGGGTGATAAAAGAGATCTTGTGGTGAATCTGCCGCAGAGACCACTTTTATCTTAAAGAGAAACGCACACTGTTCCTGAAAATACTGGGGTTATGGCAGCTAGCTGCTACCATAATAACGGTATTTAGCACCAAATTTTGGACGTACAGGTACAGCGATTTCGTGAAATGGTTAAGTCAGCCCTCAAAATTTGTACTTGCCTGCTCGCATTTTGCGAGTACATATTAACTGATTGCGAGTAGCAGAAGAGGCGCCCAATCAAGTGGCTTTCTCCTGTTGTCTCCCAAGTCCCGCCTGTCAAAACGATTGGTTGCTAGCATCCTAACAACCAATCAGGTGCTTGGAGGACCCGGCATTCAGAGGAGGAAGATGTAACTTCCTCCTTCCCGGCTTCCGACCTGCTGACAATGGAAGGGAACAGGAGAGCACTTGCTGTCTGCTCTGGGACACTGCTGAGCTGACTGGTCGGGGGTATGAGGGGACCTGTGTCTGGACACTGCTGATGATTTGAGTGAGCGTCCTTGGGAGAAAGTAAGCAGAGAAATCTGGCACTCAGAGCAGGGGGAGGGGTCAGGGATCACACTGAACAAGTGTAGAGGGAGGACATGCTCTCCCAGGTCCTAGAGCTGTGTACACTGAGCTGTAACATCTCCCCCTCTACAGAGATGTGGAAGGATGGGGGGAGCCATTCATCACCACACCATCCACAGTACCTGTACCATGTCTGCAGTCTCTCTGACACTCTCCTTACCATGTCTGCAGTCTCTCTGACACTCTCCTTACCATGTCTGCAGTCTCTCTGACACTCTCCTTACCATGTCTGCAGTCTCTATGGTCCTCTCCTTACCATGTCTGCAGTCTCTCTGACACTCTCCTTACCATGTCTGCAGTCTCTCTGACACTCTCCTTACCATGTCTGCAGTCTCTATGGTCCTCTCCTTACCATGTCTGCAGTCTCTATCGTCCTCTCTTTACCATGTCTGCAGTCTCTCTGACCCTCTCCTTGCCATGCCTGCAGTCTCTCTGACTCTCTCCTTGCCATGCCTGCAGTCTCTCTGACTCTCTCCTTGCCATGCCTGCAGTCTCTCTGACTCTCTCCTTGCCATGTCTGCAGTCTCTCTGACCCTCTCCTTGCCATGTTTGCAGTCTCTCTGACCCTCTCCTTGCCATGTCTGCAGTCTCTCTGAACCTCTCCTTGCCATGTCTGCAGTAGGGATGAGCTCGGTGTTCGAGTCGAACATACGTCAGCTGTTCGATCGTTCGACGAAGATCGAACGTTTTGGGCCGTTCGCGCCAAATTCGAGTGACGCGAACGGCCCACAATACACTGCGCCATTGCAGTGCAATCCCGGCGCTGTAATTGGCCAAGCATGCACTGTGACCCCGCATGCTTGGCCAATCACAGCGCCGGCAGCGAGGAGAGCCATAATTGGCCACAGGCAGGATGCCTGTGGCCAATTATAGCTCAGGGGGGTTTAGTACACGCCCCACACTATAAAAGGCCACCAGTGCGGCGGCCTTGTGTAGTGTGTTCCGGTTCAGGGAGAGAGAAGAATAGGCAGGGACAGTGTTAGTGATATTTGTTCATTTACCTTGTGTGTAGGGAGAGAGAAGGATAGGCAGGGACAGTGTCAGTGATATTCTGCTAAACCTTGTGTGCAGGGAGAGAGAAGGATAGGCAGGGACAGTGTCAGTGATATTCTGCTAAACCTTGTGTGCGGGGAGAGAGAAGGATAGGCAGGGGACAGTGTCAGTGATATTTTTGCAAAGCCTCCTGCACAGTATACACCTGAAGCTAGCCCTTATTGCTGTGTTTTCCTGTTGCGTAACACAGGCAGGCATCTGCAGCAGTTATAGCAGGCATAGTGTTCTTCCTGCAAAATATACACCTGAAGCTAGCCCTTATTGCTGTGTTTTTCTGTTGTGTAACACAGGCAGGCATCTGCAGCACTTACAGCAGGCGTAGTGTGCTTCCTGCAAAATATACACCTGAAGCTAGGCCTTATTGCTGTGTTTTCCTGTTGTGTAACACAGGCAGGCATCTGCAGCAGTTATAGCAGGTGTAGTGTGCTTCCTGCAAAATATACACCTAAAGCTAGCCCTTATTGCTGTGTTTTCCTGTTGTGTAACACAGGCAGGCATCTGCAGCAGTTATAGCAGGCGTAGTGTGCTTCCTGCAAAATATACACCTGAAGCTAGGCCTTATTGCTGTGTTTTCCTGTTGTGTAACACAGGCAGGCATCTGCAGCAATTATAGCAGGCGTAGTGTGCTTCCTGCAAAATATACACCTGAAGCTAGGCCTTATTGCTGTGTTTTCCTGTTGTGTAACACAGGCAGGCATCTGCAGCACTTACAGCGGGCGTAGTGTGCCTCCTGCACATTATACACCTGAAGCTACCCCTTTATTGCTCGTAGTTTTTTTTTTATTTTGTGTTACACTAACAGGCATCTGCAGCACTTACAGCGGGCGTAGTGTGCTTCTTGCAAAATATACACCAGAAGCTAGCCCTTATTGCTGTGTTTTCCTGTTGTGTAACACAGGCAGGCATCTGCAGCAGTTATAGCAGGCGTAGTGTGCTTCCTGCAAAATATACACCTGAAGCTAGCCCTTATTGCTGTTTTTTCCTGTTGTGTAACACAGGCAGGCATCTGCAGCACTTACAGCAGGCGTAGTGTGCCTCCTGCAAAATATAAACCTGAAGCTAGGCCTTATTGCTGTGTTTTCCTGTTGTGTAACACAGGCAGGCATCTGCAGCACTTACAGCAGGCGTAGTGTGCCTCCTGCAAAATATACACCTGAAGCTAGGCCTTATTGCTGTGTTTTCCTGTTGTGTAACACAGGCAGGCATCTGCAGCACTTACAGTGGGCGTAGTGTGCCTGCTGCACATTATACACCTGAAGCTACCCCTTATTGCTCGTAGTTTTTTTTCTTTTGTGTTACACTAACAGGCATCTGCAGCACTTACAGCGGGCGTAGTGTGCTTCTTGCAAAATATACACCAGAAGCTAGCCCTTATTGCTGTGTTTTCCTGTTGTGTAACACAGGCAGGCATCTGCAGCACTTACAGCAGGCGTAGTGTGCTTCTTGCAAAATATACACCTGAAGCTACCCCTTATTGCTGGTTTTCCCATCTCCCTGCAGGCCTTTAGAATGTCTGGAAGGCAAACAAGGAGAGGCAGACAGTCAGGAGCCAATAAAAGAGGGCAAGCAGGCTCTGTGTCTAGAGACAACAGTGCTGGTCGTGGACGCGGTGCATCGTCATCAGTACGTGGCCATGGGACACGCTTGTCCTTATTTTTGGCAGCTGGACGTGTTGAGCCGCATCATGCCGAAGACTTGGTAGAGTGGATGACCAAGCCCTCCTCATCCTCCTCATCCTCTCTCACCCAAGTTTAGGGTACTGGCAAAGCAGCTGCCAAAGCATCCTCAATGTCATCATCAGTCACTCCTTCCCTAGACCCACCGTGTCCTCCTGAGGAGTCCCCCGAACTGTTTGAGCACAGTGTTGGGTACATGCTCCAGAAGGATGACCAGCGTTTCGAAGGGTCTGAAGATGATACCTAGCTAGAGGAAGGCAGTAGCGTGAGAGCAGAGAGAGGGGATGCTCAAGAAGGACACCAATCTGGCAGTCATGTTTCAGCAGCTGCAGCATACTGCCAGATTGGTTCCAGTGATGAGGAGGGAGGGGATGATGAGGTCACTGACTCCACGTGGGTGCCTGATAGGAGAGAGGAGGAGGATGAGGAGGAGGCACATCTCCAACGACGCAGGATGCCCTCCAGGGGCCAGCGTAAGGGCAGCACACCGACTGAATCACACCTTAGAGCAACGCCTGTGCAGGGCGCTGCCTCTGCCCGTTATTCCAAAAGTTCTTTGGTGTGGGCCTTTTTTGAGTCGAGTGCATCAGATAGCACCGCTGCTGTTTGCAACATATGTCTCAAGCGTATCTCGCGTGGCCAAAACATCAGCCGCTTGGGCACCACATGCTTGACCAGACATATGTTGACCTGCCATGCAGCTCGTTGGCAAGCCTACCTTAAAGACCCACACCAAAGAACAAAGCGGACCTCTCCTTGCTCCGCATCAGCTGGGATCTCCAACCCCACTATACCTTCAGTCCTCTCTGAAACCTGCACTGAGAGGAATGAAGGTGTAGAATTAGGTGTGTCACAGCCAAGTACTTGCGGGCACTCTGCTAGCAGTACACCGACGTCCGATTCTAGCAGGCAAATTTCCCTGCCCCAGCTGCTGGACCGTCAAAAGAAGTTCACTCCCAACCATCCACATGCCCAGCGGTTGAATGCTAGCTTGGCTAAATTGCTAGCACTTCAACTGCTGCCTTTTCAGTTGGTAGACTCGGCCCCCTTCCGTGAGTTTGTGCAATGGGCGGTTCCTCAGTGGCAGGTTCCCAAACGCCACTTTTTCTCACGGAAGGCGATTCCGGCTCTCTACCGGCATGTGGAAGGCAATGTCCATGCCTCGCTGGACAGGGCGGTCAGCGGAAGGTGCATATTACCGCTGACTCATGGTCCAGCAGGCATGGACAGGGACGTTGCCTTTCTTTCACGGCCCATTGGGTCACTCTTTTGGCAGCTGGGAAGGATGCAATACAAGGTGCAGTAGTGTTGCAGGTTGTTCCGCCGCCACGCCTCCAAAATGCTACTACTGGTTGTGACACACCTCTCTCCTCCACCCCCTCCTCTTCTTCTTCCTCCATGGCCTCTTCCTGTGCTTTGTCCTCGGAACCAGCGGTGCTCCGTAGGCGCTCAAGGGGCTACGCAAGTACGCAGGCAAAAAGATGCCATGGCGTGCTTGCGCTGGTGTGTTTGGGGGACAGGAGCCACACTGGGGCAGAGATTCTGTCAGCTCTGCAGGGGCAGGCCGAGAGCTGGTTGACGCCACGCCAGCTTAAGGCAGGAATGGTGGTTTGCGACAATGGCACCAACCTCCTCTCCGCCCTCCGACAGGGACAACTGACCCATGTGCCCTGTGTGGCTCACGTCCTTAACCTGGTGGTGCAGCGGTTCTTGGACAGGTACCCGGGCTTACAGGATGTCCTGAGGCAGGCCAGGAAAGTCTGTGTGCATTTCCGCAGATCATATAATGCCAGTGCTCAGCTGGCTGAGCTGCAAAAGGAGTTGAACCTGCCCAAGAACCGCCTTATATGTGACATGCCCACCAGGTGGAACTCAACGTTGGCCATGCTGCAGCGGCTGCACACACAGCAGAGGGCCATCAATGAGTACCTGTGCGACTACGGCACCAGGACAGGGTCAGGGGAGCTCGGGTTTTTTTCACCACGCCAGTGGGGTATGATCAGGGATGCATGCACTGTCCTGGCACCATTTGAGGAGGCCACGAGGATGGTGAGCAGTGACAGTGCATGCATCAGTGACACTGTACCTCTTGTCCACCTGTTGGAGCATACGCTGCAAGGAATAATGGACAGGGCACTTGAGGCAGAACAGAGGCAGGAAGAGGAGGACTTCCTTGCCTCTCAAGGCCCCCTTTACCCAGACAGTGTTCCTTCTGTCCCACCCATCCCACAGGAAGAGGACGAGCAGGAGGAGGAGGATTGTGTCAGCATGGAGGTGGAGCCTGGCACTCAGCATCAACAGCAGCAGTCTTTTAGGGATGATTTACAGTCCCAAGAAACACGTGGACTTGTACGTGGCTGGGAGGAGGTGGCTGCGGATCATGTCATCCTTAGTGACCCAGAGGACTCTGCCTCAGCTAACCTACACTGCATGGCCTCCCTGATCCTGCAAAGTCTGCAGGAGGATTTTCGTATTCTTCGGATCAAGGAGAGGGACCATTACTGGCTGGCCACTCTCCTTGATCCACGGTACAAGGGTAAGGTTGCGGACCTTATCTTACCGTCGCAGAGGGAGCAGAGGATGAGACAACTCCGGGAGGCCTTGCAGAAAGGTCTGTGCAACGCGTTCCCAGAGACTGGGAGGTTACAAACTCCTGGTCCTGGACAACGAGTTGCTGAGGCTTCGGTCAGTCAAAGAAGAAGCGGTGGGGAAGGTGGCCGTCTGACCGATGCGTTCAGACAATTCTTTAGTCCGCAGCCCCAAGGTATGATCGGTTCCAGCAACCATCGCCAGCGTCTGATATACATGGTGCAGGAATACCTAGGGGCAAGGTCAGACTTGGACACCTTTCCCACCGAAAATCCTCTGGCTTACTGGGTCTTGAGGATGGATCACTGGCCAGAGCTTGCACAGTATGCAATTGAGCTACTGGCCTGTCCTGCATCCAGCGTTCTTTCGGAACGCACATTCAGTGCTGCTGGAGGATTTGTCACGGATCACTCTCGGTTGATCGACTGACCTTCATAAAGATGAACCAGTCTTGGATCACCACCAGCTACCAAGCACCTGAAGCTGATATAACAGATCAATTTATTTTCAAATGTCACATCCCTTCAAGACTGATGCTGATGCTGAGTGACTGTCCTGTTATGTTGACTGACTATCCTCCTCCTCCTCAATGATCTGATTCATGATGATAGCTTGGAAGAACATTTTGGTTTCTGGGTGCCGCCACCAGTGGCTAAGGCCCAATTTTTCAGCCCCTGTTTAACAGGGGCATGTAATTACAATTTTTGATGCAATTCTTTGCAACAGGGCTCATTGCTGTGCTCCAAGTACAGTATCTGTGAGTGGTTGCAGTGTTGTGGCACCAGTGCCTAAGGCCCAATTTTTCTGCCCCTGTTTAACAGGGGCGTGTAATTACAATTTTTGATGCAATACTTTGCAACAGGGCTCATTGCTGTGCTCCAAGTACAGTATCTGTGAGGGGTTGCAGTGTTGTGGCACCAGTGGCTAAGGCCCAATTTTTCAGCCCCTGTTCTACAGGGGCATGTAATTACAATTATTGATCTAATAATTCACAGCAGGGCTCATTCCTGCGCCCACCAAGAGTAACTGTGAGGGCTTACAGTGTTGTGGCACCAGCACCACCACCAAAGGCCCAATTTTTCCATCCACTGTTCAACAATAGCATGTAAATACAATTCCTGATATAATAGTTCACAGCAGGGCGTTCCAGCGCCCACCAAGAGTAACTGTGAGGGCTCACAGTGTTGTGGCAACACCAACATGTAAGGGGCAAATTTCAGCAGAGTATATACGGCAGGCCCCTACTTTCAAACATCCAACTTACAAACGACTCCTGCTTGCAAACGGAAGGAGACAACAGGAAGTGAGAGGAAATCTACCCCTAGGAAGGGAAATTCTCTCCTGTAAGAGTTAATATTGGAAAAAGGTGTCTCCTCTCTACTGATGCTTTATCACCAATCCTTGTTTCAATAAAAACCCCACTTTTCAAAAACAGTTGTCATTGGGACGGAAAGTGAGGTGAAATGTTCTGAACAGGGGCACAGACAGCAAAACAAATGTTACAGGGGTGATAACCCTTCCCTATGTTTTCCAAAAAGCTTAAAAATATATTTTTTGGCTGGAGCTACACTTAAACAATGTACCTGTTCAAAATTAAAAAACTGATTCTACTTAAGAACAAACCTACCGTCCCTGTCTTGTTTGCACCGCCTGTATACTGCTGTTCAGAGTATATAGGGCCTTTTTTATTTTGTGTGCGGGGTTCCCCTTAATATCCATACAAGACCCAAAGGGGCTGGTAATGGGCTGGGGTAGGGGGGGGGGTGATGGGGTAGCTATGCCATTTTTCTCAAAGATTTTCATCCATATTACCGGGACCAGACATTACATTAAAGCCGCAATAACAATGCATATTAGTCGTTATAATTAGCACTTTAGATTTCAAACATTCGCGTCCATTGTATTTAATAGGGTTCTAACGTTCGCACGAACTTTCGGTCCGTTCGAAGGTTCTGGTGTGAACCGAACGGGGGGGTGTTCGGCTCATCCCTAGTCTGCAGTCTCTCTGGCCCTCTCTTTACCATGTCTGCAGTCTCTGTGACACTCTCCTTACCATGTCTGCAGTCTCTATGGTCCTCTCCTTACCATGTCTACAGTCTCTATGGTCCTCTCCTTACCATGTCTGCAGTCTCTGTGACCCTCTCCTTGCCATGACTGCAGTCTCTCTGAATCTCTCCTTGCCATGTCTGCAGTCTCTCTGGCCCTCTCCTTGCCATGTCTGCAGTCTCTCTGGCCCTCTCCTTGCCATGTCTGCAGTCTCTCTGAATCTCTCCTTGCCATGTCTGCAGTCTCTCTGGCCCTCTCCTTGCCATGTCTGCAGTCTCTCTAAACCTCTCATTGCCATGTCTGCAGTATCTCTGGCCCTCTCCTTGCCATGTCTGCAGTCTCTCTGAATCTCTCCTTGCCATGTCTGCAGTCTCTCTGGCCCTCTCCTTGCCATGTCTGCAGTCTCTATGGTCCTCTCCTTACCATGTCTGCAGTCTCTCTGACCCTCTCCTGTAGTATGTCTGCAGTTTTTCTGACCCTCTCCTGTAGTATTTCTACAGGGGGCACGGAAATGTTTGCCCAGGGTCCAATTAACATTAGACGACCCTGCATACCATGTATTATCTGAATAAAATATGATAATTTACAAGGGCCGTGTTTAGGGGCGGGGTTGGGTGGGGCAACTTGTGGCGAGTAACTCTTAAGGCCTGGCTAGTAGCTCAGGACTTGAAATTTTGAGTCCTGGGTTAAGTGATAGAGACAGAATATCAACCAAAAAATCAGAAAAAAACACATGATACAAATGTTATAAATTAAGTTGCAGTTCAGTGAGTAAAATAAGTATTTGATCCCCTACCAACCAACAATAATTCTGGCTCCCACAGACTGGCTACATTATGTGCTCATGTGGTACACAGATTAGTCCTGTCAATTTAAGAAGGTGCTCCTAACGACAACTTATGTGTATAAAAGACACCTGTCCACAGAATTTCTTTCTTCCATTCAAACCTCGCCATCATGGGCAAGACCAAAGAGCTACCAAAGGACGTCAGGGACAAGATTGTAGACCTGCACAAGGCTGGAATGGGCTACAAGACCATCAGCAAGAAGCTTTGTGAGAAGGATGCAACTGTTGGAGCGATTATTCGCAAATGGAAGTAATAAAAAATTACCATCAATCGCCCTCGGTCTGGAGCTCCATGCAAGATTTCGCCTTATGGAGTAAGGATGATCATGAGAAAAGTGAGGGATCAGCCCAGACCTACACCAGAGGAGCTTGTGAATGGCCTCAAGGCAGTTGGGACCACAGTCACCAAACAAACCATTGATAACACAATACGCCGCCATCCCTATCTCCGCCGGGACTGATCTTCCCCTGGAACTCATTCCCTAAAGATGGGCCCCCTTCAACCGGGCAGCCTGGGATCCTTCTCTGAAGCATAGGCCCTCAATAGGAGAGGTGGGCCTACTATGCAGCAGCAGAGCCCCGGGCTAAAGGTGCCCGAGATCAAACACACGCATCCCGTGCCATGAGGGCCACGAGATGTGCTCACTGGACTAGAGGTCCCCCAAACTGCTTGGGGTCCCCCTGGAATTGCCTCACGCCAAATGGCGTCTGCCCCTTTTGTACCCTCTCCCACCAGAAGACACCCAAGGTGCTGTGATACCCCCGTGATTCAACCTGTGCCAGCGGTGACAGTGACAGTGCCACCTGCAGGCAAAGGAGAATAACACTGCCGGGCAGTATCACACAGAGCAGAGCAGAGCAGAGCAAACAATTTGAACTATCTTTGGTCTGAGCCCAAGTACTGGCTCAGACTCCCCCTAAATTTACACATATAGCGTCCCATATATTGGGATGGGCGCTAAATGTGCAAACCTGGTAACCAACTACAAGGAAACGTCTTACCTCTGTGCTTGTCAACAAGGGTTTCTCCACCAAGTACTAAGTCCTGAGCTTGAAGCATTATTACGTCACTTCCAGTTTAGAAGATTCTCATCCGTGGAACGCAAGGCGTCCCGAACATATTGGCAATTGTATTGTACTGACCCTTTAGCACTATTGTGCATTTTTTAACATTTATTTTAATAAATATACATTTATGGATTTACACTATGAGATGCCTTTCTGTCCATTCATCCCTATGTGAGTGTACCCAGTGACCAGACCTGACGAGGAGGAGAAGACACTGGATAAGGATCAGAAGCAGCTTTAGTGTGGTGCCTTCTAGTCCTGTAGGGATTTCGTTTTCTGGTGAGTGCGGATCTGAGGGTGGAGCATGTGTGGAGTTTACCCATCTTTCACCAGTGATTTACACTGCACCATTTGCCCAAGCACAAGTCACTTTGGATTAGGATCACCTACTGTATATGGATTCATGAACCGTGTTTTTCGTTTTTTGTATTTTTCTTTTTTTGATATATTGATTGATTTCCGGTTTCAGGTATGGATATTTTTGCACATCAAGCACGTTGAGCACTTTATTTTTCATACGTTTCATACAATATATTGTGGACTATTAATTTGCACATGAAATCACGGACTCTCTTTTGATATTTGTTTTTATATATTTTCATGCAGTCTTTATTTATATCGGCTTTTTCATATGTTTGTTTGCGCATTTAAGCACAATTAATTTATTACTGTGCACCTCATAGAGTTGGAGATTTTTATATACACATTATATGATTTAAAGAGACAGTACACAAATTTATTTTTTCACATTTATACTTTTTGTTTTTATGAACATTTTACATCAGAATTTGGCAGCGTCATCTTTTACCTCTCTCCCTACACATTAGTCATGTTTTGCTTGGGGATCAAATATTTATTTTTCTCAATGAACTGCAACTCAATTTATAACATTTGTATCATGTGTTTTTTTCTGGATTTTTGGTTGATATTCTGTCTCTATAGTTTAAAATACACCTATGATAAAAATGATAGACCCTTCAAATATTTGTAAGTGGGCAAACTTATAAAATCTTTAGGGGATCACGTAATCATTTTCCTCACTGTATTTCATTAAAAGTGCAGAGCTAAATCGAATACCCTCAACAGATCTGCAAGTAAAAAACAATAACTGCATAAGGAAATTCAAATATTTTCATACAAAGGAACTGTACAGTTGACAAGATTTGCTTAGAGAAAAACATTGGCTAAAGCAGATTTCATTGTTTTCTGTGAAGCTGTTTCTATTACCCTACTGCTGTTTAACTCCAAGATGGAGACATTTCTTTCCTTCCATGTCTAACATACAAATAGCAGGCTAATCTCAGTTTTCCAGCTGAGCTATTGTTGTCAGTGGCCTGGGGTTTTCCTATATTCAAGCACAGATTCTACTAGAGTTGTATTCAACCTCCTATGTGTCCTGCATCATTTGTGGATAGATTTTTCTATAATTTTATCAGCTTAATATGCTGGTTAGCTCAACTAAAAATCTATTTCTGTCACAACAATGCTTAGCTATCATGAAATCTCCTGAGCAAAAACACCCAGTAGGAGATCAAACTCTATCTCACAACACTAAGAAATGTAAAATGCAGCTGTTTGTTTAAAAAAAAAAAAGTCACTCTACCAAAAATGATTCTTTTGGGTTGTAAATTCAGCCCATAGGTTAAGATGACCAGATTTTTAAAATGAAATCCGGGGACATTTTTTTTTTACTAGTAATGGCGACAATCAGCGACTCATAGCTGGACTGCGATATTGCGGCGGACAAATCGGACACTAAGTGACACTTTGTGGGAACCAGTGACATTAATATAGTGATCAGTGCTAAAAATATGCACTGTCACTAATAATTTTGACTTAGAAGGGGATAACATCTAGGGCAATTAAAGGGTTAAATGTGTGGCTAACAAATGTTTTCTTACTGTGGAGGAGGTGCTTTTACTAAGGGAAGGCATAGATCCCTGTACCTGCTTTGCAGGAACACAGGATCAATGTCTTCCATACTGACAGAACGGCGATCTGCCTTGTTTACATAGGCATATCACCGTTCTGACTATGTACATAACGATCAGCGGGTACCGGTGGACATCGAGTCCACCGGAGCCGCTGATTGGCTCCCATACCCAGAAATGCAGGATCACATATATACGTGATCCTGAGCAGCGCGACCGCCCTGTAGCAGTAAATCTGATATCAGGCAATCAGCAACTGGTTAACATCATCAGCCATACGATAACTCATAGGCAGCAGGCACTCTATCATGGCTCTGGCTGGCTCTGTTACAGTGTGTCACATAACATGGCTAGGTGCGGTAGAGCGGGGGGGGGGGGAGTGTAATTCATAATTTTTCTTTTTTTTTTATTCTGCATTGACTGTCTTTGAAATTGCCCGGAAACCAGGGATGTCTGGTCACCCTGCCATAGGTACAGCTATCCAGTGTCAGAATGGGAATAAAAAGCCACTTTAGCATATACACATGTGGTGGCTAATTTCAGAATATATGTAGGCTGCATTTTGGTCAGTGAGCCCCCACAGCAAAAAAATTGTGTCAGCCCAGAAATACTCTCAAGTACATCAGCTTTTATGGTATCTGTCCACCCCCATCAAATCCTTCTTTGCATCTATTACCTTTTGTACCACCACCCCCTCCCTTTAGAATGTAAGCTCTATGAGCAGGGCCCTCCTGTACCTTCTGTAATGAACTGTGTGTAATTGTGTTGTCCCCCCTATACATTGTAAAGCGATGCGTAAACTGTTGGCGCTTTATAAATCGTGTATAATAATAATAATAATAATAATATCTGTCAGATATTACTACTGTATGTGTCAGTCCAGGCAGTCATATATCCCTCTGATCACTACTAACCAAATCCAGCCGGCAAAAAAGTGGGGTTTTTAAACTGGCCATATTCATTGCAATATTATGTAGCGGGTATTTGAATTTAGGGGAAGCATCTGGGTGGTAGTGTAACCCAGATGCACTGATTGCAAGGGAATCCAAGACCCTTTTGTGGTTCTTGGAGGACTCTGGTGGTGTGAGGTTCCCTGTGGCCTACAGGTGGTGTTGTCGCCCTGGCCGGAGTTGAACTCACACCGCAAGACTGTGCCTTTTTGTCCTTTCCTGGCGCTGGTGCGGCGGGGCGGGGAACCTGCTGTGACGCAATAGGAGAGGAGATAAAAGGGGCGGACGCCCTGACCTTGGGGTTCAGAGTCGGAGGACGTGGCCGCACCCAGGCACCTTCAGCGCCTAGGTGAAGGTGCGAGAGATGGAGTCCATCTCAGGCACCTTTAGCCTGGGGTGAGGTACTATGGCGGATGCCTGGGGCTCAGTACCTTCGACTGAGTTCCGTGAGGGTGGAGGAATCCGAGGGGGCCCTAACTCTTTGGGTGCCCGTGTCTGAGTTTGTGAGGACTGGTGAGCGGAACTTCTCTGGAGAGTCCCGCATAGCATTGCTGGTGACAGAGAGGCCTCCAGTGACTCCCTTGGACGGATATCCTTCCCCTGACAGGGGCTGTGCTAGCGAAGGTAATTCATGTTCTACCTCATATAGTCAGTGGCAGTGACTATTCACCACTGGTGACACTACAGTGGTTAGCGATACTGTGAAGGATTGTGCCTCGACCTACTCCCATTAATACTGAACTGTTGCAAAGGTCCCAACTTGACTGTGCTGTATGTTT
This sequence comes from Rana muscosa, assembly GCA_029206835.1. Classification (NCBI taxonomy): domain Eukaryota; kingdom Metazoa; phylum Chordata; class Amphibia; order Anura; family Ranidae; genus Rana; species Rana muscosa. The sequence continues at coordinate 526,424,021 of CM055121.1, forward strand.
ATTCGCTGAGAAGAATAAAACTGTGTTGGACCTATTCAGTGTGTGGAACTCTGGTTACTTGGAGCAAAAAGGAGTGAATCTGAGGAAAGGATTTGACCCTAGGACACCTTCACAAAGCCCAATCTTTCTGGCCTTCACCTCTTCACTATGGAGGACATGGGCCGTGGTGTATCACATCCCTCCCCCCAGTACTAACCCCCTAGACAAGACCAACAAGCCAAGAATAAGAAGGGGTGAGAGGGGTGAGGTCGCTACACGTGGGGGCATCGTGTCATGGTGTCTGAATTTGAACTTTGCTGCCTGGAGGAGTTCCGAGTAGGTCGGCCATATTGGCCAACGCGCCACGAGGCAAACCATAGCTGCGTAGTTTGTGGGCGGGGAAAAGGAAAAGCCCATGAACAAGTGCAGAATGTGGGAGGAGTCTGGTCATGTTGACGGACACACGTGGAGATTCCGGCGCAAGTGGGTCAGTGCGCATTGGAGCAGCGAAGATGACTTCAAATACTCCGTGGATTTCAGCTTCTTCTTTCACGGAGATGGACACAGGAATCAGACTAAGGCCCCGGGGCGATTGGCTCTGTACACCTGCAGAGACATAGAGGCCCTCGGTGTTATCTGTCCCAGCTGTTCGGGACTCGTGGTTCAGTTGAAGCCATTCGGGCGATGTGAGGTCTGCAAGGAGTTTCTCTTCGAGGTGGAACCATCCACAGAAAGGCCTCGCACCTTCCACCTCAACTACCTCACAGGTACTGCCACTCCGGAGGGAGAGATCAATGCCATGGCGGGTATTCCTGTGCGCGCTGACCTGGGCGAAGTGACTGCCCAAGCGGAGATTAAAAGAGAAAAATCCGAGGATGCTGCCTCGGTCACCAGCAGCTCCCTGCTCCGACCGCCGAAGAGGAAAGCCGGCCTAGTGATGGCCTCCTGTGGTCATGGAAGAGCTTCGACCGCCGCTTGCCTGGCCTGGATGGATCCGGAGGGAAGAGCCCTGGACATCCCTATTCTTCTGAAGGCCCAGGTGAGCCAGGGGTTGGGACTGTCTGTGTGGTTGGAGGTGTCAGCAGCCCACTGTCGGTGGAGGCCGTTAAGGGGGATGATTCCGTGACTGGGAATTATCTGCCCGCTGAGTGTTATGACACCTCCGACCTGGATTCATTGTCTGACAATGGCGATGATGGGGAGATAGACTAAATCTTCCACCGGAAGGGATGGGACAAGATGAAGTTACCCTCGTCCCGTGTCACAAGGGACCCACCTATGTCCATTGGGGATAGCACACCCCGGGTGGAGGCCTCGGTGCCTAGGGAAGAATCTAGTCCACTGTCTGCAAACCCTCTTCTGGATTCAACTTCTATTTCACCTGCTCCTGTTGCGGGAGTGCAACGCCAGTGACTGCGGGCCCCTATGCCCAAGTCTGCCGAGGTGGTGAACGCACCTCACCATCCGGAAGCGATTGTGTTACCTGGAGAAGGAGACCGTGTCACAATGCCACCTTTGTCAAGGCTGCAGCGTCTCTTTGGCCAGAAGGTTGCCCAAGAGTATGGGTGGGAGTACCCATACCTACCTCGAGAATTGCTATACGAGGTGGAAGTTTTTTTGCCAGAGGTGATACAATACCTTTGTTTGGGACAAGCTCAAAGTACCCCAAGCATGCCGATACCATTCTTGTTCACCAACGGTCACTAAAAAGTTTCAGGACTGTAAGGCTAAGTGGATGCTGGGAAGGCATATCTATGCGGACAGAGTGGTGATTTGTCGCAAGAATGGAGGAAATGTAGAGTATAACATGGAGGCTTTTGACAAGCACTTGAAGCCTGTGTTCCTGCCGCATCCAAAGTTTTACCTTTAGGAGAAAAAGACTCCTGTGTGTTCTTTCTTGCTGCTCATTGCTGAACTTACCGGAGTGCCTTTGCTAGAACACAAGGACTAGTTTTGTTCTGTATTTGGGCGTTCTACTCTTTGGAGAAATGGGAGCTGTTACTGTTTTGTTCTCCCTCCTTCTCCTTACACTTCAAAGAAATCAGTGACTTTGGGGTTTTAGTTAGAGTAGGGCCACAGAGTAAAGTTCATCTGGATTTGATAAGTGTCTTTACCGCAGCATTACCACCAGGTGGCAGTGTTGCGCAACGATAGTTTGTTTTTCTGTACATTATGCAACACTCATTGGAGTGAATGGGTTTCTTCTCGAATAGGCCCATTCGTTCCAAGCAAAACACATATATTATGTTAGAATGTGTGTTTCTTTTTTTCTTCCCTCTGCAGGAGACTCGTCTATCAAGGCTGCTGAGAATGGGGTGGTCCTTAGATAGCCGATAGCCAGGGGGAGGGAGAAATGTGAATATGTGAGATATTTAAAGTATTTTATTACAAAAGTTTATGGTTTTATATTATTGTTTCCCCTTTCCTGTTTTAGGTCCTGGCACAATTCCTGATTGAAATTGTTGAGTTTGGATTATGTAAATGTTGTCTCTGGGTCGAACTTATGTTTCCACTCTCTGGGAGACATGGGTTTGCACGAGACACTGGGGACCAGTGTCAAATCACCAGGGGGAGAGTGTAGCGGGTATTTGAATTTAGGGGAAGCATCTGGATGGTAGTGTAACCCAGATGCACTGATTGCTAGGGAATCCGAGACCCTTTTGTGGTTCTTGGAGGACTCTGGTGGTGTGAGGTTCCCTGTGGCCTACAGGTGGCGTTGTCGCCCTGGCCGGAGTTGAACTCACACCACAAGACTGTGCCTTTTTGTCCTTTCCTGGCGCTGGTGCGGCGGGGCGGGGAACCTGCTGGGACGCAAAAGGAGAGGAGATAAAAGGGGCAGACGCCCTGACCTTGGGGTTCAGAGTCGGAGGACGCGGCCGCACCCAGGCACCTTCAGCTTGGGTGCTGGCGTCTCAGAGTTCTGGGCCCAGGTGCCCTTGACCTGGCCGGAGCGAGAGATGGAGTCCATCTCAGGCACCTTTAGCCTGGGGTGAGGTACTATGGCGGATGCCTGGGGCTCAGTATCTTCGACTGAGTTCCGCGAGGGTGGAGGAATCCGAGGGGGCCCTAACTCTTTGGGTGCCCGTGTCTGAGTTTGTGAGGACTGGTGAGCGGAACTTCTCTGGAGAGTCCGGCGCAGCATTGCTGGTGACAGAGAGGCCTCCAGTGACTCCCTTGGACGGATATCCTTCCCCTGACAGGGGCTGTGCTAGCGAAGGTAATTCATGTTCTACCTCATATAGTCAGTGGCAGTGACTATTCGCCATTGGTGACACCACAGTGGTTAGCGATACTTTAAAGGATTGTGCCTCGACCTACTCCCATTAATACTGAACTGTTGCAAAGGTCCCAACTTGACTGTGCTGTATGTTTATTCGCTGAGAAGAATAAAACTGTGTTGGACCTATTCAGTGTGTGGAACTCTGGTTACTAGGAGCAAAGGGGAGTGAATCTGAGGAAAGGATTTGACCCTAGGACACCTACACAAAGCCCAATCTTTCTGGCCTTCACCTCTTCACTATGGAGGATATGGGCCGTGGTGTATCGCATCCCTCCCCCCAGTACTAACCCCCTAGACAAGACCAACAAGCCGAGAATGAGAAGGGGTGAGAGGGGTGAGGTCGCTACATTATTTTACAATTTCTGTACAATTTTGTTCTAGTTTTACCAATACTATGTAATGTTGGGCCTCATTCACACTGGCAGTGTCAAACCTGTGTCTCTATGTGTTTGGAGGACATTTATAAAAGCATATAAATGCATGTAATGAATTTTCAATGGTGCCATTCACACTGCACGTTTAAGTGTGGTCAGTTTAGTTGTGTTTAGAGAAAATAGAGTTCCGTGAGTCCATGATCCAATTGGACACTTTAGATCACATCTAAATGTAGCTAAACCTGCTTTAAAGCAGGAACATATAAACACAGGAAAAGTTATCTGGGAAGCATATACAGTAAGTTGTTTAGGCTTCCCAGATGATTTCTCCTGTGAGCCTAAACATTCTTTTCAATTGGCATCCAACCAGTGAGGCCCTTGTACTACCTAGTTGTGTTTCAAAGATTCAACAGAGACAAACTGAACAGTAATTCAACTGTATTATGTGTGGTCAGCTTTAGAGTTAGGAAAAATTACAGGGAACTCTCTAGCACAATGATGGCAAACCTTGGCACCCCAGATGTTTTGGAACTACATTTCCCATGATCCTCATGCACTCTGAAGTGTAGTTGAGCATCATGGAAAATGTAGTTTCAAAACATCTGGGGTGCCAAGGTTCTCCATCACTGGACTAGCACATAGAGAGGCCTAATGCCGCGTACACACGATAGTTTTTTCTGATGAAAAAAGACCGATGGACTTTTTTCATCGGACAAACCGATCGTGTATGGGCCCCATCTGTCTTTTTTCCATCCATAAAAAAATAGAACATGTTTTAAATGTATGCAATGGAAAAAAAAACGATAGCAAATTCCGATCGTGTGGAACTCCATAGGAGAAAAAACCCACGCATGCTCAGAATCAAGTCAAGTCGACGCATGCTCAGAAGCATTGAACTTCATTTTTCTCGGCTCGTCGGAGTGTTTTACGTCACAGCGTTTGGGACAGTCGGAATTTTGACTGATGGTTTGTAGGTAAGACTGATGAAAGTCAGCTTCATCGGAATTCCGATGGTAAAATCCATCGGATTTTATTCCATCGGAAATCCGATTGTGTGTACAGGGCTTAAGAGTAACTGGAAGGCCCCATCAATTAACCTGACAGTCTGACCACTCAACTATCCAATGGGATTAAAGTCTAGCAGAAGCTAGAGCACCCATGGCCATACCACAGAGCAGACCTTTCTGTCTATTTTAGAACTTTCCAGTGAAAGTCAGAAGAAGGTAGGTGAGTTTAATTGACAAATACCCCTGCACCCCCAATCCCCATTAGAAATTTTAGAATAGATTTTTTAAATTATGCTCACCCTATTAAACAATGCATTTGGAAATGGGTTCATTTATGTGTTAGCTTGACTTGTGCCTTTACCAGAGAATTTGTAATATTTAAAGTTTTATTTTTTTAACAATTAAAGTTTTACTAAACCCACAACATTAAAATCAGGGTGTATATGCAGTAAAGCATGCTTGTTATACTTACTGTGGAACCTAAGGTTAATCCTCCGCATTGTGTAAAAAGACAGTTTGATCCTGTTTTCTCTGATCCACCCCTTCTTTTACTATCCCCAAACCATCGCCTGACAGTACAGAGCCTTGGGGACACTCTGCACATGCTCAGTTTGGTGTGTATTGCTAGAGGTTTTTCTTTTTTTTTCTTGGGAGGGTGCATTTGATCAGCCTAGGGCCAATCAGCACTGTCTAGACGGAGGGTCAGGGGACATGCAGCCTCATAGGACAGTCAGAGGAGAATGAAAACCCCTCCTACAAGCTTTAATCAGACTCTGATAGAAATCACAAGACTGCTATATACTGCTGATGAGAAAAAGTATTTAGCAGTTTTTATCTACTAAAATAATTGCATTTTCATGTATGTGTACTGTGGGAGACCAGATATACTGAATGCAGGGTCCTGTGTTTTAGTAAAACTTAATATCTTCCCCTCCATTTTTAAAGTTTGTATTGGCATTCATTTTAGAATAACCCTTAGTCGAGTTATCTAGGGCCTTTCGCCTTCCTATTGAGCACTGACTTTCATGTGTGTTCAACATGTATAAGGAGACCCAGCAAATACCTTTAGCATGCCAAAGCTGGATTAAAGATTGTGACCCAAATATCAACCATCCTCTACTTTTCATCAAGAGAAGATACCTTGCAAAGCTTCAGACATGTTTGCAGAGGCTGGCTTTGTTCAACCTCATCAGGAAGGAAAGGTTTTACTATGCCAGCATCAGTTTATTCCAGTATAGCTGAACATTTCTAACTTGCATTATTCCTGCAGCACATTTATTCAACAGGCTTGACACTTCAACAGCTTTTGCTAACATAGTCAATATAGTTGAGGCTTTTCCATTCTGCAATTTATAAAAGCAAATTATAGAGTACAGAGTCATTCCGCCTTGATAGCTTGTTATAAAGTCATGTGACAATGGCCTGGGCCTGCATCATTTCCATGTACAAAAAGTAGGGGTATCAGGATTCGATTTATGACCAATCATTGTATAATAAGCATAGATTATTAAACATTATTCTATATTACATATGTTTTCGGATCAAATCGTTTCGTCTTTTCCATAATTGCATACACATTTTCCTGTACCATATCTTTACCAATCATAAACAGGTCAGTTCTGTTCTTCATAAGGCACTCAGCCTATTAAATGGCAATACATGGAGTAGACTGTATCCATTATTTTAACTTGTTCAGTCCCTTGCCCATCAGACAAGCAAATACTGTCATCACCATCTTTGGTTTCACCTCTACTAGGTCATCAGGCAGAGCATATATCCGGGCTCCTATTTTTCTGGCAATGGAAATAGCATACCTTATAATGGAATAATTAAAAAATAGGTTAGAATTTGTGATGTATTGTGAAAAGATACATGGGGCTGCATCATAAAATAGTGTGAAACATAAATGTCAAACAGGTTATCTTCATTCACCATACACAATCCTCAGCAATCATCAACATTAAAATGTGTAGCAAATAATGTTTTTATGAGCTGCAACCGAGCGAAGGGCTACAATCAACCACCCAAAACTGATGTTTAGATTTTTGGCTGTAGAGTTAAACTAAAAAATCATTTGGAAATGACAGATGAAAAGTCTAAAAAATTGCCAAATATATAACAACAAGACCCACAACACAGCAGAAGTATCCACTTGGGACGAGAAGTCAGATGTCAGAATATATAAGTGACAATCCCTCCACCAGCAGGCAAAATGCTTGCTTATCGCAACAGATGGACCATGAACTAACAGGAGGTCAATTACGCATGTCCGCGATTGGGGAAAATTAAGAGATCACCGGCAATCCAGATAATCCGAGGGACCCAATGGACATGTAGATACAAACAAAATGACAATGTAACGTGTACAGGGGATGGGGGGAGCTACGTTGTGGACATCACTAGCTGTCATCCACCTGTAGATGGAGCTGGATTGTACAGTTATTGTCTCAGCTCGTACCTAGAGTCTTTTATTCATGAATACCATGTGAGTGTGCTACCTTTTAATACAATAGTCTTAAACAGCAGAGATCACTTAGATTTTGTTTGTATCTACATGTCCATTGGGTCCGTCGGAGGATCTGAATTGCAGGTGATCTCTTCATTTTCCCCAGCAGGAACATGCGCAATTTACCTCCTGGTAGTTCAGGGGTCCATCTGTTGCGGTAAGCGAGCATTTTGCCTGCTGGTGGAGGGATTGTCACATACTGTATATTCTGACATCGGACTTTCTTCCCACGTGGATACTTCTGCTGTGTTCTGGGTCTTGTGGTTCTACATTGGACATTTTTTGGGGACTTTTATGATAATCTATAATTTCCAAATGATTTCTTAGTCAATAATGCGCTGCACTTATTTTTACTACTGTATTTAGAGGTGATCTGGATTATCCTTAGTGTTCAGCTTGCAATACTAGTTATCCTTTAGCTTTATAGTTTGCGTTGATTGCATTTTATAAATATTGTAGAGTTAAACTACCCAAGAATTTCTCATATATTTCAAGGACGGTGATTGTGAAATGTCTGTGCCTTACTTCACCCACTCTTCCCTGTGGGATTTTTGAATGCATTCTACACAATAAAAAAACACACAGCAGGAGCAGCAGGAACATCAAAATCTCCAACAACTTCTTTGTTGTGACTCACCAATGAACTCCCCCAGCAATGTAAGAACACTGTAGTGTTTACTAGTACTCCAAAGAAAGCTGAGTAGTGAATGCTACACAAAGAGTGTTGTATGCATGTACATCTTCCTACTGAATGCTGATATATAGGGTTGTAAAGTTTCATGTTTTTTCACCTTAATGCATTCTATGCATTAAGGTGAAAAAACACCTGGCAATGACGACCCCCCCCCCAGCCCCCTCGTTTTACTTACCTGAGCCTGTTCACCTGCTGTGCGCGTCCCCTCCGTCCTCTTCTCTACGGAGTCTGGCCGTTGATTGGCTAGATTGGATGGATTGATAGCAGCGCAGCCATTGGCTCGCGCTGCTGTCAATCACATCCAATGACGCGGTGCACCGGGGGACGGGGCCGAGTAATACAGTCAGCGGCTGTAGCCGCCGGCTGAATCAAGGGAGCGAGCCCGCAAACTAACTCCCTTGGGAGATCACTTCCCATGAAGGGGGTTAGCTCTTGTGGGGTGGAGCCGAGACAGCTGCCGAGGGACCCCAGAAGACCAGGATCGGGGCCACTCTGTGCAAAACGAACTGCACAGTGGAGGTAAGTATAACATGTTTGTTGTTTAACCACTTAGCAACCACCTGCCGACAAATAAGGTCGACAAGGTGGTTGCTTAACTCTGGGAGGACGTTATATAACGTTCTCCCAGAAACGCGCTCCCGCGCGCCCCCTGGGGCGCGCACACGGGAAACTCCGTGACCGCCGGGTCCAGACGCATCACGAATCGCGGTAAATCGCCGCTGATAGCGGCCGTTTACCACGTGATCGCTCTGGCAAATGACGGAGCAATCACTTGTAAACAGACCGGCGTCATGTGATGACGTCGGTTCCTCTCTCCCCTCTCTGTACCGATCGGTACATTGTGAGAGGAGAGGGGAGGGAGCAGATCAAGGCAGCAGCTCTGTGGGCTGGATCTGTGACAATTGCAGTCACAGATCCAGCCATCCATCCATCCCTGCTCAGCCATCCCTGGTGCAATACCCTGCCAATACTCTGCAAAATACCCTGCGCAATACTTTGCAAAATACTCTGCAATACTCTGCAATACCCTGGTGCAATACTCTGCAATACCCGGTGCAATACTCTGCAATACCCTGCGCAATACTCTGCAATACCCTGCACAATACCCTGCAAAATACTCTGCAATACCCTGCGCAATACTCTGCAATACCCTGCACAATACTCTGCAATACCCTGCGCAATACCCTGCAAAATACTCTGCAATACCCTGCGCAATACTCTGCAATACTCTGCAATACCCTGTGCAATACTCTGCAATACCCTGCGCAATACCCTGCAAAATACTCTGCAATACCCTGCGCAATACTCTGCAATACCCTGCGCAATACTCTGCAATACCCTGCGCAATACTCTGCAATACCCTGCAATACCCTGCGCGATACTCTGCAATACCCTGTGCAATACTCTGCAATACTCTGCAATACCCTGCGCAATACTCTGCAATACCCTGCGCAATACTCTGCAATACTCTGCAATACCCTGTGCAATACCCCCTGTGCAATACCCCGTGCAATACCCTGCCATACTCCGCAATACCCTGCCATACTCCGCAATGCCCTGCAATACTCCGCAATACCCAGCAATGCCCGGCAATACTCCGCAATGCCCGGCAATACTCCGCAATGCCCGGCAATACTCTGCAATAACCACTTCCCGCCCGCCCGCCGGCCGTCATATGACTTCCTTGACTTTGTGCGGGGATATCTGAATGATGGGTGCCGCTACAGGCATCATTCAGATATTAGCTTTTTCAGCCGGCGATTCCCTACACCATAAGAACAATCATAGCGGCTGTTCCGCCGCTTGATCATTCTTACGGGAGGCGAGAGGGGATGTCCCCCCCCCCGCCGCCCTCCGGTGCTTCTACCGACTCACCGCTACGATCAAAGCCAGGATTGTTGTTTTTTTTTGGTTTTTTTTCAGGCTTCCCAGCCTAGAGGTGAGATGTGGGGTCTTATTGACCCCATATCTCACTGTAAAGAGGACCTGTCATGCCATATTCCTATTACAAGGGATGTTTACGTTCCTTGTAATAGGTATAAAAGTGATCAAAAAAAATTTTGGGGCGGAAAAACATGTCAAACTAAAATAAATAAAGTAAAATGAACAATAAAAAATTATATATTTTTTTAAAGCGCCCCTGTTCCCGTGAGCTCGCATACAGAAGCGAACGCATACGTAAGTCCCGCCCACATATGAAAACGGTTTTCAAACCACACATGTGAGGTATCTCTGCGAACGTTTGAGCGAGTGCAATAATTTTGTCCCTAGACCTCCTCTGTAACTCAAAACATGTAACCAGTAAAAATATTTAAAGCGTCGCCTATGGGGATTTTTTAAGTAGCGAAGTTTGGCGCCATTCCACGAGTGTGCGCAATTTTTAAGGGTGACATGTTAGGTATCTATTTACTCGGCGTAACTTCATCTTTCACATTATGCAAAAACATTGGGCTAACTTTACTGTTTTTTTTTTAAGCACAAAACATTTTTTTTTCCGTAAAAAACGCGTTAAAAAAATTGCTGCGCAAATACCGTGCAAGATAAAAAGTTGCAATGACCACCATTATATTCTTTAAGGTCTTTGCTAAAAAAACATATATAATGTTTTGGGGTTCTATGTAATTTTCTAGCAAACAAATGATGATTTTTACATGTAGGAGAGAAATATCAGAATTGGCCTGGGTGCTCCAGAACGCCTGAAGGTACTCCCTGCATGTTGGGCCTCTGTATGTGGCCACGCTGTGTAAAAGTCTCACACATGTGGTATCGCCATACTCGGGAGTAATAGCAGAATGTGTTTTGGGGTGTAATTTGTGGAATGCATATGCTGTGTGTGAGAAATAACCTGCTAATATGACAATTTTGTGGAAAAAAAAAAAAAGAGAAAAAAAAAAATCTTGATTTTGCAAAGAATTGTGGGAAAAAATGACAACTTCAAAAAACTCACAATGCCTCTTTCTGAATACCTTGAAATGTCTTCTTTCCAAAAAGGGGTCATTTGGGGGGTATTTGTACTTTTCTGGCATGCTAGGGTCTCAAGAATTGAGATAGGCCGTCAGTACTTCAGGTGTGATCAATTTTCAGATATTGGCACCATAGCTTGTGGACTCTATAACTTTCACAAAGACCAAATAATATGCACCAATTTGTACTTATTTTTACCAAAGATATGTAGCAGTATAAATTTTGGCCAAAATTTATGAAGAAAAAATTGTAATTTGCAAAATTTTATAACAGAAACGAAAAAAAAAATCATTTTTTTACAGAATTTTCAGTCTTTTTTCTCTTATAGCGCAAAAAATAAAAAACCCAACAGTGATTAAAAAAATACCACCAAAAGAAAGCTCTATTTGTGTGAAAAAAAGGACAAAAAAATCATATGGGTACAGTGTTGTATGACTGAGTAATTGTCATTCAAAATGTGAGAGCACCGAAAGCTGAAAATTGGTCTGGTTATTAACCACTTGGCAAACACCTGCCGACAAATAACGTCGACAAGGTGGTTGCTTAACTCTGGGAGGACGTTATATAACGTCCTCCCAGAATCGCGCTCCCTTATTGACCCCATATCTCACTGTAAAGAGGACCTGTCATGCCATATTCCTATTACAAGGGATGTTTACGTTCCTTGTAATAGGTATAAAAGTGATCAAAAAAATTTTTGGGGCGGAAAAGCATGTCAAACTAAAATAAATAAAGTAAAATGAACAATAAAAAAAATTTTTTTTTTTAAAGCGCCCCTGTCCCCGTGAGCTCGCATACAGAAGCGAACGCATATGTAAGTCCCGCCCACATATGAAAACGGTTTTCAAACCACACATGTGAGGTATCTCTGCGAACGTTAGAGCGAGAGCAATAATTTTGTCCCTAGACCTCCTCTGTAACTCAAAACATGTAACCAGTAAAAATATTTAAAGCGTCGCCTATGGGGATTTTTTAAGTAGCGAAGTTTGGCGCCATTCCACGAGTGTGTGCAATTTTTAAGGGTGACATGTTAGGTATCTATTTACTCGGCGTAACTTCATCTTTCACATTATGCAAAAACATTGGGCTAACTTTACTGTTTTTTTTTTAAGCACAAAACATTTTTTTTTCCGTAAAAAACGCGTTAAAAAAATTGCTGCGCAAATATCGTGCGAGATAAAAAGTTGCAACAACCACCATTATATTCTCTAAGGTCTTTGCTAAAAAAACATATATAATGTTTTGGGGTTCTATGTAATTTTCTAGCAAACAAATGATGATTTTTACATGTAGGAGAGAAATGTCAGAATTGGCCTGGGTGCTCCAGAATGCCTGAAGGTACTCCCTGCATGTTGGGCCTCTGTATGTGGCCACGCTGTGTAAAAGTCTCACACATGTGGTATCGCCATACTCGGGAGTAATAGCAGAATGTGTTTTGGGGTGTAATCTGTGGAATGCATATGCTGTGTGTGAGAAATAACCTGCTAATATGACAATTTTGTGAAAAAAAAAAGAGAAAAAAAAATTCTTCATTTTGCAAAGAATTGTGGGAAAAAATTACAACTTCAAAAAACTCACAATGCCTCTTTCTGAATACCTTGGAATGTCTTCTTTCCAAAAATGAGTCATTTGGGGGGTATTTGTACTTTTCTGGCATGTTAGGGTCTCAAGAAATGAGATCGGCCGTCAGTACTTCAGGTGTGATCAATTTTCAGATATTGGCACCATAGCTTGTGGACTCTATAACTTTCACAAAGACCAAATAATATCCACCAATTTGTACTTATTTTTACCAAAGATATGTAGCAGTATAAATTTTGGCCAAAATTTATGAAGAAAAAATAGTAATTTGCAAAATTTTATAACAGAAACAAAAAAAAAAATCATTTTTTTACAAAATTTTCAGTCTTTTTTCTCTTATAGCGCAAAAAATAAAAAACCCAACAGTGATTAAATACCACCAAAAGAAAGCTCTATTTGTGTGAAAAAAAGGACAAAAAATTCATATGGGTACAGTGTTGTATGACTGACTAATTGTCATTCAAAATGTGAGAGCACCGAAAGCTGAAAATTGGTCTGGTTATTAAGGGGGGTTTAAGTGCCCAGTGGTCAAGTGGTTAAGGGGGTTTAAGTGCCCAGTGGTCAAGTGGTTAAAAAAAAAAAAAACTTTACAACCCCTTTAATTTACTTCAAGCAAGGCAAAAATTTACATTTGGCAGCGAATGTTTGTTTTTTACAGTATATGGAAAGAATACACCCACCATTATTTACATAATTGTCTGTAAATAGCTCAGTGATCATGCTCCCTTTTTTCCATTCTATCTGAATACCAGACTATTCCAAAAGACTCAAGAAGTGGAACAGTGACCAGGCAGAGTACTAGGGACCTCAGGAACCATTGGGAGCGCATTTACAGGGTGGCAAGGGACCTCTGAATACTGTCCAGTACTTGCAACTCCTATTCATACACTACATACCCTCTTACATCAATATAAGAACATAAATAAATAACTTACTTTGCATTCTTCATTTTGTCCTCATCTGAAAGATTATCCCTTTTTACCATCTCTGCGTTGACAGCCTTAGGTGCAATGGCATCAATTAAATCAAGTACAGGCAGGCTGGTACTAATGGACTTATCCTGAAAGGAAAGGTTTAATACAGTATGAAATATGCACATTTACTGGTCAGGCCAGTAATGCGTAATGGGTATATTGTTCACTAAACCTTGGATGATTTGCTGCCACAAACAATGCACTTTACCTTTCATTCAGGCTTTGTGAAGATTTTCCATGTCTCACAAGCTGAATTACATTTTTTGTTACATAAGATCAATAAATAATGCCTTGTAATAGGAAAAACACATTTAAAGGACCAGTTCTACCTTTGTAACACAAAAATTATACATGCACATGTTTTTGTAGGTTAAAAACAAAAAGTGCATTTATTATTTTTTTTACAGTAAAGCATGTAAAGCATTGCACCCACAATCAGCAGATCGCGAGTGCAATGCAAGGATCCTGCAGACTCTCAGTCATCTGTCTGCCCGTACCTCCCATATGAGCAGACAGGTACCGAACTGCAGAAGGAATCAAGGAACTACGAGAGCGCTCACCTGTATCCTCGCAGTTCATTGAGAACTACAAGCCCTCTGCCACAATGACAGATGGCACTTGCACTTCATCCATCCATAGGAAACTGTGAATGAACGACGCGGCCGTGTGGGCGGAGTCCCGCACAGCCACGCTGCTTTTAAATTGCGACAGGGGGGCGGGGAGAGGATCCCCCGTCCGCTGTCACAATGAGGGATCAGGGTTGGTGCAGAAAATGGAAAATTGTTATCAATACTTACTGTAATTTTCCTTTCCTGGCCTGTCCTCACGTCAGCACACTATGGGTTAACCCCTTCCTCCGGTCTCCCAGTACCACCTTCTTTTAGCTGATAAATAGGGGGCCCCTCCTCCCTTGCCCTTGTTCCACTTAACTGGAGGACGACAGGCTTATCGGGAGGGAAAAGAGCTGTGCTGACGTGAGGACAGGCCAGGAAAGGAAAATTACAGTAAGTATTGATAACAATTTTCCATTTTCCTGGCCAGCCTCACGTCAGCACACTATGGTATTTAATTTAGCCGATTTAGGGTGGGGAAAAGATAAGACTCGAACAACAACTGAAAATGCTGCTATAGTGAATATTTTATTTTGTTTGCAGAGGTGTGGACACCACTGCGTTTCCAAAATTTGATGCGTTGGCCGCTGTGACATCTAAACTGTAGTGTTTAGCGAAGGTTTCGCAGGAGCTCCAACTAGCGGTCCTGCATATGTCTTCAATCGGTATCTTAGCCGAAGCTGCCCATGAGGCTGCCACCCCTCTGGTAGAATGAGCTCTAAGAACTTGTGGAGGCGTCAGCCCTGTTTCTCATACATGAGGCTTATCACCTTGGTGATCCAAGTCGCTATGATTCTTGCGGATGCCGCTTGTCCTTTCCTAGGCCCGGATGGCAGGACGAAAAGGGTATTAGTTTTGCGTACCTGTAGAGAGCGGTGTAGGTAAATTGAGAACAAGTTGACCATGTCCAGTGGTCTGAGATCTAGCTCTTCCGCTTGTTTTGGTGGCTGTGTGAAGCTTGGTAGGACTGCCTCCCAATTCACATGGAATTTGGAAATCACTTTAGGTGTTACGGCCGGTGAGGGCCTTAGGATCACTTTGTCCTGGAGAATGATGCAATATGGATTCTTGCAGGACAGAGCTGCTAGTTCTGAAACCCTTCTTGCCAACGTTATGGCTGTAAGGAAGATCAGCTTGACTGTCAAGAACCAAAGCGGGCATGTCTCTGCAGGGATGAATGGATGTAGGAGCAGGGCTTTTAGTACCGTGCCCAGATCCCATGCTGGGAACAGGGGTCTCCTTGGTGGTTTCAATTTTATGACTGCTCTGAGGAACTGTCTTATTAGAGGCTCACCTGCCCACTTGTGACCTGTGAAGCACGCCAATGCTGACACTTGAACCTTTATGGTGTTTTAGGCTAAGCCCGCTTTTAGAGCTGACTGTAAGAAGTCCAACACTTGCGCAATGCTTGGGGATAACGGAGAAAACTTCTGTTGCAGGGCAAATGCCGTAAATTTCTTCCAAATTCTGTTATAAGTGACATTGGTTGTGGCTTTTCTAGATTTTAGTAGCGTCGAAATTACTTCCTCCGAGATGCCTTGTGACTGTAGTCTGGCCGATTCAACAACCAAGCCATCAGCTGTAACCTGCCCGGGTTGGGATGACACCATTGGCCCTGCTGTAGAAGGTCTCTCTTCAGTGGCAGCTGTATTGGGGGGACTGCCGCCATCTGTAGGAGCAGAGGGAACCATGGTCTCCGTGGCCAGAAGGGCAGGATTACAATTGCATGGACGTTCTCCCTCGCAATCTTCAGTAGGGTTTTCATTACCAGAGGTAACGGTGGAAAAAGGTAGACAAAGGGAAAATCCCACGGAATTGAGAAGGCGTCTTGGGCTACTGCCTCGTCGCAGCGAAACCTTGACACGAACCAGGGTGTCTTCGCATTCCATGGAGTCGCCATTAGGTCTACCGAGGGTGTCCCCCACTTGTGGAAGATTGTCTCTAGGACGTCCCTGTTGAGTGTCCATTCGTTCTTGTTGGGGAAATCCCGGCTCAGACGGTCTGCTATGTGATTCTGACTGCCCGGAATGTAGGCTGCCGTTAGGGCTTCCACATGCGCTTCTGCCCAAACGAATATGTTGGTTGCCACCTGCAACAGCGGCAAGCTCTTGGTTCCACCCTGTTTGGCTATATAAGCCACCGCCGTTCGGTTGTCCAACATCAGTTTGACTCGAGCCCCGTGGACTAGATTCTCGAAGGCCCGCAGGGCCAGGTATGCTGCGTGTAATTCCAAGAGGTTGGAGTGTCTGGTTTCCATCCTGCTCCATTCGCCTTGAACCTGCCTGCCGAGGCAGTGAGCGCCCCAGCCCTGGAGACTGGCATCCGAGGTTATCCGAATCCAGTCTCCGGGCTGAGGGGCATGCCCTGCGACAGGTTTTCTGGTGCTATCCACCACGCCAGGCCTTGGCGGATCCGTCTTGGTATGAAGATCTTCTGGTGCAATGATACGCCATCCCACTGGTTCAGGAAGAATGTCTGGAATGCTCTTGTATGGAATCTTGCCCAGGGGATAGCTGGGATCGCTGCGGTGAACATTCCCAGAAGTGTCATGCAATCCCTTGCTGACAGTGATGAGGACTCCATCACGCTGTTTAGGCAGGCTACTAACTCGACTTTCTTGCGTCCTGGTAGCGAGACAAGCCCTTTTCTTGTGTTGAAAACAAGTCCCAGGTATTCCATCTCTTGAGAGGGGATCAGCTGGCTCTTCTGCTTGTTGATAATCCAGCCAAATTCTGATATAGTCTCCAGTACTAGCTCGCGCTGTGTCGCTAACTCTTCGCTTGTACGAGCCACTACTAAGATGTCGTCTAGACAGTGGAAGATCTTTATGCCTCTTAATCGAATGACGGCGATGACAGCTAGCAAGATCTTGGAGAAGACCCGAGGCGCTGTGCTGATCCCAAAGGGTAGACACCTGAACTGGAAATGGTCTTCCCCTACCATGAATCTTAAGTATTTTTGGTGCTTCTCGTTGATTGGGACATGCAGGTACGCATCTGCTAAATCGACTGATATTAACCAGTCTCCTGGTTGCAGAACTGATATAATTGTAAATATTGATTCCATCTTGAATGTTTTGGGGACAATATAGTGGTTCAAGGATCTTAGGTCCAAAACCGGTCTTAGATCTCTGTCAGGGTCACCTGTGGCCAGGTGACAGATGCACACCGTAGGGGGACAGGAGTGCACCGCGAGGTAGTGAACCCTATGGCTGGCTTCTGTGGATAGGAAACTGGGTGGTTGTGGAAAGCGGGACCAGAGGAGCACAACCGGGATCCCAACGGAAGCGAGAGCCAAGATTCCCCAGGGCGCGGAGTCTAAGACCCAGCTGGTCTTCTCCAGGGCCTCTAGTGGTGAGGATGTTACGCTGCAGGCTGGGACCAGGTCGCGGCCCCTGGAGTTTCCTAGCTCACGCCCCGTAGGATAAGGGGAAGCAGCAGCACACGATAGAGAGAACCGAATAACAAGCCGAAGGTCAGGGGCCACAAGCAGACAAGGATAACGAAGAACGAGCCGAAGGTCAAGGGTCACGAGCAGACAGGGATGGTCGGGGACAAGCCAATAACGTAACAGAGAGACAGACGTAGCACACGGCAGGCAGGAACCCAAACACACAATGCCTAACAAACACGTTGATCAGCAAAGCAGGCTTGCAGTGCACAGGTTAATATAGTGTTCAGTGATAGGGCCTGGGGTGGAGTCAGGCTGGGAGGAGATTATAAAGGAAGCCAGGTGAAGGAGGTCTGGTCTCTAGATGAACACATGAGGAGGAAGGTAAGATGGCAGACAGACATTAATGCATATCCATGACAGTACCCTCCCTCTTACGAGGCCTCCCCCTTCCCCGCCTGGGCCCAGGTTTAGAGGGAAACTTCAGATGAAACTCCTTTAACAGACGAGGTGCAAAGACCTCAGATGCAGTGATCCAAGACCTCTCCTCAGGACCAAACCCTTTCCAATGAACGAGGTACTGAAGAACGCCTTTACAGAGTCGGGAGTCCAGAATTTGACTGATCTCGTACTCCTGATTATCCTCAGAGACAGGCGCCACGGTAGGAAGAGGACGAGAGAATTTATTGAGGACTAAAGGCTTTAGAAGAGCAACATGAAAGGAGTTAGTGATTTTAAGGCTCTTAGGAATCTGGAGTTTGAAACAAACCGGATTCAGTTTAGCAGTTACCGTGTATGGACCGATGAATCGTGGAGCAAACTTCAGAGAAGGAACTCGGAGCTTGATGTTCCTGGTAGAGAGCCAGACTTTGTCCCCTGGCTGAAGAGAAGGCGGTTTACGCCTGCGGCGGTCGGCAAAGCCTTTGAATTTTTCAGCAGCTGCCCGGAGGGAATCATGAACGTGACCCCAAACGGAATTGAGAGACTCCTGAACCGAAGCCAAAGCTGGAATGTCTGGAGAACAGATCATAGGAAGAGGAAGTTGAGGGTGTTTTCCATAAACTGTGAAAAAGGGTGTCTTCTGCGAACTGGTATTCACATGATTGTTATGGGAGAATTCTGCCCACGGGAGTAGAGAGGACCAATCGTCATGGTGAGAAGACACAAAGGTGCGAAGAAAGACCTCTAACTCCTGATTAACCCTCTCAGTCTGTCCATTGGATTGGGGATGGTAAGAAGAAGAAAAATCCAAGACAATATTGAGGGATTTGCAAAAGGCTCTCCAAAAACGAGACGTGAATTGGACTCCCCTGTCGGAAACAATATGAGAAGGGACCCCATGTAGGCGGAGAATTTCTCGAATGAAAATGGGAACCAAGGCAGGGGCAGAAGGAAGACCAGGAAGAGGAACAAAATGAGCCATCTTGGAGAATCGATCGATTACCACCCAAATGACTGTATTATTCTCAGACAGTGGGAGATCGGTGATAAAATCCATGGCAATATGGGCCCAGGGTTCCTTAGGAATAGGCAAGGGCATGAGGAGACCAGCAGGAGCTTGTGTGGAGGATTTGGACTGAGCACAGACATGACAAGCTTTAACGTAGTCTTTGACGTCTGAGCGGAGATTAGGCCACCAGTAGTGACGACTGATGAGTAGGAAGGATCGGAGGAATCCAGAATGCCCTGCCACCTTGGAATCATGTCCCCAACGAAGGATCTTAGCTCTTAGCTCAGTGGGGACAAAGGTCTTACCAGGCGGAATTTTAGACTTCAGGGTGGTAGAGTGGGCAACAATGCATGAGGTGGGAATGATCGGCTCAGGTTCAGGGGCGGACTCCTCGTCCAAAGTGTCAAATGACCTAGAGAGCGCATCAGCCCGACCGTTGCAGGAACCAGGTTTGTAGGTAATCGTGAAATTAAAACGGGCAAAGAAGAGACTCCACCTGGCCTGTCTAGGATTCAGACGTTTAGCATTCTGTAGATACTGTAAATTCTTGTGATCGGTAAAGATCGTTATGGAGTGAGGGGAACCCTCCAAGAGATGACGCCACTCCTCTAACGCCAATTTAATTGCGAGAAGTTCCCGATCACCGATGGCATAATTCCTCTCTGCCTGAGAAAATTTTTTGGAGAAGAACGCACATGGTTGGCGTCTCTTCTCAAAGATTTGAAGAAGCACAGCTCCCACCCCCATTGAGGAAGCGTCCACTTCAATAAAAAATGCATTCCCAGGATTTGGTCTCCTCAAGAGGGGGCCAGAAACAAAGGCCTGTTTCAGGTTGTGAAATGCAGAGACAGCTTCGGGAGGCCAGTCTCTGGCATTCACACCCTTCTTGGTCAAAGCGATAATAGGCGCGGCAATGGAAGAGTAATTCCTTATGAACTGCCTATAATAATTAGTGAAGCCAAGAAAGCGCTGTGTGGCCTTGAGGCTAGCAGGAAGAGGCCAGTTGGTGATAGCCAAGACCTTCCCAGGGTCCATACGAAGCCCCGAACATGAGACAAAGCACCCCAAAAACAGGACCTCAGAACATTCAAAGGAACATTTCTCCAGCTTGGCATAGAGATTGTTCTCTCTAAGACGTTGAAGTACAGTGCGGACATGGTTTCTGTGGACGAGCAGATTTTCAGAAAAGATCAGAATGTCATCCAGATAGATGACAACAAACTGGTACAGCAGATCTCTGAAGATTTCATTGACAAAGTTTTGAAACACGGCTGGAGCATTACACAGACCAAAAGGCATCACCAGATATTCGTAATGCCCGTCTCTAGTGTTAAATGCAGTCTTCCATTCGTCACCCTCCCGTATTCGAATGAGATTGTACGCGCCTCTGAGATCCAACTTGGTGAAAATGGAGGCACCCTTCAACCTATCGAATAGCTCAGATATTAAGGGTAAGGGGTATCGATTTTTAATAGTAACCGCATTTAAACCCCGATAATCGATGCAGGGTCTTAAGGTACCATCCTTTTTGGCAACAAAAAAGAACCCTGCCCCTGCAGGCGATGAGGATTTCCGGATGAACCCTCTCTCCAGATTCTCTGCTACATACTCCGACATGGCCTGGGTCTCTGGGATGGACAGAGGGTAGGTACGACCCCTGGGTAGAGTTGCTCCGGGGACAAGATCAATAGCACAGTCAAAAGACCTGTGGGGAGGAAGCACCTCAGCTGATTTTTTACAGAACACATCCCGGTAATCGCTGTATGCGGCGGGAAGATCAGAAGAAACAGAAGTGGCAGCAACCGGAAGACTCTCCTTGGGGGTCACCTTGAGAAGACACGACGAGAAACATGAGGAACCCCAGGCCAGGATCTGCCCAGAGACCCAGTCCACATGTGGAGAGTGGAGCTGTAGCCAAGGGAGGCCCAATACAACTGGGGTAGAGGCCTTGGGTAGAATAAGAAAGGATATCCACTCCTGGTGGAGAATCCCTACCGACATCCTAATGGGTAGCGTCTGGAAGCGAATAGGGCCCCCTGGGAGAACAGTGCCATCAATTGCCGAGACTACCAATGGGGTAGTGAGAGGTGAAAGGGTAAGCTTCATAGAAGAAGCAGTTCTCCAATCCATGAAATTGCCGGCAGCCCCGGAATCTAGGTATGCAAGGGTTGACTGAGGAGAAGTGCCTACATGAAGGGACACCGGCAAGAGCAGGCGAGAAGGTGATGTTTCTGGGTCCAATACTCCACCTTCCAAATGTATTAGACCCGAGCGTTTCCCGGACGAAGCGAGCAGGAGTCACGAAAATGACCCTTGCCCCCACAATAGAGGCACAAGCCCAGAGTTCTGCGCCTAGCACGTTCTTCGGGGGTTAGTCTGGTCCGGCCCAGCTGCATAGGTTCTTCAGCAGGTAGAGGATGCTCCACGGAATGAAGGGAGGGGAGCTCAGACTGGCTAGGACCCAGAGAGTGCTGGCGTCTTTTTTCTAAGGACCTCTCTTGAAAACGAATGTCGATCTGGTTGCATAATGAAATTACATCGTCCAGACCGACGGGAATGGCTCTTCCCGCTAATTCGTCTTTCACTCGGTCAGAGAGGCCATGTAAAAAGGTAGCGACCAGGGCCTCATTATTCCAGCTCAATTCAGCTGTGTGGATACGGAACTGAAGAGCATATTGCCCCACTGAACTAGATTCTTGGCGAAGACGTAAGACAGCACTAGCCGCTGAAGAAGCCCGAGCCGGCTCTTCGAAGATATTACGAAAGAGCTTCAAGAATTCGGACAGACTGGAAACCACCGGATCGTTCCTCTCCCACAGGGGGGCAGCCCAGGCCAAAGCTTCACCGGAGAGGAGGGAAATGATATAGGCTACCTTAGCCCGGTCAGATAGGAAGCTTTGAGGCTGAAGCTCAAAATGAATAGTGCATTGGCTGAGAAACCCCCTGCAGGCCTTGGAGTCCCCAGAGAAACGGAACGGAGCTGGCAATCTTAGTGAGTGTGAGGCTGCGACTGGTGCGATAGGTACAGCCGCTGGTTGTACTTGGGGTTGCGGATTCGGGGTTCCCAAGGAGACCTGAAGCTGCTCGAATCGAGAAGCCAGATCCTGGAGGAATCGCATCACCTGGGTCTGATTTGATTCCTGGGTCTCAAGTCTGCGAACTATGCCCTGCAATGGATCATCCGCGGGAAGCGGGATGTCAGCCGGGTTCATGGCTGATCAAACTGTCAGGGTCACCTGTGGCCAGGTGACAGATGCACACCGTAGGGGGACAGGAGTGCACCGCGAGGTAGTGAACCCTATGGCTGGCTTCTGTGGATAGGAAACTGGGTGGTTGTGGAAAGCGGGACCAGAGGAGCACAACCGGGATCCCAACGGAAGCGAGAGCCAAGATTCCCCAGGGCGCGGAGTCTAAGACCCAGCTGGTCTTCTCCAGGGCCTCTAGTGGTGAGGATGTTACGCTGCAGGCTGGGACCAGGTCGCGGCCCCTGGAGTTTCCTAGCTCACGCCCCGTAGGATAAGGGGAAGCAGCAGCACACGATAGAGAGAACCGAATAACAAGCCGAAGGTCAGGGGCCACAAGCAGACAAGGATAACGAAGAACGAGCCGAAGGTCAAGGGTCACGAGCAGACAGGGATGGTCGGGGACAAGCCAATAACGTAACAGAGAGACAGACGTAGCACACGGCAGGCAGGAACCCAAACACACAATGCCTAACAAACACGTTGATCAGCAAAGCAGGCTTGCAGTGCACAGGTTAATATAGTGTTCAGTGATAGGGCCTGGGGTGGAGTCAGGCTGGGAGGAGATTATAAAGGAAGCCAGGTGAAGGAGGTCTGGTCTCTAGATGAACACATGAGGAGGAAGGTAAGATGGCAGACAGACATTAATGCATATCCATGACAATCTCCTGATGCTTTGGGTACCAGAAAAATTGGTGAATAAACTCCCGTTTTCCGCTGTTTTAGAGGTACCGGTGTGATTGCATTTTTTTGAAGTAATTCGGTTATATATTCTAGTAAGCACTTCCGTTTTTTCTGGTCTTGTGGCCATTCTGTCTGGGCCACTATGTTGGGTGGTTTTTGTCGAAAAATTATTTTGTATCCTTGCTTGACCGTCTTCTGGACCCATTGGTCCTTGACCGTCTCCGCCCATACTCTCCAGAAGGATGCCAATCTGGCACCCACCTGGGGAGGATGGGCGGCTGACCCGTCAAAAAGACTTCTCCGATTTCTTAGCGGTCTGCGCGGCCTTGGTCTTTACGTTTCGTAGAAAAGAGTTCTGGGAGCTCTTCCAATAGGGCCTTGTGTATTCTCGCCCCGGTCTGTATGATCTGGCATCCTGCGCCCTTCTGTAGTCTGATTGGCCTGACCGGGTGGCCTGCTGTCTTCTTTTAGGTCTTTGTGGTATCAGGCCCGACTTCCCTCCTGTAGCTCGTTTAATAGCTTCTTCTAAGGTGCCACCAAACAATGTT
This sequence comes from Rana muscosa, assembly GCA_029206835.1. Taxonomy (NCBI): domain Eukaryota; kingdom Metazoa; phylum Chordata; class Amphibia; order Anura; family Ranidae; genus Rana; species Rana muscosa. The sequence continues at coordinate 526,447,305 of CM055121.1, forward strand.
TTGCCATTAAATGGAATATTACAGAGACCCAGTTTTGAGGTACTGTCTGCTACCCAATGACGCAGCCATAGGGCCCTTTTTGCGGTCACTGCAAAAGCCATGATCCTAGCGAGAAGTTTTACTAAGTCCATAGAGGCTTCTGCCAGGAAGTCGGCTGAGAGATCCAATTCCTCCATTGCCGAAATGATTCTGTCCATTTCCACCTGTGGCCAATTATTGCTGATGGGGTTTAGTACACGCCCCACACTATAAAAGGCCGCCAGCGCGGCGGCCTTGTGTAGTGTGTTCCGGAGCAGGGAAAGAGAAGCATAGGCAGGGACAGTGTCATTATTTTTCCTTTACTATTCCTGGATTCCTTGTGTTTAGGGACAAATAAGGATAGGTAGGGAGAGTGTCAGTGACAGTGTGCTATTCTGTGCTAATCCTTGTTTGTAGGGACAGAGAGGTACAGTGAGGGAAAGTGTCAGTGTGCTATTCTGTTCTAAAACTATTTTGCTGAACCATATTTTCAATCCTTGAGTTGAGGGACAGAGAGGTACAGTGAGTGAAACTGACAGTGTGCTATTCTGTTCTAAACCAATTTTGCTGTTCCATATTTTCAATCCTTGAGTTTAGGGACAGAGAAGGACACTCGTAGAAATTATCAGTGTGCTATTCTGTGCTAAATCTTGTTTGTAGGGAGGGACAGAGTAGGACAGTGAGGGAAAGTGTCAGTGTGCTATTCTGTTCTAAAACTATTTTGCTGAACCATATTTTCAATCCTTGAGTTGAGGGACAGAGAGGTACAGTGAGTGAAACTGACAGTGTGCTATTCTGTTCTAAACCAATTTTGCTGTTCCATATTTTCAATCCTTGAGTTTAGGGACAGAGAAGGACACTCGTAGAAATTATCAGTGTGCTATTCTGTGCTAAATCTTGTTTGTAGGGAGGGACAGAGTAGGACAGTGAGGGAAAGTGTCAGTGTGCTATTCTGTTCTAAAACTATTTTGCTGAACCATATTTTCAATCCTTGAGTTGAGGGACAGAGAGGTACAGTGAGTGAAACTGACAGTGTGCTATTCTGTTCTAAACCAATTTTGCTGTTCCATATTTTCAATCCTTGAGTTGAGGGACAGAGAGGTACAGTGAGTGAAACTGACAGTGTGCTATTCTGTTCTAAACCAATTTTGCTGTTCCATATTTTCAATCCTTGAGTTTAGGGACAGAGAAGGACACTCGTAGAAATTATCAGTGTGCTATTCTGTGCTAAATCTTGTTTGTAGGGAGGGACAGAGTAGGACAGTGAGGGAAAGTGTCAGTGTGCTTTTCTGTTCTAAAACTATTTTGCTGAACCATATTTTCAATCCTTGATTTGAGGGACAGAGAGGTACAGTGAGTGAAACTGACAGTGTGCTATTCTGTTCTAAACCAATTTTGCTGTTCCATATTTTCAATCCTTGAGTTTAGGGACAGAGAAGGACACTCGTAGAAATTATCAGTGTGCTATTCTGTGCTAAATCTTTTTTGTAGGGAGGGACAGAGTAGGACAGTGAGGGAAAGTGTCAGTGTGCTATTCTGTTCTAAAACTATTTTGCTGAACCATATTTTCAATCCTTGAGTTGAGGGACAGAGAGGTACAGTGAGTGAAACTGACAGTGTGCTATTCTGTTCTAAACCAATTTTGCTGTTCCATATTTTCAATCCTTGAGTTTAGGGACAGAGAAGGACACTCGTAGAAATTATCAGTGTGCTATTCTGTGCTAAATCTTGTTTGTAGGGAGGGACAGAGTAGGACAGTGAGGGAAAGTGTCAGTGTGCTATTCTGGTCTAAAACTATTTTGCTGAACCATATTTTCAATCCTTGAGTTGAGGGACAGAGAGGTACAGTGAGTGAAACTGACAGTGTGCTATTCTGTTCTAAACCAATTTTGCTGTTCCATATTTTCAATCCTTGAGTTGAGGGACAGAGAGGTACAGTGAGTGAAACTGACAGTGTGCTATTCTGTTCTAAACCAATTTTGCTGTTCCATATTTTCAATCCTTGAGTTTAGGGACAGAGAAGGACACTCGTAGAAATTATCAGTGTGCTATTCTGTGCTAAATCTTGTTTGTAGGGAGGGACAGAGTAGGACAGTGAGGGAAAGTGTCAGTGTGCTATTCTGTTCTAAAACTTTTTTGCTGAACCATATTTTCAATCCTTGTGTTTAGGGACAGAGAAGGATAGGCAGGGGACAGTGTCAGTGTCATTGTTGCTAAGCCTCCTGCACAATATACACCTGAAGGTAGCCCTTATTGCTGTTTTTCCCATCTCCCTGCAGGCCATCCATTAAAATGTCTGGAAGGCAACCAAGGAGAGGCAGACAGTCAGGAGGCAAAAAAAGAGGGCAAGCAGGCTCTGTGTCTGGGGGGAACAGTGCTGGTCGTGTACACGGTGCATTGTCATCAGCACATGGCCATGGGACACGCTTGTCCTTGTTTTCGGCAGCTGGACATGTTGAGCCACATCATGCCGAAGACTTGGTAGAGTGGATGACCAAGCCCACCTCATCCTCCTCATCCTCTCTCACCCAGGCTCAGGGTACTGGCAAAGCAGCTGCCAAAGCGTCCTTTTCTCTGGTATCATTATCTTCATTAGTCAATCCTTCCCTAGACCCACCAGGCCCTCCTCCTGAGGAGTCCCCCGAACTGTTTGAGCACAGTGTTGGGTACATGCTCCAGGAGGATGCCCAGCGTTTGGAAGGATCTGATGATGATACCCAGCTAGAGGAAGGCAGCAGCGTGAGAGCAGAGAGAGGGGATGCTCAAGAAGGACACCAATCTGGCAGTCATGCTCCAGCAGCTGCAGCATACTGCCAGATTGGCTCCAGTGATGAGGAGGGAGGGGATGATGAGGTCACTGACTCCACGTGGGTGCCTAATAGGAGAGAGGAGGAGGAGGAGGATGAGGAGGAGGCACATCTCCAACGAGGCAGGATGCCCTTGAGTGGCCAGCGTATGGGCAGCACACCGACGGAATCACACCGCAGAGCTCCGCCTGTGCAGGGCGCTGCCTCTGCCCGTCATTCAAAAAGTTTTTTGGTGTGGGCCTTTTTTGAGGCGAGTGCATCAGATCGCACAGCTGCTGTTTGCAACATATGTCTCAAGCGTATATCGCGTGGCCAAAACATCAGCCGCTTGGGCAACACATGCTTGATCAGACATATGTTGACCTGCCATGCAGCTCGTTGGCAAGCCTACCTTAAAGACCCACACCAAAGAACAAAGCTGACCTCTTCTTGCACCGCATCAGCTGGGATCTCCAACCCCACTATACCTTCACTCCTCTGAAACCTGCTCTGAGAGGAATGAAGGTGTAGAATTAGGTGTGTCACAGGCAAGTACTTGTGGGCACTCTGCTAGCAGTACACCAACGTCTGATTCTAGCAGGCAAATTTCCCTGCCCCAGCTGCTGGACCGTCAAAAGAAGTTCACTCCCAGCCATCCACATGCCCAGCGGTTGAATGCTAGCTTGGCTAAATTGCTAGCGCTTCAACTGCTGCCTTTTCAGTTGGTAGACTCGGCCCCCTTCCGTGAGTTTGTGCAATGTGCGGTTCCTCAGTGGCAGGTTCCCAAACGACACTTTTTCGCACGGAAGGCTATTCCGGCTCTCTACAGGCATGTGGAAGGCAATGTCTTGGCCTCGCTGGACAGGGCGGTCAGCGGTAAGGTGCATATTACCGCTGACTCATGGTCCAGCAGGCATGGACAGGGACGTTACCTTTCTTTCACGGCCCATTGGGTCACTCTTTTGGCAGCTGGGAAGGATGCAGGACAAGGTGCAGTAGTGTTGGAGGTTGTTCCACCGCCACGCCTCCAAAATGCTACTACTGGTTGTGACACACCTCTCTCCTCCACCCCCTCCTCTTCTTCTTCCTCCATGGCCTCTTCCTGTGGTTTGTCCTCGGAACCAGCGGTGCTCCGTAGGCGTTCAAGGGGCTACGCAAGTACGCAGGCAAAAAGATGCCATGCCGTGCTTGCGCTGGTGTGTTTGGGGGACAGGAGCCACACTGAGGCAGAGGTCCTGTCTGCTCTGCAGGGGCAGGCCGAGAGGTGGTTGACGCCACGCCAGCTTAAGCCAGGAATGGTGGTTTGCGACAATGGCACCAACCTCCTCTCCGCCCTCCGACAGGGACAACTGACCCATGTGCCCTGTATGGCTCACGTCCTTAACCTGGTGGTGCAGCGGTTCTTGGGCAGGTACCCGGGCTTACAGGATGTCCTGAGGCAGGCCAGGAAAGTCTGTGTGCATTTCCGCAGATCTTATAATGCCAGTGCTCGCCTGGCTGAGCTTCAAAAGGAGTTGAACCTGCCCAAGAACCGCCTTATATGTGACATGCCCACCAGGTGGAACTCAACGTTGGCCATGCTGCAGCGGCTGCACACGCAGCAGAGGGCCATCAATGAGTACCTGTGCGACTACGGCACCAGGACAGGGTCAGGGGAGCTCGGGTTTTTTTCACTACGCCAGTGGGGCATGATCAGGGATGCATGCACTGTCCTGGCACCATTTGAGGAGGCCACGAGGATGGTGAGCAGTGACAGTGCATGCATCAGTGACACTGTACCTCTTGTCCACCTGTTGGAGCACACGCTGGTGGAATAATGGACAGGGCACTTGAGGCAGAACAGAGGCAGGAAGAGGAGGACTTCCTTGCCTCTCAAGGCCCCCTTTACCCAGACAGTGTTCCTTCTGTCCCACCCATCGCACAGGAAGAGGAAGAGGAGGAGGAGGAGGAGGAGGAGGAGGATTGTGTCAGCATGGAGGTGGAGGCTGGCACTCAGCATCATCAGCAGCAGTCTTTTAGGGATGATTTACAGTCCCAAGAAACCAGTGGACTTGTACGTGGATGGGAGGAGGTGGCTGCGGATCATGTCGTCCTTAGTGACCCAGAGGACTCCGGACTGAATGCCTCAGCTAACCTACGCTGCATGGCCTCCCTGATCCTGCAAAGTCTGCGGAAGGATCCTCGTATTCTTCGGATCAAGGAGAGGGACCATTACTGGCTGGCCACTCTCCTTGATCCACGGTACAAGGGTAAGGTTGCGGACCTTATCGTACCGTCGCAGAGGGAGCAGAGGATGAGACAACTCCGGGAGGCCTTGCAGAAAGGTCTGTGCAACGCGCTCCCAGAGACTGGGAGGTTACAAACTCCTGGTCCTGGACAACGAGTTGCTGAGGCTTCGGGCAGTGAAAGAAGGAGCGGTGGGGAAGGTGGCCGTCTGACCGATGCGTTCAGACAATTCTTTAGTCCGCAGCCCCAAAGTATGATCGGTTCCAGCAACCATCGCCAGCGTCTGATATACATGGTCCAGGAATACCTAGGGGCAAGGTCAGACTTGGACACCTTCCCCACCGAAAATCCTCTGGCTTACTGGGTCTTGAGGATGGATCACTGGCCAGAGCTTGCACAGTATGCAATTGAGCTACTGGCCTGTCCTGCATCCAGCATTCTTTCAGAACGCACATTCAGTGCTGCTGGAGGATTTGTCACGGATCACAGGGTGCGCCTGTCCACCGACTCGGTTGATCGACTGACTTTCATCAAGATGAACCAGTCTTGGATCACCACCAGCTACCACACACCAGATGCTGATATAACAGACTAATTGATTTTAAAATGTCACATCCCTTCAAGACTGATGCTGATGCTGAGTGCCTGTGCTGTTATGACTGGCTATCCTCCTCCTCCTCCTCAATGATACGATTAACGATGATAGCTTGGAAGATCATTTTGGTTTATGGGTGACGCCACCAGTGGCTAAGGCCCAATTTTTCAGCCCCTGTTTAACAGGGGCGTGTAATTAAAATTTTTGATGCAATACTTTGCAACAGGCCTCATTGCTGTGCTCCAAGTACAGTATCTGTGAGGGATTGCAGTGTTGTGCCACCAGTGCCTAAGGCCCAATTTTTCAGCCCCTGTTCAACAGGGGCATGCAATTATAATTATTGATCTAATAATTCACAGCAGGGCCCATTGCTGCGCCCACCAAGAGTAACTGTCAGGCCTTACAGTGTTGTGGCACCAGCACCACCATCACCACCACCACCACCACCAAAGGCCCAATTTTTCAGCCCCTGTTCAACAGGGGCATGCAATTATAATTATTGATCTAATAATTCACAGCAGGGAGCATTGCTGCGCCCACCAAGAGTAACTGTCAGGCCTTACAGTGTTGTGGCACCAGCACCACCATCACCACCACCACCACCACCAAAGGCCCAATTTTTCAGCCCCTGTTCAACAGGGGCATGCAATTATAATTATTGATCTAATAATTCACAGCAGGGAGCATTGCTGCGCCCACCAAGAGTAACTGTCAGGCCTTACAGTGTTGTGGCACCAGCACCACCATCACCACCACCACCACCACCAAAGGCCCAATTTTTCAGCCCCTGTTCAACAGGGGCATGCAATTATAATTATTGATCTAATAATTCACAGCAGGGAGCATTGCTGCGCCCACCAAGAGTAACTGTCAGGCCTTACAGTGTTGTGGCACCATCACCACCATCACCACCACCACCACCACCAAAGGCCCAATTTTTCAGCCCCTGTTCAACAGGGGCATGCAATTATAATTATTGATCTAATAATTCACAGCAGGGACCATTGCTGCGCCCACCAAGAGTAACTGTCAGGCCTTACAGTGTTGTGGCACCAGCACCACCATCAAAGGCCCAATTTTTACTACCACTGATCAACAATTATATGTTATTACAATTCCTGATATTATACTTGACAGCAGGGCGTTCCAGCACCCACCAAGAATAACTGTGAGTGCTTTCAGTGTTGTGCCAACACCAACACCTAAGGGGCCAATTTCTGCAGAGTATATACGGAAGGTCCCTACTTTCAAACATCCAACTTACAAACTACTACTACTTGCAAACGGAAGAAGACAACAGGAAGTGAGAGGAAATCTACCCCTTGGAAGGAAAATTCTCTCCTGTAAGAATTAATATGGGAGAAAGGTGTCTCCTCTCTACTGATGCTTTATCACCAATCCTTGTTTCAATAAAAACACCACATTTCAAAAACAGTTGTCATTGGGACGCAAAGTGAGGTGAAATGTTCTGAACAGGGGCACAGACAGCAAAAAAAAATGTGACAGGGGTGATAACCGTTCCCTATGTTTTACAAAAAGCTAAAAAAAAGGAATTTGCCATGGAGCTCCACTTAAACAATGCAGCTGTTCAAAATTATAAACAGATTCTACATAAGAACAAACCTACAGTCCCTGTCTTGTATGCACCGCCTGTATACGGCTGTTCAGAGTATATAGGTCCTTTTTTATTTTGTGTGCGGGGTTCCCCTTAACCACTTAAGCCCCGGACCATTTCGGGCCATTAGGACCAAGCCTGTTTTTGGGATTCGGCACTGCGCTGCTTTAACTGTAAATTGTGCGGACATGCAATGTTGTACCCAAATGAAATTTGCGTCCTTTTCTTCCCACAAATAGAGCTTTCTTTTAATGGTATTTGATTGCCTCTGCGATTTTTATTTTTTGCGATATAAACAGAAAAAGACCGAAAATTTTGAAAAAAAATGATATTTTCTAATTTTTGTTATAAGAAAAATCGAATAAACTCAATTTTAGTCATACATTTAGGCCAAAATGTATTCAGCCACATGTCTTTAGTAAAAAAAATGTCAATAAGCGTATATTTATTGGTTTGCGCAAAAGTTATAGCGTTTACAAACTAGGGTACATTTTCTGAAATTTACACAGCTTTAAATTTATGACTGCCTATCTCATTTCTTGAGGTGCTAAAATGGCAGGGCAGTACAAAACCCCCCCAAATGACCCCATTTTGGAAAGTAGACACCCCAAGGAAATTGCTGAGAGGCATGTTGAGCCCATTGAATATTTTTTTTTTTCGTCCCAAGTGATTGAATAATGACAAAAAAAAAAAAAAATTACAAAAAGTTGTCACTAAATGATATATTTCTCACACATGCCATGGTTATATGTGGAATTGCACCCCAAAATACATTCTGCTGCTTCTCCTGAGTACGGGGATACCACATGTGTGGGACTTTTTAGGAGCCTAGCCACGTACGGGACCCCGGAAACCAAGCACCGCCTTCAGGATTTCTAAGGGCGCAAATTTTTGATTTCACTCCTCACTACCTATCACAGTTTCGAAGGCCATAAAATGCCAAAATAGCACAAAACCCCCCCAAATGACCCCATTTTGGAAAGTAGACACCCCAAGCTATTTACTGAGAGGCATGTTCAGTCCATGGAATATTTTATATTTTGCCACAAGTTGCGGGAATATGACAAACTTTTTTTTTTTTGCACAAAGTTGTCACTAAATGATATATTGCTCACACATGCCATGGGCATATGTGAAATTACACCCCAAAATACATTCTGCTGCTTCTCCTGAGTACGGGGATACCACATGTGTGGGACTTTTTGGGAGCCTAGCCGCGTACGGGACCCCAAAAACCAAGCACCGCCTTCAAGGTTTCTAAGGGCATAAATTTTTGATTTCACTCCTCACTACCTATCACAGTTTTGAAGGCCATAAAATGCCAAGATGGCACAAAACCCCCCCAAATTACCCCATTTTGGAAAGTAGACACCCCAAGCTATTTGCTGAGAGGCATGTTGACCCCATTGAATATTTTTTTTTTTTGTCCCAAATGATTGAATAATGACAAAAAGAAAAAAAAAATGTACAAAAAGTTGTCACTAAATGATATATTGCTCACACATGCCATGGTTATATGTGGAATTGCACCCCAAAATACATTCTGCTGCTTTTCCTGAGTACGGGGATACCACATGTGTGGGACTTTTTGGGAGCCTAGCCGCGTTCAGGGCCCCAAAAACCAAGCACCGCCTTCAGGATTTCTAAGGGCATAAATTTTTGATTTCACTCCTCACTACCTATCACAGTTTTGAAGGCCATAAAATGTCAAAATAGCCCAAAACCCCCACCCCCCATTTCTGACACTTTTTGTTTACATGAAAGAAAATTTTTTTTTGCAAGAAAATTATGTTGAACCCCCAAACATTATATATTTTTTTAAAGCAAAGGCCCTACAGATTAAAATAGTGGGTGTTGCATTTTTTTTTTCCACACAGTATTTGCGCAGCGATTTTTCAAACGCATTTTTTGGGGGAAAAACACACTTTTTTTATTTTTAATGCACTAAAAAACACTATATTGCCCAAATGTTTGATGAAATAAAAAAGATGATCATAGGCCGAGTACATGGATACCAAACACGACATGCTTTAAAATTGCGCACAAACGCGCAGCGGCGACAAAACTACATTCATTTTTAAAAGCATTTAAAAGCCTTTACAGGTTACCACGTTAGATTTACAGAGGAGGTCTACTGCTAAAATGACTGCCCTCGATCTGACCTTCGCGGTGATACCTCACATGCATGATGCAATTGCTGTTTACATATGACGCTAGACCGACGCTTGCGTTCGCCTTTGCGCAATAGCAGGGGGGGACAGCGGTGCTTTTTTTTTTTTTTTTTTTTTTTATTATTTATTTGGCTTTTTTATTTTATTTTTAAACTGTGCCTTCCATATTTTATTTTTTTACCATTTTTATCGTTATCTCAGGGAATGTAAATATCCCCTATGATAGCAATAGGTAGTGACAGGTACTCTTTTTTTGAAAAAAATTGGGGGGTTAGACCCTAGATCTTTCCTCTGCCCTCAAAGCATCTGACCACACCAAGATCGGTGTGATAAAATGCTTTCCCAATTTCCCAATGGCGCTTTTTATATCCGGGGGGGGGGACATTCCCTCCCACTGCTTGTAAAAGCAGTCTAGAGGCTAATTATCTGCTAGAATTGCTTTTACATGAAAGCCGGCTGCTGGCTGAAAAGAATGATACCAAGATGATACCTAAACCCGCAGGCATCATTCTGGTATAAACATTCAAAGTCCAGCAACATACCAGTACGTTGCTGGTCCTTGTTGGACATGTATTGTAATCTTTTTTTTCATACAGCCTATTGGCTGAACGAAAAAAAGAGATTGATTGGTGGGTATGCCCACCATTAGAATACCTCCCTTCATCCACCCACTTCTAATGATGGGCATATATGCCGAAGCATGGGGGCATCCTCCCGCAAAAAAGTTATGCCGCGTACACACGGTCAAGCCTTCGTCGGAATTTCGACCGTATGTACGCGGCATAAAAGGTTATGCCGCGTACACACGGTCGGAACAAAGTTCATTGTTGTTGAAGTGCATGAACCGCAAAATCTGCTCGTATCGTGCCCTGGACATGGAGGCAGAGAACACGGGCATGTGGTCAATTGGGTGCGTGGACCAATAAGCACGCAATGACGGAAATTTATGTGTGCCCATGTTGAGGGAAAGGCCCAGAAAGGTCTTAAATTCGGAAACCGTAATTGGTTTCCAATTTCTGGCAATTTTAGGCAACTGGGGGTTAGCGGCGATAAATTGACCAGCATACAAATTACTCTGGTCCACAATAGATCTATAGAGATCTTCCGTGAAAAACAGCGAATAAAAATCGATTGGCATAAAATCAGCTGTTTCCACCTGAATACCGGGTTGGGCAGTGAATGGGGGAAGTACGGGTTCTGCAGAAGTGGTGGGGACCCAATCAGGATAGGCGAATTCTGCAGGAAGGGCAGTATGGGCACGACGGGCCTGCCTTTGTCTTCTTGGTGGCAGCGGGACACTACTTGTGCTTGCCACCTCGCCAGCTTGAACTGCACTTATGGGACTCGCCACGTCACCAAGTGTTACTGCAGTGCTGGATGTACGTCCAGGCTGTACTAGGCCGCTGGTGCTTGCCAGTTCACCAGAAGGAATAGCGGCGCTAGTACTACTCTGCTCCATGATACGAGAGACCTGCGGTTCTTGCTCCTCAACAACCTCAGAAGATCGGGATCGGGTACGCCTGACCTTAGCAGGGACCTCAACTTCGTCGTCAGAGCTATCTGACGTGGGGCCGCTGACGTCACTGTCTTCTACGGGAAGATATTCTGAGCCTGAATCTGACAGATACGTGACCTCCTCTTCACTATCTGTCATGCTCAGAATCTCGTAGGCCTCTTTACTAGTGTACCTTCGACTTGCCATTTTGGGCTCTAAATTTAGGGGTACACTAGTAAGATTCACAGGAAAAAAAGCACCTGACTGTCGTCAGCAAATATATCAAACGCTACAAAAAAACTGTTAGCGATCGCAGGGATCAGGCCTGTCTCTGCGAACGCTGCAGTTATGTGTGTTGTGTTTGGTAAGTGACAGTGATCGATCGATACTGCACTTGGGTGGGCTGGGCTGGGCTGGGCGGAGGGGCTAAACGCAGGTACTAGCAGGTATCTGGGCTGATCCCGCTAACACTGCGTTTTTGGGAACCCTAAACCGCTGGGGATGCTAGTATAGATCTGATCAGATACTATACCACTAAGGGGGGTGTATGCTTTGCGCGTGGGTGTTAGCGTTACTGGCACTAACCTAACACTGCCTGGGGCGACGCAAACCCTCTCTGGCGCTAAAACCTAATTGATCTCACCCGCCGGGCGATCAGGGGGTTAAACCTTTATTGGGTTATATACGGCGGGTGCCCTGATGCTATAAAAAGCAAACTAATCAACCAGCGTCACCCGTAACCTTTATATGGTGATCACTGGTGAAAGGGTTAACTAGGGCCAATCAGGGGGTTAAAACCTTTATTAGGTTAAATATGGGGGTACCTGACACCAATAAAAACCTGCGGCGAACCTAAAAAAAAAATAACTGCCTATCTAAAACACCAGCGACACGAATACAGCGATCGGAAAAACAATCGCTTAGTGACGCTGAAGTTAGGGGGTGAAAGGGTTACCTGGGGGGTGATCAAGGGGTTAAACCTTTATTAGGGGGGGTTAGGGGGCTACCCTGGACCTAAAGGGGCCTAATCCTAACTGCCTTGCAACTTTTTACAATCACAGATGACACTAAATGCAGTGATCAGTAAAATAAATGATCACTGCAATCAGTGACACTGTGATTGGGGGCTTTGGGGTGACCTGGGGGGTGATCTGGGGGTGACCGGGGGGTGATTTGTGTGCCTATGTGTACCTACGTGTCAGTGGACTGTTGGAGCACTAACCTCTGTCTTCACTCCTCGGCGCCGGGAACGAAAAGACCGCGGCGAGGGAGATGACATCACTTCCTCCAGCCTGTGTTTACATCACATGGCGGAGGAAGCAATTTCATTGGCCGGGAGCGATCGCGAGGGGGGGGGCGGAATCGAGCGGCCGCCCCCTCATGCCTGATCGCTCCCGAACACTTAACGGCCGCTCACTGCAGTGAAGGGGGGTCCGGATGGACCCCCCAACTGCACAAAGGCGATCACGTAGATCTACGTGATTCTGCCTGTCCGTGCCATTCTGCCGACGTAAATCGGCGGTGGGCGGTCGTTAAGTGGTTAATATCCATACAAGACCCAAAGGGGCTGGTAATGGGGTGGGGGGGGGTTGATGGGGTAGCTATGCCATTTTTCCTAAAGATTTTCATCCATATTACCGGGACCAGACATTACATTAAAGCCGCAAGCAGTTTTAAATGGCTTTTTTTCCTTTAGAAATGTTATTTTGTGCAGGGACAGTTCTAAACACGGGAAACACGTGGCACTTCACAGGCATACTTTAGACACCCCCCAGGTACAATATTTAAAGGAATATTTGACTTTTTTTTTTCACTTTATGCATCATTAAAATGACTGCTCCCGGAAAACGTCCGTTTTTAAAACTTCTTTTTGCATTGATACATGTCCCCTGGTGCAGAAGCCGGGTTCCCAAACTCTGTTTCGGACAATAACATGGATAATAGTCGTTATAATTAGCACTTTAGAATCCGAACGTTCGCATCCATTGTATTTAATAGGGTTCTAATGCTCGTGCGAACTTTCGGTCCGTTCGCGGGTTCTGGTGCGAACCGAACCCGGGGGTGTTCGGCTCATCACTACTCAAAGCCTTGCATTGTGTGAAGGAGCAGTAAAGCCTAGTCAGTATTTAGCCTGGCAAAGCAGGAAGCAGATGAATTGTATGTAATCAGTATATGACTGCCTCAATATTTGTATATATATATATATATATATATATATATATATACATATACACACACAAGTGCATTAAAACATAATCATAAGATTATTTACATTAAGCTGATTTATTCAAAATTTTCATATTAAATGCATTTAAAAGACTGGATATGCCCTTCAAGCAATACAATTTAAATATAAAATATACTTTGTTATATTTATTACCCTGAAGCTGGTGATGAAGGTGTTCTTGTTAGCACTTTTCAGAGTTTCATTCACCCAGTTTATAATAGTTCTGTCATCAATCTTTTCACCTTCTCCAAGGTCACATAACACATTTAGTGTATACCTAATAGAAGAAAAAACCTCAGAATAAAATACATATGTTCTACAAACAATGTGGCAAACATTAAAGCATATTTATTGATTCCGTGTGTAGAATGACCAGAATCATCTGAAGCTGTTATCCTATAGTTTGTCTGTCCTGAAAGTAAAGTGGGCAAATATGATATATATATATATATATATTTTTTTTTTATTGCCCCTTGTGTGGAAACATTGGGGAAGTCCACAACACTTATCAGTGATCCAGGTAGGACATTCAAGAGCTGTTCACCTGTGATAACTTGACTATTTGTGAGCAATTTGAGAACCACCTCTTGGACATATTCTTAGCTATTTGTACATTGTGAAACAAGATGAAAACTTTATGTTGTATCTACCAGCCCCCTACAGATCCACCATAGTGTCAGTATTTTGGAAGCTGTTGCAGGGAAATCATAAGGGAAGCTAAAAAACCGCATAGAGAAATATTAGGGACATTTAGAAACCGTACTGTCATTTTGATTGCTAGCTTCTTGAGCAATTAGCAACTTTGTGGCATTTTTCTTTTATGTTGCACTTAATTGTCTGTATTTTATTTTGTGGTATATTTAAAGTGTTTGGTCACTTTAAGCTCCTGTTCTGTCCATCACAACCTTTTTTTTTTATTTGCTACAAGATTTTCCTTAAAAAATAAGTTATTGTTTCAGAGGATAGTATTATGGGGTTTTCATTCATATTGGGGTATATTGTTAAAGCGTAACACCACTTTTGTTAAGAAAAAACATTCCCCTCTGGGTGATCTATGTACATTTTAACCACTACAGTACCGAGCCTCTTTCTGGGAATTGGTGTTTACAAGTTAAAAACAGTTTTTTGTTGCTAGAAAATTACTTAGAACCCCCAAACACTATATACCGTATATACTCGAGTATAAGCCGAGTTTTTCAGCACATTTTTTTGTGCTGAAAATGCCCTCCTCGGCTTATACTCGAGTCACCTTTTTGTGCCTGATCTCTCGGACTTTGGGGACCCGGTACTGGCCCCAAACTTGGCATACATGTAGCCAGGGCTTTTTTTCACCGGGAACGCGGGGGAACGCAGTTCCGGCACCTCCAGCAATGAATGTATGTAATGGCAAGGAGTGCTGGGGTGGAGGGTCTATTGATGCTTGCTGCTGGGGATCTATGTTTGCATGGAGGTCTAGTGTTGCTGGGTGGGTCTATTGTTGCTAGTGGGGGGTATTATGTTGCTTGGAGGGATCTACTGTAAAGGGAGAGGTTCTATTGTTGCCAGCTCCTGAAGGGTCTATTGATGCTGGCTGCTGGGAGATCTGCTGTTGCTGCTGGGGGTCTATTGTTGTGTGGGGGATCTATTGTTGCTTGGGTGAGGCCTATCATTGCTGGGGTGGTCTACTGTTGCTGTGGTTGGGTCTATTGTTGCTCACTGCGGGGATTATATTTTACTGTCTTCCTTTTTATTAAGAACAAATTCCGTGCAAATCACTTAGTAGCACAAAATGATACTTGGTTCTGTATTTTCTAAAAGAGGTGGTATTCGGAGGTGGGTAGGAGGTTTAACCAAGGGACGGTGCTCAGAGGTCGGTAGGGAGCAGAAACGAAGGGTGGGGAGTTCCTGCACCTATTCTCTGAGAAAAAAAGCTCTGCATGTAGCCCCATTTCTCCTCTATACGTGTGCAAAGTTTTTTGTCTGGGGGACCTACGGCCGGGGAGCACCGATTTTTCAAACTCGGGCACCCCTTCCATAGACTCCCATGTTAAACGTCAGTCTAGTCATGGACACAGTGAGGCATGGGCACAGTGAGGCATGGGCACAGTGAGGCATGGGCACAGTGAGGTATGGGCACAGTGAGGCATGGACACAGTGAGGCATGGACACAGTGAGGCATGGACACAGTGAGGCATGCACATGGACACAGTGAGGCAAAGTGAGGCACAGTGAGGCATGCAGATGGACACCCTAGGCTTATACTCGATTTAATAAGTTTTCCCAGTTTTTTGTGGTAAAATTAGGTGCCTCGGCTTATATTTGGTTCGGCTTATACTCGAGTATATACGGTATATATTTTTTTTCTAACACCCTAGAGAATAAAATTGCGGTCGTTGCAATACTTTCTGTCACACCGTATTTGCGCAGCGGTCTTACAAGCGCACTTTTTTGGGGAAAAGAAATTTGGGAATTTAAAAATAAGACAACAGTAAAGTTAGCCCAATTTTTCTTTATATTGTAAACGATAATGTTAAGACGAGTAAATTGATACCCAACATGTCACGCTTCAAAATTGCGCCCGCTCGTGGAATGGCAACAAACTTTTACCCTTTAAAATCTCCATAGGCGATGTTTAAAAAATTCTAAAGGTTGCATGTTGTGAGGTACAGAGGAGGTCTAGGGCAATAATTATTGCTTTTGCTCTTTTGATCGCGGCAATACCTCACATGTGTAGTTTTCATATGCGGGCGCTACTCACGTATGCGTTTGCTTCTGCGCACAAGCTTATTTATTTTACCTTTTTTTTTTTTTTTTTAACCATTCTTTAAAAAAAAAATTGTGTTTTATTCCTATTACAAGGAATGTAAACATGCCTTGTAATAGAAAAAAGAATGAGAGGTCCTCATATTTACACTAAAATGTAATAAAAAAAAAATTGTCATTTGAAAAAAATAAATAAAATAAAATGGCCATTTAAGATCTATGGGCGGAAGTGATGTTTTGACATCGCTTCCACCCTGCAATGACTTGGAGACGGGTGGGGGCCATCTTCCCCTCACTCGTCTCCATGTCAGGCTAGGGAGAGGATCCAAACGCCTCCGCCGCTACCGACGGCCACGGTAGGCGGCAGAGGGCGCCGGATCGCGGCGGGAGGGGGGGCCCTCTCCTGCTGCCGATAAAAGGGATTTTGCGGTGAATCCGCCGCAGAGACCACTTTTATCTGAAAGAGAACCGCCGGCTCTTGAAGAGGATACTGGGGTTATAGTAGCTAGCTTCTACCATAACAACGGTATTCCTCTTCAAAGACAGGACGTATATAGTCGTCCGGCGGGAAGGAAGCGGTTAACAAACGGTCGCTACTGATTACAATATGACTTGTGTCACAATTGTATACGCTACATTATTTCTTCTTAATTTGCCATTTTATTTTCACACGAAAGTGGGGTTACGCTTTAATTAAGGCCTTTATTTTAAGTTAAACTGCATCCATTTTTTCAGCATGGCTTCCCTTAAATAAAAGTGGGCTTTTGCATTGGGGTGTATTATTTTGGGGTTTTCATTTATTTTGGGGGTGCATTGTTTTTACAGATTTCTCTTTTTTTTTTCCTTTTAGCTGCAAGGCTTCCCTTTAAAAATAAGTGGACTTTTGAGGTGGTGTGGTATTAAAGGGGCTCTCATTTGTTTTGGGAGGTCCATCGCAAAGCCTTGTGGGCTCCTATTTAAAAAAAAAAAAAAAAGTTTTTTGTACTGGTCCACCATGGCAGTGTGCAGTTTTGCATGCATTTTTTTGACAATAACTTATCTATTAGCTTTGAAAATGGTCAGCACTAAATAACAAAATTAGTCTCCCATTTACTTCAATGGGGCCCACAGCTAATTTAGTGGTTTGCAGACTTTACCTTGAACCCTGACTCAAAACTGAACCCAGGCAGATTCACGCATCCTTAAAAATTAGATACCAATGAAAATTTGATGAATTATACTAGTATAAAAAAAATATACACATGAGCAATGCAATATTTTCCTGATGCTCTTGTCAGTGAAATTTAATTCTCTTTGAATATACAATTGTGGCAATTTTTATATAGACATCATTAAATATACAAGAATGCTTGACAGTTCTGTTAAGACGGTGGGCTACTAGTTTGGAATGGGGTATATGTTCTTCTTGTTTATTCCCTTTAGTGCATTCTACTACAGGCTTACAGAGCAGATATCTAAACATTAAAGGGGATATGAAATAATACAAAATGCCTCTTTTTTAACAAACACATAGCTGGCAAACAGAAGCAGCTACGCTGGGGGCCTCTAGGGCACAGGGATTCCAGTTAGAATTAGCACCCCCTCTAATAAACCTAGTACAGCAATTAATATGCTTTTATTTTGCACACTTCTGTAAATGTTTTCGTATGCTCTGAGCTTATATAATCGAAAACCCACATTTGTAATAGCTTACAGCACCCTCTGGTGGATTTTCTAAATAAGGAAATTTCTGGATTTGAATGATGGCAGAGGGTATCCAGTGAGATTTGTGAATACAGTACCTAATGCCGCGTACACACAACCGTTTTTAATGTCATTGAAAAAACTATGTTTTTCTCGACGGGATTCTTCTCAAGCCTGCCTTGCCTACACAAGATCGTGAAAAAAAATGCTCGAACAAAGCGGTGACGTACGAAACGTACAACGGCACTATAAAGGGGAAGTTCCATTCGAATGGCTCCATCCTTTGGGCTGCTTTTGCTGATCCTCGTGTTAGTAAAGTTTGGTGAGAGACAATTCACGCTTTTCAGTCCGTTACAGCGTGACGAATGTGCTATCTCCATTACGAACGCCAGTTTTACCCGAACGAGTGCTCCCGTCTCATAACTTGCTTCTGAGCATGCGTGTTTTTTTCACGTCGTTAAAGCCTACACACGGCCGTTTTTCACGACGAGAAAAACGACGACGTGAAAAACAAAGAGAAAAAATAGAGCATGTTCCAAATTTTTAATGGCCATTTTTCACGTCGCGAAAAATGCTCTGGAGCCCACAAACGATCGTTTTTAATGACCAAATAAAAAAATTGCATTTTTCTCGTCATGAAAAACGGTCGTGTGTACACGGCATAAGACTCATCAATGGGCACCAGTACATTTTGCCACACCAGGTAATTTTAGCAATTTGTACATAATGTTTTCAGATTGGTTTATGTGAATACAGGTGTTCATGAGAATAGTTATTGTTTGTATATAGTGTTTGCAATGTTTTTCATGAAAAGTATAATGGCTACCATACATTAAAATGAACTTTTAGCTTAAATTGGCTAACGTCGTTTAAGGTGCATAAAAACAAAAGGTGTGAAAATTCCTAAAAAAAAATAAAATCTTTAAAAATCAGCCCAAACCTGAGTAGATAATCCTGCTCCTTCTGTGACAATGCACAGAAATAAAGCCTGCCAGAAAATGGAGAATAATATGAATAACTATTGTCTGGCCGTGTTCCTATGGAGAAAAACGATTTGAGGGAACTACATTGGCTGTCATTGTTCATCTAAAAGGTGGGTACACACTATAAGAAAATCAGGCGAACGATTGTCTGGTTTTCCTTGACAGCAAGTCGAAACCGAGGATGGAAATAATGTATGAAAATTCTTGCACAACAAAGGCTTTTTTGTTTGTTGTTGTCTATTATTTCGGATCATGTTCTGCCTTTCGTACAGTGGCGGTGCGTCCATAGAGGGCGCCGGAGCGCCGCCCCCTCTCGCTCCCGCACCGCCACTGAAAGACAATACACAGATTCATGCGTATTGTCACCGCTGCCGCGCTGCCCACTATTCATATGGCCGGCCTCCTGGTGAGCGCCGGCCATATGAATTAGAGCAGTGGCCGGCGGTGGGTGTGTTCTGGAAGTGTCTATCAGAGCCAGCTTTCCGAATACAGCTCTCATGCTGTATTCGGCTTCCAAAAACTCCTCCCAGGTATGCACGGGTGTGCGTTCCTTGGAGAAGACTGTGTGGAGGTTTCAGCCAATCAGGTTCACCGGATCTGGTTTCCGGTACCCTGATTGGCTGAAGCGACATCGAGGGTGGGAGAACACATCGAGGACGGCGCGGACCGAGGAATGTAAGTGCAGGGCTGGGGGGGGGACAGGCTGCATTTGGGGGACAAACTGGCTGCATTTGGGGGGAACTGGCTGTATATGGGGGACACGCTGGCTGAATATGGGGGGAACTGGCTGTATATGGGGGACAAACTGGCTGAATATGGGGGGAACTGGCTGTATATGGGGGACAAACTGGCTGCATTTGGGGGGAACTGGCTGTATATGGGGGACACGCTGGCTGCATTTGGGGGGAACTGGCTGTATATGGGGGACAAACTGGCTGAATATGGGGGGAACTGGCTGTATATGGGGGACACGCTGGCTGCATTTGGGGGGAACTGGCTGTATATGGGGGACAAAATGGCTGTATTTGGGGGGAACTGGCTGTATATGGGGGACAAACTGGCTGAATATGGGACAAACTGGCTGTATATGGGGGACACGCTGGCTGCATTTGGGGGGAACTGGCTGTATATGGGGGACAAACTGGCTGAATATGGGGGGAACTGGCTGTATATGGGGGACAAACTGGCTGCATTTGGGGGGAACTGGCTGTATATGGGGGACACGCTGGCTGCATTTGGGGGGAACTGGCTGTATATGGGGGACAAACTGGCTGAATATGGGGGGAACTGGCTGTATATGGGGGACACGCTGGCTGCATTTGGGGGGAACTGGCTGTATATGGGGGACAAACTGGCTGCATTTGGGGGGAACTGGCTGTATATGGGGGACAAACTGGCTGAATATGGGGGGAACTGGCTGTATATGGGGGCACACTGGCTATATATATGGGGACAAACTGGCTGTATATGGGGACAAACTGGCTGTATATGGGGGCACACTGGCTGTATATGGGGGCACACTGGCTATGTATATGGGGGCACACTGGCTATATATATGGGGGCACACTGGCTATATATATGGGGACAAACTGGCTGTATATGGGGGCACACTGGCTATATATATGGGGCACACTGGCTATATATGGGAGCACACTGGCTGTATTTGGGGGCACACTGGCTGTATATGGGGGGCACACTGACTGTATATATGGGGGC
This sequence comes from Rana muscosa, assembly GCA_029206835.1. Taxonomy (NCBI): domain Eukaryota; kingdom Metazoa; phylum Chordata; class Amphibia; order Anura; family Ranidae; genus Rana; species Rana muscosa. Next base: position 526,467,562 of record CM055121.1, read on the forward strand.
ACACTGGTTATATATATATGGGGGCACACTGGCTGTATATGGGGACAAACTGGCTGTATATGGAAACAAACTGGCTGTATATGGAAACAAACTGGCTGTATATGGGGACAAACTGGCTGTATATGGGGACAAACTGGCTGTATATGGGGACAAACTGGCTGTATATGGAAACAAACTGGCTGTATTTGAGGGGGCAAACTGGTGGCGTTTGGGCACAGTGGCTGCGTTTAATGGGCACAGTGGCGGCAATTGATTTTTTTTTTTTCAGTTTGTTTGCGCCCCCCCAAAAATTTTGAGCACCAGCCGCCACTGCTTTCGTATCTGATGTTTCTTCTACGAAAACAGTGCACATTTACCCCCCCCCCCCCTCCTTCATGACCAGGCCATTTTTTGCAATGCAACACTGCATTATTTTAACTGAAAATTGTGCAGTTATGCAATGCTGTACCCAAATAAAATGAATGTAATTTGTTTTCCCAAAAATTGCGCTTTCTTTTGGTGGTATTTGATCACCAGTGCATATTTTTTTTTGGGCTATAAACCAAAAAATACAGACAATTTGGAAAAAAAAAAAACAACAATATTTTTTTACTTTCTGCTATAAAACATATCCAACAAAAAATATGAATAATCTAATTTCTTCATAAATTTAGGCCAATATATTTTCTGCTACATATTTTTTGGTAAAAAAAAAATATCCGCTGACTTGTTTTTCCTGTGGTCCTTCCCCCTCCCTCCTCCAGCTTTCCTTTCCCCATTCTTTTGTTAGTTTCCCTCGCCGCTCCCGCCCCCCCTTTTTTTTTTTCCTTTCTTTCTCTCTCCCTCTCTTCAGTTTTCCTGATAGTCTTTATGTACCAGATATAGCAGGATTGTTGTCCATTTGCATATAGAAATGATTAGGTTTATACCAAATGTGCTAAATGGAAAATATGCTTACCATATATACTTGAGTATAAGCCGACCCGAATATAAGCCGAGGCACCTAATTTTACCACAAAAAACTGGGAAAACGTATTGACTTGAGTATAAGCCTAGGGTGTCCATCTGCATGCCTCACTGTGCCTCCCTTTGCCTCACTGTGTCCATGTGCATGTCTCACTGTGCCTCACTGTGTCCATGCCTCACTGTGCCTCACTGTGTCCATGCCTCACTGTGCCCAATCTCCCTACCTGATCACGGGCGCTGTGTAACTAGACTGACGTTTACCATGGGAGTCTACAGAATCGGTGCTCCCCAATTTGCACACTTGCAGAGGAAGAGTGGGGCTACATGTGTGCCAAGTTTGGGGTCCAGGGAACCTAGGGCCGGCCAGTACCGGGTCCCCAAAATCACTGGAGAAATTACATTTAACATGGGAGTCTATTGAGGGGGTGCCCGGCTTTGAAGAATCGGTGCTCCCTGGCAGTAGGTCCCTCGGGCAACAAACTTTGCACACTTGTATAGGAAGAGTGGAGCTACATGTGTGCCAAGTTTGGGGTCCAGGAGACCTACGGCTGGCCAGGATCAGGCGCACAAATTTAAAGATGGACACAGACTCGAGTATAAGCCGAGGGGGCATTTTCAGCACAAAAAAATGTGCTGAAAAACTCGGCCTTATACTCGAGTATATACGGTATATGATTCCCTGATTGTTTTGCATCCAGTTTTTTTCTCTCTAGTACTCAATATGACCTAAAGAACATTTGTAGTTCACAAAATCTTTTGTATGATGTTCATGATGTTCGAATTGTAACATTTATCTGTTATTGACTTCAATAAATGCTTTTACTAAGGGACGTGATGTTTTTTTTTTGCCCTGTCAGGATGGGAGCTCTGCCTTGTTTACCTAGGCAGAGCTCCGTCCTGTGTCTCTCCTTGGTGATCAGTGGGTGCTGGCGGACATCCATTGGCTGGCACCTGCTGATCGGCTTCTGCTGTGGTGGTGGCGCTCCCCCTATCCTGAAGCCCAGAATCACAGTCAGCAAACAGTTAAACAAAAACTATTAGTAAAACATTTTGGAGTGTGTCCCTTCAAGAAATTTTGTTTGGAAACTCTGAATCGGCTCTCAAAAGTTGTGCACACACTATACGAAAACCATTGTTCCTCTTATGGGATCTTTCTTCCGATTTTCTTCTAGTATGTACTAGGGCTGGGAAAAAAAATCAATTTTAATCTTGAATCGAGTTTTGAGTTCAAATCGATTCAGATTTGAAGAAAATCGATTTCACAGCAGGCAGTGTTCAGCCTATCACGGACATCCTCTCATCCTCGTCTGTGTTATGAGGATGAGCGGATGTCCGTGATAGGCGGAACACTGAATGCTGGGAAATTGAGTGTTCCGCCTATCACAGACGAGGAGGAGGCGTGGCTTTTGAATACTGGAATGGCCGCCGGTGTAGCAGTAAAATCCGTAACCCACGAAAATCTGCATCAGGTACGGGCACAGTGATTGAAGCATTGGCACAGTGAGCCATTGGGCACAGTGAAGCATGGACACAGTGAGACACGGGCACAGTGAGACATGGGCACAGTGAAGCATGGACACAGGGAGGCATGGGCACAGTGAGGCATGAGCACAGTGAGGCATGGACACAGGCATGGGCACACTGAGGCATGGGCACAGTGAGGCATGGGCACAGTGAGGCATGGGCACAGTTTAATTCAACTAAGAGTAACCTCAGGATTTTTTGTTGTTTTATTACCTAAATCCAAATACAGTATTAATAATTTGGATGTTTAACAATCTTTGTTGCACACTGCACACTGACTTTGCAATTAGAGAAAAGGTTTGCCTTAGCAATTTTGTTTGTTGATGCACTTTAATTAATATAATAAAAAAAAAATCGAATCGTAAATCGAGTTTTTTATATAAAAAAACGCAGATTTTTTTGGGGGGGGGAAATCGCCCAGCCCTAGTATGTACCCTACTTTAGTCTCAACAGGCTAGTTGTATGAAAAGGCTATTATGCTGAATCTATCTTCTGTATGAGTAATTGACTTGGGACATGTACTGTATAAATGTCCCTGTCAGCATGCTGCAAAGTATGCATATATATATATATATATATATATATATATATATATTGTGACAGCAGGAAGGTAAAGTCACCTGGTTGCATCCAGGGGGGTAAGTATATTTCTCCCAGATTCAGGCTTTATGCCGACTTATACAACTAGGGAGAGAGTTGATGAAGCCCAGCTGAGGCTAGTGGGCTCATGGATGATTCATACCTCTAGGGAGAGTGCTGGGCGTCGTGCAGGCAGGGAGTTGATGAGACCAGCTGAAGCTTGTCAGCTCGTTTAAGGCCTCTATAAAAACTCCCAGCTTCATTAGGTGTTTGCTCATGCCTGGACCCAGACCTGTGTGGACTGTCTAGGGAGAGTGAACCCCTGTGCGGTGAGACAAAGCCTGTGTGGCTATTTGTTTGGACATTTACTAAACCAGGGACTTAGGGACTAGGACAGCACCAGGCTGATCCCAGTTGTTAGTTAGGGAAACCTGCATGTTTAGTCAGAGGTCAAGCTGACCAGGATTTATTTTGTTTATGTTTCTTTTTGCTTTGCTGTGTTTTTGTCACTGTAAATAGAGAAATAAACCGCACCTTTTGATCTTGAAAACCACAACCTCCGTCTGCTGGGCCTGTTTTTGTGTGGGGAGCCCATCCAGGGGGTCACACACACCCGCTACCGAGCTAACCCCCTCACAGTTGGTGGAGAACCAGTGGCAGTTTTTTTTTAAGCCAGCATGGAGGAGATACTGAAACAGCTGGCTCTAGCAAATGCCAATCAACAGCAGACAAATGCAGGTTTGCAAAAGAGCCTTGCAGCTCAACAACAGAGCTTCGCAGCCCAGCAACAAGCCCAGCAGCAATCTGAGGCCCGCTTCATAGACCTGTTGCAGAAGCAAGAGCAGAGACTACAACAACAGATGGAAGCAGTAATGCAGCAACGTCCGCAGACCAGTGAGGAAAGCCGTCCCACTAATACCGCGTCCTTTGGGGTGAGTCGTTTATTGACAAAAATGACTGGAGAGGATGATCCAGAGGTATTTTTGACCACATTTGAAAGGACTGCTGAAAGAGAAAAGTGGCCTGAGGAGCAGTGGGCTGGACTGGTGGCTCCTCTGTTAACTGGTGAATCGCAGAAAGCTTACTATGACCTAGAGCCTGACCAAGCAAAAGACTATGTGATGCTAAAAGCTGAAATATTGGCAAGGCTGGGTGTCACCCTGGCTGTCCGGGCTCAGCGTGTGCATAACTGGACTTTCCAGCTTGGAAAACCCCCCAGGTCTCAAATGTATGATCTCATTCACCTGAGCAGGAAGTGGCTACAGCCAGAGACTTTGTCCGCACCGGAGATTGTGGAACGTGTTGTGATGGATCGTTTCTTGAGAGCTCTTCCTACCGCCATTCAAAAGTGGGTAAGCCATGGAGACCCAGAAACGGCCGGTAAACTTGTGGATCGCGTAGAGAGATACTTGGCTGCAGAGAACCTGACGGCCTCTTCCAGAGACTCTCGGACTTTCCACCCTAAGACCAGACCATCCCCAGGGGCGGATAAGATGATTCCAAGGGGTGAGGGTGGAGAGAGTGAGAGGGTGGGAGCTCTGCCCAGGGTTTGGCGAGAACAGCCTGGGAAGTCGGGGGCTCAAGAGGCAGCCAAAAGGATTGTTTGCTACCGCTGCCGGCAAGCGGGACATATTGCAGCAAATTGCCCGGTTGTGGAGGAACCCATGCAATGTGACTTTCTGACGGACAGACGTCAGTCGCTGTGTGCGACAGTCGCATGCACTGCCATTCGGGGAACTGAGAAACATTTATGCAAAATGTGTATTAATGGTAGAAATGTTGTGGTATTACTGGATTCAGGTAGCCTTGTGACCCTGATAAAGGCTGAATTAGTTAAAACAGAGGTCTCTGGGAATAGCAAGGTAGCTGTTATTTGTGTGCATGGGGACACCCGAGAGTATCCAGTGACTACAGTGTGTTTCAAGACCACCAAAGGTAACCTCTCTCATCCAGTGGGGTTAGTATCTCAACTACTGCATGATGCCATTGTGGGAAGGGATTTTCCGAAGTTCTGGGAACTGTGGGATGATCCTGAGCCCCCCACTGGTGCCCCTATGTACCAGGAAGGTGATAGCCAGAACTCCTCTGAGAGTGGTGAGGACTCTCCAGAATTTCCCTTGTCAGTATTGGCAGGCGAGACTCAAGAAACTGGAGAGGAGCCCACCTCCTCAGACGAAAACCTACCGTCTGTGGAGTTTTCTGATCTTGAGGTTCACAGGGAAAATTTTGCCACAGAACAGTTAAAAGACCCCGCCCTAATAAAGGCACGGGAAAACGTAGTGGAAATAGATGGCGAGTTAGTGAACCCAGATAATACCTGCACTTACCCATACTTCAGCGTAGAGAAGGACCTACTGTATCGGGTGGCAAAAAGGGCAGAAGAAACCATTGAGCAGCTTGTGGTGCCCAAACCTTACAGGAAGTTGGTGTTGGAGTTGGCCCATGGGCACATTCTTGGAGGTCATCTGGGGACAGAGAAAACCCGAGAGAGGGTATTACAGAGATTCTATTGGCCTGGGGTGATGAAGGACATAGAAAATTATTGTTCCTCCTGCCCTGTGTGTCAGAGGTCGGCCCCGATGCCACATTTCCGTAGCCCGCTGGTCCCTCTACCCATCATTGAGGTCCCGTTTGAGAGGATCGCAATGGATTTGGTAGGTCCTATAATCAAGTCCGCTAGGGGGCACCAGTACATATTAGTTATAATGGACTATGCCACCCGTTATCCAGAAGCGATCCCTCTCCGAAATACCTCGGCCAAAACCATAGCCAAAGAGCTATCTCTTGTTTTTAGCCGGGTGGGTATTTGTAAAGAACTGCTTACGGACCAAGGTACACCCTTTATGTCCCGGGTTATGAAAGAGCTGTGTAAATTGTTCAAAGTGACGCAATTGCGTACGTCTGTGTATCACCCCCAAACCGATGGGCTGGTTGAAAGATTCAACAAAACCCTAAAACAAATGTTGAAGAAAGTGGTGGATAGAGATGGAAAGGATTGGGACTGTCTACTTCCTTATTTGATGTTTGCTATTAGGGAGGTGCCCCAATCCTCTACGGGATTCTCCCCCTTTGAGTTACTGTATGGGAGACACCCAAGAGGGCTGTTGGATATTGCCAAGGAAACTTGGGAAAGTGAGAGTTCTCCCCACAGGAGTGTGATTGAGCATGTCGCCCTGATGCAAGATCGAATTGCACAGGTAATGCCCATCGTGAAGGAACATTTGGCCCAAGCGCAGTTGGCACAGCAGAGAGTGTACAACCGTGGAGCCAAGACCCGTACCTTTTCCCCGGGGGATAGGATATTGGTACTTGTCCCTACGGTTGAAAGTAAATTCCTTGCCAAATGGCAAGGCCCCTACGAGATAATGGAAAAAGTGAGCAAAGTGAATTACAAGGTCAGACAACCAGGAAGGCGAAAGCCCGAACAGATCTATCACGTTAATCTGTTGAAAGCCTGGAGGGATAGAGAGTCCCTAGTCGCAGAAACTTGGTCACCAGCTCAAACTGGTTGCGTGATTCCGGAGGTTGGAATAGCAGCCACCTTGTCACAACCCCAACAACAGGAGGTTAAGGAGTTTGTGCTTCGCAACAAGGAGGTGTTCTCTGAGCTGCCGGGACAAACATCTGGGGTAGAGCATGATATTATTACCCCGCCCGGTGAAAGGGTGAAGTTAAAACCCTATCGGATCCCAGAGGCCCGACGGGAGGCAATACGGGAGGAAGTACAGAAAATGCTGAACTTAGGGGTGATAGAGGAGTCCCAAAGTGATTGGTCTAGTCCCATTGTGTTGGTGCCTAAACCAGATGGGAGCTGGCGATTTTGTAACGATTTTCGTCAGTTGAACAAAGTTACAAAATTTGACACCTACCCCATGCCACGTATAGATGAGTTGATCGACCGGCTGGGAACAGCCTGATACATGACGACTCTTGACCTCACAAAAGGGTATTGGCAAATTCCCCTGGCCAAGTCGGCCAAAGAGAAAACCGCATTTGTAACCCCAGACGGGGCGTTCCAATATAAGAGAATGCCGTTCGGGTTACAGAATGCGCCGGCCACATTCCAGCGGAAAATGGACCAGATACTGAGGCCCCATCGGAAGTATGCTGCGGCTTACCTGGATGACGTAATTGTCCATAGCACAGATTGGGCCTCACATCTGCCAAAAGTGCAAGCAGTCCTAGACTCTATCCGGGAAGCGGGGTTTACGGCTAACCCCAAGAAGTGTACCATTGGGCAGGAGGAGGCCAAATATCTTGGGTACACCATTGGCAGGGGAGTAATAAAACCCCAACTCAACAAAGTCGAGGCCATCCAGAGTTGGCCACGTCCCAACAGCAAGAAGCAGGTACGAGCCTTTCTGGGAATCGCGGGTTATTATCGGCGCTTCATTCCCCACTTTGCTTCTAAGGCTGTGCCCCTAACCAACCTGACGAAAGGGAAAGGGTCGGTCATGATTAAATGGACCCCCGAGGCTGAGGCAGCATTCCAATTCTTGAAACAAGCCTTATGTAGCCAGCCAGTGTTGTACTCACCCGACTTCTCTAAAGACTTTGTCGTACAAAGTGATGCGTCAGATGTGGGGTTAGGAGCAGTATTGTCCCAGGTCTGGAACGGGGAAGAGCACCCAGTCATTTACCTCAGCAGGAAGTTGAAGTCCCATGAGGTAAATTACGCCACGGTTGAAAAGGAGTGTTTAGCGGTGAAGTGGGCTCTAGATTCCCTTCGGTACTATCTGCTAGGTAGGCACTTTGACATGGTTACGGATCACGCTCCGTTAAAGTGGATGGCTCAAAACAAGGAGACAAATAGAAGAGTAAATAGGTGGTTCCTGGCCCTACAGGAATTCAACTTCACAGTAAAGCATCGCCCTGGCGTTCAAATGGGGAATGTGGATGCTTTGTCTCGAGTACATGAATGCCTGATTGCTGGTGTTCCAACCCCAAGGTTAAAACAAGAGGGGGGGGGGTATGTGACAGCAGGAAGGTAAAGTCACCTGGTTGCATCCAGGGGGGTAGGTATATTTCTCCCAGATTCAGGCTTTATGCCGACTTATACAACTAGGGAGAGAGTTGATGAAGCCCAGCTGAGGCTAGTGGGCTCATGGATGATTCATACCTCTAGGGAGAGTGCTGGGCGTCGTGCAGGCAGGGAGTTGATGAGACCAGCTGAAGCTTGTCAGCTCGTTTAAGGCCTCTATAAAAACTCCCAGCTTCATTAGGTGTTTGCTCATGCCTGGACCCAGACCTGTGTGGACTGTCTAGGGAGAGTGAACCCCTGTGCGGTGAGACAAAGCCTGTGTGGCTATTTGTTTGGACATTTACTAAACCAGGGACTTAGGGACTAGGACAGCACCAGGCTGATCCCAGTTGTTAGTTAGGGAAACCTGCATGTTTAGTCAGAGGTCAAGCTGACCAGGATTTATTTTGTTTATGTTTCTTTTTGCTTTGCTGTGTTTTTGTCACTGTAAATAGAGAAATAAACCGCACCTTTTGATCTTGAAAACCACAACCTCCGTCTGCTGGGCCTGTTTTTGTGTGGGGAGCCCATCCAGGGGGTCACACACACCCGCTACCGAGCTAACCCCCTCACAATATATATATCGATCACATATACAGGAGGACATAAATGTGTAGCACTGTTGTGCTGTGTGTAGGTACATGAGGCCCATGTCAATGACTTACCTCCTCATTAGCTGCCACACTAAGGCCAGAGTGAGGGTATGATTGCCTTCATAAAGATTATGGCCACATATACCCACTAGGGAGAATCTAGCTTTGTTCCTTCCCAACTCAACGGCATAATTACAGTTCTCTAGCTAAAGAAAAAAGGAAATATACCCAGTTAGTTTAATATGCTGTATGAGAGTTGCCATAATTTATAAAGTGTATATAACATTTTTGTTTTGTTGCAGATAGAGTAACATATGGTTAAAACCCCTATCAGGTTATTTTTTTACTGCCTGTGTCCACCAGAGAGATCTATGTCCAAACTGATAATCTTTCCCTCACTTTGACAGCTCTAACATTTTGCATTTCCTGCCATTTTTTTTCTCAGTGATAATGATCAACAGCAAAGTAATGGTATAAATTTCCCCAGCAGAGGCACAGCCAGCAAAAAAACCTGTGATGCATCATACCATACCTCACAGACATTTTCAAAATGAAAGATGAGGGTAGGTGCACGACTGATCATTGGAGGAGAGTACCCTGAGTTCCCAGTATAACTAGAGAACTGACAACAGTGTGTTCTCCTGCTTAGTGTGGTCAGTTTTTACTAGGAAAGCAGAGGGAATGACAGGAACATCAGGGATTTCACACAAAGAAAGCAATACAAAGAGAACAGGATACTTTCTCATACAAGTACAGGGTACAGCAGACACATATCAGGAATATGAAGTGTTGGGGTAACAAACGCTTTAACAGTCTGCAAAAACCCATTGCGAATGAACTTCCCCTGTCACCACCACAATTGGGCCTGGGATTACGCACAGAATCTGGTGCAGCTGTACATAGTAACCAATCTGCTTCTAGGTTTTATTGTCAAAGCTTAATGGAACAAGCTGGATTTAGAAGCTGATTGGTTACTATGCACAGCTGCGCCAGATTATGTGTGCACCGGTTTTATAAACACCCCCCCCCCCCTACACACAATATCAATTTCATGAGTTGTCTTGCATGGACATTGATCACATTCCCAGACCCAATTGTGGTGGTGACAGGGGTAGTTCATTTACCACAAAGGTAAATGTTATTTGGCTAGCAATAGAAACAAATAGAACAGTTGCTGTTTCTTCCCAGCAACAGAAGACGGTACAGTAGGGGATGACATGACAATTACTGTATCTGATTTTGGACAAACCATGTTAGCGTATTCAGCAGCATCACTGTATGGCATAGAGAAGGAGGATAATGGGATTATGGCGGTGCTGAGATATCACAATGTCAACATCATTACATTTTTATTATTTATTAAAATATATCATGGAGATTTGATACAAAATACATAATAGAAGAAAATAAATTCATAAAAACAGAATGATCAAACAGATATTATAGACTGTATGGGTCGCTGGTATTCACAATTAAGGTATAATGGTGGTCGGGTAAAATGTCATATTCCTATATATTTCGCCAACTTGGCTTTCTCAGGGGAGTACGCTATGACCACCAAACTTTAAACAGCCAGCTCTGCACTCAGCCCGGACAAAAGGAACCTACATGTGGAGCCCCACATGGAGTGTGTAGAGAAGGCTTCCAAACACATGGGATCCTGCAAAGAGCAATGTTCAGCCGTAGGGGGCAAAAAAGGACCCAGTCTGTTTGATATGTTAAAACATAAACAATGGCGGGGGCGGCCAGAAACTGATTCTCAGGTATAGATGCCAAAAGACATAGTTGGTCAGAAACCAATCTAGCAGGTCAGCAAACACTGTACCAAGGATACCAAGGATACAAGAAGTGAGGTCGCCCCCGTGTTCCAGCACTGTATGGCACTTGATAGAAATATGGTGTCTACATACAAATAATTTAATTAACTTTCACACAGACCTTTCTCATGTGGGCTCCAAGAGGTGGAAATGGAGGTTTGTTAACACGATCCCAGCTAACTGTCACCCGGGATCGGTCGTATAATTGGAAGATGATTAAAGCATCAGTCATGTCACTATGAACAGAGTAAAAAGGAAATATAATGAAATCATAATGTAAAGCTAGTATTATTGCAGCTAGCCAAAGTCATTAACAGTTTGAGTTTCTGGATTATAGTCAATGGCCAAAGTTAACATTGCCTACAGTACTGCTATTTATTGTACATCTAAAGTCATTTTTACATTTAGGATAAAACAGGGCAGGGCTCAAAATTTCAAGTCCTCAGCTACTAGCCAGGACTCAAGGGTTACTCGCCACCTGTTGCCCCCGCCTAACCCCTACCCTGCCCCACCCCTAACCCCGCCACCCAAACACACCCTCATAAATTATCTAATGAAATTGCACTTGAATATTTTATGCAGAATTAAGTTATAAAAATAAATATTAAAAACATTGTTATCCGTGCCCAAAAATGCAGCTTGCCCATGTCTGCCAGTGCAGCCTGTGTCTTCAATGCAGCCTGTGTCCGCCAGTGCAGCCTGTGTCACCAATGCAGTCTGTGTCCCCAATGCAGCTATGTGTCCCCAATGCAGCCTGTGTCCCCAATGCAGCCTGTGTCCCCAATGCAGCCTGTGTCCCCAATGAAGCCATGTGTCCCCAATGCAGCCATGTGTCCCCAATGCAGCCATGTGTCCCCATAGCAGCCATGTGTCCCCATAGCAGCCATGTTTCCCCAATGCAGCCATGTGTCCCCAATGCAGCTATGTGTCCCCAATGCAGCATGTGTCCGCCATTGCAGCATGTGTCCGCCATTGCAGCCTGTGTCCGGGCTTTGGGACTTCCCTTAAGTTCAGTGCATAAAATAACAGCTAAATTTAAGAAAAATATCAACCACTAGAAAAAAAAATCCCCAACAGTTATCCAGCGCTATTGTATATATGGTTGCATTGGAGAACAATGAAGTCATTCCTGATGTAGCCAAGCTCTTGGCTAGAAAAGGGGCCACTATAAAGACTGTGATGCAGCTGTTTTGTGTGCATATACAAAAAACTCTTATGCTGTCTTTTAGTGCCATTGAGCACTATTCAGCAGAGGGAGACAGTGGGCATAAAGGACTTGAAAAACTTTGAAGCAGGACTGCACTGAACTCTGATAAATGTAGTCTGAAAATGGGAGCAGGTGAAGTATGAACTGCAATTCCCAGATATACACCCCTAACAGGAGGGGGAAAAGAGCAGTTTTCTCCTAAACTTCCTCTTGCTGTGAGGGGACCGGAGTGTGCACGTCGATATCCCCGGGTGCACAATAACCTGCTGCAAGCCTGCTGCCGGGAACAGAAATAAGAGTACTGTTAACTTGTGTGCTGAGGACCAGAGTCACTCAAGGCAGATCCAGAAGTGAGCTGACATCTAAACAGTGGGACCAAAGTTGCTGTATTGCTAAGACTGGTAAGCGGGCATTGCTGCCATTGAGCTATCGCTGCTAGCAGAGACAGAGTACATAGGGACTGGCAATCTAACTAGCAGCCCAATTCACTGCATACAGACTGGGACTGTACTTACGTGCACAACTGTAAAGACTGGGCCCCAACATTAGCCAGCTGAAGAACTAGTACATGCAAAGAACTGCTCACCCAGATAGCTGCTTCACAAGAACTTTGCCCATTGTCCATAGTAAGTGGTAACTCCTTAGAAGCATTATATTTCATTTTAGTCATTCATACAGTGTGCACTATAAAGCAGTTATAGCCTCTGGTTACAGAGGAGTTGTAGTAGTATTGATCACTATTGCTGTTACTTTTTACCAATGCTACTGCTTAAGCCTCGTACACACGGCCGAGAATCTCGTCGTTAAAAACATGTCGTTTTTTACGACGAGATCCTTGGACAAGAAACTTGTCCCGGCCGAGTGTACACACGCTCATTTCAAAGAACCCGCGGTTCTTTGAATGGAGCGTACGCAGTGACGTCATCGAATACGACGAGCATGCGCTCGTCACATTCGATGCCGTCGCCGCCATCTTGGTTCACCCTACCTATGCCTAGGAAGCTACCGCGCATGCGTCAAAGTCATTTCGAGCATGCGCGGGCTCCCCGGCGAACAGGTAAGTGTACACACACACAATTTTCTCATCGAGAAACAGGCTGACGAGAATCTCGACGAGAAAATAGAGAGCAGGTTCTCTATTTTCTCGTCGAGATTCTTGTCGCTTTTCTTGATGAGAAACCATACACAAGAACGAGTTTCTCGGCAAGAAATCTCTGCCAGCAAGTTTCTTGCTGGTTTTTGCAGAGAAACTCGGTCGTGTGTACGAGGCTTCACTGATGATTTTGTGGGTTACTACCAGGTTAACTTTAATCTAGTGGTACAAAACACTACCCTAAGCTACTATAACATAGGGATTACATTGTCTCGTGAGCTGAACTAATTCTATATTTGCCCATTTATGCATATACTGCCACATACTTCAACCTTTGAGTTTCTTTACTACTAAACAGTTTGGTGTTTGCTTTTTAATACTGAAACATAGTTGTGTGCATGATATATTTATATTTGTGCTCCCAATAGTATTGCTGTATCCATGTGCTTAACCTGGTTTGCCAGAGGGCCTGGGGTTGTTCATAGAGTCATGGCAAAAAAAACAAAGAACTCAATCTACCAAGCGGCTCCAATCAGAAGCCGCTTGACTTCAGTAAAAGCAAAACATATTTCTCATGAATCACTATATAAAATGTGCATATGCATTTACCTGTATAAATGGTTAACATAAGGGTTTACACCAAGAGAATTCATCCAATTTCGGAAAGTTCTCTCCTCATTAGTCTCTCCTGTGTGCGTGAAAAAACAAAAATATTAAACTATAACATACAATTACTTATAAATAAATGTAGGCATTATCCAGTACAATAACTGGTGAATAAGTAAATGATTTTGGTGTCTATACTTATATAGATTCTCCAAAATGTTTTTTAGTACCATTGTCAGAGGGTGAGCCTAGCCCTGTTTTGTGTCAGGCTTGTATCTCTTTCTTGGGATGTTGCTTTTTTCCTTGCTGTATAGCAACTCCTTACCAACTGATCAGAAGATTGTGTATTTTGGCAGTTTTATCTTCCCTAGCAACAGTCCCCAGGGTCCCCTAAGAGGGTCTGTGTATTCAAACATTCACCAGCATCCACCAGCATCGCCATCTGTCTCACCAAACAGAAAGTTTGGTGAGACAGACGGCGGTGCTGGTGGATGCATTGAGAACTGTGGAGTCACCTCATACAGTGGAAACACTCATCTTTTTTACCCCTTTGCATTTGATTTGAGGAATCCCCCTTCCTACCAGAGTTTTTCACTTTGATTGTGGCTGATAAGATTTATATTTTTGTCATTTTTATACTACCTTTATCCCATATTTTGAAAGCTCAAGTTTTCCTCTACCTCAAGGACCACACATCATTTAAGGACAAAATAGGGTAGGCTCTATGTTAGTACCATTCAGGTCTCTTTGAAAGCCTGTAACAGTCTGATCTATGTGGTGTCCATCGCTAAGCGTGAATCCTGAAGAAGCTATTATAGTGAAACGCGTTGATTCCACACACTTATAACATTCAATATTGACTGTCCAACACTTTATTGGTTTTATATGATATGGTTTTATCTGGATGGCACTTTATCTTTTAATGTGATATAATTAAAACACTGATTTTATATAATTTATGTTTTTGTCTTTCCTCATTTGTTGGCACATTCAACGTTCCTTCCCCTGTGGTTAGTGAGGCTCCCCTCTCCTTTTTAAGATGTGGTCTTCCCTCTTACAGGGGTTATGGTGTGGTCTGACATGTATTTGAATAGTATGGTGCCACTATGAGGATTAATTCTAATAAAGGTGGCTGGCTCACATCCTCATTTGTACTGATAAAAGACTATCATAGATGCTAGTAAGAGCTCCCTGACTTGGAGAACAAATAATGGAGTAGGAGCCATGGTTAAACTCTGACTCATAAAATAAACATGAATGGATCACAGTGAAGCAAATCTGGTAATTCTGTTTTATTAAACTGCTGGGGTCCTTGTACTGTTCCTATCTCTCTGTCACTAAAGGGTATTTTTGTCTCAGAAAGCACCCTACTTCCAAGTCTGAAGTTCATGGCAGCATTGATGGTTATACTCTAGAAGCCTTTTTCCCCAGTGGACGGTAACTGTAAAGCCCTGTACACACGATTGGATTTCCGATGGATTTTAGTCCGATGGATTTGTCCATCAGAAATCCGATGAAACTGTTTTTCATCAGTCTTGGCCACACACCATCAGTCCAAAAACCGACCGTTCCAAACGCCGTGACGTAAAACACTCCGATGAGACAAGAAAAATTAAGTTCAATGCTTCTGAGCATGCGTCGACTTGATTCTGAGCATGCGTGGGTTTTTTATCTGATGGAGTTCCCCACAGACGATCGGTATTTTCTATCGGTTTTTGATCCATCGGAAAAATTTAAAACATGTTCTATTTTTTAAAACCGATGGAAAAAAGACCGATGGGTCCCATACACGATCGGTTTGTCTGATGAAAACAATCCATCGGACGGTTTTCATCGGTTAAACCGATCGTGTGTACAGGGCTTTAGAATGTAACAAAGAAGTACAATTCAATTTATATACTGTATTATACGCAGGGGGCTGTGGAAAGTTTTTTTCCTGAAACTTCCCTCTTAAAGTTAGGGTGCGTGTTATACGCCTGTGCGTGTTATATGCCGATAAATACGGTAACTAACTTATATACAGTAACTAACTTTAAAGTGATTGTAAAGCTTCGTTTTTCTTTTTTTTAAATGACAAATATGTCATACTTACCTCCACTGTGCAGTTCGTTTTGCACAGAGTGGCCCTGATCCTCGACTTCTGGGGTTCCCCGGCAGCGCTGATAGCTCCTCCCTGCATCGTATAACCCCCTAGAAGAAGTGCTCTCCCGGGGGGTTACCTTGCGAGCGCGCTCCCGAGTCCAGCATTTGCGTCCATAGACACGGAATGCCAGACTCGGCCCCACCCCCCAGCACCCGCGTCATTGTATTTGATTAGACAGCAGCGGGAGCCAATGGCTGCACTGCTATCAATCTATCCATAGGATGCATTAAGGTGAAAAAACATGAGGGTTTACAACCCCTTTAAGGAGAGGTTCAGGATTGAAAAAAAACAACCATACTCACTTAGATGGCTGCAGCACCAATCCCAGCTGCAGCTGTCAACTGCCGCCTCTAGACCAAGAACTGAGCGCTTAAAGACCACTGATCGCTCTGTTCTTGGTTTTTTGTGAGCAGAGAGTCGGTGACAGTCAGTTACTGGCTCTCTGCTCTGCCCCTCCTCACTGGAGCACTGGGCTGTGGAGGGGGCAGAAGCGGCTGGCTCAGCCTATCAGCTGCTTGCCAAAAAGCTGATGCAGCTGCCACTCCAGGCTTTTGGGTGGATCCTGACCGTAAAGTCGGGATTAATCCAGTTCCTGTACCAGTGAGTGACATCAGCTGACAATGGACTTTAGCCCGCTGTCGGCTGAAAACGGGTCACAGGATTGCAGAACAAACTGAATTCCTGTGATCCACAAGAGAAGTAGGGCCAAAAGAGCAAAATCTCCAACTCATTGCAGCCCAAAACTTACAAGGAACCTCCACCATGCTTCACTGTTGTCTGCAGACACTCATTTTTTTTTGAAAATCCTGACTCGGTTGGCAAGTGTTGTCTCGCAAAACGAGCAGGATTCAAGCCACAGCGGTGTGCAGTACCGCATTTGGCCAGAGGTGCGGGGCGCCGGAGCCGAACAGAGCAGCTCGAAGCCGTTCCGTAATACTCTGAAAAACTTGGAAATACAATATTCCCGAGCCTTTCCGATGATTTCCGAGTTCAGCCGAGCTGTCCCAAAGCCTTTCCAAATATTTCCGAGGCTCTCTGGCGCCCCCCCACCTCTGGCCACATGCAGTATTGCATGCTATAGAAGTCAATGCGGAACAAATTATTTTCATTTCCATTGACTTCTATGGGGAAACTCGCTTTGATATGCGAGTGCTTTGGATTATGAGCATTCTCATGGAACGGATTATGCTCGTAATCCAAGGTTCCACTGTATATATTATGTTCGCTCAAACTTGTCTTGCATACACACGGTCACACAAATGTTGTCGTAAATTCCGAACGTCCAAGAACGCGGTGACATACAACACTACAACGAGCCAAGAAAAATTAAGTTAAATGATTCCAAGCATGCGTCGAATTGATTCCGAGCATGCGTAGGATTTTTGTGCGTCGGAATTGGATACACACGATCAGAATTTCCGACAAGAACTTTTGTTGTCAGAAAAATTGAGAACCAGCTCTCAAACATTTGTTGTCGGAAATTCCGACAGCAAATGTCCGATGGAGCCTACACACGGTTGGAATATCTGACCAAAAGCTCACATCGAACATTTGTTGTTGGAAATTCCGATCGTGTGTACGTGGCATTAGGGTGCTTGCAGCTCAATATTATTCTTGATGCGCAAATGTTACATTGATATTATTGCATACTATTCCAAACAGAATACAATAATAGTGTACAACTTGTACATAACTTATTATGTAATTCTCAAAGAACCTATTTATCTGCATTTTAACCACTTCAGCCCCGAAAGATTTGGCTGCCCAATCACTGGGCTATTTTTTGCGATTCGGCACTGCGTCGCTTTAACTGACAATTGCGCGGTTGTGCGACACTGTACCCCAAAAAAATTGACGTCCTTTTTTCCCCATAAATAGAGCGTTCTTTTGGTGGTATTTGATCATCTCTGCGATTTTTATTTTTTGTGCTATAAACAAAAAAAGAGCGACAATTTTGAAAAAAACACAATATTTTGTACTTTTTGCGATAATAAATATCCACCATTTTTTTTTTTTTTAAAGTGAATTTTTTCTCAGTTTAGGCCCATATGTATTCTTCTACATATTTTTGGTAATAAAAATCATAATAAGCGTATATTGATTGGTTTGCGCAAAAGTTATAGCATCTACAAAATAGGGGATAGATTTATAGCATTTTTATTATTATATTTTTTTTACTAGTAATGGTGGCGATCTGCAATTTTTATTGGGACTGCGACGTTATGGCGGACACATCGGACACTTGACACATTTTTGGGTCTATTGTCATTTATACAGCGATCAGTGCTATAAATAGCCACTGATTACTGTATAAATGACACTGACAGGGAAGGGGTTAACACTACGGGGCAATCAAGGGGTTAATTGTGTTCCCTAGTGTGTGTTAACTGAAGGGGGATGGGACTAACATAGAGGAAATGATAGATCGTGGTTCCTAGCTATTAGGAACTCACGATCTGCATTTCCTCAACTCACAGAACAGGGATGTGTGTGTTTACACACACACGTCCTTGTTCTGCCTCTCGTGCCCGGAGATCGCTCGCGGCCGGCGGTCATCGCGACCATCGGTTACGAGCATCGGCACTCCCGCGATGCAGCGGGCGCGCTTCTGGCGGCGTGCGCCTGCTGGTCCGCTAAAAGTGACCAACTTACAGCTACAACGGTTCACCCAGTGGAGCCAACCTGCCTGGTCCGCAAGCGTTTAATGCAAGTTAGTTGTAGGTATATATTATGGGGGTGAGCCGAACACCCCCCTGTTCGGTTCGCACCAGAACATGCGAACAGGCAAAAAATTTGTTCGAACACGCGAACACCGTTAAAGTCTATGGCACTCGAACATGAAAAATCAAAACTGCTCATTTTAAAGGCTAATATGCAAGTTATTGACATAAAAAGTGTTTGGGGACCCGGGTCCTGCCCCAGAGGACATGTATCAATGCAAAAAAACATTTTAAAAACTGAAGTTTTTTCGGGAGCAGTGATTTTAATAATGCTTAAAGTGAAACAATAAAAGTGAAATATTCCTTTAAATTTCGTACCTGGGGGGGTCTAAAGTATGCCTGTAAAGTCGCGCATGTTTTCCCTTTTTTAGAATTGTCCCTGCACAAAATGTCATTTCTGAAGGAAAAAAAGTAATTTAAAAAAGTCGGCTCCCTGGCAATACAGATCAAAGTCATTGAAAAAAACGTCAGGGGTCCCCCCCACAGTCCATTACCAGGCCCTTTGGGTCTGGTATGAATATTAAGGGGAACCCTGAACCAAAAAAAAATGTGGGGGTCTCCCCAAATTCCATATCAGGCCCTTCAGGTTTGGTATGGATATTAAGGGGAACCCCGCACCAATTTAAAAAAAAAAATGACGTGGGGTCCCCCCAAAAATCCATACAAGACCCTTATCCGAGCACGCAACCTGGCAGGCCACAGGAAAAGAGGGGGGACGAGAGAGCGCCCCCCCTCCTGAACGGTACCAGGCCACATGCCCTCAACATGGGGAGGATGCTTTGGGGGTCTGTGACTCCTCAAAGCACCATGTCCCCATGTTGATGAGGACAAGGGTCTCATCCCCACAACCCTTGCCCGGTGGTTGTGGGGGTCTGCGGGCGGGGGGGGCTTATCGAAATCTGGAAGCCCCCTTTAACCCCGGGGGTTCCCTATGATAAGGACGGGTGACCCCGCTCCGTTTAGTTTTTGTTTTTAAGCCAGTTAAGCAAAGAGATCAAATACTGTCAGCAAAGCCAAAAATGTTAAACAGCCCAGCAGATGGGTGAGACATACATTAATATCTAGTCACTCAGTGACAGGAAACAACACAAAGCATCAGCGGCAGTCTCCCCTCTCCAGCAGGAACGAAACCCCCATGACGTGTAAGAGGGGGCGGGGTCACCCGTCCTTATCATAGGGAACCCCCGGGGTTCCCTATGATAAAGGACGGGTGACCCCGCCCCATGACGTCACGGGCGGGGTCACCCATCCTTATCATAGGGAACCCCGGGGTTCCCTATGATAAGGGTGGGTGACCCCGCCCCCTCTTACGCATCATGGGGGTTTCGTTCCTGCTGGAGAGGGGAGACTGCAGCGTCACTGGAGAATGGATCATCGTTGCACATCGACGGGATTACATTGCTGGAATTTTTTTTTTATTTTTTTATTTTTTTTAAATAAAAGATTTGTCCAACTGTGTCTGTGTGTTTTTTTACAAATGTTTACACTTTCTTTGTGAAATGGTAGGGATACAATGTACCCCGTTACCAATTTACATGGGGGGGATGAGATCTGGAGTTCCCCTTTGTTAAAGGGGGCTTCCAGATTTCGATAAGCCCCCCCGCCCGCAAACCCCCACAACCACCGGGCAAGGGTTGTGGGGATGAGGCCCTTGTCCTCATCAACATGGGGACAGCCTCCCCATGTTGAGGGCATGTGGCCTGGTATGGTTCAGGAGGGGGGGCACTCTCTCGTCCCCCCCCTCTTTTCCTGCGGCCTGCCAGGTTGTATGCTCGGATCAGGGTCTGGTATGGATTTTTGGGGGGACCCCACGCCATTTTTTTTACATTTTGGTGCGGGTTCCCCTTACAATCCATACCAGACCTGAAGAGTCTGGGGGGGACCCCACGCCATTTTTAAAAAAAACTTGGTGCGGGGTTCCCCTTAATATTCATACCAAGCCTGAAGGGCCTGATATGGAATTTGGGGGACCCCCACGTTTTTTGGGGATTTGGGGTTCCCCTTAATATTCATACCAGACCCAAAGGCCCTGGTAATGGACTCTGGGGGGGACCCCTTCCATTTTTTTCAATGACTTTGATCTGTATTGCTGGGGACTTTTTTTCCTTCAGAAATGACATTTTGTGCAAGGACAATTCTAAACACGGGAAACCTTCCCGACTTTACAGGCATACTTTAGAGACCCCCCAGGTACGAAATTTAAAGGAATATTTCACTTTTATTGTTTCACTTTAAGCATTATTAAAATCACTGCTCCCGAAAAAAACTTCAGTTTTTAAAACTTTTTTTTGCATTGATACATGTCCCCTGGGGCAGGACCCAGGTCCCCAAACACTTTTTAGGACAATAACTTGCATATTAACCTTTAAAATTAGCACTTTTGATTTCTCCCATAGACTTTTAACCACTTTACAACCACCTGCCGACAAATAACGTCGACAAGGTGGTTGCTTAACTCTGGGAGGACGTTATATAACGTCCTCCCAGAATTGCGCTCCCGCGCGCCCCCTGGGGCGCGCACACGGGAAACTCCGTGACCGCCAGGTCCAGAGGACCCGGCGGATCACGAATCGCGGTAAATCGCCGCTGATAGCGGCCGTTTACCACGTGATCGCTCCGTCAAATGACGGAGCAATCACTTGTAAACAGACCGGCGTCATTTGATGACGCCGGTTCCTCCCTCCCCTCTCTGTACCGATCGGTACAGTGTGAGAGGAGAGGGGAGGGAGCGGAGGGCAGCAGCAGCTCTGTGGGCTGGATCTGTGACAATTGCAGTCACAGATCCAGCCATCCATCCATCCCTGCTCAGCCATCCCTGGTGCAATACCCTGCCAATACTCTGCAATACACCCTGCCAATACTCTGCAAAATACCCTGCGCAATACTCTGCAAAATACTCTGCAATACCCTGGTGCAATACTCTGCAATACCCTGGCGCAATACTCTGCAATACCCTGCGCAATACTCTGCAATACCCTGCGCAATAATCTGCAATACCCTGCGCAATAATCTGCAATACCCTGCGCAATACTCTGCAATACCCTGCGCAATACTCTGCAATACCCTGCGCAATAATCTGCAATACCCTGCGCAATAATCTGCAATACCCTGCGCAATACTCTGCAATACCCTGCGCAATACTCTGCAATACCCTGCGCAATACTCTGCCATTCCCTGCGCAATACTCTGCAATTCCCTGCGCAATACTCTGCAATACCCTGCAAAATACTCTGCAATACCCTGCGCAATACCCTGCAAAACACTCTGCAATACCCTGCGCAATACTCTGCAATACCCTGCGCAATACTCTGCAAAATACTCTGCAATACCCTGCACAATACTCTGCAATACCCTGCACAATACTCTGCAATACCCTGCGCAATGCCCTGTGCAATACCCTGCGCAATACTCTGCAATACCCTGCGCAATACTCTGCAATACCCTGCGCAATACTCTGCAAAATACTCTGCAATACCCTGCGCAATACTCTGCAATACCCTGCGCAATACTCTGCAATACCCTGCGCAATACTCTGCAAAATACTCTGCAATACCCTGCACAATACTCTGCAATACCCTGCACAATACTCTGCAATACCCTGCAATACCCCCTGTGCAATACCCCGTGCAATACCCTGCCATACTCCGCAATACCCTGCCATAGTCCGCAATACTCCGCAATGCCCTGCAATGCCCGGCAATACTCCGCAATGCCCGGCAATACTCCGCAATGCCCGGCAATACTCTGCAATGCCCACTTCCCGCCTGCCGGCCGTCATATGACGTCCTTGACTTTGTGCGGGGATATCTGAATGATGGGTGCAGCTACAGGCATCATTCAGATATCAGCTTTTTCAGCCGGCGATTCCCTACACCATAACAACAATCATAGCGGCTGTTCCGCCGCTTGATCATTCTTACGGGAGGTGAGAGGGGATGCCCCCCCTCCCGCTGCCCTCCGGTGCTTCTACCGACTCACCGCTACGATCAAAGCCAGGATTGTTTTTTTTTTTGTTTTTTTCAGGCTTCCCAGCCTAGAGGTGAGATGTGGGGTCTTATTGACCCCATATCTCACTGTAAAGAGGACCTGTCATGCCATATTCCTATTACAAGGGATGTTTACGTTCCTTGTAATAGGTATAAAAGTGATCAAAAAAATTTTTGGGGCGGAAAAACATGTCAAACTAAAATAAATAAAGTAAAATGAACAATAAAAAAATATATATATTTTTTTAAAGCGCCCCTGTCCCCGTGAGCTCGCATACAGAAGCGAACGCATACGTAAGTCCCGCCCACATATGAAAAAGGTTTTCAAACCACACATGTGAGGTATCTCTGCGAACGTTGAGAGAGCAATCATTTTGGCCCTAGACCTCCTCTGTAACTCAAAACATGTAACCAGTAAAAATATTTAAAGCGTCGCCTATGGGGATTTTTTTAAGTAGCGAAGTTTGGCGCCATTCCACGAGTGTGTGCAATTTTTAAGGGTGACATGTTAGGTATCTATTTACTCGGCGTAACTTCATCTTTCACATTATGCAAAAACATTGGGCTAACTTTACTTTTTTTTTTTTAAGCACAAAACATTTTTTTTCCGTAAAAAACGCGTTAAAAAAATTGCTGCGCAAATATCGTGCGAGATAAAAAGTTGCAACAACCACCATTATATTCTCTAAGGTCTTTGCTAAAAAAACATATATAATGTTTTGGGGTTCTATGTAATTTTCTAGCAAACAAATGATGATTTTTACTGTAGGAGAGAAATGTCAGAATTGGCCTGGGTGCTCCAGAACGCCTGAAGGTGCTCCCTGCATGTTGGGCCTCTCTATGTGGCCACGCTGTGTAAAAGTCTCACACATGTGGTATCGCCATACTCGGGAGGAATAGCAGAATGTGTTTTGGGGTGTAATTTGTGGAATGCATATGCTGTGTGTGAGAAATAACCTGCTAATATGACAATTTTGTGAAGAAAAAAAAAAGAGAAAAAAAAAATCTTGATTTTGCAAAGAATTGTGGGAAAAAATGACAACTTCAAAAAACTCACAATGCCTCTTTCTGAATACCTTGGAATGTCTTCTTTCCAAAAAGGGGTCATTTGGGGGGTATTTGTACTTTTCTGGCATGTTAGGGTCTCAAGAAATGAGATCGGCCGTCAGTACTTCAGGTGTGATCAAATTTCAGATATTGGCACCATAGCTTGTGGACTCTATAACTTTCACAAAGACCAAATAATATCCACCAATTTGTACTTATTTTTACCAAAGATATGTAGCCGTATAAATTTTGGCCAAAATTTATGAAGAAAAAATAGTAATTTGCAAAATTTTATAACAGAAACGGAAAAAAAAACATTTTTTACAAAATTTTCAGTCTTTTTTCTCTTATAGCGCAAAAAATAAAAAACCCAACAGTGATTAAATATCACCAAAAGAAAGCTCTATTTGTGTGAAAAAAAGGACAAAAAATTCATATGGGTACAGTGTTGTATGACTGAGTAATTGTCATTCAAAATGTGAGAGCACCGAAAGCTGAAAATTGGTCTGGTTATTAAGGGGGTTTAAGTGCCCAGTGGTCAAGTGGTTAACGGTGTTCCGCGGCTTTTCGAATTTGCCGCGAACACCACAAATTGTTCGCTGTTCGCCGAACGGGCGAACAGCCAATGTTTGAGTCAAACTCATATTCAACTCGAACATAAAGCTCATCCCTAATATATAAGTGTATCTGCCTCCCATGCCATGTAGGTGTTGTGTGCTCATATTCAAAGAGATTTGATACAGCTAGGGTGTAGCCAGCCTGAGCTTTTATTTTATTGTGCTGGAGTAGTTCCGTAGCTCAAGATACTACTGTATATACTCGAGTATAAGCCGAGATTTTCAGCCCCTTTTTTGGGGCTGAAAGTCCCCCCCTCGGCTTATACTCGAGTCATATAAATTTTTACATTGTAAATATTACCTGTAAAGAAGTTGCGGCTGCGGCGTCCATCGTTCAAATTCCGCGGCGTCCATCGTTCAAAATTCCGCGGTCTCTTCCTGTTCCTTCCTTGATAGGCGAGTCTCAGCAGACACTCTCCGCCTATCACGAACGTTCTCTCATCCTCAGTTTTCCAGCAGACGTCTGTGATTGGCGGAATACCCAACACAGTGTCTGCTGGGAAAACTAAGGATGAGAGAATGATCGTGATAGGCGGAGAGTGTCTGCTGAGACTCGCCTATCAAGTAAGGAACAGGAAGAGACCGCGAAATTCGAACGATGGACGCCGCGGAATTAGAACGATGGACGCCGCAGCCGCAACTTCTTTACAGGTAATAATTACAATGTAAAAATTTCTATTTACAGGGAACAGCGAGCTAGGGAACAGTGGGGCACTGGCTTATACTCGGGTCAGTGAGGTTTCCCATTTTTTTTGGGCAACATTAGGTACCTCAAGTTATACTCGAGTCGGCTTATACTCGAGTATATACGGTAATTGCTTCTGCCATTTACTGTTGGGTAGACTCCAGTAGTCTGAGCGAAAAATTTTTATAACTGAGTTATGAATATGTATCCTCAGAAGTCTGTGGAGCTGCCTGGTTCAGTGGTGTGAGCTGGGAGAAGGTATTAAAGTGGTAGTAAAGTTTATTTGTTTATGTTTTACATATAATAAGGCTTACCTGTAGGTACTGTAAATATCTCCTAAACGTGCACCATTGAGGAGATATTTACTTGTGTAGCTGCTGGTGATGTCACCGGTGCATGCGCTTTGAAGAAATGGCATACTAATACCATTCTTTCAGAGCCCTGTGCTGTAAACAGTGACTCCCACGCACATGCGTGGGAATGACATCATTGTGGCTTGCCTGTTCAAGCGGCCGCAGCCCACGAGCCCAAGAGGAAGACTAGGTGAAGATGGAAGCCCTGTCAGCGGTCTCCTCTGGACACTGCACAGAAAGAACATCCTGAGCAGGGCCGCCATCAGGAATTTTGGGGCCCCTTACACAGCTTCAGGCATGGGCCCCCTGGAGCAGAGAGCCGGGGGGGGGGTGCTGCCGCTGCAAATTGAGAAGCGGGGGGGTGCTGCCGCCGCAAATTATTGAGGTCGGGGGTTGGCCATCCGGGCCCTTGGGGACCTCCGGGCCTCTGGGGACCTCTGGGCCCCTTCCAAAAAATAAAAAAAGAATAAAAAAAAGAAATAAAATTAAAAAAAGGGGGGTTGCCATCCGGGGCCCTGGGGACCTCAGGGCCCCTGGGCCCCTTACAAAAAAAAGTGGGGGTTGCCATCCGGGCCCCTGGGGACCTCCGGCTTCTGAGCCCCTTACAAAAAAAATTTAAAAATTTAAAAATAATTAAAAAAAGGGGGGTTGCCATCTGGGCCCATGGGGACCTCCGAGCCTCTGAAGACCTCTGGGCCCCTTACAAAAAATACAAATAAAAAAAGAAGAAATAAAAAAAATTAAAAATAAAAAAATGTATTTTTTTTTTTTTTATAAAAAAAAAAGGGGGGTTGCTATCCGGGGCCCTGGGGACCTCCGAGCCCCTTACAAAAAAAAGGGAGGGGTTGCCACCCAGGCCCCTGGGGATCTCCGGCCCCTTACACCTGTACCCCCCTGATGGCGGCACTGATCCTGAGTAGGGTGTCCTCTTTGCTGAATCCTATCCAGAGAGAGAACGGATTAGAAGCTGCTTCTGTACCGGCAAGAGGGAATCACTGCTATGAAGCTCTGACTGGGTCATAGGTCCTAAACTGACCTATTGGGAGGAGGGGGATCTTGTGCACAGAATTTTTTTTACCTTAATGCAGATAATGCATTAAGGTAAAAATCCTCTACCTGTATAACCATTTTAACTTTGGCCAAATAAGGCAACAGTGTGATTCTAAATCACTTAATGTAAATGACGCCTAAAACATGAGGCACAATTCTCTATGGCTATTTAGGCTAGTAAAAGAATGTAAACATTGGGATTATTTAGATCCGCACTGACTCTGCCAGACATTTGTTGGACGAAGTGTGATATTTTTAGAATATGACTCAGAGGTCGTAATAAACACAATCATTTTCCATGCAAAATAAGTGTTCCTCTTTTAACTGGTCCGTGAACCAATATTAGGAGGAATAACTATTAGGTCCTTGCATACTTTCAGCATTTTAACTGACTCTGACAGGTCTGTGTGAATGGCTGCATGAATTATGCACCTCACCAGTGTAGGCTGTTTTAGTACAATCATACTTGCCAACTGTTCCTGATTTGAAGGGTGTCTGTGTTAAACATTTATGCTTTGTAACTTGTGACTAAGAAACTGCCTGATCAAAACTGGAAGATATGTACTGTCTCTGCTTTTCATAGCCACCAACCAGGTTCCATCTGTCACCTTTTAGAACAGGAGAGTAAATATCTAGAATATTGCTATGTGCACCACCTTCATCTTGCCTCTTATCCAAAATGAATTAAAGCGAAGCTCCACCCTAAAGTGGAACTTTCGCTCATCGGAAACCCTCCCCCCTCCGGTGTCACATTTGGCACCTTTCAGGGGGGAGGGGGGTGCAGATACCTGTCTAAGACAGGTATTTGCACCCACTTCTGGGAGTCCTCTCTGCGGGTATTCTGCAGGTAGTACGTCACTTCCCGCAGAATACCCGTTGTGTTCTGGGAGACACTCGGCTCCCAGAACACAACAGGGACCAGTGAGAACGGCGCAGCGCGACTCGCGCATGCGCCGTAGGGAAGCGGGCAGTGAAGCAAGGCTTCACTTCCTGGTTCCCTCACCGAGGATGGCGGTGGGGGCAGCAGAGTGAAAAGCAGTCGCTCGTCTTCTGCTGCCGACGTCGCTGGACTCCAGGACAGGTAAGTGTCCTAATATTAAAAAAGTCAGCAGCTGAAGTATTTGTAGCTGCTGGCTTTTAATATTTATTTTTTTTCAGGGGAAACTCCGCTTTATTTAAGTCTCATAACTTTTTCCACGTCCCATAACTTTTTGACCACTGATGTATGCATTGTTGATTTTGTTTATTTGCATTATTATTTATTTAAAACAGATGTTTAAATTCAAATAAAATGCTATAATTAGAAGTGAGGCCATGAAGAAGATGAAGGGTGAAAATTGATAGCTCAGTGCACAAATGTATCCATACATTTTTAAAGCATAGCAGGGGTTCCGGTACACAGTTTCCATGTGCCAAATAATCTTGGCATGAAGCTCTCAATGCTTGGTGCATAAAGAATAATTCTCGTCTCTAATCCTGCACTAATAACTACCCTCCAACTGTCTTCAGCCTCATCATAACCCTCACCTCAGCTCTCACTCTAACATGAAACCTAACACTAACGCTAATATTATCCCTCCCTTAACACTAAAACCAAGCTAGGATCTCTTGTGTGCTGAGATAACACAGAGCCTGTGCCAAGATCATACCACACTCAGATCTTAGTGCCCTAGTAAACTGTTCCTAAAGTGAACCCGTGCCCAGATCCCGCACACTAAATTAAGTACATATTCTAAACAGGCAATTAAAGCATTTTAACAAGCCCTCATTCACCTCTGCATCTATAGGCATTGTGGAGAATTTAAACTAGTACTAAATTCCAGGAATTTTTTGCCTAAAAGCGACATTAAACCTTCAGTGCTATCAATCTGTGCAGTGAGGCGGGATAGAGTCGGGAGAGCCGCAGTTGTCTTGCACACCGCTGGATCAGGATCGGGCTCGGGTAAGTTTAAGGGAGTCTGGGCAAACAAATGCAGCATAGAAGGTTTCTTACCGTAAAAAGAGATGGTGCTTCTTTTTAACAGAATGATAGGAAAGGGGGAGACGGTTTTAATTCCCCCTTTCCTCATGTGATAGCGGCAGGACAGGCAGTTTCAAGTTCCCCCCCTTTCTCTTTCCTTAGGGAGCCCGCCAAAACTCAAGGAAACACCTGGGGCTCACGTGTTCTTGGGATGAAGGACACGTGAGTTTCCCGGGCTTTTAGGGGGTACTGAGATAGAGCTAGTTCTAGCCAGTTTAGACAGGTTAAAATAGGGCTATAAAATAAGGGTTCCATTCAGGTAGGCTTAATTTGCCTCAGAAGACGGGATCTGTGGTGTTCCCCTGCCCCCCCCCCCCATCCTTATTTTCTTCCCTGTTGCGAGCTGCTATTATGTGGTTGGTGTCACCTTTGTAAAAAAAAAAAAAAACAATTACAAAGGGGGACAAATCTGTTATTTGATGCTTGTAGTTTATTGTTGGATGGTTTGAAGTCTGAGAATATGTATGCAGTCTGAGCCGTAGTGGCTAGGTTGTTTTAAGTTATTAAGTATTTATTTTGATGATAAATAAAGTGTATGTTTTAAAAAACAACAATAAAGCAGCCGCGGCCGTAATAATTCCAATCAGGTGTCTATATTTATTGGTTTATAGATTTAGGCCCCTTTCACGCGGGACGGATCCGTGAGGATCCGCCCTGTGAACCTCCGCTTGCTCAGCGGTGATCGCCCTGCTGATCCCCGCTGAGCCGGCGGATGACAGGGCGGTCCCCGCACACTGTGCAGGGACCGCCCTGTCAGATCTCCGCTCTCCCCTATGATGGGATCGGATGAACACGGACCGTCTGTCCATGTTCATCTGCTCCGCTCCACAGACGGATAGAAAAATAGGATTTTCCTCCGTCTGCAGAATCGGGGGATTGCGGAAACGGAGGAGATCGGGTGTCAGCGGATGTTCATCCGCTGACACCCGCAATCTCATAGGGACCAATGTATGTCCCTTTTTCATCCGTAAACAGATGGCCTGCTGTCACATTAAAGAAATATAGACTTTTTTGCAGTTTTATTTATTTTCCCATTGTTTGGCATACTTAAAGTCCCTCCCTTCCTCAGTGAGTAGTTTGCTGTTTCCCCTTTCTGAGGTGCAGCTTTCCCCTCTATTCTCTCTTTTCTTTTTGGTATATTGCTCTTTGGGATGGTGTTACAATGTGGATGTATCTAATTTCATGCTCTGCTCACACACAAAAATAATATATTGTTTCTAAAGCTGGCCATATATGGTTAGATCTTTGTTCGAACGGTCTTGAAAAATCGTTTGCCAGAACATTCATCCTGCCATCATTGAGTCAACTAATTTTGTACAAAAGCTGTTGAAATTTTGTCCTGACCTGCTACTTCAATGGAATCACAGACATATTAAACAGGTTTGTTCATTTCAATATGTATGATTTTTCCTGAATAAAAAACACATTTCACAGTTAGAATTTTGTTCTTTCAAGAAAAACTTTCCATCACTACGGTTAAAAAAAACGAATGTAATTTCAACCCCACTAGCCATTAAAAAGTCGAATGAGCTAGTGTTGTATAGCTAGATTAAAGTGGAACTTGACCCATTACAACTTGATAAAAAATAATGTTCTTTAGCAAGGAACATACATTCCGCATTAATAATTATGCTACCAAAATGAGTGTGTGCTGTAAATTGCCTCCAGCAATTATTCTGTTTCTTCTTGCAGGAGGCTGCCATTTTGCTGAAGCCCAAAGCCCCTGAACAGCAGTAAATCATAAAGTGGAACTAAATCCATAAATTTAACAATTTTAAAAAACAGTTACGTTCCTGGAATGCTGGGATTGCTAACTGTAACGGCACCCCAAATACGAAAGGGGGTAACGCCGTTTAAATCCCTTCCCTCTCCTGGACACAACTTCCCTGTCGATCCTCCACAGCCAGAAGACCACTTCCCATAGGAATTAATCCTTCCAAAGAACGAGACAACATGCTCTGTATCTTTCTAGGATCAAATGAATTTATTGAGAAAAACATTGTAACTTTTATACCCATCCAATACTGCATTAACCTAAAATGAACAATGGTCCAGCTCCACCCACAACATAACAAGACTCAATACACATTATTTTGACGT
Source organism: Rana muscosa (assembly GCA_029206835.1). Taxonomy (NCBI): domain Eukaryota; kingdom Metazoa; phylum Chordata; class Amphibia; order Anura; family Ranidae; genus Rana; species Rana muscosa. Next base: position 526,497,667 of record CM055121.1, read on the forward strand.
CTGCTAGGAGACAACAGGTTCTAATCCCCTTTATGTTTAAATAACTATGCATGACCTTTATATTCACCAGACTGTCTGTTACTTTACAATACGCACAAGGACACACTTAATTTACCCAATCCACATCACCACAAACAATGGACAGGTCTTCTAGAAGCTGGAATTCATTAGCATTACACTAGGCAGACAGGTGATTGAGGCTGAACACCTCAGTATCTCTCAATTAACCTGTTGAGTTCAGAATAAGTAAATAGTCCTTTACAGATATCCTTGGGAATATGGTGGATAAATATTACAGACCCATTTTAGGTAGTCCAAGATATATTTCTTAATGTCCATTATTTCCTGGCTCACCCTGTGTCCAAAGTGACCCTCCTGTCACACTAACTATCTAATTTGCTTGTGCTCTCAACCAAACTGCCAAACCATCAAATGGCTGGTGTCATAACTGATCACATGTGCAGCACCATGGCAGTTGCTGCAGATTAAACAGAAGCAGCTTCATTCGCTGTAACGGATAGGAGGGTTTAATTTTGCTTTAAGGCTGTTAGCAGATTGGCCTCTACAAACTTGGCAGTGCCTTAAAATGCCTAAAATGGGAGAGCAATTGAGCATGTGCAGAGCAGCAGGGTGAGACAGTGTATTACTAAACATTAAACAGAATAGGCACTCATTTGTAATGTTTTACATAGCTATACCCAGAGGCGTAGCTTGAAGCTTGTGGGCCCCGATGCAAAAGTTGACCTGGCCCCCCCCCCCTATTACCACCCACCACTTCCACAGTGCGTGCAGATACATCCACCGCACGCCAAGATACTCAAGTGGCTTAAGAGTTTTGAGTTTCCAGAGTTCCTCTTTACATCAGAGGACAGGGATTACCGCTGGAGAATCAAAGGACAGGGATCACCGCTGGAGAATGGCCTGTGGGGCCCTAGGGCAGATTGGAGCTGGACTTTGTGGAGGATATGATAATATGATAGGGAGGCTGCTGGGGCCCCCTGGAGCTAGGGGCGGGGTTGCGATTGTGACCCCTGCAACCCCTTATGCTACGCCCATGGCTATACCTGCAAAAGGGGCCAGCCTGAAATGATCTAGCAGGACTCAATTTTCTGACTATAGTTTCCAGCTGTTAGAAAACAACTGAAACTTGACTTCAGAGGCTGTGTTGTGATCTTTAAAGATCTTTGAGAATAAATAACTAATTTGAAGGCAGCTGAAGAGGCTTGCACAGGCTTGTTTTAAGTCTCTTTTACTGAATGTTAGGGATATGTTAATTGGTACTAATGTATCAATTATATAATATGTTAATAGTATAATGTCCATAGTCCGGACACAGGCACACTTTAGGTATACACGTATGCTTGCTATGTAACACATGGCATGCATCATCTTATGGAAGGAGAAAAGCATGCAAGTCATTATATAGGTTTTTAGCAGCACAACAATAAACTCATTTATCAGTACATCAAAAAATATATATATATTTTTTTAGAAATGATCTTAAATTGTTCGAGGTAATAAAAATAATTTTCTAGAGTAATTTAATATCTGCCTCCTCCAATTTCTTTATCAGCTCTTCTTTCCTGAAGGACAGAACCATGTTTGTTTAGGCACTATCCAGGGTCACCATCTACTTCCTGTGCTTAGATGATGGCTCAGAGATGACAGTCATGTGAATTTTGCTATCTGTGCAGTTCTTGACTGTGTTCACAAATGATTCTCAACATGCTACTTACTCTCAAGCCTCGTACACACGACCGAGTTTCTCGTCGTTAAAAACACGTCGTTTTTCTGGACGAGATTCTTGTTAACCTTGACGAGTTCTCGTCAAGCTTTCCATGCGTACACACTGACAATTCCAAATCTCGTCGTTGTTCTGCGCGGTCACGTCCAGCATGTACGACGGCAGTATAAAGGGGAAGATCGATTTCAATGGCGCCACCCCTTGGGCTGCTTTTGCTGATCTCGTGTTACCGTGTGTGAAGTAAAAGTTTGGGAAGAGACGATTCGCGCTTTTCAGTCTTCGTGCTTTCAGTTCGTTTTAGCGTGACGAATTTGCTATCTCCTTTACGAAGGCTTGTTTTACCAGAAGATGCGCTCCCGTCTCATACTTGATTCTGAGCATGCGCGCTTTTGGAAGAGTCGTAAAAGCATACACACGAATCATTTTCTCGTTGCAAAACAGGCTGACGAGAAACACGACGAGAAAATCTAGAATCCGGACGAGAAAATAGAGAGCAGGTTCTCTATTTTTCTCGTCGAGATTCACGGCAGTTTTCTCGTCGTAAAACCATACACACGAACGGTTTTCTCGACAATAAAGCTCTCTCGGCACTTTTCTTGACGGTTTTGGACGAGAAACTCGGTCGTGTGTACGAGGCTTAAAAGTTACAATTCATCGGCCTCATGGACTGATCACTCTTCACTGAGGACTTCTCTGTCTGGCTTCCTTACCTTCTCTCCCCTGAAATTCTAACTGTCATTCCTGGTAACCTGAACATCCCTGTTAATACTAACATCTTGGCTATCTCTCAACTTCTCAACCTAACCTCATCTTTTGACCTAACACAATGGACCGACACTCATTCTCACTCTAAGCCAGACAAGACTGTCTGGCTTAGTAAATTTTACACAATCTACAATAATGCAAGCAAGCACTGCTGAGCCTTTATATAATTTATGTGTGTGTGTGTGTGTGTGTATATATACGGTATATACACTATATTACCAAAAGTATTGGGACACCTGCCTTTACACGCACATGAACTTTAATGGCATCCCAGTCTTATGCCGCGTACACGCGACCGTTTTTCATGAGGAGAAAACTGCCATTTTTTAGATTGGTCGTGAAAAAGGGTGGTGTGTATGCTCCATAGCAGTTTTCTCGACGAGAAAACTGCCCAAAAAAAAATTAGAACCTGCTCTATTTTTTCTCGTTGTTTTTCACGCCGTTCTTTTTAACGTCGTGAAAAACGGTCGTGTGTATGCTTTTACGAGGAGAAAAAAAACGTGCATGCTCAGAATCAAGTATGAGATGGGAACGCTCGTTCTGGTAAAACTAGCGTTCATAATGGAGATAGCACATTCGTCACGCTATAACGGACTGAAAAGCACGAAGACTAAAAAGCACGAATCGTCTCTCATCAAACTTTATTAACACGAGGATCAGCAAATGTAGCCCAAAGGGTGGTGCCATTCGAATGGAACTTCCCCTTTATAGTGCCATTGTATGTGTTGTACGTCACCGCACTTTGCTTGAGCGTTTTTTTCATGAACCTGTGTATGCAAGGCAGGCTTGAGAGGAATCACGACGAGAAAAACTTCGTTTTTTGCATGACATGAATAACGGTCGTGTGTACGCGGCATAAGTCTGTAGGATTCAATATTAAGTTGGCCCACCCTTTGCAGCTATAACAGCTTCAACTCTTCTGGGAAGGCTGTCCACAAGGTTTAGGAGTGTGTCTATGGGAATGTTTGACCATTCTTCCAGAAGCGCATTTGTGAGGTCAGACACTGATGTTGGACGAGAAGGCCTGGCTTGCAGTCTCAGCTGTAATTCATCCCAAAGGTTTTCTATCTGGCCTGCACAGAGGTCAGGACTCTGTGCAGGCCAGTCAATCAAGTTCCTTCCCCCCCAAACTCGCTCATCCATGTCTTTATGAACCTTGGTTTGTGCACTGGTCCAAACAATTTAGTGAAGGGGGGATTATGGTGTGGGGTTGTTTTTCAGGGGTTGGGTCTGGCCCCTTAGTTCCAGTGAAGGGAACTCTTAAGGTGTCAGCATACCAAGACATTTTGGACAATTTCATGCTCCCAACTTTTTGGGAACAGTTTTGGGATGGCCCCTTCCTGTTCCAACATGACTGCTCACCAGTGCACAAAGCAAGGTCCATAAAGACATGGATGAGTGAGTTTGAGGTGGAGGAACTTAACTGGCCTGCACAACAGAGTCCTGACCTCATCCCGATAGAACACCTTTGGGATGAATTAGAGCGGAGACTGCGAACCAGGCCTTCTCATCCAACATCAGTGCCTGACCTCACAAATGCGCTTCTGGAAAAATGGTCAAATATTTCCATAGACAAAAGCCAGGGGCTCAGAGTATCTCCTTCTGGAAGGGTCTGGTAAACTCCATGCTACCCTACTACAAAGTTACATATGAGGCTAGAGGCTGTATGAAAAAAATTTGACAAGGTGTGGCACACATGGTTTAAATCCAGTACTACAGTGTTATAGTGAGAGGAGCAAAATAAGTGCTAATGACGAAACTAGCAAATTTTGGTACCCTCAGGGAGGAGGGGCCGCACTCTCTTCCCATTGAAAGTGAAGAGATTCATACCTTACGTTATGCTTCAATGAGGGAACATTCCCCTGAGGTTATGAATATTTGTATCCATGGGCTAACATTTCCTACGGATAGTTGAAGGAAAACTGAAGGATCCTTTTTCTTTTAGTCGAGCTGTGACTTATGGGTGGGGCGGGGTGTTAGATAGATGGTCTTTGTTAGTTAGTTAGACTTGGGCCATGTTGGCCACGTGTGGATGGTGTCTGATCGACACGTCCAAATGTTGTATGCTATATTTTTGCAAAAAAACAATAAATAGAATAAAAAAAAAAAAACTCCCATAGACTCACTCCTAAACCTTCCCAGAAGAGTTGAAGCTATTATAGCTGAAAAGGGAGGGCCAACTTAATATTGAACCCTACGGACTAAGACTGGGAGTCCATTATAGTTCATGTGCGGTTAAAGACAGGTGTCCCAATACTTTTAATAATATAATATTATATATATATATATATATATATATATATATATACTCTACATACAGTTAAAACAAATAAACACAATTATAAACCAAAAAAAATCAGGGTAAACCTGACCAAAAAACAAAAAATATGGTTCCCTCATACTGCACAGGAACCACACTACAAGCAAACTTTAGATGCATGCAAAAGTCACATTCATAGAAATGTCACTCTGAAGCTTAAAAGAATGAAGATATACTGTACCTACTACATAAGTAAGGGTGGTATCTGTGATACATAGAAAAGAATAACCCAACGGCACTGTATTAGTAATCAAATAATTGATTAATGCAATAAGACTTTGATAAAATAATTATTAGTCCCTGTGTCGAGAGGGTTTGGTCTAGAGTCAATGGGCAATTAAAAAATGCAGCATGCTTTGAAAATAATTCACTACTTAGTGTAGCTGGACCTCTTTTGACTTGTTTTAAGCTGTATTTGCATTCCCACAGATGTGTATATGGGGGGGAGCAGAACTGATGCAAACAAAAACCCATGGACATAGGCCCTTATAATGTTAATTCATTAAATAAGATTTTTTTTTACTATGTTTAATAATTAATCACATAATCATTTTCAAATCAAATGTTCAATTTCTTTATATAAATAATGCATAAGTGTGAAACTGTTATTCTGTTAACATCAAATGGTTATTTAATCGCTCAAAGCAAACATGCGTTGTCAAAGCTTTGTCCCGTCCAACTGCTGAGAGCAAAGAAAGTGCGAGGTACTTCCAGGTATGGAGGAGCATGTGACTCACTCCATGTAACAGAAATAACCCAATTTGTCTGAATCCTTTGTAAGCTTTAATTGAAGTGACTCATAGCTTAGGCTGGATGGTTTCTCATACTCCCAAGAGCCGAATGAAGTCGTTCTAAAGGGTGCTGCTCAGGATGGGGCAGTTAAAGGGAGCATATTGCTTTGTATGGGCAAAGCACAGGTTACCTTTAAAGCCTTTATTCCTCAAAAATTGCTAATAAGTTTCCCCTCTCCTACTTAATATTTCATAGAACTTTAATGAATTAACCTTTACATTAACCTTCACATACAAATAACTACACACATTCTTAAAGCGGAGTTCCACCCTAAAAATTAACTTTCTATTAACAGCTTGCCTTTAATGTAAAAAAATAAAAATAAATTTTACTCACTTCTATCTGGCTGTTACTAGATCAGTGTTTCTCAACTCCAGTTCTCAAGGCGCCCCAACAGGTCATGTTTTCAGGCTCTCCTTTATTTTACACAGGTGATTTGATCAGTTTCACTGCCTTATGCCCCATACACACGATCATTTTTCTTGCCATTTTTTTTCTTGCCGTTTTTCACGTCGTTTTTTTTCATGTTTCCTCTCAAGCCTGTCTTGCGTACACACGATCATTTAAAAAAACGATCAAGCAAAGCGCAGTGACGTACAACACGTACGACGGCACTATAAAGGGGAAGTTCCGTTCGAATGGCGCCACCCTTCATGTTAGTAAAGTTTGTTGAGCGACGATTCGCTCTTTTCAGTCTCGTGCTTTTCAGTCCGTGACTGCGTGACGAATGTGCTATCTCCATTACGAACGCTAGTTTTACCAGAACGAGCGCTCCTGTCTCATACTTGATTCTGAGCATGCGCATTTTTTTTCACGTCGTTAAAGCATACACACTATCGTTTTTCACGTCGTTAAAAAAAACGACATGAAAAACGACGTGAAAAAAGAGAGCATGTTCGAAATTTTTAATGGCCGTTTTTCACGTCGTTAAAAATGCTCTGGAGCCTACACACGATCATTTTTAATGGCCATTTTTTTTAATGGCATTTTTAACGGCATGAAAAACGATCGTGTGTATGGGGCATTAGTAATTACCACAGCCGTTTCATCTGAGGGAAATCCTGAAAACATGACCTGTTGGGAGCGCCTTGAGGACTGGAGTTGAGAAACACTGTACTAGGCAGATTTCGTAATCTGCCTAGTTCCTTGTCCTAAGTCAGTGTTTCTCAACTCCAGTCCTCAAGGCGCCCCAACAGGTCATGTTTTCAGGATTTCCCTCAGATGAAACAGCTGTGGGAATTACTAAAGCAGTTAAACTGATCAAATAACCTGTGCAAAATAATGGAGAGCCTGAAAACATGACCTGTTGGGGCGCCTTGAGGACTGGAGTTGAGAAACACTGTCCTAAGTGGTTCAACTTCCTGTCCTAAGACCCCATTGCCTCCTGGAAAATGATGACACTCATTTCCCAGGAGTCTCTGGGCATTACTGAGCCTAAAGATCACCCAGCATGCACTTCTCCCTGAAAACCAGGAAGAAATAGGAACTGGGCTTCACATGCCCACACATATGATGGATACGGCCACAACATGAGCTGGAGGATATAAGGCAAGTGTTTGCAATGATTTCTGGAACGATTGGGGAGCTATTAATATGTTTTAGGGACTATTTAATGTGATTAATTTTAGCTTGCAAAAAAAATAATTATGCCCGGAACCCCGCTTTAATATACAATAGTGTATTGAGCTAATGCATAGAACGTACTCACTAGAGAGGCATATCACTGCAGAAGGTAGGAGACAAGAGTAAATACTGTCAGTTAACACCTTCAGCCATTATTTGTATCCCATAAGATACTAATTTAGAAAGAAAAACAGAAAAAAAACGATTTGCTATATTAGTATCAACACTGATAGCATTCATCAATGTGAACTGAAAACATCACTTCTGCAGTTCTTCAGGGCAACACCAATGTTCAGCATCACTACGTCAATTAAAAAAAATGTGTATGAGCCCCAACCTATTAAAGTATGATTAGTCTAAAGCCTCGTACACACGGTCGGATTGCCATCGGACAAAGCGAAGGGCGTTGGCCATGAACTTGTATTGCATACAAACGGCAAAGAATTGTTGGCCAACATACACAAAAACTACGTGTTTTTTCAGCTCTTTCGCGCCACCCTTTGGGCAACTTCTGCTAATGTTGTCTTATGGTAAGCATTGGTTCGGAGCATGCGTTTTTGTACTTTGGATTTTTTCCCCGACGGTCTTCTGTACACACGATCGGATAATCCGACATCACACATTTGTTGTCGGAAAATTTTAAAGCATGCTATCCCACATTTGTTGTCGGAAATTCCGACAACAATTGTCCGATGGAGCATACAAATGGTCAGATTTTCCGACAAAATCCTGCCATCACACAATTCTCGTTGGAAAGTCCGATCGTGTGTACAGGCCTTAAGATTCACTAAAAATGCATCCCAGCAACAGTAATAGTTTGGCTGTGTTTTCAGACTTGGTACAGACTGATTTTTACATGATAATAGACAGTAATACACAAAAGGTTATTATACAGGTAGAGTCTTAAAAAGAAGAGCATAGTGATTTGTTCAGTCTATGGGAGCTCATGATTAGTGATGAGCCGAACACCCCCGGGTTCGGTTCGCACCAGAACCCGCGAACGGACCGAAAGTTCGTACGAACATTAGAACCCTATTAAATACAATGGATGCGAACGTTCGAATTCTAAAGTGCTAATTATAACGACTATTATGCATGTTATTGTCCTAAAAAGGGTTTGGGAACCCGGGTTCTGCACCAGGGGACATGTATCAATGCAAAAAGAAGTTTTAAAAACGGTCGTTTTTCGGGAGCAGTCATTTTAATGCTGCATAAAGTGAAAAAAAAAAAGTCAAATATTCCTTTAAATATCGTACCTGGGGGGTGTCTAAAGTATGCCTGTGAAGTGCCACGTGTTTCCCGTGTTTAGAACTGTCCCTGCACAAAATGACACTTCTAAAGGAAAAAAAAGCCATTTAAAACTGCTTGCGGCTTTAATGTAATGTCTGGTCCCGGTAATATGGATGAAAATCTTTAAGAAAAATGGCATAGCTACCCCATGACCCCCCCCCCCCACCCCAGCCCATTACCAGCCCCTTTGGGTCTTGTATGGATATTAAGGAGAACACCGCACACAAAATAAAAAAGGCCCTATATACTCTGAACAGCCGTATACAGGCGGTGCATACAAGACAGGGACTGTAGGTTTGTTCTTATGTAGAATGTGTTTGTAATTTTGAACAGGTACATTGTTTAAGTGTAGCTCCAGCCCAAAAATCTATTTTTAAACTTTTTGGAAAACATAGGTAAGGGTTATCACCCCTGTAACATTTGTTTTGCTGTCTGTGCCCCTGTTCAGAACATTTCACCTCACTTTCCGTCCCAATGACAACTGTTTTTGAAATGTGGTGTTTTTCTTGAAACAAGGATTGGTGATAAAGCATCAGTACAGAGGAGACACCTTTCTCCCATATTAATTCTTACAGGAGAGAATTTTCCTTCCTAGGGGTAGATTTCCTCTCACTTCCTGTTGTCTTCTTGCGTTTGCAAGTAGGAGTCGTTTGTAAGTTGGATGTTTGAAAGTAGGGACCTGCCGTATATACTCTGCAGAAATAGGCCCCTTAGTTGTTGGTGTTGGCACAACACTGTAAGCACTCACAGTTACTCTTGGTTGGTGCTGGAACGCCCTGCTGTCAACTATTATATCAGGAATTGTAATTACATATAATTGTTGAACAGTGGTAGTAAAAATTGGGCCTTTGATGGTGGTGCTGGTGCCACAACACTGTAAGCCCTGACAGTTACTCTTGGTGGGTGCAGCAATGGGCCCTGCTGTGAATTATTAGATCAAGAATTGTAATTGCATGCCCCTGTTGAACAGGGGCTGAAAAATTGGGCCTTTCGTGGTGGTGGTGGTGGTGGTGGTGTTGCCACAACACTGTAAGCCCTCAGAGTTACTCTTGGTGGGTGCAGGAATGGGCCCTGCTGTGAATTATTAGATCAAGAATTGTAATTACATGCCCCTTTTGAACAGGGGCTGAAAAATTGGGCCTTTCGTGGTGGTGGTGGTGGTGGCGTTGCCACAACACTGTAAGCCCTCAGAGTTACTCTTGGTGGGTGCAGCAATGGGCCCTGCTGTGAATTATTAGATCAAGAATTGTAATTACATGCCCCTGTTGAACAGGGGCTGAAAAATTGGGCCTTAGGCACTGGTGGCACAACACTGCAACCCCTCACAGATACTGTACTTGGAGCACAGCAATGAGCCCTGTTGCAAAGTATTGCTTCAAAAATTGTAATGACACGCCCCTGTTAAACAGGGGCTGAAAAATTGGGCCTTAGGCACTGGTGGCACAACACTCCAACCCCTCACAGATACTGTACTTGGAGCACAGCAATGAGCCCTGTTGCAAAGTATTGCTTCAAAAATTGTAATTACACGCCCCTGTTAAACAGGGGCTGAAAAATTGGGCCTTAGCCACTGGTGGCGGCACCCATAAACAAAAATGATCTTCCAAGCTATCATCATCAATCGTATCATTGAGGACTCGGAGGAGGAGGATAGCCAGTCAACATAACAGCACAGGCACTCAGCATCAGCATCAGTCTTGAAGGGATGTGACATGTTAAAATCAATTAGTCTGTTATATCAGCATCAGGTGTGTGGTAGCTGGTGGTGATCCAAGACTGGTTCATCTTTATGAAAGTCAGTCGATCAACCGAGTCGGTGGACAGGCGCACCCTGTGATCCGTGACAAATCCTCCAGCAGCACTGAATGTGCGTTCCGAAAGAACGCTGGATGCAGGACAGGCCAGTAGCTCAATTGCATACTGTGCAAGCTCTGGCCAGTGATCCATCCTCAAGACCCAGTAAGCCAGAGGATTTTCGGTGGGGAAGGTGTCCAAGTCTGACCTTGCCCCTAGATATTCCTGCACCATGTTTATCAGACGCTGGCGATGGTTGCTGGAACCGATCATACTTTGGGGCTGCGGACTAAAGAATTGTCTGAACGCATCGGTCAGACGGCCACCTTCCCCACCGCTCCTTCTTTGACTGGCCGAAGCCTCAGCAACTCGTTGTCCAGGACCAGGAGTTTGTAACCTCCCAGTCTCTGGGAACGCGTTGCACAGACCTTTCTGCAAGGCCTCCCGGAGTTGTCTCATCCTCTGCTCCCTCTGCGACGGTAACATAAGGTCCGCAACCTTACCCTTGTACCGTGGATCAAGGAGAGTGGCCAGCCAGTAATGGTCCCTCTCCTTGATCCGAAGAATACGAGGATCCTTCCGCAGACTTTGCAGGATCAGGGAGGCCATGCAGCGTAGGTTTGCTGAGGCATTCGGTCCGGAGTCCTCTGGGTCACTAAGGACGACATGATCCGCAGCCACCTCCTCCCAGCCACGTACAAGTCCACTGGTTTCTTGGGACTGTAAATCATCCCTAAAAGACTGCTGATGATGATGCTGACTGCCAGCCTCCACCTCCATGCTGACACAATCCTCCTCCTCCTCCTCCTCCTCCTCCTCTTCCTGTGCGATGGGTGGGACAGAAGGAACACTGTCTGGGTAAAGGGGGCCTTGAGAGGCAAGGAAGTCCTCCTCTTCCTGCCTCTGTTCTGCCTCAAGTGCCCTGTCCATTATTCCACGCAGCGTGTGCTCCAACAGGTGGACAAGAGGTACAGTGTCACTGATGCATGCACTGTCACTGCTCACCATCCTCGTGGCCTCCTCAAATGGTGCCAGGACAGTGCATGCATCCCTGATCATGCCCCACTGGCGTGGAGAAAAAAAACCAAGCTCCCCTGACCCTGTCCTGGTGCCGTAGTCGCACAGGTACTCATTGATGGCCCTCTGCTGCGTGTGCAGCTGCTGCAGCATGGCCAACGTTGAGTTCCACCTGGTGGGCATGTCACATATAAGGCGGTTCTTGGGCAGGTTCAACTCCTTTTGCAGCTCAGCCAGGCGAGCACTGGCATTATAAGATCTGCGGAAATGCACACAGACTTTCCTGGCCTGCCTCAGGACATCCTGTAAGCCCGGGTACCTGCCCAAGAACCGCTGCACCACCAGGTTAAGGACGTGAGCCACACAGGGCACATGGGTCAGTTGTCCCTGTCGGAGGGCGGAGAGGAGGTTGGTGCCATTGTCGCAAACCACCATTCCTGGCTTAAGCTGGCATGGCGTCAACCACCTCTCGGCCTGGCCCTGCAGAGCAGACAGGACCTCTGCCCCAGTGTGGCTTCTGTCCCCCAAACACACCAGCGCAAGCACGGCATGGCATCTTTTTGCCTGCGTACTTGCGTAGCCCCTTGAACGCCTACGGAGCACCGCTGGTTCAGAGGACAAAGCACAGGAAGAGGCCATGGAGGAAGAAGAAGAGGAGGGGGTGGAGGAGAGAGGTGTGTCACAACCAGTAGTAGCATTTTGGAGGTGTGGCGGTGGAACAACCTCCAACACTACTGCACCTTGTCCTGCATCCTTCCCAGCTGCCAAAAGAGTGACCCAATGGGCCGTGAAAGAAAGGTAACGTCCCTGTCCATGCCTGCTGGACCATGAGTCAGCGGTAATATGCACCTTACCACTGACCGCCCTGTCCAGCGAGGCCAAGACATTGCCTTCCACATGCCGGTAGAGAGCCGGAATAGCCTTCCGTGAGAAAAAGTGGCGTTTGGGAACCTGCCACTGAGGAACCGCACATTGCACAAACTCACGGAAGGGGGCCGAGTCTACCAACTGAAAAGGCAGCAGTTGAAGCGCTAGCAATTTAGCCAAGCTAGCATTCAACCGCTGGGCATGTGGATGGCTGGGAGTGAACTTCTTTCGACGGTCCAGCAGCTGGGGCAGGGAAATTTGCCTGCTAGAATCGGACATCGGTGTACTGCTAGCAGAGTGGCCGCAAGTACTTGGCTGTGACACACCTAATTCTACACCTTCATTCCTCTCAGTGCATGTTTCAGAGAGGACTGAAGTTATAGTGGGGTTGGAGATCCCAGCTGATGCGGTGCAAGGAGAGGTCCGCTTTGTTCTTTGGTGTGGGTCTTTGAGGTAGGCTTGCCAATGAGCTGCATGGCAGGTCAACATATGTCTGGTCAGGCATGTGGTACCCATGCGGCTGATGTTTTGGCCACGCGATATACGCTTGAGACATATGTTGCAAACAGCAGCTGTGCGATCTGATGCACTAGCCTCAAAAAAGGCCCACACCAAAGAACTTTTTGAATGACGGGCAGAGGCAGCGCCCTGCACAGGCGGAGCTCTGCGGTGTGATTCCGTCGGTGTACTGCCCTTACGCTGGCCACCAAAGGGCATCCTGCCTCGTTGGAGATGTGCCTCCTCCTCATCCTCCTCCTCCTCCTCTCTCCTATTAGGCACCCACGTGGAGTCAGTGACCTCATCATCCCCTCCCTCCTCATCACTGGAGCCAATCTGGCAGTATGCTGCAGCTGCTGGAACATGACTGCCAGATTGGTGTCCTTCTTGAGCATCCCCTCTGTCTGCTCTCACGCTACTGCCTTCCTGTAGCTGGGTTTCATCATCAGACCCTTCGAAACGCTGGGCATCCTCCTGGAGCATGTACCCAACACTGTGCTCAAACAGTTCGGGGGACTCCTCAGGAGGAGGACATGGTGGGTCTAGGGAAGGAGTGACTGATGATGAGTCTGACATTGATACCAGGGAAGAGGACGCTTTGGCAGCTGCTTTGCCAGTACCCTGAGCCTGGGTGAGAGAGGATGAGGAGGAGGAGGAGGGCTTGGTCATCCACTCTACCAAGTCTTCGGCATGATGTGGCTCAACATGTCCAGCTGCCGAAAAGAAGGACAAGCGTGTCCCATGGCCATGTGCTGATGACAATGCACCGCATCCACGACCAGCACTGTTGCCCCCAGACACAGAGCCTGCTTGCCCTCTTTTATTGCCTCCTGACTGTCTGCCTCTCCTTGTTTGCCTTCCAGACATTCTAATAGATGGCCTGCAGGGAGATGGGAAAAAAGCAATAAGGGCTACCTTCAGGTGTCCTTCTCTGTCCCTTTACTTAAGGATTTCTAAATATGGTTGAGGATGATTGCTTTCGCACAGAATAGCACAACGACAATTTCCCTGACTGTCCAAAAAACAAGGATTTCAAAGATGGTTGATGAGGAATGCTTTAGCACAGTATAGCACAAGGAGAATTTCCCTCACTGTCCTTCCCTGTCCCTAGAAACAAGGATTATCACAGTGAAAGAAACTGACAGTCTTCCTACCTATAGTTTTCTGTCCCTAGAAAAAATGTTTTTTTAAAGATGGTTGATGATCAATGCTTTAGCACAGTATAGCACAAGGAGAATTTCCCTCACTGTCCTTCCCTGTCCCTAGAAACAAGGATTATCACAGTGAAAGAAACTGACACTCTTCCTACCTATAGTTTTCTGTCCCTAGAAAAAATGTTTTTTTAAAGATGGTTGATGATCAATGCTTTAGCACAGTATAGCACAAGGAGAATTTCCCTCACTGTCCTTCCCTGTCCCTAGAAACAAGGATTATCACAGTGAAAGAAACTGACACTCTTCCTACCTATAGTTTTCTGTCCCTAGAAAAAATGTTTTTTTAAAGATGGTTGATGATCAATGCTTTAGCACACTATAGCACAAGGAGAATTTCCCTCACTGTCCTTCCCTGTCCCTAGAAACAAGGATTATCACAGTGAAAGAAACTGACAGTCTTCCTACCTATAGTTTTCTGTCCCTAGAAAAAATGTTTTTTTAAAGATGGTTGATGATCAATGCTTTAGCACACTATAGCACAAGGAGAATTTCCCTCACTGTCCTTCCCTGTCCCTAGAAACAAGGATTATCACAGTGAAAGAAACTGACAGTCTTCCTACCTATAGTTTTCTGTCCCTAGAAAAAATGTTTTTTTAAAGATGGTTGATGATCAATGCTTTAGCACAGTATAGCACAAGGAGAATTTCCCTCACTGTCCTTCCCTGTCCCTAGAAACAAGGATTATCACAGTGAAAGAAACTGACACTCTCCCTACCTATAGTTTTCTGTCCCTAGAAAAAATGTTTTTTTAAAGATGGTTGATGATCAATGCTTTAGCACACTATAGCACAAGGAGAATTTCCCTCACTGTCCTTCCCTGTCCCTAGAAACAAGGATTATCACAGTGAAAGAAACTGACACTCTCCCTACCTATAGTTTTCTGTCCCTAGAAAAAATGTTTTTTTAAAGATGGTTGATGATCAATGCTTTAGCACACTATAGCACAAGGAGAATTTCCCTCACTGTCCTTCCCTGTCCCTAGAAACAAGGATTATCACAGTGAAAGAAACTGACACTCTTCCTACCTATAGTTTTCTGTCCCTAGAAAAAATGTTTTTTTAAAGATGGTTGATGATCAATGCTTTAGCACACTGTAGCACAAGGAGAATTTCCCTCACTGTCCTTCCCTGTCCCTAGAAACAAGGATTATCACAGTGAAAGAAACTGACACTCTCCCTACCTATAGTTTTCTGTCCCTAGAAAAAATGTTTTTTTAAAGATGGTTGATGATCAATGCTTTAGCACACTATAGCACAAGGAGAATTTCCCTCACTGTCCTTCCCTGTCCCTAGAAACAAGGATTATCACAGTGAAAGAAACTGACACTCTTCCTACCTATAGTTTTCTGTCCCTAGAAAAAATGTTTTTTTAAAGATGGTTGATGATCAATGCTTTAGCACAGTATAGCACAAGGAGAATTTCCCTCACTGTCCTTCCCTGTCCCTAGAAACAAGGATTATCACAGTGAAAGAAACTGACACTCTCCCTACCTATAGTTTTCTGTCCCTAGAAAAAATGTTTTTTTAAAGATGGTTGATGATCAATGCTTTAGCACACTATAGCACAAGGAGAATTTCCCTCACTGTCCTTCCCTGTCCCTAGAAACAAGGATTATCACAGTGAAAGAAACTGACACTCTCCCTACCTATAGTTTTCTGTCCCTAGAAAAAATGTTTTTTTAAAGATGGTTGATGATCAATGCTTTAGCACACTATAGCACAAGGAGAATTTCCCTCACTGTCCTTCCCTGTCCCTAGAAACAAGGATTATCACAGTGAAAGAAACTGACACTCTCCCTACCTATAGTTTTCTGTCCCTAGAAAAAATGTTTTTTTAAAGATGGTTGATGATCAATGCTTTAGCACACTATAGCACAAGGAGAATTTCCCTCACTGTCCTTCCCTGTCCCTAGAAACAAGGATTATCACAGTAAAACACACTGACACTCTCCCTACCTATAGTTTTCTGTCCCTAGAAAAAAAGATTTTTTAAAGATGGTTGATGATCAATGCTTTAGCACACTATAGCACAAGGAGAATTTCCCTCACTGTCCTTCCCTGTCCCTAGAAACAAGGATTCGCACAGTAAAACACACTGACACTCTCCCTACCTATCCTTCTCTTTCCCTAAACTAAAGGAATCCAGGTTAAGCAAGAAAAAAAAAATGTCACTGTCCCTGCCTATGCTTCTCTTTCCCTGCTCCGGAACACACTACACTAGGCCGCCGTGCTGGCGGCCTTTTATAGTGTGGGGCGTGTACTAAACACCCTCAGCAATAATTGGCCACAGGCATCCTGCCTGTGGCCAATCATTGCTCTCCTCGCTGCCGGCGCTGTAAATGGCCAAGCATGCGGGGTCACAGTGCATGCTTGGCCAATCACAGCGCCTGGATGACACTGCGATGGCGTAGTGCATTGTGGGCCGTTCGCGTCACTCGAATTAGTCGCGAACGGCCCAAATCGTTCGATCTTCGTCGACCGATCGAACACCGAGCTCATCCCTACTCATGATACACTGATGTTTAACTTACCTTCTATTGCATTAAAGTCATACCCATTAGCGCTGTGCAGAGCTGGATACATGTTGAAAAGATTTGCTACAAAAGCTAAGTTCAATTTAGGGTTTCCTGAAGCCACATCTGATGGTGTCACAAACTGCCGGCAGCCCAGTTTGTCTGCTTGGTTCAACATGTAATTGGCTCGCTTTATATCATTAGGTTCCTGCCAAAAAAAGCAAAGACAGACAAGTAGAGAATATCTATAGGAAAACAATGTAACTATTATTTCTGGTAGAATGTGTAAGCTATTTTACAGTAAGCTAATTTTCTCAGGTAAAGTGCATCTTTGTCATTCTTAACAAACAGCAAAAGAGCATTAAACAAGCCATCCCTGACCTCTCTAGATCAGGGGTCCCAAACTGGTGGCCCTCCAGCTGTTGCAGAACTACAAGTCCCATCATGCCTCTGCCTGAGGAAGCCATGCTTGTAACTGTCGGCCTTGCAATGCCTCATGGGACTTGTAGTTTCACAACAGCTGGAGGGCCGCCAGTTTGAGACCCCTGCTCTAGATGCATGTACTTTGATGGAATTAAATCTCAAAAATCCTCAAAGGTCACAACAAATACTCTAATGTCAGGTTTCAGTTGGTTTGTAACAGCTTTGAAACACCTGCTGTGTGTTTACATTTAAATCGGAAGTAAACCCATCGATTTAACAGTTTCAAAAAGCAGTTACATTCCCGGCATGCCGGGAATGCCAACTGTCACATTGGTTGTGCTCTCAACCAAACTGTCAAACCATCCAATGGCTGGTGTCATAACTGATCACATGTGCAGCATCATGGCAGTTGAAGATTAAACAGAGGCCAAGATGGCAGCTTCCTTGCCTGAACATGATAGTGGGGGTTTACTTCCACTTTAAGCAGTAGTAAACCCTGGGGAAAAAACACCCCCCAAAAAAAACCTGCATGATAATGGCATAATGTGCTAGTATGCATCGCAAGCCCCCGCAGCGGCGCCCGGTCACCGCTGAGGGAGCTGACATGTTCCCTTAGCTTTTCTTCTGGGTTCGTGGGCTCTGACGCTGTGAGTGGCTGGAGCCCTGATGATGTCACTACTGCGCATGCATGAGGGAGCCCTCGATTCCGGCAAGAAGCTCTGACGTTCCGGCACGATATGCCGGACCTTTAGAGCGCATGCACCGTTGACGTCAGCGACTGCATGTTTAGGAGATATTCATTTTACCTACAGGTAAACCTTATTATAGGCTTACCTGAAGGTAAAAATAACAAAGCGGGGCTTACAACCGCTTTAAAAGGAAAACAGTCTGCAAAGATTCTGGGGAAATAGGTAAATTAGCTAAGACTTCTCTGTTCTGAACTTATACCCAAAGCTTCAGAGGTTCACTTAAAACTTGTTTATGTGCCTGCTACATTGCTGATGTAATCTCTGAGAATAATTGAAATGTTTCATCTTAAAATGCAGCGAGTTAAAGTTGAAACACACCTGGACCATACAAACCAAAAAATACATAAGCAAAAGGTTACTTTCAGCGAAAGACACATCTTAAAATATTTGTTAGAAAAAAAGTCATGGGCATCTGAAGTTATTGCTATTGCAAGAGTCAATCATGAATTTATACCCTTCCACCTCCCAACCTCATTATTGATCCTTTATTGTGCTGGTTGGCTTCACTGAACAATAGAAAGGCTCAAGAAGTGGTAGAGATGGAGCAAAGCTAAGCCGAGAGGGATTTTCTAAATTTTCAAATAACTTCAGCTGCCTATATTTCTGAATCTGTCCATTATTTTGATGTTTATTAAATTAAGAAACATAGCGTGTGAACTTACATTAAACCCGGCAAAGTCTATGAAAACATCATTCTTGGGGGCAATCTCTCTTAGCAAATGGAAGTATGCTTTGGAATCCTTAGAATAAAACAAATACATTTAGATTAGTATGTCAGTATCATAATGAGTTAACTAGAACACTCTGATTTATGAAGGTAGATGTTTTAACTGGTCTGTGTTCACCCACAGGGGCGTAGATAGGGGGGGCCAAAGTGGAGAAAGTGCAGCTAGGCGGCTGTTTAAAGGTGTTCAGGAGGCCAATTGACAGTTTTAAAGGAGTAAAATTATCTGCAAGTGCTGAACCTTTAAAGACCAGTAGATGACCATGCATTTTGTGCTTTAGGCACTTCAGACCCCTGCGCTCTGTATATTACATATTATCTGACCTCTGCACTCTGTTCTACACAATCCTGATCTCTATATTTTGTACATTACGCATTCCTGACACCTGCACTATGTGCCTTAACCACTAATGAGCCCTGTACTCTGTACATACTGTTGGCTTAGGTTTTAAGCCTCTTCCACTGTTGATGCAATTTTGCTACACTTACACACCACTTCGTAAATCTCCCCTGGGTGCCCAAGAAGGAGTCCTGCTAGGCAATCTGTACAGGAGAGAGGAGAACTCCAAATCACTGCATCAGCAGTTTGATTTGGCCCCACCAACTGGCAAGAAGAAAGTGCAGGGAGCAGTCTGAGAAAGTAGAGGTTATTGATGGGACCCGTGGGCAGGAGAGATGTGCAATGTATAAACTGTTTGTAGCATCAGCTGCATACCGTGCTATGTTCCAGCAGCAGGATGGGGACTTCCTGTTCCGCTCCAGGAACAAAATCAGGGTGGGTTGTGTGCTCCTCAGCCATTCACAGGAATACAAGGCTTTTTCTGATTGACTAAGGCAGGCAGATATCATCGTAGTCTCCGCCTCAGCCAATCAAAGGAAGCTTTGCCTTCATTGATAACATATAAGGCTTCTTGTGAATGGCTGAGAAGACTTTGTTCTGCAGCACAGCACTGCATACTGCATGTAGCTGATGCTCCACACAGTTTATACAGAGTGAGTGTATCTATTAGTTCATTAAAAGAAACTGAGAACTGAGCGATTGATCACTCAGATCTCAGGTCCGCTCTGAGCACAGAGCAGTTACTTACTTCAGCCACCATTCTGTGCGCTAACTAAGGCCTTATAGGCTGAAACACGTCAACTGATCTTATCTGCGTTTGTACACTGTGGCTTTTCAATAAAATTAAGATTCTTTAAGAGCAACAACCGGTGTGCAGATCATTTTTCCTATGTTATTCTACTCACCCAGCAACTGTGGCTCGAGCACCCGGGAGCTCTGCCATCAGTGTGTTGTATGGGTAGTAGCACTGACTTTTCTGTTTGCATCCTGTGCTCTGCCCCTCCAGAGCTCACTGGAGTGCCGTCCTGTGAAAGGGGCAGGATCGGCTGGCTCAGACTCTCAGCGCCTGACATTATTGTCAGGATCCCTGCAGAGTGTGGACTGGCTCTGTGATGTCAGCCAACAGTGAAATTTGGCTCACTGTCTGCTGAATCTGGGTCACAAAAGTGCAGTACTAAGAGCACTCCTGTGTCCCACAGGAGAAGTATGGCCAAAAGAGCATTGGCCATACTTCTCCTTTTAGGAAATATATTTAAAGTCATCATAAGCATAAGTTATGTTTTAACCCCTCCACTTTGTTATAGGGATAGTGGGCCTGCTTTTTCACTTCCATCCAGCCCACAGGATTGGCCATCAGAGGATGGACTGCTGAGTCAGAGGACCATGAAGACCTCAGGTTTTTTTCCCACAAATAGAGCTCTCTATTGGTGGTATTTGATCACCTCTGCGTTTTTTTTTTTTTGCGCTATAAACAAATAGAGCGACGATTTTGAAAAAAACACAATATTTTTTACTTTTTGCTATAATAAATATCCCAATTTTTTTTTATTTATATTTTTTTCCTCAGTTTAGTCCGATACGTATTCTTCTACATATTTTTGGTAAAAAAAAATCGCAATAAGCGTTTATTGATTGGGTTGCGCAAAAGTTATAGCGTTTACAAAATAGGGGATAGTTTTATAGCATTTTTATTAATAATTTTTTTTTTTACTAGTAATGGCGGCGATCAGCGATTTTTATTGTGACTGCGACATTATGGCGGACACATCGGACACTTTTGACACCATTTTGGGACCACTGTCATTTTTACATCGACCAGTGCTATAAAAATGCACTGGTTACTGTAAAAATGACACTGGCAGGGAACCTGGGAGTGATTACTACTGTGTGGGGGTGGGGACTGACTGGGGGAGGTGACCGATCTGTGTCCCTATGTACAAGGGACACAGCATCGGTCCCCTCTCCCTGACAGGACGTGGATCTCAGTGTTTACACACAGAGATCCACATCCTTGTCTGTGTACACGCCGATCGCGGGTACCTGGCGGACATCGCAGCCGCCAGGCATGCGCATCGGCATCTCAGTGATGCGCCGGGCACGCGCGCGCGCCGCCGGGCATGCGCGCGCGCCGCCAGGCGGCGCTCGCGCGCCCCCCAGTGGCCAGAATAGCCGAGGACGTCTATTGACAGCCTCCCGGATTTATAGAGCCACCTTGAGGCCGTCATTTGAACAAGACCCAGGTCTCAGGTGGTTAATTAAAGAAGTGATAGATAAGCAAATTGAAAGTCCGGGGGCCCTCACTCAAGGAAAGTAGAATTCTACTTCTTGTAGGATATTTGGGCAACTGTACTAGAAGGGTGTCGTTGACCAGTGGCGGTGCATCCATAGTGGGCGCAGGAGCGCCGCCCCCTCTCTCCCCTACACCGTCAACAATACATACATTCATGCAATGCATAAATGTATGTATTGGCGCCACTGCCGCCCACTATTCAGATGGCCGGCCCCCTGGCGAGCGCCGGCCATCTGAATAACAGCAGTTGGTTGGTTTTTGGAAGTGATAGGTTTCCCGATTACAGCCTGTGGGCTGTAATCGGCTTCCAAATAGTTAACCAGCTGACGCACGGGCTGTGCGTTCCTTGGTTAACACTGACACACGTCTCAGCCAATCAGGTTCACCGGGTCTGGCTACCGGTAACCTCATTGGCTGAAGCGACATTGAGGGCGGGAGAAGACATCGAGGGCGGGAGAAGACATCGAGGGTGGGAGAAGACATGAGGGAACGTGGAGGAGGACGGCGCTGACCCGAGGAAGGTAAGTACAGGGCTGGGGGGAAACTGGCTGCATTTGATGGGGAAACTGGCTGCATTTGGGGAAAAACTGGCTGTATTTGGGGGGAAACTGGCTGTATTTGGGGGGAAACTGGCTGTATTTGGGGAGAAACTGGCTGTATTTGGGGAGAAACTGGCTGTATTTGGGGAGAAACTGGCTGTATTTGGAGAGAAACTGGCTGTATTTGGGGGGGAACTGGCTGCATTTGGGGACAAGCTGGCTGCATTTGGGAACAAGCTGGCTGCATTTGGGGACAAACTGGCTGCATTTGGGGACAAACTGTCTGCATTTGAGGGTGCAAACTGGTGGTGTTTGGGCACAGTGGCTGCGTTTAATGGGCACAGTGGCGGCAATTGATGATTTTTTTTTTCAGTTTGTTTGTGCCCCCCCCAAAAATTTTGAGCACCAGTCGCCACTGTCATTGACAATCCTGTGGTGGCAATGATAGTGCCTTTTGAGAGAAACACAAAAAAGCCCTACACAAAGAGAGGGCTGGGATGTCAGTCTAAAGCCTCGTACACACGGTCGGACTTCAAACAAACTTTTCTGTGGATTTTTGTCCGAAGGGAGTTGGCCGAGCACACCCATAGCATACACACACTCAGACTTTTCTGCAAACTTTCCCAAAACTTTTCCAACATCACGTGTTTTTTCTGCTCTTTTGTTGATTTAAACATTGGTTCTGGGCATGCTTATTTGTCCATCGGACAAAAGTCCGATGGATTTCTGTACACACGGTCGGACTTTGCTCCATCAGACTTTTGTTGGCGAAAAGTTTGTCCGTTTGCAGACCGAACATTTGTCCGATGAAAACCAAAAAAGTTTGTCCGATGGAGCATACACACGGTCGGATTTTTGTCAAACTTGCTCAAAATGAAGTTTGTTGGCAAAAAGTCTGACCATGTGTACGAGGCTTAAGGTATATCAATTATGTGATTGTAATTAGAAGTAAGAAGTCAGCAGAGGAAAGAGCAGGAGGTAGAGGGAGGGATGAGAGGTAATTGAGAGGATAAGGTGCACCTGACAAGAAAGCAGGCATAAAAGAAGAAAAAACATTCCTCCTCAGCAATTGTGGGCATAAAGTAGGGAGTGCATCAACAACAGATAACAGACAAGGGGTACAGGGAGGAATCTTATTTAGGTAGCAAACAATTGTTTGAATTTCTCTGTGCAGGTATATTCTATGCAGTAATACCATGTGTTCTGGAATTTGGTGTAAGTGCTTTTCAATGAGCTGGTAAGACTTTCCATCACTCTGATATCCTCTACCTATCTGAGCCACTGTTGTATTGTCATCTGTTCAGAGGCTGGTAGGCAGCTGTCGGAATAGAATTATGATGTAGGAGAAAGAATTCAGGCATTTTAGGGAGTGATCGATTTGTACATTTTTGGGAGATCTCATGAACTAATGGAAAAAAAAAAAGTATCAAGAAGTAAACCGGACCAAAAAATATGTAGCATGTCCCCCAGGGCTTGCCCACACCCCAAGCACATAGCCAGGAGGGTAGGTTATATTGATTGCAACACAGCAGGATTTGAATACCAGAGGGTCATAATCTGATATATTTATTCCTGGTCTTTGTTACTTATAGATGATGTAACCACGTGGTAAGTATCTTTGTGGAAGCCTCAGCAGAGAAATGAATTCCCAGCTAATGTTCCCAATGTTCCAGGAAGTGTAGTGGTGTTTGAGGATTCCATTAGAAGCCATTCTAATGGAATGAAGTAAGTCATGGAGACAGCATGGCTAATTGGACACTCTGCTTAGCATTTCTGTTCAAATAGGATCAATATAATTGAGAATTTGAGATGATTTTCTGAAGATGAGGGATTTATCTGTAGTCTAGAATCTTGGCAAAAGAGTTTAAAGTCAATGTTTAAAAGGAAGATCGGCTGATAGTTGGCACAAAGTTGCTCATCTTCCCCCTTCTCAGAAATGACCAAAATATGTGCTATTAAGGGAGGGGGATGTAGATCTTTATTCTGGACTGGTGAGAGATCACAGTGAAAGAAGGGGCCCAGTAACTCTCTGGAGGGATGTCATCCATCCGGAAAAGGGGATATAAACAACAGGACCAGTAGGAGGTTTGGGACACTATAGATTCTGTGGCAGAGGATCTCCTGAACGCATCCATTAGGGAATCTAATAGACTGTTCGAGTTACACGCCGGCTGCTAGTGCCTTCGGGTGTCTATCCGGGTGAGCTGTAACCACTCGGGATCGAGTGGCGAAGAAACAAGAGTGCCTAATCTGTCTTCCTAACACCTTTCTCTTCTCCTCATTTGTGGATGTTCGTGCATAAAGAAATAAACTCTATGTTGGAGTTGATGCTGGTGTGGACCTTGGAGTTACTTGGGGCATAGAGACTTTTGTCCTTACATTCTAGGGACAGAAGCCAACTCCGAGGGGAGTCTCGTTGCAAAGACCCGTAATTGAAAACAAGTGTGCTTAACCTCTGCAACCCAGGGGGTAAGGGCATGGTGGAGACCGCGTGCGCCTTATCCTCCTGTGAACGAGCCAAAGAGTGGAGGAGGGTGGCGTGGTTGCTACAGTGAGTACAAAGGTTTTTCGCTCTTTGTTGTCGGAGGATGTGAACTAAACACAAACATTTTTTAATGTAATGCAGCTATGTTTGTTAAAAACAAATGTGCCACGTGAGTGCTAATAAATGAACTAGAGGTTTTCTATAAGATTGTAAGTAAATCTTTACCCTGAGTGTTTTTACCTGAAAGTAGTGCACACCACCTTAGCCATCTTGTACAGCTTCCTGGAAACCTTAAAACCCATGGCACTCTTAGTTGGAAGTGTGATTAAAAGTATGGCGGAATGTTAAAGCAGCCAATACATTGATAATTTTTCTTCTGTTCAACCGGGGGTTAAATGGAAAAAAATATATACGATTCTCCCATCCACACATTTGATGTATTGTATTCTGATACATTCTGACACTGATAATTCAAGAAAAATCCGAAAGGCTGGTTGTATACAAGTCGATTAACTTGTGTACAGCCAGACTTGCCCATACACGGATCAAAAATTTGGCCAGCCCCTGCTGAACCAGATGCATTTTGATCCATGTATGGTTGGCTTAAGTCTTGTAGTTCCTCATCAGCAGGAGGTCTGAGAACATGATCATGAGAAATGCAACAATGATTAGCTTTGCAGTAGTTGTAAGTGGAAATATTGAAAAAACTAGAAGCAGGTACTCATGGTTTCTTCAGCTAAAGGTGTAAGAGAAAGGCTGGGTCAGCTGGAGGTCTGAGGGAGGCATTTAGTAATATGCAGCAACTATTAGGCCCTGTACACATCTGGCAATTTGGGATCACGGTCAGAATCACTGTGATCCCCAATCGTGCTGCAATCACGGGCAAACCACATTGTGGGAAACTTGTCTCCAAAAAGAAACTCCTGCTCCTTTTTGGGCGACATAAAATTGCGGCAAAACTGCACCGCGTTTAGGTGCCATTAAAAATGAATGTGACCCAAACACATGTGGTGCATTTTTACACTAGTGAAGTGTGATTTGGGATAACGATCAGAACCACTGTGATTCTGCCTGCAATCCTAAATCGGCAGATGTGAACAGAGCTTTGGATTGCTGACAGTAAAGTAGCAGCAGTTAGAGGTGAAGGAAAAAGCTGGAGTAGAGTGCTACAGCATTTGCTGCCTTATTAACTAAATTATGAAAGATGATAGAATTGACTAGTATTTGCAGTGAATGAAAAGCTATATGTTAAATAGAATGAAAGAACAGCTAGCTAAGATTACCATGCTGCAACTCACAGTTTATTTGAAGCTACAGCTATAATTTGTAATGTTGCTTCCTCTTCCTTTTACAAGTATCAGAGAGATGACTAATGCTGGCCATACACTATATGAAAAATCGGCCGAAATTCGATCGATAATCGTTGGGACGTTTTTGAGCCGAAAAAGCGAAGGACAAGTTTGGAAATTTTCTGCCGAACGAACGATAAATTGAAAGGTTAATATGTTTCCCGTCCGAACTGTCTGCACTAGGTAAATAAAAAAAAATTGGTTCGTTTTTTTTTACATATATGTCCTATGAACGATTTAACGGTCATTACATGATGGCACCATCGATTGCGCTCACGGCCGAATGTTCGTTTTTCGAAAATGGGTTTGGCCAATTTTTCGTATAGTGTATGGCCAGCATAAGCCATGGAGCTGTCAATTTAATGCAGGACGTAAGTGGGCAAAAAAGGAGAAAAGGGAGCAGAGGAACCACAGGACATAAATGCATATATTATATAATGTATGTAGCGGGGTGTTCAATTTAAGGGAAGTGTCTGAGTGGTAATTAGGCTCAGACACATTAAATTGATGAGGTTCGTGGACCATTTTTGTTCTCAGGGGTTAATGCTTGTGATGTGTTCCCTGTGGCCGGAGGGTGGCGCTGCCATTCTGGGCCGGGGTTGAACCGCCAGCGCAGTGCTGTGCCTTTTGTGTCCCCTCTCGGCAGCCGTACGGTAGGGCGGGGAACCTGCTGTGCATGCCTGTAGAGGATATAAAAGGGGCAGACATCTTCTGAGAGGGGTCTTCGTCCGTCCACGCACAGACACCTTCAGCCTGGGTGTGTGGGAGTGTGGTTTGTCATCTCCGGGTGCCCTAGGCCCGGAGGCCTTGTTCCAGTTCCACCTCAGGCACCTTTAGCCTGGGGTGAGGTACTATCTCACCGCTCCTGTTCGCCTGGGCATGGAGACCCAGGTGTAGCAGTGATGGCCTGGAGCCCAGCAGCCTTCGGCTGGGGTCCGCAAGGGATCGAGAAGTCCAGGGTGCCGCCTTGCGAGGGGACATGCACCCTAAGAGAAGGGAGGATCCTGTTCTGAGGGACCGGTGCTGTGGACACGGTGAAGGAAGGAGTCTGTTGATTCTATGGGGGGATATCTTCTCCTTAAAGGGGGCTATGTCCTAGGAAGGAAATCCTTATTCACCAGGTCAGTGGCAGTGACCCTGTTTGCCATGTCAGTGGCAGTGACCTTATCCTAGTGACCTTATCCTAGGTGGGGGCAGTGACAGTATTTTGTGTATTGATGTCATTGTGGTCAGGCAACGCACTAGCACCTTTGCTTCTATGTGCTGGGTGTCTAGTGTGCTCCTGCCCCTTTAAGGAGGGTGGGGCTCCCTCCAGTCATCTGCCCTTCATCTATCCATCAGCATACATGTGCTTCCACTGAGGAGACCTTAAATTTTAGAGTTAGGACTGCAGTACACAGGGAGCCTTGACGGGGCCTGCAGCTTACACATGTATTTGCAAATGCGGGCACTAAACCCCTGTTTTTAAACGCACTGTTAGACAGGTGAATTTGTTTGGTTGCTGATTGGTTGGTAAGTTGAGCTTGGATATTTTGTGTTTTTTGTCTACATGCATCCGCCCATCCAGTGCTCCTTGCTGTGAAGACCTGTCATAGGTGGGGGCAGTGACAGTATTTTGTGTATTGATGTCATTGTGGTCAGGCAACGCACTAGCACCTTTGCTTCTATGTGCTGGGTGTCTAGTGTGCTCCTGCCCCTTTAAGGAGGGTGGGGCTCCCTCCAGTCATCTGCCCTTCATCTATCCATCAGCATACATGTGCTTCCACTGAGGAGACCTTAAATTTTAGAGTTAGGACTGCAGTACACAGGGAGCCTTGACGGGGCCTGCAGCTTACACATGTATTTGCAAATGCGTGCAACTAAACCCCTGTTTTTAAACGCACTGTTAGACAGGTGAATTTGTTTGGTTGCTGATTGGTTGGTAAGTTGAGCTTGGATATTTTGTGTTTTTTGTCTACCTTATCCACCAGGTCTGTGGCAGAGACCAACCTCATGGTCTGTGGCAGAGACCATGCGCCAAAGCTGTTTGAGAATCTAAACAGTCCTAAAAGTTGAGCTACGTTTGTGCCTGGACCTCCTCCACACCCTGAAGATATCCTGTATCTTTATTCCAACCTTTCGTTCATCCAAGAGAAAAGTGGAAAATAAAGATTGAGTTGGACTTTCAGCTGGTGTGGACATTTACGTTCCTGGGGAAGTCAAGGACTTGCATCTACACACTGTAGAGGTGAGAATCATTCTCAGGAGGACTTTATGCTCCGGCAGCAGACAAGGCCCAAAAACAACACCGCCTAACCTCTTAACACAGGAGGGTACGGGCTTGTGGTGCGGTGTGCCCCTTTTTCCTGAGAGGAGCCGAAGCAGACAAGGAGAAGGGGGTGAGTGCGCTACATGTATATACAGTAAATTTTCAGAATATGTTATTTTTTTATAGGTATAGTATATGTGTGTGGTGGCTTCCCTAATTTTGATAATCATATACTGTAGTTTGCTTTTGTCATAGTTTTCCTACAATGAGTACTTGCCCCCATCAATAACATGACTGTTGAACAAAGTTAGATGTAAAGGAAATGTAGTTAGTTCTAGACACACCTTAATGTCACTGCTGAAATTGTTTATATTTGACCACTGAGCATTGGTCAGGTGGTAGTTCACCCAGCGCAGCAGGAGCTCCTCAGGGGACAATTTCATCAAATCTTCCAGTGTCTCCCCTTCTTTTAGTAATGCAATGAGAGCTAGAAAAGGACAACAAGTCTCATTATTACACGTGTTTTACTAAGTTGTAAACAGCACTTTACTACCCTTATTTAGTAATTCAAAGAGTAACCACAGCAATCAGTCACAGTTCATACTCTTTGCACTTTTTATATAAATAAGCACCTTTCTTTCTCTAATTACCTTCATTTTTGGAGATTTCAATGTCGGCAAACAAACCAGCTTTAATGATCTGCCAGAGCAGTCCAAGAACTAAGTGTGGCTTGCCTTCTTGTAAATCATGTGCGCCTATATTTACTACTGTACAGCCAATGGCAGAAGCGGAATTCAGGGCCAAATTAATGTTTTCCTGGAGAAATATAACAACATAATGCTTATTAGTTTAAAAAGAAAAAAAATATTCTATAGAGGTAATTTAGTAGTATGTTGACCACTTACTGAGATTGTGAATGGTGTAAGTTTAGTCTTGTTAATGGCTCTCTCATCAATAGTGTCTGGCTGAGACAAGTTGATCATTTTACTAAATAAAAACAAAACGAGAAGAAAGCTTTGCACACACTTGTAAGCTGTACACTGAGACTTTAGACTATTTCTTATTTATACTCTTCAAAGAACACAGCAAGTGACAGCCAATCATTTCCAACGTCTTAACCACAATTTTATTAATATTAATCTACAGGGTGATATATACCATATTTTCTGGCGTATAAGACGACCTTTTACACCGAAATTACACAGCCAAAAAGTGGGGGCCGTCTTATGCCTTGTACACACGATCGGATTTTCCATCGGGATAAACTTAGATGGACTTTTCCGATGGAATTCCGTTCAAGCTGTCTTGCATACACACTGTCACACCAAATTCCGACCGTCAAGAACGCGGTGACGTACAACACTATGACGAGCCGAGAAAAATGAAGTTCAATGCTTCCGAGCATGGGTCGACTTGATTCTGAGCATGCATGGTTTTTTCTCAGTCGGACACAGACGAACGGAATTTCCGATAGGAACATGTTCTCTTTCTAAATTCCGATGGAAAAAAGTCAGATGGGGCACACACACGGTCGAAATATCCGATGAAAAAATTCCGTCTGACTTTTTCAATCGGAAATTCCGATCGTGTCTACAAGGCATTATACGCCGGTATATGGATGTCAGCCCGCTGGATGTGCATTAATATCCTCTGAGCCAATCACAGCGAGCAATGTATTCTATTAATGAATGCAAAGCCTGCTCGGTTTGGCTTTGAGATTTAGAGAGGCGCGGGCTGATGATGTTCCAACCTCTACCAATCACGGCAAGCGATGTATTCTATTAATGAATACAAAGCCTGCTCGGATTGGCAGAGGTTGTAATATCAGCCCGCGCCTCTCTAAATATCAAAGTCAATCCGAGCAGGCTTTGTATTCATTAATAGAATACATCGCTTGCCGTGATTGGCTCAGCACGGTATAGTGTAAAATGGTATACAATAATATACCGAATGCGGTTACCCCTTGGCTCCTCTCCCTTCCACGGCCACCTCGCCATCCACCACCGGACCCTGGTCCCAAGCACTGGTTTGAAGCACCGGACCCTCCATCTGGCACCGGACCCTCCATCTGGCACCGGACCCTCCATCTGGCACCAGACCCTCCATCTGGCACCAGACCCTCCATCTGGCACCTGACCCTCCATCTGGCACCTGACTCTTCATCTGGCATCTGACCCTCCATCTGAAGCACCTGAAGGGGGTCATCTTATACTTCAAGTATATCTCAAAACCAAAGTTTTAGCTGCAAAATTAGGGGGTCGCCTTATACGCTGGCAAATACGGTAATACAGGAAGTGCCACAACATTCCTGTTTCGATAGTGCTGGAGTAGCTTCCTCTTTGGTACACTGAACAAAGGGAAGTGCTCACTAGGCACCTCCACTATTCAGAAAATGTGTTTTAATAAATGTAGCGGGTATGTACTTTTTAAACTGCTGAGGACACCAGTGATGCATAGTTCCCTGCGGCCCAGCAGGTGGCGCTGTCACTTTGGGCCGGGGTTGAACCATCGCTGCACTGCCGTACCCTTTGTGACCTCTCGCAGCGGTTGTTTGCTGGGAGGGGGTATAAAGGGGGCGGACATCTTCGCCACGAGGTTGGAGTCCCAGGCACCTTCAACCTGAGGGCTGTGGTTGCGGTTGGTGTCTAGGCGGCCTAGGCCTGGACACTTGGAGTTCGTGTTCCATCCCAGACACCTTCAGTCTGGGGTGAGGTATCATCCTAGGGGGCCCCGGGAGTGGGGCACCCGAAATCCAGAGGCGTAAGGGACCAGAGGAGGGACTCACCCGAAGACCTGGTGCAGCAGATTGCCAGTGACGGGTGAACCTCTGGAGACCGCCCGGAGGGATATCTTTTTCGAACAGGGGCCAAGTTCAAAGAGGAAGTTCAGTCCACGTTCAATGACCAGTGGCAGCGGTCCAGCTATTTCAATCAGGTCAGTGGCAGAGGCCTGTGGCAGGGGCCTCAACAGTTCATCCGGTCGGTGGCAGCGACCAAAACTCACGGTCGGTGGCAGAGACCGTGCGCCAGGCCTATTCGCTAGGAAAAAGGAATAGGAGAGTTCAGTTGTGCCTGGGCCTACTCGTTCCCACACCCCCATGTTCGTCTGTTATTGGAAGTTCAACTGATTGTGTTCACCGTATTGTACGAGAAATAAAGGAGTGTTGGACTTTCGATTGGTGTGGGGCTCTATTATTGGCAGACACGTTTCCATGGAACAACTGAGGCTTCGTATGCAGTGGACAGACCCGGGAGGTATGTCAACTAACTTTGCTCAACCCTCTTATACACACGAGGGGAGAGCTTGGCGTAGTGTTCCTGCACTCTCCTCTCCCAGGTACCCCTAGACACAAGCCATTCACAATAGGCAGGAGGGAGAGTGAGGTTCCGCTACATAAATATAAGGTGTTCTGTAATAGGATGAGGCATTGAGGAAGGGCCAATGATGTCACAAAATAACTTTGTCCAATCAGAAAACAACTTGTATCCACCGAAAAGAATACAACACATTTTCTGAATAGAGGAGCTGTCAAGAGAGTAACTCCCTGTATTCAGTGTACCAGTTGCTTCAAAACCACCTGAACAGGAAAGCACTTCTTGTATGTGGTTTAGACTACTATTGTGATTTTGAGACTCCCCTGCAGTCCTTGATAATTACAGCTAACCAAGCTGGCCTATGAATTAAAAAAAAAAAGATTATTCCTGGAGTTCTTCTTTATGTTTAAAATAGCCTTCCATGGCCAATATGCAACCCAAGAAACTCCTGATTCCTGCTGCGACTGTGAGCATCTAGGTGTGGTCGCTGGACTCATTCACTATAATGTCAGGTTGAACACAAAGTGTGTCCAGCAGTGAGCACCACAGGTAATCGTTTGCAGTGTAGAGAGCCATGAATACCGGCCGGTGATCTGTCATTATAGTGAACAGGGCAGACGGCCGCACCTAGCCTCTCACAGCCGCAGGAGGAATCAGAAGATTCCTGCCTCTACAATTCGCACCAGCCTAAATCGCTGGTATGAATGTAGCCTAATGAAGCCGGCTCTTAAACACCAGGAAGTTACAGTCAGCTTTCCACAAGCAAGAAGGCAGTGCCAATGATTCGAAGACCAGCAAAGAACCGGCCCGGGTGATGACAGCCTTGAATCCCTGGGCTAATAAGTGTCTGTATATTAAAAATGTCAGCAGCTATAGTATTTTTATTTTTTTATAGCTGACCAGAGAATCTCTTTAAAGTGATTGTAAAGTTAAAAGGTTTTTTATCTTAATGCATTTTATGCATTAAGATAAAACGCCTTCTGTGTGCAGCAGCCCCCCTCAGCCCCCTAATACTTATCAGAGTCCCTTCTTTATCCAGCGATGTTGCACGAGACATTCGACTGACCGGGACTCCGCTCCTCATTGGATGAGACAGCAGTGTGGTGCCATTGGCTCCCACTGCCGTCAATCAAAGTCAGCTAGCCAATCAGGAGGGAAGTGGGTGGGGCCGGGCAGCAGCTCCGTGTCTGAATGGACACAGGGAACTGTGACTCGGCTCGGGTGCCCCCATAGGAAGCTGCTTGCTGTGGGGACACTCAACAGGAGGGAGGGACCTGAGAAGAGGAGGATCCAGGCTGCTCTGTGCAAATCCACTGCACAGAGCAGGTAAGTATAACATGTTTATTTTTAAGGAAAAAAATAGACTTTACAATCACTTTAAGTCTATTTTTCTCTTAGGATCGAATGCTAGGGAATGTTACATTCGCCTAGCGCAAGTAGGGAAATAGAAACTGAAATTTAACAGATATTACAAACATTATGGGTATTATTCAAGGCATTTTCACAGCATTTTTTTTTTTTTATATAAATAGACTTCTAAGTCAGTATCTCAAGGCATTAAAAGCTCTGGCTTGTGTGCCAATAGATATGTATGTGTTTCTTCAGTGGTTTAAAAAAGGAAATCAAGGCTTTAAAATGTCATTGTGTTGAATGAAGAAGAAAAAAATTAGAAAACAATGCACTATTATGTAGAGATACTTTTAGAGCATAAAATTGTATTTTAAAAGAAATTCTGTGCATTTTAAACAATATTATATTCATGGGTCTTTGGATATGTTGGATATCTAAGTAATTGATTAAAAAGAACTGGGCACCTTGACAAGTCATAAAAAATGTATGTCCATATTCTGTTTCCTATTAAGATAACAAAACAATACAGGCGGCTAATCCATGTGGAAATAGAAAAGATTAATTTTGGTACTGTAAAAAGAATGGCAAAGTATAGCACTATGATGTGAGAGCCTAATCTGAACAGATTCCTGTGTCAAAAAAAGGTCTATCTATCTATCTATCTATCTATCTATCTATCTATCTATATTTGTTGTCTTAAAACAACTTTCATCATGAGGACTTATACTGAATCATTGAATGCCATACAGTCTGTGGTTTGCTTAACTTGTAACCTGTTTTATTTTGCAGTCTTTGCTGTGAGCATCAGACAGCAACCAGTCGAAGAGTCTACAAATCACTATGTAGTGCCCTGCTCCTGATGACCAGGCGCTATGTTTAAATTTAGTGGGTATCTGAGCTGGTAGTTAGCTCAGTCTTTGATGATTAAGGCTAAATCAGCCTCTGTTCCGGCTATGGCTGTGCTTGGAGGGATTTCCCATTGTTTGCCTGAAGGTGGCGTTACCACCACAGGCCAGTGTTGGAACACAGGCAGGCCAGAGTGTATTGGGTATTTTTCCCAGGGAACAGCTCAGTGGGAGTGGTTTCCCCGCTGGGCATGCTGGGGAAGGGTACTTAAGGGGCAGCGCCATTATTCGGGGCTCTTTGCCTTGTGGCCCTCCTGGCTCGAGGTATGTGATAGTCAAATTTCAGCCACAGAGCCATGTTGGTCCGAGGCTGCATCTCTGCCGGGTAGGCCCAGTTGTCCTGACTGGGGCCTGCACTTTGAAGGTGATCCTGTGCTGGTCTGTCCTGCGGGAGGAAGCCACTCAATAGAGGAAACCAGGGGAGGACCTGTCCTGGAGAGGACCCAGCGGAAGGCTGGTATCTCGGGGAAGGCCTGGTGACCTTATTGGAGGATGCACCGTAGCTTATGTTACCTTACAGTGTGCCGGGTTGGCTTAAAGGCTCTAAAACTGTAAGGCTGGATCTCCGGATATTAAATCCTGTGGCAGAGGATTATTGAACAGCTCATCTTTATCGTCTTAAAGTCTGTGGCAGAGACTGTTCTTCATTTTGTTTGTGCATCATCCCGGCTGCTAGGCTAGTGAGAGAGGCCTATCCGGGTGGACAATACCCACTTGAAGGAGAGTGGTGAGTGTGACTTTTTGAAGCTTAGAAGTTTCCCCAGTGATCTGCATCGTGTGCCTTAACCTTACCCCGACCCTCCATCCCTCTACCTGTGCAAGTTTGTGTGAAATAAAGCCTAACAAAAAGGATTCATAGCTTGTGTGGACATTGAAGTTTCTATAGACTCTCATCCCCTAGACAATGAATGGTGAGGTAACGTGCAAGGCCCAAATCTAAACCAGCAGCTCCTACGGGGGTAGTGCTACAACTATATGAAATAATAAAAAAAAAGGAACTTAAAAAAGTACTTTGTAATGCATATGAAAAACATGTACAACAAAATCACAGTCGTTTTCCTTTAAAAGTTTTACTGTATGCTTTTTTGTTGGTCTTTAACAGAATTGTTGAAGTTAACATTTCCATAATATACACACGAGGTGCCAAAGTATAGGACGGATATTGCCTAGATTGGGTCTGAAACAGACCAATCTGCCTATTGGTCTGTGCATGGGGAAAATGTGGCTCAGGCAACATTTAATGATATATCAGGCTGTCTAAATTAAAATATGCCACATGTATTTATGGCAAAACCTTTGAAAGCCCCAGTAGTGTTAGTGCAATAAAGGGACGATTCTAGGAAGTGAATCAACCTCTCTAAAGGCCCATACACACGATCGGACTTTTTGACAAACCTCCAACGGACCTGTTTGATCGGACAATCCGATCATGTGTACGTTCCATCGGACAAACTTTTTCGCTTTTTCATCAGACAAATGTTCGCTGTCAGAACAGATAAACTTTCCGACAACAAATGTCCGATGGAGCAAATCCGATCATGTGTACACAAGTCCATTGGACTAAAGTCCAAAGTACAAACACACATGCTCAGAACCAATGCTAAAGATCAGACAATAATAGCAGAAGATGCCCAAAGGGTGGTGGTGAAGAGCAGAAAAACCACATGATTTGGTGAAAGTTGGCTGAAAGTCTTGCCGTGTGTATGCATACCAAGTTCACGGCCAACGCCCTTCGGAGCAAAATCCATGGAAAAGTCCGTTGGAAGTCCGATTGTGTGTATGAGGCTTTATTCACACATTAAAAAAGAACTTTCTGGCCCACTGGGAACTTTTTTAAACAACGAGAACCAGAAAAGTAAAAAGATAGTTTTATTTAAAGTTTGCCACAGTTACTGCAGCAACTATAGGAAGAATAAATATTCAGATATACTTTGTAATATTAATTGGAACACATAAGTGGTGCAAGGTAGAAACAGTGTTAGTAGTAGTAGCAACATTAGAAGCACTTACCACAGTAAAATGCCATCCCTGAGAGATGTAAACAGGCTGTTGTTGGAGGGATTCATGGGCAGAAGATGTTGACAGTCTGGATCATCTTTTAGCACTTTATTGAGCCAGTTTACAAAAGCCACTTTCTCTTCATCTGAAAAAAAGCAGTAGCACAGTTGTCTGCTAAAAATACCGGTATGTTCTTTTGATAACACCAAGCAAGACCAAGAACTTTAGCGTATCACTTACCAGCCCATACAATGAAATGAACACTAATTGATATTGTGTGTTACCTGAATATGAATGCTGTGTTCCCTGGCTGGAAATAGAAGAGGTTCCTCCTAGGGCTGTTATCCCTTGCTTCCTGGTAATTGATCTTCGGAATGTTCGGCTCACTTCTTTACTTTTCAGTTCCTGTGCTAACTGCAAAATAGAGCAAACATATGAAGTGAATTTGTTCTTAAATTGTATGCAGTCTTAAGCTAGCCATAGAAATCAGTGGGATATCAGGCATGCCAATGACATTTTCTTCACAATTCCCCAGGGAGTGTACATATATCTGCTAGGAGGGGGAATGTTGCTGATTCCTTCTGCAGTTTGATGCCACCCACAGACATGGGGTAATTTCTGTGCAACCTATGCTAAAATGAATATGTTATGTACCAGAGAAGCTGGTTAAAAACTTGGTCCTCAACTGCAGTGTGGTGACTTCTTCACAAGGAGTCGGTAGCTGGACCATTCAGTACTTTGTAGCTAGAATCTCAATTTACAGAATAATAGGTTGGCCTAAAGGTCCTCTGTCTGTGACTGCCGTAAGTACTTTTTGTCTCTTTTTTTTTTTTTAGGTCTGCCATTTCCATGGGTGTCCTGTACCCTAACCCTAGCTATGACTAAGCATCGAATGATGTGAAAGGCGTTAGCTATTCTCCCCTGTTTTTCCATATCATTTGACTGCTGTATACTGGATTTTATTTTATTTCTACAATAAAGATGCCTTTTCACGGAGTGCGGCCGTTCCAGGATATTTTTCTCCATACAAACTTGTGCAGAGCCAGCACCTGTAAGCTTTTAGTAGGACAGGACTCTCTTTTGTGAAGGTTCAGGAGCTTGTTGAGCGACAATCCCTTTTCCTCCTAACCCTCATTGTCAGGAGTTTGAAGAAGAGCTAATAAACTCCATGTTTGCTCTGAAAAGCAAATGTGTATATCTATACACATCACCCCACTACTGCCAAGGATCTGACACTGAAGTCAAATTCTTACCCACCCTGCCTCTAAGGTTCCTCTCATGTCTTTGTGCGTCAGAAAGTGTTCCATTTTTGGCACCCAATGTGGGGCTTGATGTGACTTTTGTTGCTGTTGCCCCTAGCTTTGGATTGCAATTGCACAGAGAATAATTTTCAGCCCTATGGCATTGGCAATGTGTTAGAACACCTTTAGAACCCTCAGAGACTGCACAACATCATCATCATGTGCATTGTGAGGAAGAACCTATATTTTTATGTTGGGAGAGTATTGTCTTGCTTAGTCACTTTTGCCGGTGCAGATGGGGTTAAAACTGGACTCCAGAAGGTGCAATGCATATGAGAAGCTAAGTTACAGAAGCTTCCTGACCATTCTATAGAGTGGGAGGAGTTGTCCTGCTGCTGCTGTATAAAGGAGAGCTGCAGGCCATGTAAATAAGTATTGCTTGCCATGCTGCAAGATACCGTGGATATACTGCATAAGAGAAGAGAGAAAGATGATGCCAGGATTCACGTTATACCCCACTCCCTCCTGTAGTCGATACAGAGCCTCAACGATCCATTCTTCTTCCTGACCACCACTATCGGGGAGGCATAGGGGCTTCTAGACTCCCGTATCACACCAGTCCTCTTGAGTTCTGCAAGTTGTTCCCTTAGATCCTCCAGATCTGCTAGTGGGACCCGCCTGACTCTCTCTCTGAAGGGCTTATCTTCTTGGAGGCCGATCCGATGGGTGGCACTCCTTGCACACCCCACATCGAACTCATCTTTGGAGAAGATCTTCTCCCATCTGGTCAACTGGGCCTTGGCTCTCTCTTTCCAAGCCCTGGGCAGATTCGGGTTTTCCATGGATAGCTTCTCCCAAGCATCTCCTCCTTCACCCATCCCCTTGACTTCCGACAGGATAACAGGGGCAGCAGGGCTCACCTGGCCCAGCAGCATCCTAGCTGGGATTTCCATGGGGTCATCTGTATTGTTCCTGACACTCACCGGAACTCTACAATGGGCCTTCTTCAGGGCCTTGAGTGGAATCACTTCTGGTATCACTTCCAGACCAGGGGACTCTTCCCTTGGGTCGGACTTCAACATGACAAAGGGTCCAGGCTGCTCCCAAGTAAGCTTCACAGTGGCTCTGAGACAGGCTACTTCACCGGGCTGCAACACAACCCCTTCTCTTCCAAGTCTCCACACCTTCCCTATCCCCTCTCCTGGGGTATTCTGCTCTAGGACCAGCCGTTGGTAGGCCGTCTTCAGCATGGGGTGGATCTTGGTGGCCACTTGCCCCTTCTCTTTCACTAGAGGGGTCAGGAGTCTTCGGACCAGGTCCGTGTTCATCCCTATTATAAGGGAACTCTTGTTGGCTCCTGGCGGCCGAGGGCACACAACTGCCAGGGTGTCAAACACTTCGGCTTTTCCAGCCACAGATGGGTCAAAGATCATCTCGACGGGCAGATAGCCATCGTAGGGGAAATTCTGGGTTCCAGTCCCACATATTTCTAGTTCCTCTATCTTCTGGATGGGCAGGTGACTCAAGTGCTTATCGTAGAAATCTCGGTATAACAGGGTCACTTGTGCCCCAGTATTCAAGATGGCTCTCGTGTAGACTCCCTCCACTTGAATGGGCACTATAGGAGATGGGCCTACCAGCTTCTCCGGATATGGCCTGGCAGGGGTCACCTTCTTCTGACCCTTTCCTTTCGGACTCTCTCTCGTTCCAATTCCCTTTGGACTTTAATCTTTCTTAAGCCTGGTATGCATTGATTTCCCTCCTTTCAATGGGTGTAGGGACCCGTTGAGGGACATTATTGTTTTTCTTAGGTGTGCATCCCCTTTGGGGAATGCTGTGCCTCTTCTGAGGGGTCTTGCCCCCTTTCTCTGTGGTGTGTCTCTGTTGAGGAATGTTGTGTTTCCTCTGAGGTGTTTTATTTGCTCTTTTCTTCTGCTTCGCATTCAACTTGGAGCTCACTGAAGGTGATGGGCACCCGGTTGACTCCTTCACCGGAGCCCTCTGGAGTTTAATTGCTGTATCAGGATCCCGGACGAGAACCCCCACGTGTAGCGATACCTTCAACTAAGAAGGCCGCAGATTTAGTTTGGGCCCTGAAAACAGCTCCGCCAACCCCCGGCAATGTACTCGACCCCCTACTGGCACAGTTAGTTATGGCAGCAATATATTTCTTATACTGTATGAGTAAACTCAGACATCAAGGCAATCATGAAAGGGGTATCAAATTTACTTTAAGCTTATGGTAAAGAAAGGTTAACAATTTACAGGTAATGAGTTGCAGAGCCCTGCAGCAATAAACACACTATGCATTAAATGAACAGTAAAGGTGCGCCGCGTGGGCGACCGTTAACTAGGCGCCCTGTGGCACAGTAACTAAATGAACTAACTAGCTGGCCAGGCCTGGCTCAGATATCTAAAACTCAGTCTATAGGGGATGATGGTTTCTTCACCAGCAATTCTTTAAAGGTGGTGCACATAACAGAATACCATTTGTAATCCAGTGGGAAGATTGTGATGAAATAAACACTTTACTTAATGAACTCTGAGTTCAGCTCTGATATGGATCTCCAGTGAGAGTATCAGATATAAACTTGTGGGCCACGGCAGTCTATACGCACATTAGCAACAACAGTATATGGTCTGAGCATATGCTCGCTCACCCCTCCGGACGCGATCCCAGTCCGGGAACTTCCACTGACTGTGTCCTCACACACACAGTGTCTCCAGCGATCGGGTCCCCGATCCAACCAAGGCTGTAGACAAGCGAAGTCAGATGCCACCCAGGCTCGCAGTGGGGTGGAAGGCTCTTTGGTGCTGCGCAAGGCCTCAGGCTTCAGGCCTTGCACTCCGGCACATCCGCACAGGAGGATCAGTCACTGAAGTCTCGTGTCCCAAAGAGGCCGAGCCCAGCCTCGCCTCCTCCTTTTATAACCCCTCCCATGAGTCTCTGGGGTGGAAACATTGCCGAAGAGGATTCTGGGCAAGGTAGTCCCGGGAGTCTTAAAGGGGACTCCGCTACACTACCTTGGGCATTGAGGGTGAACTGGGCCATACTGTTCCTGCTCTGACCAAGAGCCACCTCAACTACTGTTACAGAGAACACCCCTTTCCCCTTCTGTCATCAGCAAGTCAAGCCCCTCACAGACTTCTTTAGGTTGCAGTAGAGGCCTGCTATGCCATATGCATGCTGCAGGGAAGAGTAAGAGTCACACTGTTCTTGAAGAGAGAGCATCTGAGGCTGGTAAGCCTGTTGTAATGGAGGGAACAGAGGGCAACACTAAAGGATCATTGCCATTAGAATTAGCTCAGGTTTGATCCCTGCAGAGAAGTTGTCCTTAGAGACAGATTCAGATATCCCCTCAGACAAGGTTTCAGAGACTGTCTGTATCAGTATCAGAGATTGATTCTGTTTCATTTGCAGGAGATTTGTCCAATAACCAGGAAAAGGACCAGAAGAGCGAGAATTATCTTACTATAAGTGCTCCGTACCCTGAAGTAATGCAAACCTGACCATTTCCAACTACTTCTAATGCTCAGCCTTTAACCTTTGTCATCTGCTGATCATTACTCAGAACTGTAGCTCAGGCCTCTGCAAGACACACCTGATCTAATCAGAGAAGTGCATAAATAGACTGCTGAACATGCAGCCTTGTAGACTACTAAACATGCAGCCTGTGCCTGATCCAGATGTTAGCAGGGTTGCCAACTTTCAGTAAATATACAAACAGTTTGTAAAATTCGTACTTTTTGCATCTGTCCATGAATGTCCATTACAGACATGTAGGCTGCATGTCCATAACTGACATTCATGGACAGATGCAACAATTATGGATTTTACAAACTGTTTGTAAATTTACTGAAAGTTGGCAACCCTGGATGTTAGTACGCCCATGCCCTCTATTCAGATCTGTCTGTCTCTGACTTCTTTCTGACTGTTAATGCCTTTAATTATACCTGTAAACTGATCCTGATCATCGGCCTTTTATCATTGCTATTTCCCATCACTCATCATTTTACCAGTATGGAACCTAGACTCTCTTTGTCTGTGCCTGCTCTGACCATCAGCGTACCGACCTAGCTATGCTATTTTCTCTTACCATCTGTCTGAAGACTTTAGCTTTTGCCATGCATGTTAGTTGACTGTGGCCCCAATGACACAGTGGGTCTACCAAACCCCATGACACCACTAGATTTTGCCTATTTTAAGTGAATTCTTAGGCTGGATTCACACATATGGTGCCACGGTTTCACGCCTGCGGTCCAGTACATCCCTGGTCACCGGTTCAGGTGCAAATCAGGTCCGAATTTTTGCCTAAATTTGCATCTGAATCAGAGCCAAAGATGTACAGGACCCTTTTTGAATGCGGACTGCGGCCGCCCCAGACCTGTGTGAACTGGCTCCATTGAGAGCCTGTCACACTTGCCTGTCATACGATTTGGATGTAAGGAAACCCACGTCCAATTAGCATATATGTGAACTAGCCTTAAAGTAGTGTTTGCAATTGTTTTGTAAGAAGGAAAAGGAGGATGTAATGCCTGGACATGTCTGACTAATTTTAATAATCAGTCAGCCAAGCAACAACAAACAACCGCACATTACTTGACTTTGAAAACTCATCAGTGGAGTAGTAAAACATAGTAAAATGCTATAATTTGGTACAACTTGTTCTTGCAAAACCAAACAGTGAAATAATTTTGTGAGCACAATTTTACAAACTCTACATGTTGTGTCAGCTCATTCAAGTTATATACAAACAACAAACTGAAACTAAAGAAAAACAGAAGAGATAATGTTTAGATGTAATAGGCATAGTGTCTTTGACAAAGGTGCCAATGCAGTATTTACTTGGTAGATGGATGAACACTGGAGCCGCATTTGCAGTGACTGCACCCACTTTTGGCAGAAGAATGCCAGCAGTAAAACTGGCAGAGTCTTGTTAATGTTAATTAAATTATCTATGTCATGACCTGGATGGATGAGAACCTTCACAGTTTCCCCTATGAGCATATTCCTGTAAGATGGCAAACTTTATATTATCAAGCCTACTAAATTGCAATAATAGAAGCAATATATTTTTGTTTCACATAGATTGTGTAATATATTTGGTTATTTTTAATAAGTTTGTATTGTATTTTTTTAAATGTGTAACTGTGTGCAGCAGAAATGTACAAAGGATACTCACAGCTACAAACTCCTCAAAGTCAATTTTCCCATCCTTGTTGCGGTCCGCTGCTGTGAATATCTTCTCTATAATCTCTCTTACCCGGTAACCTGGCAGTGGGAGGTTGGCTTCTTTGAACAACTGTTGAAGCTCATAGTCATTAACAAATCCACTGTTGTCAATATCTGCAGCAAAAAAGACAGGTTTTACTTAATAATGGAACATTGCACATTATGTTCTAATAGTCCCTGAGGGTATTAGACCACAATGGGTGAATGTTTAAACTCCCCCCAACTTAGTTGTAGCAAAAGTACATAAAATACACTAAATTTTTTTTAATGTATG
The DNA here is from genome assembly GCA_029206835.1 of Rana muscosa. Lineage (NCBI taxonomy): Eukaryota > Metazoa > Chordata > Amphibia > Anura > Ranidae > Rana > Rana muscosa. The sequence goes on from CM055121.1 coordinate 526,539,565, forward strand.
TATAGACTTTTTTTTTTTTTGTTTTTTTTTTGTTTTGGGTAGGGAATAGTTTTTTTCCTGTGTCCTGTTGAGTAGATTTCCCTTTACTTCTTGAACTTGAACTGTAACAAGAAGTGAGGACATTTCTACAAATGACAGTTGTTAATAGGACAAGTGTTATAATGACAGCTTTAAAATGTTTGGTTTTCCCTTACTTTATGTCTTGGTGACAGTGGTCACCAGGATAAATAGAGAAGGAAAATCTCCCCACAGGAATATCAGTAAAGAATAAAAAGTAGGAAACCTGCTTAACCGCTTCAATACAGGGCATTCCCCCCTCCCTGCCCAGACCAATTTTTAGTTTTCAGCGCTGTTGCACTTTGACAATTGCACGGTCATGCAACACTGTACCCAAATGAAATCTTTATGTTTTTTTCCCCACAAATAGAGCTTTCGTTTGGTGGTATTTGATCACCTCTGTGGTTTTTGTTTTTTGCGCTATAAACACAAGAAGAGCGACAATTTTGAAAAAAAACACAATATTTTTTACTTTTTGATTTAATAAATATCGCAATTTAAAAAAAAAAAAAATTCCTCAGTTTAGACCGATACGTATTCTTCTACATATTTTTGGTAAAAAAAACTTGCAATAAGCGTTTATTGATTGGTTTGCGCAAAAGTTATAGCATCTACAAAATAGGGGATAGTTTTATGGCATTTTTATTTTTTTTTATTTTTTTACTAGTGTAGCGGCCTCACCCCTCTCTCCTTTTCTCATTCTTGGCTTGTCTTTCTTTGTCTAGGGGTGTTAGTGCTGGGGAGAGGGATGAGATACACTACGGCCCATGTCCTCCATAGTGACGAGGTGAAGGCCAGAAAGATCGGGCTTTGTGTAGGTGTCTTAGAGTCAAGTCCTGTCCTTCGTCCTTGACTCCTTTGCTCCTAGTAACCAGAGTTCCACACAGTGAATAGGTCCAACACAGTTTTATTCTTCTAAGCAATAAACATACAGCACGGTTAAGTTGGATTCTTTTGCAACAACTTAGTAGTAATGGGAATAGGTCGAGGCACAATCCTTTCCCTTCTTTTGCCAACCACTGTGGTATCACCAGTGGCGAATAGTCACTGCCACTGACTATGTGAAGTAGAACGTGAATTACCTTCGCTAGCACGGCCCCTGTCAGGGGAAGGATATCCATCCAAGGGAGATACCGGAGGCCTCTTTGTCACCAGCGATGCTGCGCCGGACTCTCCAGAGAAGTTCTGCTCACCAGACCTCAAGAACTCAGACACGGGCACCCAAGGAGTTAGGGCCCCCTCGGATTCCTCCACCCTCGCGGAACTCAGTCGAAGGTACTGAGCCCCAGGCATTCGCCATAGTACCTCACCCCAGGCTAAAGGTGCCTGAGATGGACTCCATCTCCGCTCCAGCCAGGTCAAGGGCACCTGGGCCCGGAACACAGGAACGCCAGCACCCAAGCTGAAGGTACCTGGGTGCGGCCGCGTCCTCCGACTTCAACTCTGAACCCCGTTGTCAGGGCGTCCGCCCCTTTTATCCCCTCTCCCTTTGCGCCACAGCGGGTTCCCTGCCCCACTGTACCAGCTCCACGGGAGGACAAAAAGGCACAGTCTTGCGGTGTGAGTTTAACTCCGGCCCAGGGCAACAACGCCACCTGTAGGCCGCAGGGAACCTCACACCACCAGAGTCCTCCAAGAACCATAAAAGGGCCTCAGATCCCCTAGCAATCAGTGCATCTGGGTTACACTACCACCCAGATGCTTCCCTTAAATTCAAATACCCGCTACACTAGTAATGGCGGCGATCTGCAATTTTTATTGTGACATTGCGACGGTAAGATCGGACACTTTTGACATGTTTTTGGGACCATTCACATTTATACAGCGATTAGTGCTATAAAACTGCACTGATTACTGTGTAAATGTGACTGGCAGGGAAGGGGTTAACACTAGGGGCGATCAAGGAGTTAAATATGTTCCCTAGTGAGTGATTCTAACTGTAGGGGACTCACAAGGGGAGGAGACCGATGTGTGTTCCTCTGTACTTGGAACACACTCCTCTCCTCTGACAGGACATGGATCTGTGTGTTTACACACACAGATCCATGGTCCTGTCGTGATTGCGGGCAATCGCAGGTGCCCAGCGGACATTGCGGCCACCGGGCATGCGCACCGGGTCCCGGGCGATGCAGCGCACGTGCGCCCCCTAGCCGCCCGGGAAGCCCAGGACATCATATGACGTCCACCCGGAGGGAGGAAGGGTTCCTGCCGATGTCATTTCACTATGGCTCGGTAAGGAAGGGGTTAAACAGAATTGTCAAATTTAGTGTTGCAGATAGGCCGTAATCAGGTACACTGATTTGTTATTGTTTCTACTTTTGTTCGGGTAAGTTCAGAATATTGTTTGCTTTTGCCTGTTGATGTGGAGTGTGCTCTGCCCTCTAGAGCAAGGGTCTCCAAACTTTCTAAGCAAAGGGCCAGTTTACTGTCTCTTGGCTTTAGGGGGGCTGGACTGTGATGTGTAGGAGTAGAAAATGCCTTGACATAAGTGCCCCATCATTGGTTTTAATGGGAGGAATAGTGCCCCATTGTTGATATCAATGAGAATAGTGCCACACTGGTGTCAATAGGGGGAATGCTGCATCATTAGTGTCAGTTTGTGGGATAGTGCCCCAAGGGCCAGATAAAGGCAAGCAAAGGGCCACATCTGGCCCCTGGGCCACAGTTTGGAGACCACTGCTCTAGAGCAAGAAAAAACAATAATACTGAGTTATGAATATTTCTTTCTTTCTGACAAATCATTAAAAGATTTACCAGTGGTGCCTACTGGGGAAAGATATACATATTTGGTTTGTTCTTTGAAAAGGGTCCTTGCCTCCTGAACTGTTGCCAGGAGAGAAGGCAGTTTTGCAAGTTTCGCCTCCCAGGCCTGCTGCCCAGAGAGGGTCTGTGCTAAAAGAGGAGCCTGAGCCTAAAGCCTCGTACACACGATCCAATTGTTGGCAGGGGATTGTGTGATGACTGTCTGTTGGCCTAAAATCCGACTGTTAGTAAGCTCCTTCAGAAAATTGTTGTCCAACTTTCAGCCAACAAATGTTAGATGGCAAGCTAGTCAATTTTCGGCGGACAACGGTCTGTTGTCAGATTTTCGTATGGTCTGTACAAAAGTCCGTCACACAAAAAGTCCAAAGTACAAACACGCATGCTCGGAATCAGTGCTCACCAAACATGACATTAGCAGAAGGTGCCCAAAGGGTGGCGATCAAGAGATGAAATTACAGCACATCACTACATTTGTGTTTGTTGGCCTACAATTGTGTGCCGTTAGTATGCAAGACAAGATCCAGGCACAAAAGTCTGACGCTCTGTTGGCCAACAATCTGATCGTGTGTACAAGGCTTTAGGCCTAGAGAATTTATGCTGCTTTAATGGAGGGTACATCTTAACGGAGTGGAGCAGAAAGAAGGCTGCCAGAGGACATTGCTCATTCTAGGAGGTACTTGTGCTATCTGTTTGTGTTTAACAGCGTACTAATACAGATTGCCCATCTTTCCTTAAACACTCAATGCCTGTATTGACTGTTGCTAGTAGAGAAGTCTGGAGTTATGTTTGCTACATTTTGTGTATCCTGTGCTTCTCTCCTAAGTCTATTGTGCTAAATACATTTTCTTAAATATACTAGTGACTGGTGCCCAATTCCTTTCACCCCACAAAGTGTCAAGGATTCTGCCCTGAGATTTGAAATGCTATCCCACCGAGCCATTATCTGCCCTTGGGTAAGCGGATGCTACAAAAAATATCAGGAGTTCTAATATTTCCCTACTCTATCCAAAAGGAATAAAACTATTTGGCTTGCATCCTTCACAAAAAAAAAAAAAAAAAAAACATTTCTCTGGGTATTAATTGGGGACCACTATAAGGCAAATAAGGATAGCAGTCAAAAATGTAGGTAAATGCAAAAGCTTTTACAAGTCTGAGAGATCATGCATGGTCATCTTTGCAACTATTGCAACAAAAATTGCATTATAAGGCAACAACAGCACAGTTGTTTTAGTCCTGAAACAAAGAGACCATTTCCTTACATAATGTGCTCAAAGAAAGGTATGACAGATCTGTGCTTCCTCCCATTGATCCCCAGACAACCGACCCAGGTCCCTCTCCCAATGTTGAAGTGCAATAGTAGGGTAATCATCCAAATGAGTGTTTAATACCATGCTGTAACATTAGAATATAAGGCTCTTGGTGTGGTCAGTTGATGAAATTATAATAAAAACTGTGGTTGGTGATAAAAATCCAGTTAACGTGTTGCCCTGGGCTCTGACCGCGTGCTGCAGTTCGATGTGTATGGAGACAATTAGAATTTCGCCTGTAGAACTAGGAAAGGGAGCAAAGTCCATTCTTGGAAAATTTAACTAAATGGGTCACCCCAAATGCCTTCCATCTAGCACCCTGTTGTAGTTTAGCCAACTCCATATAGGACTTATTACGCCATATAGGACTATGGGTAGTGAACCCCTTTACACGCTGCAACTGTTTGTACTCATTCCAAATTTTTGAAGGAGATTGTAAGTGGGAAAGTGTTTGTGAGGTTTGGTAAACTTTAACATAATACAGGTGGTTTGACAGATCTGTAGACACAGGCAAATCTTATGGATTCTGCTAACATTTAGGTTGGGAAGCTCCACTCACAGAATACGACAGAGACCAAAGGATGTATCTTTTTCCTACCAGAGAGAGGAGGAGAAACACATTAGCGATGGATTGAGCAGTAAATGTTTTCGTCTGATCAGAGATCCCTCAAATAGGGGTTCTTCTGGTATATGTCAACAAAAGATGTATGTGTAGATTTGGGGCACATTATAAAATGTGTCTGTATACACGCATTAAACTATCTGGAAATTATGAAGAAACCAGATGTTTCTATTATGGAATCTGATCCTTTATAGTCATGCAACAAAGCCAAGACTGAAAAGCTTTGGGAAAAGTCCATGACTCGAGGAAACCATATTCTCATAATAATCTAATGCCCTTATGTGGGTGTTCCCTCCAAGGTTCCAGACATAGCTCAATTGCACCTATCCAGTGCCCTGAATGAAATAGGCAAATTCCAACAAGGAATACTGTTTTCTAAACCATGACTCCAGACAGTTATTTTTTGTGGACAATTGAGAAATCCTATGAATTGTGTTCTCAAAATTAAAGGTCTGCAGTCCAGTTTTCTAGAAGTGCTTAGGCTATGTCCTTTCTAGTTTCTCCTTTGGGAGCCTTGTAGATAATGTTTCCAAAAGAATGGAAAGGCTATCTTACTGTATATCTTATCAATAAAGGCTATCTGTCCCCAAAAGACTGATGGGAACCTTTATTAATTCTTTGTGGAGTACGTAAGCAGGGGTGAAAACCACTAGAACACTATGGGGGAGATTTACTAAAACTGGTCCACGCAGAATCTGGTGGTGCAGCTGTGCATAGTAACCGATCAGTGTCTAACTTAAGCTTGTTTAATTAGGCAATATTTACTTTTCAATATTTTTATTCTAAAAAAAATCCACAAAAGAAAGTGTACAAAATATTTGAAAAGAACATGTGCAGTACAAAACATATACTATAGGGACTGATATCCAAGCATTGCTAGGCAAAATGTTACACCTACAGTGAGCGATCCCCCAAATGGAGACTTTAATTTATTATACAGTTTATATTAACTATGTTTCCATGGGGGAGCCCCCGTTCTCATTTAATATCCATAATTCAACACCACCACACCGCATCTCAATCACCGTAAGCTGTCAGTTGTAATAACTCCACCTTCGACTACGTCATAGTAAGTATCAACCGAAAACTCTTTGTGTGTGGTAGGTCCGTGTGTAATTCGTCATGTGTGTGAATGGAGGGGAACCACATCTCCTTAGAGGGTGCACCCCATCCCCCACCACACCGGACTCAATCCCGCTCAGGGACAATCCCAGGATTGTTAGGAACTGGGCCCTGGGATCCTTTTTGTACTGCAACAATTTAACCAACAAGAAGAGAGAGAGAGGTTAGGTAAGTGGAGGAAGAAGAGAAATTGGAGGAAGAGAATAAGGAATGAGAACTGACTCCGTGCTCCCGGTCCCACAGCTCAAAAGTTGCTCTATTCTAGAAAACATCTGGGATCACTGGACAGGTATCTGACCCATGGGTCCCAAACTTTCTTTGAACATCTTCAGTCTATCATTTTAAGATCGCTGTCATACGCTCATTAAGCAAGATCCAGGAAAGTTTATGTTTAAGCTGTTCGAAAGGCACTACGGCCGATTTCCACGATTTTGAAATTATGATTTTTGCTGATATGAAGATAAATGTTATGAGGCGGCTCTGAGACTTTGATGCTGTCTCTATCTTACAGCCTAGCAGCACCTGTCTTGGAGATTTGACAAGGTTTACTTGGGTGAGAGTATAGATAAAGTTATACACCCTTATCCAATACCGCCTCACCTTAGGACATTGCCACCATATATGGTACATTGTTCCCTCCTGTCCGCATCCACGGAAACACTGAGGAGATGAGTCAGGTACAAAGGATGCCAGCCTAGTGGGGACCATGTACCACCTTAGAAGTACTTTGTAATTTTCTTCTATAATAGAGGTATTTATGAGTGACCGCAATGCCCCTTGGGCTATATTGTGCCACTCGTCCAGCTCAATACTTTCCTGGAGGTCCGCTTCCCATTTTTTCATGTAACCCTGTTTAATAGGAGAACTAGTCAAGATGGAATAACTTCCTGAGATATGCCCCCGAATTTTATCAAACTTCTGACACAAATATTCCATTGGAGACATGGTCGCTATATCAGAATTCCATGATATAGTGGTTAAGAAATGCTATATCTGCGCATAGCAAAAGTGCTCCGAAACCGGCATTTGATATTGCTCTTCTAGGAATTTACATGTCAATATTCCCTTAAAATCATAATTAGGCAATATTTGACAATAAAACCTGCAGAGCTGCACCAGATTCTGTGTGCACTAATTTTAGTAAAGTTCCCCCTATGTCTCCTTCTTGTTGGCTCTGCACCACACAATCAGTTGGCCAGAAGGAGAACATCACAGATTAGTTGGTTACATCCTCAAAATCCCAGCATGTTAGACAATAGATTCAAGAACACAGGCCACCAATTTTGGACCGGGTTACACAAATGTAGTTAGCCACCACCCTTTTAACATCCTTTCTACCCACTCCACAAACTTACCTGCATTTCTTGGCCACAGCCTGACACAATGTTGTCAGCCTGTGGCTAAAATATTATTTGGGGGGCGTGGCCTAGCACATGGAGCTGTAGCACATCGTGGCAGCTCCCGGTCCTGGCGGCTTTCACAGAGTCTGATCTCCTCCATCACCGCCTGCACAGCCTTCAAAACGCCCAGATGGGTAAAGGGAAGTCCAAGGAACACTCCAAGCCCACCGGCGACCGAACACAGGATGATTTGGGCCGGTTTGTGACCCGAGCATCTGCGGCCTTCCTGAGCCAGGAAAAATACAAGATGGCAACGGCGGCTCCGTCCCCGGCCCACTCTGAACCAGCAGACGCTATGCAGGTACACTCTAGGGGCCGCTCAGCCTCCCTACTGACCTTGAGCCTCCCTCATGAAGCCCCTACAGCCCACACAACCTCTCACAGGCATCCCTGTGCTCTGGGGACGAATGGGACATGGAATCGCAGATGCGATCCATGTACACTTACCTGCGATCCCTGCCCACTAAAAACGATTTTGAACACTATGTATCTTGCATGGAGAAGACCCATAGAAAGGAGATTAAATAACTTGAGAAAGATCTGGGGACCCGCATGGAGGATGTAGAAAACACAGCTGATGGCATCTGCAATACGCTGCAATCCCATGAAGAGACTCTTAACTCCCACACTGTCATGCTGCAGCAGCTTATGTATCACCAAGATGACATCAAAAACCGTAATAGACGGAACAATATCAGGATCCGTGGCATCCCTGAAAAGGTGGAACACAAAGACCTAGCAGGGGCAGTCCCCGCCATCTTTAACCAACTTCTCCAGCAGCCTAAGGATGCCCCCATTAAACTGGACAGAGTGCACAGGACCTCGGGCCTGAGGAATCCTGACTCCTCTTTTACCCGTGACACTCTATGCAGGGTACACTTTTACAGAGTTAAAGAGGAGATCGTGAGAGCCGCCAGTACACAGGATTCCATTTGGCTGAATGATACCCCTGTCATGCTGCTCCTGGACCTCTCACGCCAAACACTGGCCACCATGAGACACGCTCTTAAACCACTCACATCTCTACTCCAAGAGGCAGATCAAGAGAGGTTCCCTTTCCAACTACGGGTTCATCACGAAGGCAAGGCAGCCCTCTTTCGCACCCTGGGAGATTTACCACGGTTCCTGAGTACGCTAGAGTTGCCTCAGGTCTCCTTGCCTGATTGGCCCCTCCCACCCACCACCCTGGGTCTTCCATTCCACCCGCAATGTCAGAAGTCCGGCAAGAACAAGCGCCTCAGAGGCCCATCCCAGAGACCACCAGATGACTGACTCTCCTATGGCTCCTACTAATCACACACCTTTACCCTGATGTCGGGTTTGTTAACCTTGTTTCGGCATAGGACTTGCACCCCCCACCCAAGGTTTGATGTGACGGACGTCTGGTATCGCCCGAGAGATCCCCACACTGACAGTGTTTAAAAAAAAAATGAATTTTTCTTTTCTTTTTACTATGATTACCTTCTCTTTTTTTTTTTTTACACAGGTATCCGGACTCTCTGAGGACTTATTTTACAGACAGTGATCAGTTGGTTTATTTTACCATTGTAGTTTGTCCCCCCCCCCCCCCCTCTGTCTGTCCCTATCCAGGTTCTCTATTACGTAGAGTCCCCCAGGTTCCCCTGTATATTACCAAAAAATGTGAGGGGGTGCTCACCTTATGTAGTGCATCTGTGCCTTAAATTCTTATTCAGTTTTATAAGTTTTATATTAATGGTTAATTTTAGTCTAGCAATAGTTACTGTACCCCTGTGGACCCCGGGATCAGGAGGCACTTACTCCCCTTGGGACCGATAGTGCCTGAGTGAGCACTGTACTTTTCTTAGCCTGTTCTACACCTTAGAAATGTTAAGCTATTCACTTAATGATTCAATGATGCCACCTAGTGGCCTGTTGTTTCTTTTTCTTTTCCTGTTTCCTGTGATGGTTTCCGTCTCCTACAACACTAACTCTTCACTCTCCCCTTTTCTGGAGCTGATTCTCATCCACTCTTTCCTCTCTCATTTCTTCCACCCTCCCCTCTGTTTTCTCCCCCCTCCCTACACCCCACTTTTCTCTCCCTATTTTTTCTTGGACTGAGCAGACCTGGGTGCTAATGCAGATTAGATCTGATGTCATTTCCTCCCCATGCTACCATGATCCCGCTTGATCACATATCTTTATCTTCCTTTAACTGCAGGGGCTTCAATACTCCTGAGAAATGCAGCCAGATACTGTACCATTTCCACAAGGCCAAAACAAAAATTCTGCTCCTGCAGGAGACCCATTTTAGGGGCTCGGCTATTCCGACCCTTAATAATCCTTATTACCACCAATGGCATCATAGCACAAACCCGCAGGCGAAATCCAAGGGAGTATCCATAGCCTTTCAAAAATCATTCCATCCCGAAGTATTGGACTCCCTTGTTGACCCCCTAGGCCGTTATTTGAAATTGAACTCTTCTATCTTCACAGTGGCTAATGTATATGAACCGAACCAAGACCAGGGGAGCTTCCTGTCCATGGTTCTGAACAAGTTGCTCTCTTTTGGCGGTCCCTGTTTCATTCTAGGTGGTGACCTCAATATGGCCCTTTCTCCAGCCGTGGACACTTCCTCGGGTAAGTCCTCCCTAGCCCACACCGCTCTCACACACATAAGGTCACTCCTGCATTCCGCACAATTGGTGGATGTCTGGCGAGTGCAGCACCCATTCGAGAGAGACTACAGCTGTTATTCTGTGACCCACAACTCCTATAGTCGCATTGACTGCTTCTTAGTCTCCCAATCCCTACTTGATATCCCGCTTAAGGCATCCCTAGGCAACATACTATGGTCTGACCATGCCCCTGCACACCTTAGCATAGCCCACCCCCCGACATCGCATAGAATGTTCTCGTGGCGTCTGAACGACAATCTGTTGAAAGACACCCCTAAATGGGAGGCCCTAAAATGCGTACTTCAGGGGACTCTCATACAACATGGCTCCCACCTAAAGAAGGCCAGGTCTGCTGACATCACCCGACTATTGTCCACTATAAATACGCTAGAACTAGCACATAAACGTGACTCAGACCAGCGACTTATGTTGACCTCTCTAATGCGCGCAGAGAATTGCTCCGCATTTTAGATGCCAACTCCCTCATAGCTAGGGATAGGGGACGCAACCGGCACTACACTCTGGCCAACAAATGTGGGCAACACCTGGCGATGGTCCTCCACCCCCGCCCTCCACGTCGACCCATTCAAACACATCTGTACTGCAGATAAACAAACAAAAAATCAGCAACACACGCGGTATCTCGGACGCCTTCCAGCTTTACTACTCTAACCTGTACAACCTGCCCCCACTGACCACACCGGCCCATGTGGGAGACCTACACCTCTCCTGACAGGTTTTCGCCCAGGTTCTATAAGTCATTTGCCCAGTCCCTCGCCCCGTTAATGTCCACAGCATTTAACTCTATAGACGATGCCCACCTAGCCTTCTATTCGCTAATATCTCGGTCATACCCAAGCCTGGCAAAGATCCCTCTCAGTGCAGTAGCTATCGGCCAATATCGCTCCTCAACCTCAACGTTAAACTCTACGCAAAGGATTTGTCCCTGGTCACGAAGGCAGGGACAATACCACCAAAACCATCTATCTTACATCCAACGTCACAACTTAAAGGCATGCCTACTATTGTTTGATGCCGAGAAGGCCTTCGACCGGGTCAACTGGCAATTTTTGCGCCTCTCATTAGAACAGATAGGCCTTGGCCCCACCTCTGTATCCAAGGTTATGGCACTATACTCTCGCCCCTCGGCATCTATCCTGGTCAACGGCTCCTCCTCCACACCCTTTCAGATCTCCAATGGTACTCGGCAGGGCTGCCCCCTGTCGCCCTTGCTTTTTGTTTTAGTAATAGAACACCTAGCCCAGGCCATCAGACATAACGCATCAATAGTGGGGATCCAGACACCCTCCTCTGACCATAAACTCTCACTTTACGTGGATGACCTCCTGGTCTATGTTCAGCAACCACACACGTCCCTCCCCTCCCTGATGCATGAATTCCATAGGTTCGGAGAATTTAGCAACTTTAAATTAAATATGTCTAAAACTAAGGCCCATAATATATCCCTACCGCACATGACCCTTACCCAAGTACAGGCTAACTTCCCCTTCCAATGGAGCTCCAAGGGCATCTCTTATCTGGGGATAACGATCCCCTCCAATCTATCTGAGCTTTACGCTCTCAATTATCTCCTTTTACTGAACCGGCTTCGGAAGGAACTAGACGTCTGGAACTCCTCCCCGTTGCCCTGGTTTGGTCTGATTAATACATTGAAAATGGACACCCTCCCTAAACTACTTTATTTGTTTCAAACTGTACCCATCTCCGTCCCTAAACGTTTTTTTTACCTCCCTGCGATCAATGTCCATACATTTCATCTGGCACCAAGGCATGTCTCACATCCTTCACACTCTGCTTACGTACCCCAAAATCCAGGGAGGGGTAGGCCTCCCTGACTTTGAGCTATATCACCGGGCGGCTCTGCTATCTAGGGTTCTGGAGTGGTTTCCTCGCCCCTTCTCCAAAGCATCCACCATGGTGGAACAAGACATGTCCACCTTTAAACCTCTGGGCCCTACTCTGGGGCTATGGGCAACATCTACACTTACTCTCCGCCACCTCCCCATTGACAATCGCTGCCCTACACCTATGGTACAAAAAAGGAATGCTCTCATTATTGTCCTTGGATCCCTCGCCCCTCACATCTTTGTTTGACCATCCTGCACTGCCTCAAGGCATGGACTCCAACTCGGTAGGCCCCTACTCCCGCCCCACATGGCCAGTAGCATTGCATGAATCTATGTATTGTTGCCGGCATGCTGCCGCCCACTATTCAGGTGACCGGCCCCCTGGCAAGCGCCGGACATCTGAATTACAGTGGTGATGGCGGTTGGTGTGTTTTAGAAGTGCCTATCATAGCCAGCTGGCTCTGATAGGCTTCCCGATTACAGCCTGTGGGCTCTAATCGGCTTCCAAATAGTTAATCAAAGGGCGCACAGGGTGTGCGTTCCCTTGTTAACACTGACACGCGTCTCAGCCAATCAGGTTCACCGGGTCTGGTTACCAGAAACCTGATTGGCTAAAGCGACATCGAGGGCGGGAGAAGACATCGAGGGAGCGTGGAGGAGGATGGCTGACCCGAGAAAGGTAAGTGCCGGAAGGGGGGGGCAAACTGGCGGTTTTTGAGGGGCAAACTGGCGGTTTTTGAGGGGGCAAACTGGCGGCAATTGATGGGCACAGTGGCAACAATTGATGGCACAGTGGCAACAATTGATGGCATGGCACAGTGGCGACAATTGATGGCATGGCACAGTGGCGACAAGTGATGGCACAGTGGCTGCGTTTGATGGCACAGTGGCAACAATTGATGGGCACAGTGGCTGCGTTTGATGGCACAGTGGCAACAATTGATGGGCACAGTGGCTGCGTTTGATGGCACAGTGGCGACAATTGATGGCACAGTGGCTGCGTTTGATGGCACTGTGGTGACGTTTGATGGCACAGTGGCGACAATTGATGGGCACAGTGGCTGCGTTTGATGGCACAGTGGCGACAATTGATGGCACAGTGGCTGCGTTTAATGGCACAGTGGCGACAATTGATGGCACAGTGGCTGCGTTTGATGGCAAAGTGGCGACAATTGATGGCACAGTGGCGACAATTGATGGACACAGTGGCTGTGTTTGGCACAGTGGTGACAATTGATGGGCACAGTGGCTGCGTTTGATGGCACAGTGTCGACAATTGATGGCACAGTGGCGACAATTGATGGGCACAGTGGCTGCGTTTGATGGCGCAGTGGCGACAATTGATGACACAGTGGTGACAATTGATGGGCACAGTGGCTGCGTTTTATGGCACAGTGGCGACAATTGATGGCACAGTGACAACAATTGATGACACAGTGGCGACAATTGATGGGCACAGTAGCTGCGTTTGATGGGCACAGTGAGACTGCAATTGATGTTTTTTTTTTTTTTTCGTTTGTTTGCGCCCCCCCAAAAAATTTTGAGCACCAGCCGCCACTGCCTCTTGGTCAACCCAGCCGTCCACCCTGATTCCATCATGCAGGTTTGATGCACCGAGGTCTGCTCTATTGTTCTCTTTCCCCCTTTCTCTCTCTGTCTGTATTTTTATTTTATAGTCAGATGTCATATTATACAATTTTATTGGTCCTCACTGCTCCTCGTATAGAGTAATACCGTCCGATCCTTGAAGGCGGCGGTGTGTTAAGCCTCGTACACACGATCGGATATCCTATGGATTCTAATCCGATGGTTTTGTCCATCGGAAATCCGATAAAGCTGACTTCCATCAGTCTTGCCTACACACCATCAGTGAAAAAACCGACGGTTCCAAACGCGGTGACGTAAAACACTCCGATGAGCCGAGAAAAATGAAGTTCAATGCTTCTGAGCATGCGTCGACTTGATTCTGAGCATGCGTGGGTTTTTTATCCGATGAACTTGCCCATAGACGATTGGAGTTTTCGATCGTTTTTTTATCCATCGGAAAAATTTAAAACATGTTCTATTTTTTAAAACCGATGGAAAAAAGACCGATGGGGCCCATACACGATCGGTTTGTCTGATGAAAACAATCCATCGGACGGTTTTCATCGGTTAATCCGATCGTGTGTACAGGGCTTTAGTGTTTATGTTGGAAATGTTTCCTGCGATATGCGGAAAGTGTGTCTCGCACCTAGCGGGTAATGAAAATAAAAATAAAAATAAAAAATCATGGTTCCTGTCAGCAGCACTGGAGACTTTTTGTACCCACATACACATAGTCTTACAGCCTTAATAAGCATGCTTGAACTTCCTGTGTGCTCTGCTCCTCAATGATCACTCCCCCTTACCAGTTCTCCTTGGATGAAGGGTATCTCCTGCATCATTTCAGTTGTAGTGCATGGGATTGTAGGTCGCACACATATCTAAACTAAATGCATTAATAAAATACTCAACAACAGATTTTGGTAATAAATGGCCGCGGCACCTTTATTGGTATTAATTTAAAATTAAATAATCTTTATTAAAATAAAATTAAATAAATGTATATTCCAAAATTCAAACAAACTCTAAACTCGCTCAGTCATAGAGCTCGAGCAAAATTTTAATACATTCATAAAAAACAAAGTCCCCACCAGCCGGTCTTGTTGTAAACAAGCCCGGCTACCCCAACACCGCGGCCCTCTCAATAATATTCTGAAGGCCTAAATTGAAGATGTCCAAACCGACATCAAATAGATGAACACCATCCTGCCTGTAAAGACCAGGGAAACCTCCTTCCAAATCAACGTGACGGAAAGAGAACCCCCCCAGCAATGGCATGAACTTTTCAATGGAGTGATTGACTTTTTTTTTTTTCAAGCGACTTGCTACCAGGAAAAGATAACAAATATAGACGAGAAACCATCTCAGAGAAAACGATACATGTATTTGGAAAAGAGAGTTGCAAACAGTGCAAATCTTGTTTAATTAAAAACATCAAGTCTAAGGTTTTCTTCTTACCAACGTCAGTACCTCCAAGGTGAAGAATTAAAATAGATGGAGAAGGCCAGGAATGAAACAAAGTAGACAGATGAAACAAAAGATCAGTCCATTGCAGACCTCGAATGCCCTTCCAACAAATGTGAAACTTATCAGAAGGTAAGGATAGGTTGGAACTGTAGCAACGTTGAGAAGCTCTTTTATAAGCCCAATAAATATATGAATGCCGAACTATCCAAATATAAGACTTGGTACCTATAAATCAAAGAATTAACTTAGGACGAATGTAAATATTAAATCTCCTAGATTCCCATCTACCTAGTTTCATAATGACCGCTTCACCTTAACCCAATCTAGCAGCTTCAGTAATGTCTCCGATTCGAAAAGAATGAGGGGAAATTTAAACTGTGAATAGCCTAGCTGCAAAAGGCAGTGTTTGAAAACTGCAGAGAACTGAAATTTCGTCATAGGGGAAGAGTTCTGATGCACTAGAAATTGACCTCCAACCAAAGGCCTAAAAGAAAGATATTTCTTTAAAACTAAGAGTGGGCAAAGGACGGCGTTATTAATGTGATTGTAAGAAAAATTTTAATTCATAAGGGAACAAAGGAAGGCTAAAATGGAATATTCAGTAGGAGAAAACCCTGAAAGGCCTAATTCTCTATTAAACGAATAATCAGTTCATGTTTTTCGGCAATCAAATTTTTAATAGCTGATATGACTGGATTTACAGATGATTCATTCCACAGATGACTCGGACAAAGGTGTCCAACCATGTCTGCATCTGGCAAAAGCTGTCTGAAACGAGCCATCTGGAAGCGAGATAAGGCATCGGCAATGACATTTTGCTTACCTGGCACAAATTTTGCTTTAATCCGAATATTTAACCTTAAACATAGAAGAACTAAGTAACGTAAAAGTTTAATGACAAATATGGATTTGGAAGAAATACAATTTGAAGCAATAAGCATGCCCTTGTTATCTGTATTCATAATAATCCATTTATTAGAAAAATAATCTCCCCAAATTTCCAATGCAACAACTACTGGAAACAGTTCCAATAAAACTATATTCCTTGTAGCCTTATTAAGGACCCAAAAGGGAGGCCATGTGCCGACGCACCAGTGGGTACCGATGCGTTCAGACAATTCTTTAGTCCGCAGCCCCAAGGTATGATCGGTTCCAGCAACCATCGCCAGCGTCTGATATACATGGTGCAGGAATACCTAGGGGCAAGGTCAGACTTGGACACCTTCCCCACCGAAAATCCTCTGGCTTACTGGGTCTTGAGGATGCATCACTGGCCAGAGCTTGCACAGTATGCAATTGAGCTACTGGCCTGTCCTGCATCCAGCGTTCTTTCAGAACGCACAATCAGTGCTGCTGGAGGATTTGTCACGGATCACAGGGTGCGCCTGTCCACCGACTCTGTTGATCGACTGACCTTCATAAAGATGAACCAGTCTTGGATCACCACCAGCTACCAAACACCTGAAGCTGATATAACAGACTCATTTATTTTCAAATGTCACATCCCTTCAAGACTGATGCTGATGCTGAGAGACTGTCCTGTTATGTTGACTGACTATCCTCCTCCTCCTCAATGATTCGATTGATGATGATAGCTTGGAAGAACATTTTTGTTTCTGGGTGCCGCCACCAGTGGCTAAGGCCCAATTTTTCAGCCCCTGTTTAACAGGGGCGTGTTATTACAATTTTATATGCAATGCTTTGCAGCAGGGCTCATTCCTGCACTCCAACTAGAGTATCTGGGAGAGGTTGCAGTGTTGTGGCACCAGCACCAGTGTCTAAGGCCCAACTTTTCAGCCCCTGTTTAACAGGGGCGTGTAATTAAAATTTTTGATGCAATACTTTGCAACAGGGCTCATTGCTGTGCTCCAAGTACAGTATCTGTGAAGGGTTGCAGTGTTGTGGCACCAGTGCCTAAGGCCCAATTTTTCTGCCCCTGTTTAACAGGGGCATGTAATTACAATTCTTGATCTAATAATTCACAGCAGGGCCCATTCCTGTGCCCACCAAGACTAACTGTGAGGCCTTACAGTGTTGTGTCAACACCACCACCACCAAAGGCCCAATTTTTCAGCCCCTGTTCAACAGGGGCATGCAATTACAATTCTTGATCTAATAATTCACAGCAGGGCCCATTCATGCGCCCACCAAGAGTAACTGTGAGGGCTCACAGTGTTGTGGCAACACCAACATGTAAGGGGCAAATTTCAGCTGAGTATATACGGCAGGCCCCTACTTTCAAACATCCAACTTACAAACGACTCCTCCTTGCAAACGGAAGGATACAACAGGAAGTGAGAGGAAATCTACCCCTAGGAAGGGAAATTCTCTCCTGTAAGAGTTAATATGGGAAAAAAAGTGTCTCCTCTCCACTGATGCTTTATCACCAATTCTTGTTTCAATAAAAAACCCAAATTTTCAAAACACATTTGTCATTAGGACGGAAAGTGAGGTGAACTGTTCTGAACAGGTGCACACTGCACAGACAGCAAAACAAATGTTACAGGGGTGATAACCCTTCCCTATGTTTTCCAAAAAGCTTAAAAATAGATTTTTGGGCTGGAGCTACACTTAAACAATGTACCTGTTCAAAATTACAAACAGATTCTACATAAGAACAAACCTACAGTCCCTGTCTTGTATGCACCGCCTGTATACGGCTGTTCAGAGTATATAGGGCCTTTTTTATTTTGTGTGCGGGGTTCCCCTTAATATCCATACAAGACCCAAAGGGGCTGGTAATGGGCTGGGGTAGGGGGGGGGGGCTGTGATGGGGTAGCTATGCCATTTTTCTCAAAGATTTTCATCCATATTACTGGGACCAGACATTACATTAAAGCCGCAAGCAGTTTTAAATGGCTTTTTTTCCTTTAGAAATGTAATTTTGTGCAGGGACAGTTCTAAACACAGGAAATACGTAGCACTTCACAGGCATACTTTAGGCACCCCCCAGGTACGATATTTAAAGGAATATTTGACTTTTTTTTTCACTTTATGCATCATTAAAATGACTGCTCCCGAAAAACTGCAGTTTTTAAAACTTTTTTTTGGATTGATACATGTCCCCTGGTGCAGAACCCGGTTTCCCAAACCCTTTTTTAGGACAATAAAATGCATATTAGTCGTTATAAATAGCACTTTAGATTTCGAACATTCGCATCCATTGTATTTATTAGGGTTCTAAAGTTCGTGCAAACTTTCGGTCCGTTCGCGGGTTCTGGTGCGAACCGAACCCGGGGGTGTTCGGCTCATCACTAGTGGTTGTCTTGGAGGTGTGTTTGGTGTCATTATCATATTGGAATACTCCCCTTCGGCCCATTCTCTGAAGGGAGGGGATCATTCTTTGCTTCAGTGTGTCACAGTGCATGTTGGCATTCATGGTTTCCTCAATGAACTGTAGCTCCCCAGTTCCGGCAGCACACATGCAGCCCCATACCAGGACACTCCCACCACCATGCTTGACTGTAGGCAAGACACACTTGTCTTTGTACCCCTCACCTGGTTCCTGCCACACATGCTTGACACCATCTGAACCAAATAAGTTTATCTTGGTCTCATCAGACCACAGGACATGGTTCCAGTAATCCATGTCCTTAGTCTGCTTGTCTTCAGCAAACTGTTTGCAGGCTTTCTTGTGCATCATCTTTAGAAGAGACTTTCTTCTGGGGCAACAGCCATGCAGACCAATTTGATGCAGTGTGCGGCGTATGGTCTGAGCACTGACAGGCTGACCCCCCAGCCCTTCAACCTCTGCAGTAGGGATGAGCTCGGTGTTCGAGTCGAACGCATGACTTTGTGGGCCGTTTGCGCCGAATTCGTGTGACGCGAACGGCCCACAATACACTGCGCCATCGCAGTGCATTGCCGGCGCTGTGATTGGCCAAGCATGCACTGTGACCCCACATGCTTGGCCAATCACAGCGCCGGCAGCGAGGAGCGAGGAGAGCCATAATTGGCCACAGGCAGGATGCCTGTGGCCAATTATAGCTCAGGGGGGTTTAGTACACGCCCCACACTATAAAAGGCCGTCAGCGCGGCGGCCTTGTGTAGTGTGTTGGCGTGCAGGGACAGAGAAGGATAGGCAAGGAAAGTGTCTTTGATATTTTTTCATTAACCTTGTGCATTTACAGTGTGTTGGTATACAGGGACAGAGAAGAATAGGCAGGGACAGTGTCAGTGATATTCTTCCATTAACCTTGTGCATTTACAGTGTGTTGGTATACAGGGACAGAGAAGGATAGGCAGGGGACAGTGTCAGTGGTATTCTTTCATTAACCTTGTGCATTTACAGTGTGTTGGTATACAGGGACAGAGAAGAATAGGCAGGGGACAGTGTCAGTGTCATTTTTGCTAAACCTCCCGTAACACAGGCAGGCATCTGCAGCAGTTACAGTGGGTGTAGTGTGCCTCCTGCACAGTATACACCTGAAGCTACCCCTTATTGCGCATGGTTTTTTTCTTTTGTGTTACACTAACAGGCATCTGCAGCAGTTACAGTGAGCGTAGTGTGCCTCCTGCACAGTAATCAACTGAAGCTACCCCTTATTGCTGTGTTTTCCTGTTGTGTAACACAGGAAGATATCTGCAGCAGTTACAGTGGGTGTAGTGTGCCTCCTGCACAGTATACACCTGAAGCTACCCCTTATTGCTGTGTTTTCCTGTTGTGTAATACAGGCAGGCATCTGCAGCAGTTACAGCGGGTGTAGTGTGCCTCCTGCACAGTATACACCTGAAGCTACCCCTTATTGCTCGTGTTTTTTTTCTTTTGTGTTACACTATCAGGCATCTGCAGCAGTTACAGTGGGCGTAGTGTGCCTCCTGAACAGTATACACCTGAAGCTACCCCTTATTGCTGTGTTTTCCTGTTGTGTAACACAGGCAGGCACCTGCAGCGGTTACAGTGGGTGTAGTGTGCCTCCTGCACAGTATACACCTGAAGCTACCCCTTATTGCTTGTGTTTTTTTTTCTTTTGTGTTACACTAACAGGCATCTGCAGCAGTTACAGTTGGTGTAGTGTGCCTCCTGCACAGTATACACCTGAAGCTACCCCTTATTGCTCGTGGTTTTTTCTTTTGTGTTACACTAACAGGCATCTGCAGCAGTTACAGTGGGTGTAGTGTGCCTCCTGCACAGTATACACCTGAAGCTACCCCTTATTGCTGTGTTTTCCCATCTCCCTGCAGGCCATTAGAATGTCTGGAAGGCCAACAAGGAGAGGCAGACAGTCACGAGCCAATAAAAGAGGGCAAGCAGGCTCTGTGTCTGGGGGCAACAGTGCTGGTCATGAACGCGGTGCATTGTCATCAGCACGTGGCCATGGGACACGCTTGTCCTTATTTTCGGCAGCTGGACGTGTTGAGCCGCATCATGCCGAAGACTTGGTAGAGTGGATGACCAAGCCCTCCTCATCCTCCTCATCCTCTCTCACCCAGGCTCAGGGTACTGGCAAAGCAGCTGCCAACGCATCCTCTTCCCTCGTATCAATGTCATCAGTCACTCCTTCCTTAGACCCACCATGTCCTCCTGAGGAGTCCCCCGAACTGTTTGAGCACAGTGTTGGGTACATGCTCCAGGAGGATGCTCAGCGTTTTAGAGGGTCTGATGATGATACACAGCTAGAGGAAGGCAGTAGCGTGAGCGCAGAGAGAGGGGATGCTCAAGAAGGACAGCAATCTGGCAGTCATGTTCCAGCAGCTGCAGCATACTGCCAGGTTTGCTCCAGTGATCAAGAGGGAGGGGATGATGAGGTCACTGACTCCACGTGGGTGCCTATTAGGAGAGAGGAGGAGGAGGAGGATGAGGAGGAGGCACATCTCCAATGAGGCAGGATGCCCTCCGGGGGCCAGCGTAAGGGCAGCACACCGACTGAATCACACCGCAGAGCTCCGCCTGTGCAGGGCGCTGCCTCTGCCCGTTATTCCAAAAGTTCTTTGGTGTGGGCCTTTTTTGAGTCGAGTGCATCAGATCGCACCGCTGCTATTTGCAACATACGTCTCAAGCGTATCTCGCGTGGCCAAAACATCAGCCGCTTGGGCACCACATGCTTGACCAGACATATGTTGACCTGCCATGCAGCTCGTTGGCAAGCGTACCTTAAAGACCCACACCAAAGAACAAAGCGGACCTCTCCTTGCTCCTCATCAGCTGGGATCTCCAACCCCACTATACCTTCAGTCCTCTCTGAAACCTGCACTGAGAGGAATAAGGGTGTAGAATTAGGTGTGTCACAGCCAAGTGCTTGCGGGCACTCTGCTAGCAGTACACCGAAGTCGGATTGTAGCAGGCAAATTTCCCTGCCCCAGCTGCTGGACCGTCTAAAGAAGTTCACTCCCAGCCATCCACATGCCCAGCGGTTGAATGCTAGCTTGGCTAAATTGCTAGCACTTCAACTGCTGCCTTTTCAGTTGGTAGACTCGGCCCCCTTCCGTGAGTTTGTGCAATGTGCGGTTCCTCAGTGGCAGGTTCCCAAACGCCACTTTTTCTCAAGGAAGGCGATTCCGGCTCTCTACCGGCATGTGGAAGGCAATGTCCATGCCTCGCTGGACAGGGCGGTCAGCGGTAAGGCGCATATTACCGCTGACTCATGGTCTAGCAGGCATGGACAGGGACGTTACCTTTCTTTCACGGCCCATTGGGTCACTCTTTTGGCAGCTGGGAAGGATGCAGGACAGGGTGCAGTAGTGTTGAAGGTTGTTCCGCCGCCCCGCATCCAAAATGCTACTACTGGTTGTGACACACCTCTCTCCTCCACCCCCTCCTCTTCTTCTTCCTCCATGGCCTCTTCCTGTGCTTTGTCCTCGGAACCAGCGGTGCTCCGTAGGCGTTTAAGGGGCTACGCAACTACGCAGGCAAAAAGATGCCATGCCGTGCTTGCACTGGTGTGTTTGGGGGACAGGAGCCACACTGGGGCAGAGGTGCTGTCAGCTCTGCAGGGGCAGGCCGAGAGGTGGTTGACGCCACGCCAGCTTAAGCCAGGAATGGTGGTTTGCGACAATGGCACCAACCTCCTCTCCGCCCTCCGACAGGGACAACTGACCCATGTGCCCTGTGTGGCTCACATCCTTAACCTGGTGGTGCAGCAGTTCTTGGGCAGGTACCCGGGCTTACAGGATGTCCTGAGGCAGGCCAGGAAAGTCTGTGTTAATTTCTGCAGATCATATAATGCCAGTGCTCGCCTGGCTGAGCTGCAAAAGGAGTTGAACCTGCCCAAGAACCGCCTTATATGTGACATGCCCACCAGGTGGAACTCAACGTTGGCCATGCTGCAGCGGCTGCACACGCAGCAGAGGGCCATCAATGAGTACCTGTGCGACTACGGCACCAGGACAGGGTCAGGGGAGCTCGGGTTTCTTTCACCACGCCAGTGGGGCATGGTCAGGGATGCATGCACTGTCCTGGCACCATTTGAGGAGGCCACGAGGATGGTGAGCAGTGACAGTGCATACATCAGTGACACTGTACCTCTTGTCCACCTGTTGGAGCATACGCTGCGTGGAATAATGGACAGGGCACTTGAGGCAGAACAGAGGCAGGAAGAGGAGGACTTCCTTGCTTCTCAAGGCCCCCTTTACCCAGACAGTGTTCCTTCTGTCCCACCCATCACACAGGAGGAGGACGAGGAGGAGGAGGACTGTGTCAGCATGGAGGTAGAACCTGGCACTCAGCATCAACAGCAGCAGTCTTTTAGGGATGATTTACAGTCCCAAGAAACCCATGGACTTGTATGTGGCTGGGAGAAGGTGGCTGCGGATCATGTCGTCCTTAGTGACCCAGAGGACTCCGGACTGAATGCCTCAGCTAACCAACGCTGCATGGCCTCCCTGATCCTGCAAAGCCTGCGGAAGGATCCTCGTATTCTTCGGATCAAGGAGAGGGACCATTACTGGCTGGCCACTCTCCTTGATTCACGGTACAAGGGTAAGGTTGCAGACCTTATCTTGCCATCGCTGAGGGAGCAAAGGATGAGACATCTCCGGGAGGCCTTGCAGAAAGGTGGCTTTGTTTTTTTTTTACAAGAAGAGAAAGGTGGCTTTGTAACCGATCACAGGGTGCGCCTGTCCACCGACTCAGTTGATCGACTGACCTTCATAAAAATGAACCAGTCTTGGATCACCCCCAGCTACCAAGCACCTGAAGCTGATGTAACCGAATATTTTTTTGGAAATGTCACATCCCTTCAAGACTGCCTATGCTGATGCTGAGTGACTGTCCTGTTATGTTGACTGACTATCCTCTTCCTACTCAATGATCCTGCCGATAGCTTGGAAGAACATTTGTGGTTCTGGGTGCCGCCACCAGTGGCTAAGGCCCAATTTTTCAGCCCCTGTTTAACAGGGGCGTATAATTACAATTTTTGATGCAATACTTTGCAACAGGGCTCATTGCTGCACTCCAAATACAGTATCTGTGATGGGTTGAATTGTTGTGGCACCAGTGGCTACGGCCCAATTTTTCAGCCCCTGTTTAACAGGGGCGTATAATTACAATTTTTGATGCAATACTTTGCAACAGGGCTCATTGCTGCGCTCCAAATACAGTATCTGTGATGGGTTGCAGTGTTGTGGCACCAGTGCCTAAGGCCCAATTTTTCTGCCCCTGTTTAATAGGGGCATGTAATTACAATTCTTGATCTAATACTTTGCAACAGGGCTCATTGCTGCGCTCCAAATACAGTATCTGTGATGGGTTGAAGTGTTGTGGCACCAGCACCAGTGCCTAAGGCCCAATTTTTCTGCCCCTGTTCAACAGGGGCATGTAATAACAATTCTTGATCTAATATTTCACAGATGGCCCCATTCCTGCGCCCACCAAGAGTAACTGTGAGGACTTACAGTGTTGTGGCACCAGCACCACCGCCACCACCAAAGGCCCAATTTTTCAGCCCCTGTTCAACAGGGGCATGCAATTACAATTCTTGATCTAATAATTCACAGCAGGGCGTTCCAGCGTCCACCAAGAGTAACTGTGAGGGCTTACGGTGTTGTGGCAACACCAACGCCTAAGGGGCAAATTTCTGCAGAGTATAGGTTCTTCTCAAAAAATTAGCATATTGTGATTAAGTTCATTATTTTCTGTAATGTACTGATAAACATTAGACTTTCATATATTTTAGATTCATTACACACAACTGAAGTAGTTCAAGCCTTTTCTTGTTTTAATATTGATGATTTTGGCATACAGCTCATGACAACCCAAAATTCCTATCTCAAAAAATTAGCATATTTCATCCGACCAATAAAAGAAAAGTGTTTTTAATACAAAAAAAGTCAACCTTCAAATAATTATGTTCAGTTATGCACTCAATACTTGGTCGGGAATCCTTTTGCAGAAATGACTGCTTCAATGCGGCGTGGCATGGAGGCAACCAGCCTGTGGCACTGCTGAGGTGTTATGGAGGCCCAGGATGCTTCGATAGCGGCCTTAAGCTCATCCAGAGTGTTGGGTCTTGCATCTCTCAACTTTCTCTTCCCAATATCCCACAGATTCTCTATGGGGTTCAGGTCAGGAGAGTTGGCAGGCCAATTGAGCACAGTAATACCATGGTCAGTAAACCATTTACCAGTGGTTTTGGCACTGTGAGCAGGTGCCAGGTCGTGCTGAAAAATGAAATCTTCATCTCCATAAAGCTTTTCAGCAGATGGAAGCATGAAGTGCTCCAAAATCTCCTGATAGCTAGCTGCATTGACCCTGCCCTTGATAAAACACAGTGGACCAACACCAGCAGCTGACATGGCACCCCAGACCATCACTGACTGTGGGTACTTGACACTGGACTTCAGGCATTTTGGCATTTCCCTCTCCCCAGTCTTCCTCCAGACTCTGGCACCTTGATTTCCGAATGACATGCAAAATTTGCTTTCATCCGAAAAAAGTACTTTGGACCACTGAGCAACAGTCCAGTGCTGCTTCTCTGTAGCCCAGGTCAGGCGCTTCTGCCGCTGTTTCTGGTTCAAAAGTGGCTTGACCTGGGGAATGCGGCACCTGTAGCCCATTTCCTGCACACGCCTGTTCACGGTGGCTCTGGATGTTTCTACTCCAGACTCAGTCCACTGCTTCCGCAGGTCCTCCAAGGTCTGGAATCGGTCCTTCTCCACAATCTTCTTCAGGGTCCGGTCACCTCTTCTCGTTGTGCAGCGTTTTCTGCCACACTTTTTCCTTCCCACAGACTTCCCACTGAGGTGCCTTGATACAGCACTCTGGGAACAGCCTATTCGTTCAGAAATTTCTTTCTGTGTCTTACCCTCTTGCTTGAGGGTGTCAATGATGGCCTTCTGGACAGCAGTCAGGTCGGCAGTCTTACCCATGATTGCGGTTTTGAGTAATGAACCAGGTTGGGAGTTTTTAGAAGCCTCAGGAATCTTTTGCAGGTGTTTAGAGTTAATTCGTTGATTCAGATGATTAGGTTAATAGCTCGTTTAGAGAACCTTTTCATGATATGCTAATTTTTTGAGATAGGAATTTTGGGTTGTCATGAGCTGTATGCCAAAATCATCAATATTAAAACAAGAAAAGGCTTGAACTACTTCAGTTGTGTGTAATGAATCTATAATATATGAAAGTCTAATGTTTATCAGTACATTACAGAAAATAATGAACTTTATCACAATATGCTAATTTTTTGAGAAGGACCTGTATACGGCAGGCCCCTACTTTCAAACATCCAACTTACAAACGACTCCTACTTGCAAACGGAAGGAGACAACAGAAAGTGAGAGGAAATCTACCCCTAGGAAGGGAAATTCTCTCCTGTAAAAGTTAATATGGGAAAAAGATGTCTCCTCTCTACTGATGCTTTATCACCAATCCTTGTTTCAATAAAAACCCCACTTTTCCAAAAACATTTGTCATTGGGACGAAAAGTGAGGTGAAATGTTCTGAATAGGTGCACAGACAGCAAAACAAATGTTACAGGGGTGATAACCCTTCCCTATGTTCTACAAAAATCTTAAAAATAGATTTATGGGCTAGAGCTACACTTACAAAATGTACCTGTTCCAAATTAGAAAAAGATTCTACTTAAGAACAAACCTACAGTCCCTGTCTTGTATGCACCGCCTGTATACTGCTGTTCAGAGTATATAGGGCCTTTTTTTATTTTGGGTACGGGGTTCCCCTTAATATCAATACAAGACCCAAAGGGGCAGGTAATGGGCTGGGGGTGGGAGGGGGGGTGATGGGGTAGCCATGCCATTTTTCTCAATGATTTTCATCCATATTGCCGGGACCAGACATTACATTAAAGCCGCAAGCAGTTTTAAATGACCTGTTTTTTCCTTTAGAAATGTCATTTTGTGCAGGGACAGTTCTAAACATGGGAAACACGTGGCACTTCACAGGCATACTTTAGACACCCCCCAGGTAAGATATTTAAAGGAATATTTCACTTTTTTTTCACTTTATGCATCATTAAAATGACTGCTCCCGAAAAAACTGACGTTTTTAAAACTTATTTTTGCATTGATACATGTCCCCTGGGGCAGAACCCGGGTCCCCAAACCCTTTTTAGGACAATGACTTGCATATTAGCCGTTATAATTAGCACTTTTGAATTTGAACGTTCGCATCCATTGTATTTAATAGGGTTCTAAAGTTCGCACGAACTTTCGGTCCGTTTGCAAGTTCTGGTGCGAACCGAACCAGGGGGTGTTCGGCTCATCCCTACTATGCAGCAATGCTGGCAGCACTCATATGTCTATTTCCCAAAGACAACCTCTGGATATGATGCTGAGCATGTGCACTCAACTTCTTTGGTAGACCATGGCGAGGCCTGTTCTGAGTGGAACCTGTCCTGCTAAAGTGTTGTATGGTCTTGGCCACGGTGCTGCAGCTCAGTTTCAGGGTCTTGGCAATCTTCTTATAGCCTAGGCCATCTTTATGTAGAGTAACAGTTCTTTTTTTCAGATCCTCAGAGAGTTCTTTGCCAAGAGGTGCCATGTTGAACTTCCAGTGACCAGTATGAGAGAGTGAGAGCGATAACACCTGAGACCTTGTAACACCAACAAGTCATATGACAGTGGGGAGGGAAAATGGCTAATTGGGCCCAATTTAGACATTTTCACTTAGGGGTGTCCTCACTTTTGTTGCCAGCGGTTTAGACATTAATGGTTGTGTGTTGAGTTTTTTTGAGGGGACAGCAAATTGACACTGTTTCTGTACACTCACTACTTTACATTGTAGCAAAGTGTCATTTCTTCAGTGTTGTCACATGAAAAGATATAATAAAATATTTACAAAAATGTGAGGGGTGTACTCACTTTTGTCAGATGTGTAGCGGGGTATTGCCCTTTAAACCTCAAGAGACTACAGTACCCAGTACACCTTGAGGCACCCAGGGTGCATTGCCCCGTGCAAAGACTGCTGGGGTGGACTTTATAAGAGGGAGGCGGGCCCCAGTTTCTTTCTCTTTGGACACCGCCCTCCCAGCAAGAGGATCCCGGTGCTGACCTGCTGTCTGTACAAGGCCTGAAGCCTGGGACTTGTGCTTTTACATAGAGCCTTCCGCTCCACCGAGGAGCCTGCGGAGCGTCTGATCCTGTTGCTGAGTGCTGTCATCAGGAGGACCGAAGACCCGGGTGTCGTGGACACTGTGAAGCGAGTCACAGTAACGGAAGTAACGGAGAAAGACTAGTCCGGTCGGGTGAGAGAGCACCTGCTCTGAGCTACATTACAATATCTTTAGGCCCATTAACTTTATTCAGGGCCATCACAGTGATTGCAGTTACACTCTGGGGAGACTATCTGCTGAACTGAGTTACTAGTCTCCCTGGCATTACTAAGTTACCGATCATCATTTCTTTGTTGGATTACAATTGTTCCTGAAAGTGCACCACCGTGTTTTGCTAGTGAAGATTTCTTCCACAGAACTATACCCAAATCATAGTCAGGCCTGACTGGGTAGTATAGGACATTGCTGGGCGCCATTTTGCTCACGAGGGAGGATAGCTGCAGCGGGGTCTGTTAAACTGTCTATCATATTGCTGAACGTTTAATGTTTTAATAACTATACCCATATTGCAGGGCTCTGCATGTGACATTGCATACTGTTTTATCATTTTAACCTTCACCAACAGTAAAATAATAGAGTTAAGTATATTGGTTGTCAGTGTCATTTACTGGTCTATACCATTACTGTGTGCCCTACTGTGGGATTGTGTCATAGAGAATATTAGAGTGATTGCAATTCTATCATCCCCTTTACTAACTGTGCCACGAGAGGTTAGAGCCGATTGCCAGGGGTTGACAGCGGTGCACTACAGGGCCCGAAACAATCAAGGCAGCCCTCTTAACTGGGGGTATTGCTATATATATATATATATATATATATATATATATATATCCTGAACTGACTCTTCTCTTTGCCATTCACAAATATTCACCAATATTCCAAGAGGTGCTTCCTCTCTACTCATACAGCGTGCCTGCCGAGTCCGGCAGAAAAGGCTCTAGGCTTTGTGAGGCCTTAGGCAAAACTTACACGAGGCCCCACTCACGCCTATTATGGGAAAAAAAATTCAAGCAATAAAAATGGCTGCAGAAAGATACACGGATCTAGTACACAGTTCATCAGCACCACTTCCAGGGCACCCTCCTCACCCATCAGACATATGCAGCCAATAAAACATCTGGGACCTAGCAAGGTGGCAACCCCTCTAAGAATTTCCCATGCCTTGGGAGGAAGGAGAGTGGGGGGATCCCAAAACAGCGCAGAGAGGGGGTGGGAGAGAGAAGGGAATAGAGAGGGGGAGTGAGAGGGAGGGGGAGTGAGAGGGAGGGGGAGGGGGGGAGAGAGAAAGAGGGAGAGAGAGAGAGAGGGAGAGAGAGGGAGGGGGAGGGAGGGAGAGAGAGGGAGGGAGAAGGGGAGAGAGAGGGAGGGAGAAGGGGGGAGAGAGAGGGGGAGAGAGGGGGAGGGAGGAAGAGAGAAAGGGGAGGGAGAGAGAGGGGGAGAGGGGGGAAGAGAGAGAGCGAGAAAGGGAGGGAGAGAGAAGGGAAGGGAGAGGGAGAGAGAAGGGGAGGAAAAGAGAAGGGGAGGGAGAGGGAGGAGAGAAAGAGAGGGGGAGAGAGAGAGGGAGCAGGGGGAAGGGGTGAGTGAGGGAGAGAGAGAGACTGGGGGTGACAGAGGAGGAAGGTGAGAAAAATAGGGGTGGAGCAGGGTGAGGGAGAGAGAAGGGTTGTGGAAGAGAGGGGTGGTGCGAGAGAGAAAGAGACAAGGGGTGAGAGAAAATAGAGTGACATAAAGAGGGGGAAGAAGAGAGAGAGGGGGAAGACGAGAGAGAGGGGGGAGTGAGGAAGGGGGAGAGAGAGGGGTGAGAGGGAGGAGTGGGAGAGAGAGATAGGGAGAGGTGAGGAAGAGGGGGTGAGGGAAAGGGGGTGGGAGAGATCCCTAGCCCTGTCCCTGTGTGCAGCCCCTCCCATGTCCCAGTCTGTGTTGGCACCATGGGGAGTTGAGAGCACTGGGCAGGAGCAGGAGAGCATTAGGGGGGGGCAAAGAACAGGGAGGAACTGGAGAGCACTGGAGGGTGGGGGCAGATAGTACTGGGGGAGGGGGGAGAGCAGGGAGGAGCTGGAGATCACTGGGGTTGGGGGAAGAAAGCACTGGGGAAGGTGGAGAGCATAGGAGGGGTGGGGGCTGGAGAGCGCTGGGGGGAGCTTAAAGAATGGGAGTGGAGAGCAGGGGGTGCTGGAGAGCACTGGGGAAGGAGCCAGGGAGCACAAGGAGGGACCAGAGAGCAGAGGGCGGAGCCAAGGAGAGGCCAGAGAGCATGGGGCGGAGCCAGGGAGCACAAGGATTGGTCAGAGAGCAGGGGCGGAGCCATGTAGCATAAGGAGGGGTCAGAAAGCAGCGGGCGGAGCCATGTAACCCAAGGAGGGGTCGGAGAGCAGGGGGCGGAGCCAGGGAGCACAAGGAACGGCCGGAGAGAGCAGGGGACGGAGCCAGGGAGCACAAGGAGGGGCCAGAGAGCACAGAGGCGCAGAAGAAGTTAGATAGGAGGAGCGAAGGGGCGGCTGCATATAGAGGAATTGATTTTTCCATATTCCTCCATGCAGCCGCTGAATGCTCACTTCTCCTCCTCTCACTCCTGCAAACATTCAGCGGCTGCAGGAGGAATATGGAAAGAAATTCCTCTATATGCAGTCTCCCCACCGATCCTCCTATCGAGGCACACAGAGAGGCTGCATGGGCACTCACGTTCTCTCTGGTCGGCCATGCGGCATCAGGAGATTGGAGGCGGAGCTCCTTCCTCTTCAGTCATGGGGCAGCTCAGCTGGAGGCAGGTGCAGAGAGGTCAGGTGAGCGGCGCAGGCTGAAGGAGCAGCCCAGCTGCGGGTCCCACATGGACATGCCACCCGCACGCACGCCTTGCAGAGATGGTACCTGGAGCTGGGGTGCTGTCTTCCGGCCACTGCCTAGAGGCCTCTACTGTCCCACTCCCCGCACCTGCTGCCACCGGATTGGGACGCAGGCGCTCCGTGCTGAGGCCGCTATTCTTCGGGCAGTACCCAATTTATCAGTCAGCCCCAGGGCCACAGCGGGGGTAGGCAGAGCCGCCGGCGTCGACATCAGTAATTGAGCACAGGCAAATTAGGCGGCCGCGAGGCCCCTGTGAGTGCGAGGCCTTAGGCGGCCGCCTAATTAGAGGGCCACCGCTGCGAGTCCCTTAGCACTGCACCAGTGATTGTGGGATGTTTGACTGCTTTTGCTGGGCCTCCTTCCTACAGCCAGTGTTGCATACTCTATAGGCATCACCATCACCCATATTGTGTCACTAGTGGTCCAGCTGACCCTAATTATTCATTGTCAGCTGTGTTAAGTTGTTACTGCTTAATAAACTCTGTGTATCGCCGCAAGCTGTGTTTCGCTGAGTGTTGATTTAAATTACCTTGAAGTGTTCATTATAGCTGTGATTATTATTGCTGGTGACCAGTTTTGTCTGAACCTAGAGTGTCACTGGGTCGAGGGGCTTGCAAGGTCAAGGTGGCTCCAGGGGAGAAGCATCATTAATCAGCCCCTACGGAGGCTGTGTCCCTGAAATCAAGGCCAATCGTGGACAGTCAAGTGTTGCGGGTGACCACACACAATCACAGACATTCACATCAGAGCACGAGTGTGCTGCTGAACAGGGTCATGGTGCCCACTCTAAGAGAAGGACACATGCCGGGGACAAATCTCTATGGCTACCTCCTCTCACAGCAGTTGATCAGGCGGTGCTTTCATTGGGGACTCACTCGTACTGAGAACATATCTGAAGCGGAACCTGCTGCGAGGCTTGCAGTTTGGGCTGGACTCGGGGAGGGGGTGCTGCTGGCCTCAGAGGTGATCGCGCCCGGCCTGCCTTCTCTAGAGCACGTGTGAGAGCCTCAGGCAGCAGAGACTGTGAGAGAACGGACGGCGGTAAGTTAGTGCTGTGGCAGCCTTAGCTCAGCACTTCTCAATGTGGACTATCACAGCCCATCCTGGGCTATAAGACAACCTGCTCGACTAAACTTCACCCCTGAGCTGCTTCCTGCCTTGCAACTTCTTAATTGTACTATTATAAGCAGAGTGTGGGAACACCAAAATCGAGGGGATAACTTGAGAGGACTGGAAATTAACATTGAACTGGCAAAGAAGACCCTTGAAATCATAATTGTGAGAGGAGAATGTACCGCCAGCCAGTACAGAGTGCCCTACCAGCCATCTTGTAGAACCACACCCATATTAAATGAATGACCCATCCCTAATTAAAGTGCATGCTCTGCCTACAATGGCTTTCTGGACACACAAAAAGAAAGGTGTCCCTTGAAACTATTTTGAAAAGTTGGTAGCTATGCACTCCCACCCACTTAACACCTTACAGTGTTATATTTTTCATTTCCTTTTGTTTCATCCTTTGCCCTCATTGAAACCTACAGGCCCTGAAATGACTGCATACTAGGAAGTAAAGGTAGTGAACTACTCCCCAAATACAGTATATAGTAAATGTGGAGCATCCACAGCTTCAGGGCACACATACACACACAATATCAGAGCAGAATATTGTGTGTGTCAGAGCAAACACATTCAGTGTCGGAGCAGACAAATACACGCACATGGTCAGGGAAGATACACACGATGTTTGGGTAGATACACGTGCATGCACAAATAATATTAGGGAAGACACATACAATGTCAGGGAAGTCCAAGACACATACACACAGTTTTAGGGCAGACACACGCATACATACAGGCAGGGCTGTTTTAATGCATAGGCACTCCTGGGCACTGCCCAGGGGCCCCAGGTGCATGAGAGTCCCATGATAATCTTGCATTACATCATACTCTCTAACTGTCCCTGGTCTGCCGGGACAGTCACGTTTTTACTAAACTGTCCTGGGAGGCATTCAAGGACCTGCACTGTGCCCCCCTGATTCCAGTATTGTGCCCTTCTGACCCCCCTGTACTGTTCCCTTCTGCTCCCCTTGTACTGTGCCCTTTGTGTCTATTAGTCTTTGATTTATGGCATGTTTACTTATTGTTTAAAATAGATTTTATCGAAAGTACTTGTAGCGGCCTCCTCTCTCCCCTCTTTCTTCTCTCGGCTCGTCTGTCTCTTGTCTAGGGGTACCCTAGAGGAGAGAAAGCGGGGTCACCACGCCAAGCCTTTACCACAGTTAGTTGTGTGGTGCAAGCAAAAGTTCTTTCTTTACCTTCGGGTCAGTGTTCTGCACCTAGAATCTCCGAAGAGAAGAGAATTACCTTGAACAATGTCCGCCAGAAAATGAGCCCCACACCATTAAAGTCCAACACTCCTTTATTCTTCTCAAGTGAACACAATCAGTTGAACTCCCTTAGAGAACGGAACAGACAAGGAGGTGTGGATGCGAGTAGGCACAGACACAATGAACTCTCCTTCCTGAAAGTGGGCTGAGGTCTCCGAGCGAGGGGGGATTTCCTTCCAAGCGGTCTCCGATGGGAGGCTCACCTGTCACTGGCAATCTGCTGCACCGGGTCTTCAAGCAAGTATCTCCCACCGGTCCATTACGCCTTCCGGATTCGGGTACCCAATCCCTGGGTTCCCTAGGACCTCCTTCCCTCGCGGAACTCAGTGGTGGGCACTGAGCTCCGGACCTCCATCCGAGTACCTCACCCCAGGCTAAAGGTGCCTGGGATGGAACACGACCTCCGAATGTCCCCTGGGCCTAGGCCGCCTAGGGGACCGACACGAACCACCGCCCTCAGGCTGAAGGTGCCCGGGACTCGACTCCCGCCACTGAAAATGGCCGCCCCCTTTATACCCCCTCCCAGCAAGCACGGCGGTTCCCCGCCCCACCATGCAACCGCTGAGAGAGACCAAAAGAGGTACGCCACCGCAACTATGGCTCAACCCCGGGCCCAAAGTGACAGCGCCACCTGATGGGCCCCAGGGAACCACACATCCCAGTTCCCCCACCAGATTCAAAAATAGGAAAGCATATACCCGCTACATACTAATAAATGTATGTTTATTTCTATCAACTATTTATACTTTAATTCTTGAGAATAGGTGCATAAATTGGGGCAGGCTGGTAGGGGCCCCAGAGAATTACTTTGCCCAGGGGCCTATGATGCTATTAAGACGGTCCTGCATACAGGGTCAGGGCAGGCACACATACATACTGGATGAGGGCAGAGACACATACACAGTGTCAGGGCAGACACACATACACACAGTGTCAGGGCAGACACACTTACACACGGTATTAGGGCAGGCACATATACATACAAGGTCAGGACAGACGCATATACAATGGGGCAAAAAAGTATTTAGTCAACCATCAATTGTGCAAGATCTCCCACTTAAAAAGATGAGAGAGGCCTGTAATTGTTATCATAGGTATACCTCAACTATGAGAGACAAAATGTGGAAACAAATCCAGACAATCACATTGTCTGATTTGGAAAGAATTTATTTGCAAATTATGTTGGAAAATAAGTATTTGGACAATATCAAAAGTTCATCTCAATACTTTGTTATATATCCTTTGTTGGCAATGACAGAGGTCAAATGTTTTCTGTAAGTCTTCACAAGGTTGTCACACACTGTTGCTGGAATGTTGGCCCATTCCTCCATGCAGATCTCCTCTCGAGCAGTGATGTTTTGGGGCTGTCGCTGGGCAACATGGACTTTCAACTCCCTCCAAAGGTTTTCTATGGGGTTGGCTAGGCCACTCCAGGACCTTGAAATGCTTCTTACGAAGCCACTCCTTCGTTGTCCGGGCGGTGTGTTTGGGATCATTGTCATGCTGAAAGACCCAGCCACGTTTCATCTTCATTGCCCTTCCTGATGGGAGGAGGTTTGCACTCAAAATCTCACGATACATGGCCTCATTCATTCTTTCATGTACACGGATCAGTCGTCCTGTTCCCTTTGCAGAGAAACAGCCTCAAAGCATGATGTTGCCACCCCCATGCTTCACAGTAGGTATGGTGTTCTTTGGTTGCAACGCAGCATTCTCTCTCCTCCAAACACGACGAGTTGTGTTTCTACGAGTGTGTTACTGATGGTAGCCTTTTGTTAAGTTGGTCCCAGCTCTCTGCAGGTCATTCACTAGGTCCCCCGTGTGGTTCTGGGATTTTTGCTCACCGCTCTTGTGATCATTTTGACCCCACGGGGTGAGATCTTGCGTGGATCCCCAGATCGAGGGAGATTATCAGTGGTCTTGTATGTCTTCCATTTTCTAATTATTGCTCCCACGGTTGATTTCTTCACATCAAGCTGCTTGCCTATTGCAGATTCAGTCTTCCCAGCCTGGTGCAGGTCTTCAATTTTGTTTCTGGAGTCCCTCGACAGCTCTTTGGTCTTCACCATAGTGGAGTTTGGAGTGTGAAGCCTCGTACACACGGCCGAAAATCTCGTCAAGAAAAAACACGTCGTTTTTCTTGACGAGATTCTTGGACAAGAAACTTGTCCCGGCCGAGTGTACACACGCTCGATTCAAAGAACCCGCGGTTCTTTGAATGGAGCGAACGCGGTGACGTCATCGAATACGACGAGCGTGCGCTCGTCACATTCAATGCTGTCGCCGCCATCTTGTTACACCCTATCTATGCCTAGGAAGCTACCGCGCATGCGTCAAAGTCATTTCGAGCATGCGCGGGCTTCCCGGAGGACAGGTAAATGTACACACACACAATTTTCTCGTCGAGAAACAGGCTGACGAGAATCTCGACGAGAAAATAGAGAGCAGGTTCTCTATATTTCTCGTCGAGATTCTTGTCGGTTTTCTTGACGAGAAACCATACACACAAAGTATTTTCTCGGCAAGAAAGCTATCTCCGCAGTTTTCTTGTCGTTTCTTGCCGAGAAACTCGTTCGTGTGTACGAGGCTTGACTGTTTGAGGTTGTGGACATGTATCTTTTATACTGATAACAAGTTCAAACAGGTGCCATTAATACAGGTAATGAGTGGAGGACAGAGAAGCCTCTTAAAGAAGAAGATACAGGTCTGTGAGAGCCAGAAATCTTGCTTGTTTGTAGGTGACCAAATACTTATTTTCCACCATAATTTGCAAATAAATTCTTTCCAAATCAGACAATGTGATTGCCTGGATTTGTTTCCACATTTTGTCTCTCATAGTTGAGGTATACCTATGATGACAATTACAGGCCTCTCTCATCTTCTTAAGTAGGAGAACTTGCACAATTGGTGGCTGACTAAATACTTTTTTGCCCCACTGTACATACAAGGTCAGGGCAGACACACGTACATACAGGGTCAGGTTAGACACACATACATACAAGGTTAGGGCAGACACACATACATACAGGGTCAAGGCAGACACACATACATACATAGATACAGGGTTAGGGCAGACACACATATACACAGTGTCAGGGCCGACACATACCTTTGCACAGTTTTAGGGTACACACACATAGTGTCAGGGAAGACACATACTTTTGCACAGTGTTGGGTACACACATACACAGTGTCAGAGCAGACACACACCTTTGCACAGTCTTAGGGTACACACACAAACAGTGTCAGGTCAGACACATACCTTTGCACAGTGTTGGGGTACACACATACTCAGTGTCAGGACAGACACATACCTGTGCACAGTGTTGGGATACACACATACTCAGTGGCAGGACAGACATATACCTGTGCACAGTGTTGGGGTACACACATACACACTGTAAGGGCAGACACATACCTTTTGCACAGTGTTGGGGTACACACAAACAGTGTCAGGGAAGACACATACCTTTGCACAGTGTTGGGGTACACACATACACAGTATCAGAGCAGACACATAGCTTTGCACAGTGTTGGGTTACACATGAATGGACAGTGTCTGGGCCGGCACACACTCATTGTCAGGACTGATGTATACATATACAGCATCAGGGCTGATGCACACATACATGCAGTTTTGCATGAGGAACTTTACAATAATGCAGAGAGTCATTGCAATATATATATGTAGCGGGCATATACTTTTAAATCTGGTGAAGACATCAGTGATGTATAGTTCCCTGCGGCCCAGCAGGTGGTGCTGTCGCTTGGGGCTGGGGTTGAACCATCGCTGCAGTGCCGTACCCTTTGTGACCTCTCGCAGCAGTTGTACGGCGGGGCGGGGAACCCGCTGTGCTTGCTGGGGGAGGGTATAAAGGGGGCGGACATCTTTGCCAGTTCGAGTCCCAGGCACCTTCAGCCTGAGGGCTGCTGTCCGCGGTCGGTGTCCAGGCGGCCTAGGCATGGACACTTGGAGTTCGTGTTCCATCCCAGACACCTTCAGTCTGGGGTGAGGTGCTCAGCCGGAGGCCTGGGGCCCAGCACCTTCTGCTGGGTCCCGCAAGGGAGGGATTGTCCTAGGGGGACCGGGAGTGGGACACCCGAATCCAGAGGCGTAAGGGACCGGAGGAGGGACTCATCCGAAGATCTGGTGCAGCATATTGCCAGTGCCGGGTGAACCTCTGGAGATTGCCCGGAGGGATTATCTTTCCTGAACAGGGGCCAAGTTCAGAGAGGAAGGTAGTTCACGTTCTTTGACCGGTGGCAGCGGTCCAACTATTCAACTCAGGTCAGTGGCACCTGCTATTAGGCCTGTGGCAGGGGCCTCAACAGTTCATCCGGTCGGTGGCAGCGACCAAAACTCACGGTCGGTGGCAGAGACCGTGCGCCAGGCCTATTCGCTAGCAAAGAAATAGGATAGTTAATTTGTGCCTGGACCTACTCGTGCCCACACCCCTATTTGTCTGCTACTAAAAGTTCAACTGATTGTGTTCAACCTGAAAACAGAGAAATAAAGGAGTGTTGGACTTTTGATTGGCGTGGGACTCTATTATTGGCAGACACATCTCCATGGAACAACTGAGGCTTCGTATGCAGCGAACAGACCCGGAGGTAATTCAACTAACTTGCTCAACCCTCATACACATACGAGGGGAGAGTTTGGCGTAGTGTTCCTGTACTCTCGTCTCCCAGGTACCCCTAGACACCAGCCACGCAAACGAGAAGAAACCGAGAGGGAGAGTGAGGGGAGAGGCGCTACATATATATATATATATATATATATATATATATATATATATTTATGGTTGGAGCCCTCTGTCTGAAGAGATATGGATCACATAAACACGTCACAAGACTAACAACACAAATGAGACCTGAACTGTGGCCTGGCCTGCTGTACGGTATGCCAAAGAAGGGGCCATACCTAAGATAGAAGCAATGGATAATTCTGTTGAGAATTGTTTGTAGAGAAGTGCCCTGAAAAGGGGATATGGGTGGGTGGGTACCGCGCACTAGAACCGACGCTGACCTTCGTGGATGGTCTGATTAAGTACCCTTCGAACTCCTCCCATAATTTCAGGCTAGCATACCAGCCTTCCTATTTATGGTCGGAGTCCTCTGTCTGAAGAGATATGGATCACATAAACACGTCACAAGACTAAAAACACAAATGAGACCTGAAGTGTGGCCTGGCCTGCTGTACGGTATGCCAAAGAAGGGGCCAAAAGTCACACAAGGTTAGGGAGGAATTGTTTTATTATGCCAAGTAAACAACTACATAGCGAGACTGTTAAAGGCTCGTGCTACTTCTAACTGTGGATCAGGCACGTATTGGGCGAAACACGCAGATTTCCATCTGCCCATTGTCTTGATGACATGGTCCGGGACTCCGTTTCGTGATGCCGGTGAGGCTGCTCCTATCCGGAAGGAATGCCCTGAGTATCGTCCTGGGTCATGGCCCAAGGTGCTTAGAAGTGTCCTGACATGGCTAATGAACTGGTTCCCGGTTAGGGGTTCAGTTGGAAAAGGTAAAAACGGGCTGTCTCCGGGTAGGCCGGATAGTAGTGTCACTAGACGATCTAAGACGTCCACGGGACACCAGGCATTATGTGTCTGGAAGAGCTTGATATCTACCCCGGGACCGGTTTGTTGGGTTTTTGACACCGTTGGGTGCAGGACGAAGTGACTCTGGTGGCGAGTCAGGTGGTGCCTTCGTAGTACCTGGCCGTTAGGGCCGGTGACCGTGACCTCGCTAGGGTGAAGGAAGCCGTAGAAGGCTAGATATATGGCTGCCTGGATAACCAGGCTAGGTCGCACACCGAAAGGGGAACGTGAGAGGATTGTGGACATGCCCCGGAATATGGAGCCGGTAACTGGTAAGCGTTTGATGCCGGTATGCGGCTGCTGCTTGCGGATACCGCGTAGTATGGCTTTGACCGCGTGAGCAGTGAACAAGGAAGGTGTGGTCGGGTCTAACAGGGACGTGAAATGTTGGACACTGGCTAGGTACAGCCTGATGGTGTTGGGTGACAGCTTGAGTTGGTTGTGGCAGTGGGAAATGAAGGCCAAGATGTGGCTGAGATTTCCTGTAAGTGCCCCGGGGTTGGCGGCTAGGAACCTGTTATAATTCTTCCAGGCGGAGCGGTAGGCTTTTAGCGTGTTGGGAGACAAGGACGCGTTGATGAGGGAGGTAGCGCCCTGGAGGTGCTGTCTCAATCCGAGGTCAGCTGCGACCAATGCGGGATGTGTGACATGGTCGGGTCGGCTCCAGGCTCCTGCAAAAAGAACGTATCGAAGTTAAATCGTGATAGAGCGTCGGCTTAGGTATTGCAATAACCGGGGATGTGGACACAGAGGATGTTGAATTGGTGTTGAAGGGAGAGTAGCACCAGCCTGAGGAGGAAGGACATGATGGCCAACGAATCGGACCTTCCCTTGTTGATGATTGCGGCAGTGGCTTGATTGTCTGTGACGAAGGTGACGGTCTGTCCCGCCCAGGTGCTGCCCCATACTTGGGCTGCGGCAAGTATGGGGTAGATCTCAAACAGAGAGGAGGACTAACTGAACCCGGAGATCGCGAGTATCTCCGACGGCCACGGCCCCACGAACCAATGATGGCCAAAAATTGCCGCAAAGCCTGTGGACGCTGCTGCATCAGTGATAACTTGTGGAGAGGAAGGGGACGCTGAAGGAATGAACATGGATCTGCCATTCCATTTCTTGAGGAACTAGTCCCACATGTCCAGATCTGCGATGGCGGCTGCGTCAAGTTTGATGAGTTGGTCGGGGTCTTGTGCCTGGGACAGGAATACTAAGAGGCGAGAGATGAAAGATCGCCCTTGGGGGATGATTCTCATTGCAAAATTCAGCATGCCCAGCAGGGATTGCAACTGTCTCTTGGTGCACCCTCGTGTGGTGGTAAACGTGTGAACGACTGACCTGATGCGGGTCAACTTATCAGGTGGTAGACTGGCCTGCATGGCGCGAGTATCTAGATTGATTCCCAGGAAGGTGATGAGTTGTGCTGGGCCTTCTACTTTATTCTCTGCTATTGGCACGTTGAGGTTCTTAAAGACCTCTCTTAGACTTACTAGGTCTACGGGGGGCTTGCTAGGTGTCTCGATGAGTAGAAAGTCATCTAAGTAATGGATTACTTTCTGACAGTGTGCATGGTGTTTGAGAATCCAGGATAGGGATTGGGCGAACGTGTCGAAGAGCCAGGGGCTGCTTTTGGAGCCGAAGTTCAGCTTGGTAGCAAAATAGTAAAGACCTTTCCACTTTATCCCGTGCCACCTCCACAGGTATGGTTCGATGGGCAGTAGCTTGAAAGCATCGGAGATGTTGACTTTGGATAGCCAGGCCCCGACCCCTGTTTTTATGATAGATTGGATGGCCAGATCGACAGAGGAATATTTTAGGGAGAACTCCTCTGAGGGTATGAGGGAGTTTAAACTGGGTGTGCTGGAGGAATGAGGCGCGGACAAATCATAGATCAACCGTAGTTTATTGGAGAACTTGCCCTTGACAAGCCCAGTAGGGCTGACTCTCCACACAGAAAAGGGGGACTGAGAAAAGGGGCCGATCATATATCCCCAGTCCAACTCGACCTGTAGAAGGGAGGAGATGGCT
Organism: Rana muscosa; assembly: GCA_029206835.1. Taxonomy (NCBI): domain Eukaryota; kingdom Metazoa; phylum Chordata; class Amphibia; order Anura; family Ranidae; genus Rana; species Rana muscosa. Next base: position 526,579,757 of record CM055121.1, read on the forward strand.
TCCTCGTCGGCGGCAGCCTAGAGTAGGTTTCTGCACTCGTATGTGGAGTCGGGTATTGCGATGAGTCCAGTGTGAAACCCTGTGCTGAACCCCTGTACTAAGAAGCCTGCTAGGGATGGGGTTGGGTGTGAGGAAAGATAGAATCCAAGCCACCCGACGTGCACCTGGCCTAGTCAGGATGGGCCCAGCTGCTTGAGGTTGCAGGCACTCTTCGGGTGAGCCTTCTGGCACAGGAGGCAGATGTGCAGAAGTCTGCATTGGGAGTAAAAGCAACCTTTAAAATTGAAATTGTTGCAAATGGCGGCGCCCCCTAACGCTCGGACGGGTCGTCCTAGCCTGTCAGCCTGGGATGACTGCATAGCTGTTGGCAAATTGAGAGGTGTGTTGGAGGTGGAAGGGAAGGTGGGGGGGCATCTGCCGCTGGACTCGGAGCACCAATTTGCCGTGTGAGAGGCAGATTGGCAGATGGTACACAGAGGGGAGCAGAGGCCGGCAAAGTGGCGGCAGAACAGCTCAGTGTCTATGGTGCTCCAGTTAGTGTTGAGCTGGAACTGGGACAGTCTGGCTGCGGCTTTAGCTGAAAGAGCGATGGTAGTCGTAAAAGAGCACCCGCCATACTTGTGTCCTAGATCGACTACTGCGTGGAGGTAAGGATCGAGTTCTTTCCTCCTGTTGGGGTTGGCTGAGCATACCACGTCTCTGAACATCCCGAAGGCTAGCACAAACTCTGTGACCGAGAGTTTGCGGTTAAGCCTGGGGTCTTTGGCTTTTAGGACAACAGAGACGTCCCCCCAGGAATAAGATTTGTTTTCTGCCACGTCGTGTACGGAGATAAGTAAGGACGCTAGGTTTACGTCCTTGCCATCCAGGATATCCTTCCTGATGCCCGCTGAGATAAGGTGGGAGGGAAAGATGGTGGTGCTAGCGTCAAGCGTACCTGTGGTTGGAGGTATGGCGATGACCGTGGAGACTGGGGTTACTGGTGGTGTAGCTGGACATGTCTCCAGGGCCCCTACTCTAGTCTGAACGTCCGTGACTGCAGTAGCTAGTGAAGCCACTAAGTCATGCAGCTGGGTGATGGCGGATGATATAGACTGCAGGGATGCTTGGGAGTCTGGTGGAGTTGCCGCTGGTGGTGGGAACAGCAGGCGGAACAGTTCGGCTTTCCTGGCCGTGGTAGGGTAGGGGATGCCCCTACGGCGTAGTTCGGCCGTAAGCCTGGGGATGGTCCAAGCCCTGAGAGACTGAGTGGGGCCGTCCGCTGAACCCGCGAGGGGTGATGATGGGATGGAGGCGAAGTCTTCGCTGTCGGCCTGCGACATGTTGTGGGCTAGAAAAAGGGGGGGGGAAATGCATGTTTAGAGAACGATGCTAGGTATGGAGGGGATAGAGAAGTTACGAAAAGTGGGTAGAGAGAAGGAAAGGAGGATGGACAGAACAAGGAGTGATAGGCGTAGGGGACAGTTTAGTTTGCGTACGAGCGCTGTTGAGTGAAATTTAGAAAACTCAAAAGATTGCGTGGCAACCGAGGTGAGCCAGGAGGTGACTGGCTAGGTAACAGATAGCTCGGGTGCCGTCTGTGCTTGGCACAGACTAATGAACCAGGGCGTACTGGGGCGGGTAGCTGAAGTCTGGTATACTATGTAGGAATGTTTCGAACTGTAGTTCACTGACATGTGGTCGGTCAGCCAACTCCTGCACTGCCAGCAAGGTGGATGTTGGCGACCTTATCTGCGTAGTGAAGGATCTCGGATCGCTCTTCGAAAACAGAGCATAGTGCGCAGAAGTATGTGGCAGTTGCTAGCGCCTGGTGAGCGGGTCGAAATGTGTATGTGAAGACAAATATATTGTGAAAAAGTGCGAGGAGAAAGCAAGGAGGGGCCTTGCATTTACGCCCCTGTCTTGTGCCCTGGTAGTTGAAGTCTTGGTTGAAGTCCAGAAGTGGGTCGACCGGGAACCTGTGATGAGGGTGACATGGAGATACGGTTCTCTTTTCTTTTTTTTTTGAGGGTAGGTGTGGAGAGTTGTTTGGAGCGGTAGGTAGCTCCCTGGTGAAGAAGTGTGTCTAATGAACCAGGGCGTACTGGGGCGGGTAGCTGAAGTCTGGTATACTATGTAGGAATGTTTCGAACTGTAGTTCACTGACATGTGGTCGGTCAGCCAACTCCTGCACTGCCAGCAAGGTGGATGTTGGCGACCTTGTCTGCGTAGTGAAGGATCTTGGATCGCTCTTCGAAAACAGAGTATAGTGCGCAGAAGTATGTGGCAGTTGCTAGCGCCTGGTGAGCGGGTCGAAATGTGTATGTGAAGACAAATATATTGTGAAAAAGTGCGAGGAGAAAGCAAGGAGGGGCCTTGCATTTACGCCCCTGTCTTGTGCCCTGGTAGTTGAAGTCTTGGTTGAAGTCCAGAAGTGGGTCGACCGGGAACCTGTGATGAGGGTGACATGGAGATACGGTTCTCTTTTTTTTTTTTGAGGGTAGGTGTGGAGAGTTGTTTGGAGCGGTAGGTAGCTCCCTGGTGAAGAAGTGTGTCTAAGAAAACAGTTTTTTTTTTTTACATGTGGGGAATACTGTCCGACCTGGAATTGCAGGGTGGACGAACTGGGACTCAATCTCGAACTGACCTGTGTGGGGAAAGCGACAGAGAAAAACGGTGAGTAGCCGTGTTGACTACTGAAGATGATGAGTGGCTGATGTTTGAACCACTTGACGAACGCTCGCAGCGATTGCGAGGAACACAGCCTTACTGAGAAGGCGAAAGAAGAAAAGTTTGTGAATTGAGAGTGTGTAGGGATGACCGGTCCGCGATGAAGCGGGAGTGGTTAAGTAAGGCGTGTATGTGATGCTTGAAGGAGTTTTTTTTTTTATAAACGGAATAAGGATTTTATTATATTAAACCTTTTAACACATATTTTTTTTTGGGGGGGGGATGATTCGTGCTTGGAAGCGTCGTTTAACGCGACCGGTAACGGGCAGGCACTTCGTATTGCGGATAAACTGAGGGGCTGGCTGAAGTTACGACTGAGTTCGGATCGTTTGGATTTGTTGGGGGACTGAATTGTTGTGCCGGTGGTACGACTGGACTCGAACGATGTGATTGCCGAGGTCCCGACGTTTCGCAGAGGATCCGAATCTTAGAGCCGAAGCTACGGCTGGATTCGGACCAATTGGAGAAATTTAGAGGCTAGAGATCCGAGCCGATTGAGCCGGGTATGCGACTGCACTCGGATTGGTTGTTTTAGCCGAGGATCCGAATCTTAGAGCCGGTGCTGCGACAGGATTCGGATGGTGTGGTTGTGTAGTGGGTATGGGGTTATTGATGCGCCGGGATCCGAGTCACAGCGCCGGAGATGCGACTGGACTCGGATCGACTGTCAGGTGTTCCGAAGGTGAAGGGGCTTGTGATTGCCGGTGGTCCGATCGGTCGTGCCGATGTTTTGCGACTGGATTCGGACCGGCTGTTCGGTGTATGGTGTGTGTAGTAAGAGGTGTGGGGCGTCAGTAGGGTGAAGAGAGAGTATCGTAGGAGGTGTAGGACATCAGTGTGGAAGAGATATCTATGGGCGGGATGTGGGTTTGGCGACCATGCGTCGTGTGAGCGATTCGTGGTAGGAAAAATGCGACAATATGCGGAAACGTAAACTTGAGTCGTATACTTGTAAAGAGAAAAACGTATGCCGGCGCTACGATTCGTTCGAAAGGTAACGACCGGTCCTACCTGCGACAGCGAGTGGTGCGGAGACCAACGAATGACTACGAGCGATCTGGAACTCTCGAGCGTAACTTCACGGGCGTTGTGAGTTGGGAATCGTCGGGCAGTGACGTCATATTACCGCGCACTAGAACAGACGCTGACCATCATGGATGGTCTGATTAAGTACCCTTCAAACTCCTCCCATAATTTCAGGCTAGCATACCAGCCTTCCTATATATATATAGCGAGGAATGTGAAGGTACAATATCTTCAATCCTGAGCAGCAACAATAACTTGAAACATAGAAATTGCATGCATGTGAATAAGATGTGGAGCTAAGTTGGCTCTCAACGGGAAATGGATCCTAGGAAGATCAGACCTGGATCCTGGGAAAGAGGCACACTGGCATATTGTGGTAGGTGTTGTTAATTCCTTGATGTATTCAAAAGGGGGTAATTGCTGAGATATGAAAGAGGAAGGGACTGCACCCTGGGTCAACAATGGTCTAGAGGAGGTATATGAAAATTAAACGTACAGTCACAGTATGTATGTGGCATGAAACGCCAGAGATTTTAATGCAAAACAATGTCCTTTAACCTCCATCTCACTGTTGCAAACCATAATTTGATATCCAGAGTATGCTTAAATACAGTATTTGTAAATCCGACGGACTGTTTAAATGTTAAATGTGAAAATCAGAGGTGTTCTGTCACATTAGCAACCATGTAAGGTAAGCAGGTTTGATGCTTCTTTTAAAATTTAAAGGGGTTGTAAAGGTTCGTTTTTTATTTTCTAAATAGGTTCCTTTAAGCTAGTGCATTGTTGGTTCACTTACCTTTTCCTTCGATTTACCTTCTAAATGTTTTTTTTCTTTGTCTGAATTTCTCACTTCCTGTTTTTCCTCACTAAACTTCACACCATCATCCGAGTGGTGTTTAGTCAGCCAGAACAGCTTACTGAACAGCTTACTGAGGAGGAACAGGAAGTGAGAAATTCAGACAAAGAAAACAAAGAAAACAAATATTTAGAAGGGAAATCTAAGGAAAAGGTAAGTGAACCAACAATGCACTAGCTTAAAGGAACCTATTTAGAAATTAAAAAACGAACCTTTACAACCCCTTTAACATCTAAACAGTCCGTCGGATTTCCAAATACTGTATTGAAGCATACAGTATAAGCTCCGTTTTGTGTTGAAAATAACGGTGAAATCTAAAACTCTGGTGGGTGTAACAAGATGTCCGCTTGCCCCCTTCTCACTCTATCATTACTGGGCAGGAGTGTGAGGTGTAGCAAGATGGCAGCGATGGAACGTCACTTCCGGAGCAATCTGTGATGGGGAGCCGATTGTGACGAGACACCGCAACAAGCTTTCCTGGCCTGATTTGCCTGGAGTTCGCTCCCCTTCTGGTCCTGGATCAGCCTCCGTATTGCCTGAGAGCGCTCCCGCAGCACATCCACAGTCTACACCTGCCTTGGGACAGGCCGCGGCGTCGGCCTACCTCCTGGAGCAGGGGCTATCTTGCTCCACTCTGCGGCGGACTAGGTGAGCTCCCCTGCCTTCCCTGACTGCCTTGTGCACTTTAAGTTGATTTTATATATTTTAACCACTTGCTTACTGGGCACATATATCCCCTTCCTGCCCAGGCAAAATTTCAGCTTTCGGCACTGTCACGCTTTGAATGACAATTGCGCGGTCGTGCGACGTGGCTCCCAAACAAAATTGACGTCCTTTTTTTCCCACAAATAGAGCTTTCTTTTGGTGGTATTTGATCATCTCTGTAGTTTTTATTTTTTGCGCTATAAACAAAAAAGAGCGACAATCTAAAAAAAAAAACACAATATTTTTTGATTTTTGCTATAATAAATATCCCAATTTAAAAAATATTTTTTTTTTTCCTCAGTTTAGGCCGATACGTATTCTTCTACATATTTTTGGTAAAAAAAAACGCAATCGGCGTTTATTGATTGGTTTGCGCAAAATATATAGCGTTTACAAAATAGGGGGTAGTTTTATGCCATTTTTATAATTTTTTTTTTTTTTTACTAGTAATGGCGGCGATCAGTGATTTTTTCGTGACTGCGACATTATGGCGGACACTTCGGACACTTTTGACACTATTTTGGGACCATTCACATTTATACAGCGAACAGTGCTATAAATATGCACTGATTACTGTATAAATGTGACTGGCAGGGAAGGGGTTAACACTAGGGGGCGAGGAAGGGGTTAAATGTATGCCCTATGAGTGATTACTACTGTGTGGGGGAGGGGACTGACTGGGGGAGGTGACCGATCTGTGTCCCTATGTACAAGGGACACAGCATCAGTCTCCTCTCCCTGACAGGACATGGATCTGTGTGTTTACACACACAGATCCATGTCCTTGTCTGTGTACCGGCCGATCGCGGGTACCTGGCGGACATCGTGGCCGCCAGGCACACGCATCGGCATTACAGTGACGCGCCGGGCACGTGCGCGCGCCGCCGGCGGTGCTCGCGCGCCCCCCAGTGGTCGGAGGAGCGGAGGCCGTAAAAAGACAGCCTCCCGGCATTTAAGAACCACCTTGCGGCCGTACATAGTCGTACGGCGGGCGCGAGGTGGTTAAAATAATATAAAACAAATAAACAAAAAGACAAAACTTATGTTTATTTTTTTTGCTGATCCGAAAAATGATCCGATCCGTGACTCTGATCCGAGATACGATCTGAGTTTTTTGATCCATTGCACCCCTATGGAGAACCCTCAGCAACTAAGTGGGAACTAAGTGGGAACTATTAGCAACCATCTGCAGGTAACCAAAGAGAGGTCTATGAAGTCAACATTCAGCAAGCCCTACGGGGATAGTGCTACATAAGGTTTCCAAACAAGATCATCTCAGAAAGAAGTAACATCTGATTTTTGTCAGATAGGAACAGCCAGGTTTTCTGCTGACCCCAAAAAGCCTGCAGGTTGGGTTCCAATGGCAGAGCGTAATGCCGCGTACACACGATCGATTTTTTCGATGGTGAAAACACCGTCGAGAAAATCGACGTGAAAAACGAGGAACAGCTTGTTCCCCTACACACGGCCGTTTTAAATGACATTTTTTTTTGGTCGAAAAAAACGACCGTGTGTGGGCTCTCCGGCAGTGTTTCCCTATGGGAAAACTGCTGCGGAAAAAAACGTCGGGAATCACGGCGAGAAAAATTAGAGCATGTTCTAATTTTTCTCGTCGTGATTAATGCCGTTTTTCCCGTCGGGAAAAATGACAAAAAGCCCACAGACGATCGTTTTTCTCGTCCAAAGGAAAAAAATAAATTTTTCCCGACGGGAAAAATGATCGTGTGTACGCGGCATTAGAAGGAGTTATCAGCAGTGTGAGCTTCTGTCTTTGATAAACAATAAAACATTTTAGTGCAGCCTGTGCCCATGCTTGGAGGCTGAAAGGAAAGTGGACTAACACACACGCTGGTTCTGGTGTCCATGTCTTTGTAGTCCTATATTTCCACAAAAGAAAATGATGTGTACGTAGTGTGACATAATTGTAACTCCAGTATGGTTCATTTTCTAAAATCCTGGAAAGAATGTTGGCATGTGTTTTATTGCCATTTATTGTTATATTAATACCATAAATCAACAGCAATGTACTTGTTGATTTTGTGCAAGCGAAACAATAAGCTATTTGCACATATTGGTTTTTGCACAGATGTTCAGTACCAGCACTGTAAAGATCTTTGAATCTCCACCCTCACATAATTCTTATGAAAAACAGACAGTGGCACAAGCTCTAAGAATATATGATCAACACTAGTACTAACAGGAGGAAAATGTACATTTATCTTGCAGATAGTGATTGGGAATAAGCTTAATTCCAAAGTACTGATATGAAGATCAGTGCTGTATTATGGCCTAGGCCGACAAGGCCCAGGCCTAGGGGCGGCACTTTGCGGGGGGCGGCAAAAAAGCCGCCCCCGCAAACCACCCCTCCTCCTGCACGGAGGGCCGCACAGCTGAATGCCGGAGCTCAGTGCCACGACAAGTTACGGCACTGAGCTCCGGTAATTGGTCAGTCTAGGATGCGCTAGCGTGGGCACCCGGGACATCTGCCACCCGGTGTCCCGCAGCGTCGATCGGCTTTCCAGAGCAGCCGTCCCTCTCTCCACTGACATCCGCACACACTCTTTGGCTCCTCCTCCCCCTCTGCTCCAATGTTCCTGTGTACACAGCCAAGAGGAGGAGGAGAGACACAACTTCAGTGAGAGTGAGAGAGCCGCGCTGCTGGTATGTGCAGTTTATACAGTCAGAGAGGACACAGTAACCAGGGGGGGGCAGATAAGAGGTGCACACATGGAGTGATGGGAGGGTATAGGGGGGTGTGAGGATATGTGCTGGGGAGTGATTTGGGAGGGAAGAGGATATGTGCTAGCGGGGGGGTCTGACCCCCCCCACTAGCACATATCCTCTCCCCTCCCAAATCACTCCCCAGCACATATCCCCAAACCCCCCTCTCCCCTCAAATTAAAAGATGCCACTGTGTCTCTCTGTCCTCATCTCAACCTGTCCCTCTGTCCTTGTCCCTCTGTCCTCATCCCACCCTGTCCCTCTGTCCTTGTCCCTCTGTCCTCATCCCACCTTGTCCCTCTGTCCTCATCCCACCCTGTCCCTCTGTTCTTGTCCCTCTGTCCTCATCCCACCCTGTCCCCCTGTCCTTGTCCTTCTGTCCTCATCCCACCCTAAGAATATATGATCAACACTAGTACTAACAGGAGGAAAATGTACATTTATCTTGCAGATAGTGATTGGGAATAAGCTTAATTCCAAAGTACTGATATGAAGATCAGTGCTGTATTATGGCCTAGGCCGACAAGGCCCAGGCCTAGGGCGGCACTTTGCGGGGGGCGGCAAAAAAGCCGCCCCCGCAAACCCCCCCTCCTCCTGCACGGAGGGCCGCACAGCTGAATGCCGGAGCTCAGTGCCACGACAAGTTACGGCACTGAGCTCCGGTAATTGGTCAGTCTAGGATGCGCTAGCGTGGGCACCCGGGACATCTGCCACCCGGTGTCCCGCAGCGTCGATCGGCTTTCCAGAGCAGCCGTCCCTCTCTCCACTGACATCCGCACACACTATTTGGCTCCTCCTCCCCCTCTGCTCCAATGTTCCTGTGTACACAGCCAGGAGGAGGAGGAGAGACACAACTTCAGTGAGAGTGAGAGAGCCGCGCTGCTGGTATGTGCAGTTTATACAGTCAGAGAGGACACAGTAACCAGGGGGGGGCAGATAAGAGGTGCACACATGGAGTGATGGGAGGGTATAGGGGGGTGTGAGGATATGTGCTGGGGAGTGATTTGGGAGGGAAGAGGATATGTGCTAGCGGGGGGGTCTGACCCCCCCCCACTAGCACATATCCTCTCCCCTCCCAAATCACTCCCCAGCACATATCCCCAAACCCCCCTCTCCCCTCAAATTAAAAGATGCCACTGTGTCTCTCTGTCCTCATCTCAACCTGTCCCTCTGTCCTTGTCCCTCTGTCCTCATCCCACCCTGTCCCTCTGTCCTTGTCCCTCTGTCCTCATCCCACCTTGTCCCTCTGTCCTCATCCCACCCTGTCCCTCTGTCCTTGTCCCTCTGTCCTCATCCCACCCTGTCCCCCTGTCCTTGTCCTTCTGTCCTCATCCCACCCTAAGAATATATGATCAACACTAGTACTAACAGGAGGAAAATGTACATTTATCTTGCAGATAGTGATTGGGAATAAGCTTAATTCCAAAGTACTGATATGAAGATCAGTGCTGTATTATGGCCTAGGCCGACAAGGCCCAGGCCTAGGGCGGCACTTTGCGGGGGGCGGCAAAAAAGCCGCCCCCGCAAACCCCCCCTCCTCCTGCACGGAGGGCCGCACAGCTGAATGCCGGAGCTCAGTGCCACGACAAGTTACGGCACTGAGCTCCGGTAATTGGTCAGTCTAGGATGCGCTAGCGTGGGCACCCGGGACATCTGCCACCCGGTGTCCCGCAGCGTCGATCGGCTTTCCAGAGCAGCCGTCCCTCTCTCCACTGACATCCGCACACACTCTTTGGCTCCTCCTCCCCCTCTGCTCCAATGTTCCTGTGTACACAGCCAAGAGGAGGAGGAGAGACACAACTTCAGTGAGAGTGAGAGAGCCGCGCTGCTGGTATGTGCAGTTTATACAGTCAGAGAGGACACAGTAACCAGGGGGGGGGGCAGATAAGAGGTGCACACATGGAGTGATGGGAGGGTATAGGGGGGTGTGAGGATATGTGCTGGGGAGTGATTTGGGAGGGAAGAGGGGTCTGACCCCCCCCCCACTAGCACATATCCTCTCCCCTCCCAAATCACTCCCCAGCACATATCCCCAAACCCCCCTCTCCCCTCAAATTAAAAGATGCCACTGTGTCTCTCTGTCCTCATCTCAACCTGTCCCTCTGTCCTTGTCCCTCTGTCCTCATCCCACCCTGTCCCTCTGTCCTTGTCCCTCTGTCCTCATCCCACCTTGTCCCTCTGTCCTCATCCCACCCTGTCCCTCTGTCCTTGTCCCTCTGTCCTCATCCCACCCTGTCCCCCTGTCCTTGTCCTTCTGTCCTCATCCCACCCTGTCCCTCTGTCCTCATCCCACCCTGTCCCTCTGCCCTCGTCCCTCTGTCCTCATCCCACCCTGTCCCTCTGTCCTCATCCCACAGTGTCCCTCTGTCTTCATCCCACCCTGTCCCTCTGTACTCATCCCACCGTGTCCCTCTGTCCTCATCCCACCGTGTCCCTCTGTCCTCATCCCACTGTGTCCCTCTGTCCTCATCCCGCCATATCCCTCTGTCCTCATCCAATCCTGTCCCTCTGTCCTCATCCAATCCTGTCCCTCTGTCCTCATCCCACCCTGTCCCTCTGTTCTCATCCCACCCTGTCCCTCTGTTCTCATCCCACCCTGTCCCTCTGTCCTCATCCCACTCTGTCCTCATCTCACCCTGTCCCTCTGTCTTCATCTCACTGTGTCTCTCTGTCCCCTCCCCACAATGTCCCTCTGTCCCCTCCCCACGACCTCCTTCTGTCCCCTCCCCACGGTGTCCCCATGGCGTCCCTCTGTCTCCTCCCCACTGCGTTCCCCTGTCCTCATCCCACTGTGTCCCTCTGTCCCCTCCCCATGGCGTCCCTCTGTCCCCTCCTTATGGTGTCCCTCTGTCCCCTCCCCATGGCGTCCCTCTATTCCCTCCCCATGGCGCCCCCTGTCCCCTCCCCATGGCGTCCCTCTGTCCCCTCCCCATGGCGTCCCTCTGTCCCCTCCTTATGGCGTCCCTCTGTCCTCATCCCACTGTGTCCCTCTGTCCTCATCCCACGGCGTCCCTCTGTCCTCTTACCACGGTGTCCCTCTATCCTCCTCCCATGAAGATGACAGGGCGGGTCTTAAAACGGAAGGGGTGTAGTCTTGACAGGAAGGGGTGGGTCATATATAAATTAGGGGGTGCGCGAGTTTAGTCAGGCCTAGGGCGGCACAAAACCTAAATACACCACTGATGACGATCTAGTATTATAAAGTTATTTCTACAATCGCCTACCCTTAGGATATCCTACCATGTCTGCCAATGTGAACTGTAAATGGTAAAGATGATATATGTAGGAAAATTAAATCTTGCCTTGTCTCTTGTTTCTGCTGAACCTTGAACTCTTTGTGCCTGCTATGAACTTCCTAATTTAATTATGTATCTGAGCTTCTTGTTTGCCAGATTATTGTGCTTTCTCCAGCTGATAGCTTGCGCTTATGCATACCTGCACTTGACCTTACCTCCACACTACCACTCATTATTGACCTTGTTCCTTCTGCTTGATCCCAACCTGCAACCTTTCATTAGTGTCCTGAACTTGTTCCTCAACTAAGCTTCCACTTGATCCCAACCTGCAACCACTTGTTACTGGCCTTTGGCTTGTTTACTGACTATGCTTCTACTTGATCCCTACCTGCTATATCTGCTTATCTGCTGCTGGACCCCAGCTTGCTCACCTCCTGGTGGGGGCATCCTGAGGACAGCAACCTGGTACTAACATGCAGCAAAACCCATCACTTTGTATTTTGGAAAGAGATGTCTTGCAGACAGCCACAACTCAACACAACCTAAAAGGAGATTTTTCAAGTAAGTTTATATTGGGTTGTCAAAGATAACCATTGTTTGTATTGGTATTATAATGCTGATGTTATAAAAATGAAAGTGTGAGCTGTGACCATAAAACTTCTTTACATTTTTTGGGGATATACAGTACTATAAGGCAGGGTTAGACAAAAACTTGCTGACCGGCCTATAGTAAAAATATGTCATTACTGTGACATTTAATACCGGTGTTATGGCAGCAGCTGTATCATTTTTTACTATGGGCAATTCTGCATCGGATAAAAATAGTCCTGCAGGTGCATTCACCATGGGATCACTTTTAGAGGCGGTGGGAGAGGTATCCCCCGCTGCTTCCCGGTCGTTTCTGAGCTTACTGGAGCCATTGGTAAAGCCCAGAAGCAATCCAATGCGACCCCCACTCGGCTCTATGCCCTTGGAGGACCAGAGCGACCTCTGATGTCACTTCTGGTTCTTGGGCATAAACAAACAATTTTTTTTTGCTTTTAAAGGGAAATTAGAGATATGGGGTCTTTTTGACCCCAGATCTCTCCATAAAGAGTTCCTGCCATGCTTATTTATATTACAAGGGATGTTTACATTTATTGTAATAGGAATAAAAGTGATCAAATAAATAAATAAAGGCACAGTGTAAAAAAAAAAAAGGAAAATAAATAATAATACATTTTTTTTAAAGCACCCCATTCCTCGCCCCATTCCTCCGTGCTCGCACGCAGAAGCAAACGCATACATAATATGTGCCCGCATATGTAAACGGTGTGCAAACCACACATGTGAGGTATCGCCACAATCATTAGAGTGAGAGCAATAATTCTAGTGCAAGACCTCCTCTGGATCTCTAAACAGGTAACCTGTAAAAAATGAAAGCGTCGCCTATAGAGGCTTTTAGGTACTGTAGTTTGTCGCCATTCCAGGAGTGTGCGCAATTTTTAAGCACAACATGTTAGTTATCTATTTACTCGGCGTAACATCATCTTTCACTTTATACAAAAAATTGGGGTAACTATTGTGTTTTGGCTTTTTGTGTGACATAAAATATTGCAGTCACCATTTTATTCTCTAGGTTTTCTGCAAAAAAAAATACATATAATGTTTGGGGGTTCTAAGTAACTTTCAAGAAAAAATAAATAATTTAAACTTGTGTAGCACACCCCCGTAGGAGCTGCTGGTTTAGATTTTGGGCCTTGCACGTTTCCTCAATATTCGTTGTCTAGGGGTTGAGAGTCTACTCTACAGTAACTTCAATGTCCACACAAGTTATGAATCCTTTTCTTCAGGCTTTATTTGGGAAGAGGGATGGAGGTTTAGGGGAAGGTTCAGGCACACATAGCAGATCACTGGGGAAAACTCCTAATACACAAAGTCTCACTCACCACTCTCCTTCGAGTGGGTACTGCTTACCCGGATAGGCCCCTCTCACTTGGCCTAGCAGCCGGAATGATGCATGAACAGATAAGAGAAAACAGTCTCTGCCACGGACCTTTTTGATGATTATGTTGAACCGTTCAGTTATCCTCTGCCACAGGATTTTAGTACCCGGATATCCAGCCTTACAGTCTAAGAGCCTTTAAGCCAACCCAGCAGATTGTAAGGTTACTTTGGTTACGGTGCATCCCTTAATAAGGCCCCTGGCCTTCCGCAAGATACCGGCCTTCCGCTCGGTCCTCTCCTGGACAGGTCCTCCCCTGGTTTCCTCCATTGAATGGCTTCCTCCCTCAGGACAGCACAGGATCACCTTCAAGCGTAGGCCCCAGTCAAGACAACTGGGCCTACCTGGCATAGTTTAAGCCTCGGAACAACGTGGCTCCGAGGCTGAATTTCCAGTAACACATGCCTCGAGCCAGGAGGGCCACAAGATGAAGAAGAGCCCAGAACAATGGCGTCTGCCCCTTAAGAACCCTTCCCCAGCATGCTCAGTGGGGAGATCACTCCCACTGAACTGTTCCCGGGGAAAGACACTCAATGCACTTTGGCCTGTTTGTCTTCCACTTTGGCCTGGGGTGGTACCGCCACCTACAGGCAAACAGTGGGAAGTCTTCCAACACAGCCATAGCCGGAACAGAGGCTGATTTAGCCTTAATTATTTACAGAGTCTGAGCTAACTACCAGCTCAGACACCCACTAAATTTAACATAGCGCCTGGTCATCAGGAGCAAGGCGCTACACTTGGAAACAAAAAGTTCCAGGAAAAGGCCTGGCCAGCAAGTGGTTAAAGAGGTGGAGATCTACCTGAACAACATGGGAGAAGTCAAAGGTCACCTGGCACAGTATAGCCTCCTCACACCTGATTTAAACCTGTAATTGCCGTACTAACATGTCACAATCATGGGTTTAATTCAGGTGAGGCTGAGGCAGCAACCAAAGATGTACACATGCTGCAGCAGGAATGAAACCCCCTGTTGCTTTTGGTGGGTGGTACTGCCTGCCAATCATGACCCATTTAAGTAAATGGGGTCACCCTGCAAGCACCCTGCAACTGCATGCGTCTGGGGTTAAAGCAGGTGGTGCGAAAGCGACACAATGCTCCCTGCTTTAACTCCTTATTTGCTGTGCTGCACAAAAATTGCAGGGCACTTGCAGAGTGGTCTCATTCACTTAAATCGGTCATGCTTGGTAGGTGCTCCACCCACCAACCATGACAGGGCGTATAACTCCTGCTGCGGCTGCGACATGTGTACACCCCTGGCCACTACAGCTAAAGGGAGTGCAGTTGGGGCGGGCGTGGTAAAAACACCACCCCCCAAACTGAAAATGTAAATGAACTCTTATGCCGTGTACACACAATCGGTTTTACCGATAAAAACAGTCTGATGGACATTTCTCATCGGACAAACCGATCGTGTATGGGCCCCATCGGTCTTTTTTCCATCGGTGAGAAAAAATAGAACATGTTTTTAATTTATCCGATGGAAAAAAACGATAGTTTTTCCGATCGTCTGTGTGGAACTCCATCGGACAATAAACCCACGCATGCTCAGAATCAAGTCAACGCATGCTCAGAAGCATTGAACTTCAGTTTTCTCGGCTTGTCGGAGTGTTTTACGTTACAGCGTTTGGGACGGTCGGATTTTTGACTGATGGTGTGTAGGCAAGACTGACGGAAGTCAGCTTCATCGGATTTCCGATGGAAAAATCCATCGGATTAGAATCCATCGGAAATCCGATCGTGTGTACACGGCTTTACTGTTCTGAGCCCTCTATAATGCTGCTGGGTTAGCTGCACTTTGCCATAGACTTCTATTATATCCTGCACTTCCTGAAAGTACACTAAAACTCCTGCATTCATGATAGGACAGGAGCCAGCGTTATAGAGGAGGCATCGGCTTATGTGGCTCTTGCTCTCTACTACAGCCTCAACTTTACAAGTAGTCCCTCTGCATTGCACTGTTTGATGCTCTGGAATGGCGGTACAGCAAGCCCAGACCACGATCTACCAGTCACCTGTCGGTGATCCACTAGTAGATCATTATCTACAGGTTGCTAAACCCCGCTATAAGGAAGGAGATAAGGACATGTATAGTGGTAAACCCATATAGATATTGCCACAACATTGTGTGTTTAGATAAACATTACCTGTCTGATTCCCGACCAAGTTCATTCAGTTTCCAGGAAAATGTTCTAGGTGGAGGTGCCTGACATGTTTGTTATGTGTTAGGCATGTCTGCCTGGAAACCAGTCTTACCTATATTTGGAAATGAGCTGACTAGGAGGTTGCACTTTAAAACATTGAAGTAATGTCAACAGCTGGGAGCGGCCACCCTGCCACTACTAAAATATGAATTACAGAATATATTTATAGTAATTACTATGACCTTTGAAAGTTTTACCAGTACAAAGCTGTGAAATATTTACAAGAAATTTGCACTGCTGCACACTGATATGTAACAGTGCTGTATAACATGTAGGTAAGGAGGAATCCACTTGGGGTTCTAGAAGTGTCACTTGGCAAGCACCCCAGAAAATCACTTCTGTGCCTGAAGAAACATCCATGTGGGACAGAGTAGTGTCATCTCAGGAATGCAATGACATTTTTTATAATGAGGCAGTTTTGTTTTAGCCTCTATATTTTCATGGCTAAAGTAATCACTCTACGGTCCCTAAAGCAAAATTGTAAAACCAGGGAAATTCAAACTGAAGTATGATGAAAAAATGCATAAGCACAGATAATTTTTTTCGTTAAAAAACAATTAAAAATGATCAGTAAATCAAACAGCTGAAATTATTATTATTATTTGCAAATCTCAACTTCTCCTGTAAAAGTCACCCTGAACTCTTTTAATTACTTCCCGACCAGCCGCCGCAGTTGTACTGCGGCAGATTGGCTCTCCTTTGCAAATTACTGTCATTGTACGTCGGGATCTGTGGGTGCACGTGCCCATTCGCTAGCGGGTGAGCCAATCAGCGGGTCCGAAGGACTCAATGCCTGCTGGCCACCGGCGATTGCTCCACAGAGAGGCAGAACGGGGATCTGTCAATGTAAACAAACAGATCCCCGTTCTGTCAGGGGAGTAGAGTGAGATTGCCTGTTCCTAGTGATTAGGAACAGCGATCTCTCTCTACTCCCTGTCAGTCCACTCCCCCCATAGTTAGAAAGACCTCCCTAGGGAACATTTAACCCTTTGATTGCCCCTGGTGTTAACCCCTTCCCTACCAGTGTCATTTATACAGTAATCAGTGCATTTTTATAGCACTGATCTCTGTATAAATGTCTCTGGTCCCAAAAAAGTGGCAGAGGTGTCCGATCTGTCCGCCGCAATGTCGCAGTCCCGCTAAAAATCGCAGATCACTGCCATTACTAGTAAAAAAATAAATAATAATAAACATTCCATAAATCTATCCCCTATTTTGTAAACATGATAACTTTTGCGCAAATCAATTAATATACGCTAATTGGGATTTTTTTTGACCAAAAATATGTAGAAGATTACATAATGGCCTAAACTGAGGAAGAAATTCGTTTTTTTTTATTTTTTGGGGAGATATTTATTATAGCAAAAAGTTAAAAAAAAAATCTTTAAAATTGTTGCTTTTTTTTTTGTTTATAGCACAAAAAATAAAAACCGCAGAGGTAATCAAATACCAACAAAAGAAAACTCTATTTGTGGACAAAAAAGGACGTCAATTTCAATTGGGTACAACGTCGCACAACAGCGCAATTGTCCGTTAAAGAGACGCAGTGCCGTATCGCAAAAAAATGGCCTGGTCAGGAAGTGGGTAAATCCTTTTAGAGCTGAAGTGGTTAAGGTTGAACCGAAAGGAACACCCGTGCTACGTATTTTCTTCCAAAGAGGTACCTTATATCCCACTTTGGGATGTACGCCGTTTGATTTTACTAAGTCCCCTTTCACACTGGGGCGGGGGCGGCGTCGGCGGTAAAACGCTGCTATTTTTAGTGGCACTTTACCGTCAATTTTGCAGCGCTATTCGACCGCTAGCGGGGCACTTTTACCCCCCCCCCGCTAGTGGCCGAGAAAGGGTTAAAACCACTGCAAAGCGCCTCTGCAGAGGCGCTTTGCCAGCGGTATAGCCGCGGTGACCTATTGATTTCAATGGGCAGGAGCGGTGGAGGAGCGGTATACACACCGCTCCTTCACCGCACCAAAGATGTGGCCTGCAGGACTTTTTTTACAGTCCTGCTAGCGCACCGCTCCAGTGTGAAAGGCCTGGGGGGTTTCACATTGGAGAGACAGCAGCGGCTGTTTCAGGTCGCTTTGCAGGCGCTATTTTTAGCGTTATAGCGCCTGCAAAGCGACCCAGTGTGAAGGGGGTCTTACAAGCCCCCTTCAGTATGAGGACTCCTTTTGGTATATACCAATAAGGCTCTAATGTACACACTAACTTGATGATTGGGATTCTATTGGGTTGGATACAACAGGGAAACTTTTGTGTTCCCCCATTTTCAGGGGTGCTTGCACCACTTCAACAATATCTTGATATCGACATATGTCATAGGATGTTTGATATATAATTGCTCTTGTCATTCATATACCTCACCTTGATTGAATCAACTCATTCCTAATATCACCTACCCAGTATGTCCTGAGGAAGCTATTAAAGTTATGAAACGCTTTGACAAGAAGGCATAGAAAAGTCTATAGCCCTGTACACACGATCGGATTTCCTATGGATTTTAAACCCATGGATTTTTCCATCGGCAATCCGATGAAGCTGACTTCCATCAGTCTTGCCTACACACCATCAGTCAAAAAAACGATTGTGACGTAAAACACTCAGACGAGCCAAGAAAAATGAAGTTCTATGCTTCTGAGCATGCGTCGACTTGATTCTGAGCATGCGTGGGTTTTTTATCCGATGGAGCCCATACACGATCGGTTTGTCCGATGAAAAAAGTCCATCGGACTGTTTTTATCAGTAAAACCAATCGTGTGTACAGGGCTTATGGATAATATCCAATGATACCCTATGCAGGATACCTTGTTCATTACGGATCCCATATTATACTTTTCAGACATCTTTTTCCCCTTCCATGTCCTTCTTAATGGGTATTTGTTGACCTTGTCAGTTAGTAAGGGTGTTTTTTGTCTGTTTAAAATAGGATTTTTATAACAGCTTACCTGTAAAATCCTTTTCTTGGAGTACATCACGGGACACAGAGCGACATAGTCATTACTAATGGGTTATATAGATACCGTCAGGTGCTGGCACTGGCAACTTCCAAAACCGGAAGTACCCTCCCCTATATAAGCCCCTCCCATCCGGGAGCACCTCAGTTTTGTAGCAAAGCAATAAGTGTCCCCAAAGAGGGGTGGGAGCTCTGTGTCCCGTGATGTACTCCAAGAAAAGGATTTTACAGGTAAGCTGTTATAAAAATCCTATTTTCTTTTTCGTACATCACGGGACACAGAGCGACATAGTCATTACTAATGGGATGTCCTAAAGCAATGCCAAATGAGGGGGGGGATACACCATATATAAGCTGAGCGCTATCAGACATGAGGATCTTTTGCGGCCTGCAACACACTGTGCCCAAAGGCGACATCCTCCTGACTTCTAACGTCCACCTGGTAGAACCTAGTAAACGTGTGTACTGAAGACCATGTTGCGGCCTTACAGATTTGAGCCAGGGAGGCCTGGTGATGCACTGCCCATGAAGTTCCAACTGCTCTCGTGGAGTGCGCCCTAACTTTGAACGGAGGCGGTCTATTTCTCAAGCCATAGGCTTGTATTATGACCTTGGCTAAAGTAGATTTTGACGCTGCCTGACCCCTTCTGGGGCCTTCCGGCAGAATAAACAAAGTATCCGTTCTGCGAATCTGAGCAGTGGCTTTTAGATAAGCTTTAACTGCTCTTACTACATCCAAAGAATGCAATAACTTTTCCTCTACCGAAGTAGGTTTGGGGAAAAAAGAAGGAAGAACCACATCTTGGTTCAAATGAAACCTCGATACCACCTTAGGAAGAAAGGCTGGATGAGGACGTAACACTACTCTGTCCTTATGGATAACCAGATATGGCTCCTTACAGGACATAGCTGCTAATTCCGATACTCTTTTAGCCGAACAAATGGCTACTAGAAAAATCAATTTCCTGGTGAGAAGCACCAAGGAAATATGCTGTAATGGTTCAAATGGTTGTTTCTGTAGAACCGACAGAACCAAGTTTAGATCCCATGGACATATGGGAATATTAACCGGAGGACTAATACGCATCACTCCTTGTATAAAGGCTTTGACTAGTGAATGCGAAGCCAAGGGCCTTTGAAAAAATATTGACAAGGCCGAAATCTGACCCTTGATAGTACTCAAGGCAAGCTTCCTATCTACAGCCCATTGTAGGGAGTCCAGACTCCTACCTATTACGTACTTACGTGGATGCCATTTCTTGGCTTCACACCAGGCGATGTACGCCTTCCAGATTCTATAGTAGATCTGCCTGGATACCGGCTTCCTGGCATTGATCATGGTAGATACCACAGAATTAGAGAGCCCTCTCTTTTTTAGAATGTGGGCTTCAATAGCCAGGCCGTCAAACCTAGGGCTGGTAAGGAAGGGTGGTATATCGGTCCTTGCGAAAGCAGGTCCGGACGATGTGGGAGAGTCCAAGGACTCCCCACTGACATTTTACAATCTCCACGTACCACGCTCTTCGGGGCCACGCTGGAGCCACCAGAATCATTGGTTTCTTTTCTACCCTGATTCTGCGGAGTAATCGAGGTAACCATTGTGGCGGTGTGAATGCATATATCAGCTTGAACTGATCCCAAGGGAACACTAGGGCATCCGAGCCGCAAGCTAGGGGATCCCTTGTCCGAGAGACAAACCTGTCCCCCTTTGCGTTGAATCTGGATGCTAGAAGATCTACATCTGATGTTCCCCACCGCTGACATATTGTCCAGAAAACCTCGGGGTGAAGGGACCCTTCCTCTGGGCCTAATTGCTGGCGACTTAGAAAGTCCGCCTTCCACTTCTCCACTCCTGGAATGAATACCGCAGATATGGCTGGGACATATTTTTTCTGCCCATTTCAGGATGTAATTTACTTCCCTCTGGGCTGCACGACTCCTGGTGCCCCCCTGATGATTGATATATGCCACTGCTGTGGCATTGTCTGACAGGGGACCCTTGGAGTTTGGATGTCCATGCTACTAGGGCATACCGGGCTGCTCGTATCTCTAAGAGATTGATGGGCAGGGCCTTTTCTGCATCCGACCATCTGCCCTGGAGAGACTATTGCTCCAGTACTGCTCCCCAGCCTATAAGGCTGGCATCTGTAGTGACCACCTCCCAAGAAATCGGACTAAAGGATTTTCTTTTTTCCAGATTCTGGGAAACCAACCACCAACGGAGGCTCTTGCGAACGGAAGGGGACAAGGACATTGTAAGTCTAGGCCTGAATTTTTTTGTTCCAGGCTGACAGTATGGCCCCTTGCAAATTCCTTGAATGGAATTGACCGTAGGGTACTGCTTCGAATGATGCCACCATTTTTCCCAGCAGCCTCATATACAGGCGTATGGACGGCTGTCTTTTTTGTACCCACTAAGTGGATCAAATCTTTCAAAGACAACACCTTTCCTCGAGGCAAGAATATTTTTCTCTGGCCTGAATCCAACCTTAGCCCCAAGTATTCCAGACTTTTGAATTTTTAGGGCTGACTTGTCTCGGTTGATAATCCAACCGTGAGATTCCAGATACCTGATTGTCTTGTGAACGACCACGTCTAGTTTTTTCACTGAGTGGTCTATCAGCAACAAGTCATCCAGATATGCCATTATCATTACACCTTGTGTTCTTAGATTGGCCAATAAAGGGCCAGAATTTTTGTAAACACTCGTGGTGCTGTGGCCAAACCGAAGGGTAAGGCTCTGAACTGAAAATGGCGCCCTTCTACTGCAAAGCGTAGAAATTTTTGGTGGACTGGAAAGATGGGAATGTGCAAATAAGCATCTTTGATGTCGATCGTGGCTAACCAATCCTCCCCTTGTAGGGCAGTGGCCACCGATCGGATCGACTCCATCGGAAAGACCTGATATACAGGAATTTGTATGGCCCTTTTAGAATTAATATGGGCCTCCCGTCCGCGTTTGCTTCGGGACTGTAAAGAGGTTTGAGTAAAACCCGAACCCTCATTCTTCCAGGGGAACCTCCATAATTACTCCTTGGAGCAATAGTTGTTCTAGTGCCAACAGGAGGGACTCTCTCTTCCGGGGATCCCTTGGCACGTTTTGACCTCAAAAATGGGAAGGAGGAGAGTCTTTTAACTCCAAACTGTATCCCAAACCTACTGCGGAGAGCACCTATCTGTCTTGATCGTGTCCCGCCAGGTCTCTTGCGAACAACTGGAGTCCTCCCCCCACCCGACTGAGTGGGGGCTTCAATGAATTTAACTTTGGGGGAGGTTTTGTACCTCCCCTGACCCAGGGTTTCTCATTACCCTGCTACTGTCCCTGTTTTTTACCCCCGGGATTTGACCGAGGAGGCCGTCGGAACTGTTACACAGCCGATGCCCCAGGGACTGGAGAAGCAGGCCTCTTAAAGAGGGACCTCTAACTCTGCTTTTAACCGGCAAGAGCGTATTTTTACCGCTGGAAATTTTCTGGATATATTTGTCCAGGTTTTCCCTGAATAAGCGTTCACCATGAAATGGGACGCTAACCAGCCATTCTTTACAGGGAGCTTCAGCAGACCAGTTTTTGAGCCATAGGAGCCTACGCGTATGTACTATAGACAGCGTAAGGCGGGGGGCCTGATGGACTGAATCCTCTATGGCGTCAACCGCAAAGCCTAAGGCTCTAGGTAGATCAGCTAGGGCAAAGCCTGCTGATCTGTCAAGTCCCTCAAGACCTGTTTCAACTGATCCTTCACTGCTTAGCAGACCCCAATAGCTGCTACTGCTGGTTGTATCACCAAGCAGATTTTCATAAGGACTCCAATCTTTTATTTATTGGGTTCTTGAACATTTGGACATTATCCACTGGACATGTCAGTGATTTATACATACAAGAGATGGCTGCGTCCACTGTAGGGACCTTCCATTTTTTTTTTTTTTTTTTTGATGAACTTATCCTCCATGGGATAGACCACCGGAAATCTCTTGGGGGAATAAATATTTTCTCAGGACATTCCCAATCCTGGTAAATGAGCCCTTTCAGTAAAGGGTGAAGTGGAAAAGAACAGACAGTCTGGGGGCTTCTAGCGACCCCAACGAGGATACAGTAGTGGTTGATGGTTCCGCAAGGTGCATTTTTAAATGCTGATCGGACCATGTTAGTCAGAGACTGAACCCATAATCTTTCAGCTTGAGATGCTGAGAAAAGGTTCCCCCACTGTTGATTCCTCTATAACAGAATCAACCTCATCCTGATCCCCTTCAGGCAGGTCGATCCCTGTATGGGACTGTTGCTCTGCTAACAGGCACTCTGAAGGAGGAGACGGAGATCGGGCGTGCTTTCCCTGACAGGGAGGCAGCGATAAATGTTGACAATCTCTCTCTAATCCTCCCAGAGCTGAGGAAAAAAACCTCCTCTGTTACATACACAGGAGCAGATGACTGAGGACAGCCGCAGTACCAAGTACCCCTGCGGGGTCTCTACGGTCACTTACCTCTGAACTTCAGGGGAGACTGGTGCAGCAGAAGTATGCCCAAGATCCTCAGAGCCCGATGAGACCCCCTTCGCTTCCTGGAAGATTCAGTTCCGGAGCTTCTGGACGGCATATTCCTAAGCCTAAAGCTGAGGTATTCCAGCCGTAATACACCACTTTTACTGAGAATAGTCTAGCACAATTGCTGCTATATCACAGTTGGTGTCTACTAATGTGCCTTTCTAGGGGATGCCTGTATCAACCGCTTGCTGTATGCCTTTAAATGTTGCCAGCTCTGTCTCTGTACTTCATAGCCAGCTCACTACAATATTGTGGTTTTTTTAAAACTGCTGGGACGCCAGCACATGCGCAGAAGCGCTGCGGCGCGCACAGAGCGTCATCCCCCAGGCTCCGCCCCCTTTCCCGGCTCACCTCTATATATAGAGGCGCGTGCACGCGCACGCGCGCGGGCACGTGCGCCTTCAGCGCTAATTTCAAATATGGTAACAAGGGACAGGAGCCAGGGCCCCTCTTTGCCGCAGGCCGGGGGATGGACAAACACTGCAACATGGCAGAGGAAGCAGTTTCCTATAAGAGAACTCACCATCTGCCTGGACTTTGCTCTGCTGAGAAGAAGCTAGTCCACATGACAAGAAAACATTCTACAGCGGCCTCTAGTGGATAAACACAGGTACCGCAGTCTAATATATTAAATATATATAAAAACATTTTTTTTTTTTTTTTTTCTTGACCACCATTAAAAATTATTACATTTTTTTAGTAGTTACAGGCATGCACAGAATTTTGCGGGAATACCATTAGGTAACAGACAGAAAGACAAATTAGGCTTGGGGGTCCCCCAATAGAACCAAGTTCCTGGGGGCCCCCACTTACCTGTTCCCCGCCGCAGGACTTTGTTTGGTCCACAAAAGCCCAAACTTCACCTATCACGGCAGGCATTGTAATCAAACCTTCAGGGACCGGGTTCCCAAGGATTCCACTCCCCTGGACCTGTATAGCACCCTGCACAGAAAACATCTTGGTCGTGGGTATGACCAGAGCTCTGGATCCCAGGGTCCAGCTCTCCTAAGAGAAGCATTACAGGCAAAACCTTGCTCTTCTCTGCAAGGCCCGGGTACCGACCGTTTAGCTATGAAGCTTTTTTGGTCGGATCCGGAATAGCTTACTGAGGCCCAAAAGAACCTGTACGCAAGCTCAGTGAAAAACACATGTTTCTTCTTGGCCAACACCTTAGACACTGGCAAAAAAACTGAGGTGCTCCCGGATGGGAGGGGCTTATATAGGGGAGGGTACTTCCGGTTTTGGAAGTTGCCAGTGCCAGCACCTGACGGTATCTATATAACCCATTAGTAATGACTATGTCGCTCTGTGTCCCGTGATGTACGAAAAAGAAATGTAATTTTATTATATGTATTAAAGATATATATTTTTTTACAAATAACTGTCTCATGTTATGCCTACAAAGTCCGGAATTTTTTTTGATTAGAGTTTTTATAACTCGTTTCAATCCTTTTTGTTCATTGATTCATAGAACTCTGTGAATGAATGGAGCGGCTCTGTGGGTGAAACCCCACACAGCTGTGCTGTTTTTACATTGTGAAAGCGGGTGCAGGAAGAGGATCCCTAACCCCCTGTCACAGGAGGGGTGAGAGGCCGGCTACTCCATAGTTACGTGTTACATGTTTCACCCCAAATACGAGTGTAACAAAAGGTGGACTAATGCTTTAACTTAAAAAGCAGCACACTAACTATCCAAATTCAGGACACAAACAAACATATAAGCCAGAATAGGTGCTTGATCCCTTTTAAGATCAATGATAAATCAGTGAACTTAAATAAGCAAGAATAAATACCATTCAATACAAAGTGAAAACAATCACATTTGAAGTAGTGCTAAGATTACAGCATGTAAGGGCATATCCCTTTAAAAGTAAAATCATATTAATTATATTATTATTATTACAGGATTTATATAGTGCCAAAAGTTTGCTCAGCACTTTACAAAATGAAGGTAGACATTATAGTTTGGTACAAGAGGAATCAGGGGGCCCTGCTCATATGAATGAAAGTTCTTAGTAGAAGCAAACAGTCCTTATCCAAGTAATGTGGAAAAAAACACTACACTACAGATCTGGTTTGTGTGTATCACACCAACCAAGTATTCAGGCTCCTTACCGGATATACAGTATATATGACCTCTGTGCTATTAGAGATATGCAGCGCATTAAGAGTAGCCAACTGCAAAACCATGGTCAGCGAAGCTCATTTCACGTCATCATAAACCACCAAAAGCACCCTCAGAACCAACAAGGTAGAAGAACAAGGAGAAGCCACATTGTGTAATACCCTTTAAAAAGGTGAATAGTGAATTAAAAGAAAATCGCTTACAATGTGTAAGAAGAGACCATGTATGTAAATCACCGCCACGGTCCAGCCGGTGTGTGTGATGACATCACAGGCTAGGTCCCTCCCAACAGGACCTCCCCCTTGTGATGATTATCCTTTTAAATGTTATTGCACAATGTTTCTGTGATAACCTACAAATATTTGATTTTGTATCACTTTATGGGCTGGGGAAAATGGCCACCAGGAGCAAAAGACAGCAATAGAAACCTGTTAGGGGGTTTAAGCCTTCCACATTTTATACAAAAATAAATAGTAAAAAATTAGCTTTATAGATAGGATACTTTCTTGTTCCTTAGGCACACCCTCCTGCCTTCATGCATGAGCTAAGGGCAGATGGATTCCATGAAGTAAATGCTACATCAATTATCTGCCCTTACTCAAGATGGCCACGGCCAAAAATGCTAGGGGATGATTTTCAAAGTGATTTCTCAACAAAATAAAGCATGAAGAAATAGATGGATGGGTGAGTTTGGTTTGAATATTAAAAATAAATTAAAAAAACCTGCTCCAGCTATTTTGGTGCATGTCTGTTGTGCCAACACTGAAGTATTAGTTTGTTTATTTGTACTCATCGGCAGAAATCCTCGATTTTTGCTAGCAATTCCTAGTTATGACTGGATGGTTTCTTATTTCTCCCTTTACTGATGTACCAGTTGGTTGTTGTCCATTTTGTAACTTCTGTTTAAAACCAATAATGCTTTTTGACAAGAAAAAATGAATTGAATAGCATTTTTGGATTGTGGTGATCTTGCTTTTAACAATCTTCTTCCCAGGTTTATTACAATGTAATACTGACATATAATCACACACATAGGTTGGACTTGATGGACTTGTGTCTTTTTTCAACCTCACCTACTATGTAACTATGTAATCAAGTTAGAATTTTGACATTGACTAGTTACGAAACTAGTCATCTCAATAACCTCAAACATTCCAGCATTAGCTATAAAAGTCAATTCATGCATCTTTTTGTTAATAATACTCAGATCTATATGGCCAAAAAGTAATTCAGACTTACCAACTTTCTGAAAAGCTTCTCTGAGTTCTTCTAACTCCTCCCTAGTTATAGTGATTGTGTTGTTAGCCATTCCCAGGATCAGTCAGGTTGGAATTTCAAGGGGCTCTACCTGCGACCTAGGGGTAAAACATATGGCGTAATTGTGAATATTTACACATCAGCACTGCTAGGTGTCTAGGTATCAATCATCAGAGAGACCATCAGTCATTTATAAAACAAAGATGCCCCATTATTACAGTGACAGACAGAGGAAGGATGGCATATAAATGATACAAATCAGTTTGACAGGTGATAAGCATTACTTTATTTCATTTATAAGACTACTACTTTTTATACTAATACAACCCGCAAATTTAGTGAGTTTTGTTGCACTGAAGAGAAACCCCATTCTGTTGATTCAAGATCAAGTCTTGAATCTTTTCAGGAGCAATCAGATGGCCAAATACCTTCCTAGGTTTTAAGACATTAACCCAAAAATTCTAGAGGCTTAATACAATGTAAAAGGAGAGCGTCAACTGTTCTTAGAAGGCATTAAGTTATATCAGACTCTCACAAGAGCTACAGCATAATGTGCACTGTACTAGATATACTGTATGTAGCCCCTAACTTTTTAAGAGGATAGGAGAAAAGGGCATGGTGGGCATTTAACCACTCTGACACACCGCATCTCCAAACGTAGTAAAGAGCCTCTGACGGAGGCTCTTTGCCACATGATCAGCTGTGACCAATCACAGCGTGAACCAGGAAGTGATGGTAATCGGCTTTCCTCAGTTCACGCTGACAGGGAGAGCCAATCGGCGGGTCTCCTGTCAGGGGGGTGTGCACTGATAATCAGCACATTGATAATCAGTGCAGCCCCCGTCAGAGGTGCCCACCACAATGCCAATGAGTGCCCACCCAAATCCCATGAGTGCCCACCCAAATCGCCAATCAGTGCCCATCAAAGTGCCAATCAGTGCTCATCAAAGTGCCAATCAGTGCCCGTCAGTAACGCCTGTCAGGGTCCTTCACAGATGCCAATCAGTGCCCATCAGTAATGCCTATCAGCGCCATCTATTAGTGCCCATCAGTGCCGCCTCATCAGTCCCCATTAGTGCAGCCTCATCAGTGCCCATCAGTGAAGGAGAAAACAAAATTTTTAGGGCTGTGGAAATTAACTATTAATTCCTAGATTAATCGATTAATTGTTTTGATCGATCAAAATTCTTTTGATCGATCAAAATTATTTTGATCAGTACTCATCTCTCTGCCGGCTTCCGGGTCTTCAGGGAGATCCGATGATGTCACGGACACCGGCGGGCTTGCCGTGTCCATCTGAAGGGCTCCTTTGCTGTGCCTTCATATCTGCATGCCGGCGGGACCTTACTATCTGCCACATGCAAGGGCTGTTACACTTTCCTCTATCACTTCCCTCTATCAACCTGGGATTCTACAGCCATCCACTGGGAGTTGTGATAGTTCCCTTCACGGGACATCTACATGCCGACAGACTGATGTTAGCCCCTTCTCATCTGGATTCAGCAGTGGTATCGTTGTACACATTTTTATACCAGTCTCATACTTAGCTACATGTTTTTATGACTGCTTTTGCTACCGTTTGGTATTACTCGCACCATTTTTACAGTTTATGTAGCTACATTGATTTCATCTCCAGTGCAATATTTATTTTGTTACCTACTTGAAGACTATAAAAGTTTTAATGCTATTCCCATCGAGCGCTGCCTTTGTGTGTTTTTTGTATCCTGCTATCCATTTTTCCAGTGGTTGTTGGCTGCACTGGGAATCGGCCTGCAAGGAGATCAGCTAAAAGTAGTTGGATCTGTATGTGCGTTATAATTAATCGAAATTAGACGATTAATCGATTAAAAAAAACCGATTAATCGAACACGAAAATTTTAATCAGTAACAGGCCTAAAAAATTTATAACAGAGATGAAGAAAAACGTGTTTTTAAAAAAAATATTTGGTCTTTTTAAGTTTGTTTAGCAAAAAATTAAAAACCCAGTGGTGATTAAATACCACCAACAGAAAGCTCTATTTGTGGGAAGAAAATGAAAAAAATGTTGTTTGGGTACAGTGTTGTATGACCGCGCAATTGTCATTCAAAGTGTGACAGCGCTGAAAGCTGAAAATTGTCCTGGGCAGGAAGGGGGAAAAGTGCTCGGTATTAAACATGTATAGTAGATTTATTATTACTACTAATTAGTTTAAAATTAGGGAATGCTTTCCCCTATGGTCATAAGTGTTTGGCTGGCCATGACATGTGGAATGAGTGTATTTGCACAGCAAAGTGTTATCTAGTTTTTGCAGATAATTGATGGAGAGACCAGTTAGTAGCACAAGTACTCCCTTTTTGTTTGTCAAGATCTGCAGGGTTTCTCAAATGTATATGAGCCCAAATGCTGTCTGAATTTGTTGCAAAAAAAAAAAAAAATGTATGCATAAATTGTCCAATTCAAACCTATGTATGCTGTAGATACATATATTTATGTATAATATACATTTGATAGAGTGCCCCCCCTTTTTTTTGTATATCACTTAGTTGCTCAGCATTTTATTCTGTTGGTGACATTCCCCATTGTAACATTGTAAACAATTATTATATTTCTTAATCTTGCTGTTAGTGGAAACAATTCCAGTTATTAGCTAGAAATTGTTTATCATTATACTTCATTACTTCAGCGCTCTTCCTGCCATCTGACATAAATACACGTGCAAGAATGAGTGTATGAGAATGAGTGTACTGCATGTCCTAAGTCCTGTCATTGCTGAAAGATGCGGCACAGTGCTGCTTCAATTAGAGCTGAACTCCAGACAGATAAAAAGGACACAGATAAATGCTCTGTGTTTTTTAAATATTGAGGATGAATTAACCATAGCTCCCAACTGTCCCTGATTTCGGGGGACTGTCCCTGATTTGGAGCAATGTCCATCTGTCCCTCATTCCCCCTCATTTTGGTCGGATCTATATAGATGTATATAAAATGTACTTTTTATCTATCAAAAAGTGTTTTCCAGCACTAAACCTTTTCATCTGATTTCTAAATTGCTGCATTATTTGTAAATTCCAAAAGCCAATATAAAGGAATAGTAGTGGTAAAAAAAAAAAAAACACTTTTTTAACCAATCTTGTTTTTTTGTACAATTCTCCTTTAACCACTTGCTTACTGGGCACTTAAACCCCCTTCGTACCGAGGCCAATTTTCAGCTTTCAGCGCTGACGCACTTTGAATGACAATTGCGCGGTCATACAACGCTGTACCCAAATGATATTTTTATAATTTTTTTTCCACAAATAGAGCTTTCTTTGGGGGGTATTTGATCACCTCTGCGGTTTTTATTTTTTGCGCTATAAACAAAGAAACACAGTAAATTCTGAAAAAAAAACACAATATTTTTTAACTTTTTGTTATAATAATATCCCAATTTTTTTCCGATACGTATTCTACTATATATTTTTGGTAAAAAAAATTGCAATAAGCGTATAGTGATTGGTTTGCGCAAAAGTTATAGCGCCTACAAAATAGGGGATAGAATTATGACATTTTTATTATATATTTTTTTTACTAGTAATGGTGGCGATCTGCGATTTTTGTCAGGCCTTCAATATTGCGGCGGACATATCGGACACTTTTGACACTATTTTGGGACCATTCACATTTATACAGCGAACAGTGCTATAAAAATGCACTGATTACTGTATAAATGTGACTGGCAGGGAAGGGGTTAACACTAGGGGGCGATCAAGGGGTTAAATATGTTCCCTATTAGTGATATTTACTGTGTGGGGGAGGGGACTGACTGGGGGAGGTGACTGATCTGTGTCCTCATGTACAAGGGACACAGCATCGGTCTCCTCTCTCCCTGACAGGACGTGGATCTCTGTGTTTACACACAGAGATCCACTTCCTGCCTCTGTAACAGCCGATCGCATGTACCTGGCGGACATCGCGGCCACCAGGCACACGCATCAGCATCACGTGACACCGCGGGCACAGCTGTTCCCCGCCGCGCGCCCTCGGCGGCGCGCGGGGGGAATGTAAACACCGCAGGACGTCCAGGGACGTCCACCCGGCACTTGAGAGCCACGCTGCAGACGTCTTTCGTCTAGAGCGTGGGTCTCAAGTGGTTAAGGGGGCGTGGCAAGGGGTGTGTCCTATGCCTGCATACTTTTGTTGATAGGTGTCCCTCATTCCCATCTCAAAAAGTTGGGAGGTATGGAATTAACACCTTAAAGTGGAACTTCACTTTCTCAATCAACATTGACTATTTCTAATCCTTATGCTGCTAGCATTAGTAAATAGATAGGAAAGTATATAGTATTTAGTTTTATTTTTTTTTGGATATCTTTAGTTACTTCCTGGTTTCCAGGCCTTTGCAAAAAATTTCATACATCCCAGGAGTCTTCAGGAGGGGAGATAAGGTTCTCAGCTAAGCCTATGCGTAAGCTAAGGGCAGATGGATTCCAGGAAGTAAATGCTACATATATCATCTGCCCTTACTCAAGATGGCCACTACTAGAAATGCCAGGGGGGTGTTTTTTTTAAATGATTCCTCAGAAAAATAAAGCATGGAGACATGGATGGATGGAGGAGTTGGCATTGAATATTAAAAATGAATTATATAGAATTTTGGTTTGTGGTGCTCAGATGCAGTGCAGTTCTACTTTAAATGTATTTTTCTAACACTAGCAGGAAGTACCGCAATTCAACCTGGTATCAGTCTCTTGTAGTTCCTCTACAACAGAGCTGAAACCATGAGGTGAGAATTAGCACAGGGAGCCAATCCGTTGTGCTGCTGTGCATGCGCCTACAAGAACATGCTAATAAAAGGAAAGAGTAGAGTAAACAATAATCAGCTTATCGGTCTGCTACTTCTCCTTTCATTGTTCACTGTTCACATTAGTCACTGAACTGCAATAGCAAAAAATCGGGTCTCCTGCCCTGCCACACAGGGCTGCGTTTAAATTTCAGCACTGGATGGACAGAAATAGAAATCATTTAGCTTTTTGCCAGAAGTTTAGCTTTCTTAAGATGTGATGAAGAAATGCCTGAAAATACTGAACTAATTTTTTGAAATACTGAACTAATTTTTTGAAAAACTCACTGACATATTACCAGTAATATAAATACCGGTACTACCTGCCTGTTCTGGTTTACTGCATCCTGCATATTCTCAATGCTTTGGAGCCATATGGGAGAGCATGTCTTAGGCCAGGGATATGCAATTAGCGGACCTCCAGCTGTTGCCAAACTACAAGTCCCATGAGGCATAGCGAGACTCTGACAGCAGCAAGCATGACACCAAGAGGCAGAGGCATGATGGGACTTGTAGTTTTGCAACAGCTGGAGGTCCGCTAATTGCATATCCATGTCTTAGGCCTTGCTCACAAGGACATACTATCGTTCGCCTGTGTTGTGGGCCGTATTGGCCCGCATAGGAATGCACAGATGTTCCATACATCCCTGTGCAGGCAGTGCCATTCATGTCAGCATGAACACAGCCGCTGCTCCCAATTTGGCAGCTGCGCCAGTGTGGGCATGTGCCCCCAAATGTAGACAGTGTGCGTTACGACTCATGGGAGCACACCCGAATGGCTGCCAAGCCAGCTATGACATAACCCCTCATTGGCCCTTCTGAGTCTGTTGGCCATGGTTCCAATGATTTTGAACTTTCTGGATTTGCTACACACCCTCATCCCTAGTGACATGATGCCTTGGCTTTCTGGAAAGAGATTATTTAATACTTCTTATCATTAAATTGCTGACTACACACATTCTTGTGGTTCACTAAATCGACTTTTATGTGCACTTTCACTTTATTACATCTTATCCTGTTGATTATCTAAAGAAGTGTTTTGTTTCTTCACATGGTGTAAAGTTTATTTAAATGTAATTCAACACATTTGCACCAAATAGCTCTTCTGTAGGCTATATATACACACCTTATCTATAAAATAATGTGCTATCTTTAGGTTATGATTAAGAAGCAGAACATGACAATAATTTCCAACTATGCTTATTTAGACTTCATCCATTTGTATGTGTAGCGGGTGGTCATATTTAGGGGAGGCATCTGAGTGGTACCAGGCTCAGATGCAACAATTGTTAGGATTCCTGGACCAATTTATGCCAGTGGAGGATATCAATGGTGTTCAGTTCCCTGCGGCCTATAGGTGGCGCTCATAGGTGTGCGCAGCCTTTGGCATTAGGGTGTGCACCCCAAAGCTCAAACACACTCTACTGATCACTCACGATGTTCATTCAGAAAGGGAAGGGGCCGGTAAATGGCATATTTACTGGCCCCTTCCCCCACTCATCCTAAAACATTCACAGCAACAAGGGGTGGGAGAGGAGGGAAGCCGGCAGTGCTGTGGGGGAAAGGAGGGGGAGCCAGGTCAGTAGGGGGAATCTGTTCTGCACAGGGTGATTAGGGGGTGCCTGGGCACACCTGACACACCCTGTGCGCACGCCTATGGTGGCGCTGTTGCCATAGGCCGGGGTTAAACCGCCATTGGAGGGCTGCGCCCTTTGTGTCCTCTCGCGGCAGTAGTACAGCGGGGCGGGGAACCTGCTGTGCATGCTGGGAGAGGGTATAAAGGGGGCAGACATCTTCCGCTCGGGGTCCACTCCCAGGCACCTTCAGCCTGGGGGTGAGTGATGGTGGTCTCCGGGTGCCCTAGGCCCGGGGACGGAGTTGCGGTTCCACCCCAGACACCTTCGGTCTGGGGTGAGGTACTCTCTGGAGGCCTGGGGCCCAGTACCTTTGAATGGGTCCCGCAAGGGATCGAGGGCTCCTAGGGTGTCCCCGGTGTGGACACCCGAATCTGGGACGAGGAGGCCAGGGAGGTGACCCTTCCGAAGATCCAGTGCAGCATTTGCTGGTGACGGCGGGGCCTCTGGTAACTGTCCGGGTGGATGTCCTTTCCCTGACAGGGGCCATTGCTTAACCACTTCCCTACCCAACCATAGTCAAATGACGTCCACAGATGGGATCTCCCATCCTGGGTGGACGTCATATGACGTCCTGGCTTTGTAGGGGGATATCTGAATGATGCCTGCAGCTAGAGGCATCATTCAGATATCCTTTTAAAGTGCCGGCGATTCTGTGCACCATAAGAATGATCATATTGGCGGTTCCGCCGCTTAATCGTTCTTATAGGCGGCGGGAGGGGACACCCCCCCTCCCGCCGCCATCCGGTGCTTCTTCGGGCTCTCCCGTGCGATCTGGGACCCGGAGCGAATCTTCCGGCGCCATTGGTGGATCACGTAACGAGCATAGAGATGAATGGTGACCAGATGGTCACCAGTCATCTCTATGATCGTTGGAGGCCCGGGCGCGATGTGATGACATCACGCCCGGGTCCTCAAATGTAAACAAAGCCGCCATTGCAGCTAGTAAGTATTGGATCAGTGAAAATATTTTCACTGATCTCATACTTTCCAGCCTGGAGGAGAGATGTGGGGTATTATTGACCCCGCATCTGTCAATAAAGAGGACCTGTCACACACATTCCTATTACAAGGGATGTTTACATTCCTTGTAATAGGAATAAAAGTGATCAAAAAAGTAAAATAATTGTAAAAAATAAATAAAAATAAGTAAAAAAAAAAAAAAAAAATAATAAAAAAAAAATAAAACGCTCCTGTCCCCGGTAGCTCGTGATCAGAAGCGAATGCACACGTAAGTCGCCCACATATGTAAACGCCGTTCAAACCACATATGTGAGGTATCGCCGCGTGCGTTAGAGCACGAGCAACAATTCTAGCACTAGACCTCCTCTGTAATTCTAACCTGGTAAGCTGTAAAAAAAATTAAAGTGTCGCCTATGGAGATTTATAAGTACCGAAGTTTTGCGCCATTCCATGAGTGTGCGCAATTTTAAAGCCTGACATGTTAGGTATCTATTTACTCGGCGTAACATCATCTTTCATATTTTCCCAAAAAATTGGGCTAACTTTACTGTTTTGTTATTTTTTAATTCATGAAACCATTTTTTTTTTTTTAAAAAGGCATTTGAAAAATTAATTTCGCAAAATTGGTGCAAGAAAAAAAGTTGCAATGACAGTCATTTTATTCCCTAGGGTGTCTGCTAAAAAAACATATATAATGTTTGGGGGTTCTGAGTAATTTTCTAGCAAAAGAATGATGATTTGTACATGTAGGAGAGAAGTGCTAGAATAGGCCCGGTATTGAAGTGGTACAAAAAGCCCTGTGTTGAAGTGGTTAAAGAAGGTAGTCCACGTTCTCATGGTCTGTGGCAGGGACCCATCGGGAATCAGGTCGGTGGCAGAGACCCAACAACCAGGTCTGTGGCAGAGGCCTTATTCATCTGGTCTGTGGCAGGGACCCCCTCACGGTCGGTGCAGCGACTGTGCGCCAAGCCTGTTCGCGCTATAATGAAACAGGAGAGAAAACAAGTTCAAGTTTGTGCCTGGACCTCCTCCCCACTGTGTTCTGAACTGTTCTGTGTCTAACCAGTCGCTCTTAAAGGACTATTTATTGCTCTGAAAAATAAATAAGTGTTGGACTTTCAGTGGTGTGGAACTTGACTTTCTGGGAGTTAAAGGGTCCTACCTCCACCTGCGCGGAGGGTGGGAATCATCCTCAAGGGAAGTTTTGGCTCTGGACAGGGGCACAGGCCCGGAGGTAGATGGTTATAGCTCACACCTCTGCACACAAGAGGATACGAGCTGGGGGTGCGCCACACTCTCCTCCCTGGTCCCCTAGACGAGAGCCATTGACATTGACAGAGAAGGAGGGAGTGAGAGGTGAGGTCGCTACATATGCATGTTGTACACCAGGGTGAGCCCTAGGATACTTACTAACCTGTGCATATACCCATATATTGAGCCCTACATTCTTCTTTCTGTCATTACATTAAAAAAAACTGAAGCTGAAATTTAGTCTGCTTATATTTTGCCTTAACTAGCTCCTCTTAATCCCTTTTAAATAAAACCTTTCTATTTTGTTACATACCTTCTTTTAAATTCAGTGACATCATCACTGCATGCCTGTGCTTCTCTATGCAATGCAAGCAGATCTCAGATGGTACAGCAGGGGGCTATCACTGCATGCCTGTGCTTCTCTATGCAATGCAAGCAGATCTCAGATGGTACAGCAGGGGGCTATCACTGCATGCCTGTGCTTCTCTATGCAATGCAAGCAGATCTCAGATGGTACAGCAGGGGGCTATCACTGCATGCCTGTGCTTCTCTATGCAATGCAAGCAGATCTCAGATGGTACAGCAGGGGGCTATCTCTGCATGCCTGTGCTTCTCTATGCAATGCAAGCAGATCTCAGATGGTACAGCAGGGGGCTATCTCTGCATGCCTGTGCTTCTCTATGCAATGCAAGCAGATCTCAGATGGTACAGCAGGGGGCTGCAAATACTGTAACCTTCTGAAAACATTTCAACATCTTGGCTTATTCCCTCTGGAGGAGTAGGCATTCCTAGGCAAACTCCAATTGCATGCAGACTGCCCTAGATAACACCAACATGTGCTGAGCCTCCATGATTGAAAAAAATGAAATACAATCAATGAGAGAGCTGGGCCAGGGACTGAAAAGGAAAGGTCTAAATGATGCTAGATGTCTTCCAGGCAGGAAATTAGGTGGGCTCTATCTGACTCTATCTGACTTTCTGCAGCTTCTAATGCACATTGTGAGAGCCTTACAGTGTGCAGTGAAATCAGAGTAAGCAATTTCAATACTCAAGAGGAGTCTGTACAGCCATGCAAGGTAAGGCTGGAGTTCAGCAATTGTTTCACAAACATTTACATCTATGATAGCTTAGCAGCTTTTTTTTTTTGGTAAGGTACAGCAAAAGAAACAAAATATCCTTCCTATAAAACAGTGTGCATTAAAGCTGCACATAGAGCCCATCTCATTTCCTGACTGGAGGACA
Source organism: Rana muscosa (assembly GCA_029206835.1). Classification (NCBI taxonomy): domain Eukaryota; kingdom Metazoa; phylum Chordata; class Amphibia; order Anura; family Ranidae; genus Rana; species Rana muscosa. The sequence continues at coordinate 526,615,957 of CM055121.1, forward strand.
ATAAGCCGTGTTTAAGCCCTTTCCTCCCAAACATAACTGTTCCTGACCCAACCCTTTAGTTCACCAAATTTCACTAATTTCAATCATAGAGGTTAAGCATATGTTGGTGTTACCTAGGGCACTCTTGATGCAAATGCAGCCTACCTAGAAATGCCCACTTCTTCAGACTAACATCCTCTCCAGTGCCAGCCTGCTTGCATCAGGGCTGAGGGCACTTGAGTCTCGAGAGGAGTACTGAGGCAGGGTGCTGTGATGTTTTCAGGACCCTGCCATCTACTCCCACATGCCATGATCTGACTGTGTCCTGTCAGAAAGCCGCTACCCATCAGAATATGTAACAGAAGGGATGTTCCGGCACGGCCATCTTGGTACACCCCGCACTCGGCCGCAGTAAGCCTTCAGTCAGAAAGCGTCAAGCAGACATCTTTTTACATCCAATCCGATGGAATTTTGCGTCGGAATTCCAATGAAGCTGACTTCTATCAGTCTTGCATACACACCATCAGACAAAATTCCGACCATCCAAAACGCGGTGACTTAAAACACACCGACGAGCCGAAAAAAATTAAGTTTAATGCTTCTGACCATGCGTTGACTTGATTCTGAGCATGCATGGGTTTTTTCTCCGGTGGAGTTGGAGTTCCACACAGACGATCGGAATTTCCTATCGTTTTTTTTCCATCGGAAAAATGTAAAACATGTTCTATTTTTTTACACCGATGAAAAAAAGCCTGATGGGGCCCATACACTATCGTTTTTTTCATTGAAAAAATTCCATCTGACTTTTTCAGCGGAAAAAACGATCGTGTGTACAGGGCATTCGTTTTACCAGTGAACTTATATAGTTAAATACAGTATTTGGAAGTCCATGTGATTGTATTGATGTTGAATTTTAAAAAGCTTTTGCAAGCCTGCTGATGTCACAGGTTTACTAATCTGACAGAACACCGCTGCTTTTAAAATTCAACATCAATACAGTTTGATGTATTTCTAAATACTGTATTTCACTATATATTAACTCAGTTTACTATTAAAAATAAGTATGAAATGCAAGACTCGGGTGGGTGTAAAAAGATGTCCCCTTGGCGACTTCAGACTCTAGGCTTTCTGCGGACGAGAGCGGGGTGTAGCAAGATGGCCACAACGGAATGTCATTAACCACTTTAAGACCGAGCCTGTTTTTCAGACTTGGTGTTTACAAGTTAAAAACATGTTTTTTTGCTAGAAAATTACTTAGAAACCCCAAACATTATAAAAAATAAATTCTAACACCCTAGAGAATAAAATGGCGGTCATTGCAATACTTTTTGTCACACCGTATTTGCACAGCGGTCTTACAAGCGCACTTTTTTGGAAAAAATTTACTTTTTTTAATTAAAAAATAAAACAGTAAAGTTAGCCCAATTTTTTTTATATTGTGAAAGATAATGTTACGCCTCTGTTGACATCCTAATGACGAAACGTGTAACGGGACATACTTGGCACGCAATACGTCACTTCGGGTTTTGCTTAGTGCGGACTGTGGAATGCACGCCGGGAATACGGAACTATCATTCAGTTCCATTACCAGCTGGAGCATTGTAGCTCTTTTTGGACTTTTTTAACCGTGTACACATTTTTTATACTTTTATGCAATAAATACCTCATGTTTTAGCCGATTCACACTATGAGGATTTATTAATATTTTTTCGGATTCTTATGTGGATGCCTGGTTGCTTGATTATTACACCACGGTGGTGGAACGCAAAAAAGGCTGCTTTACATCGTGCCATTCGCCGCAGACGGTCAGACGTATCCTGAGGATATTGGAATCTCCTGGAGTGGAAAAGGGAAGGAGAGGACATCCCGGCAAGGGGGACACCAAGATCTGATCTTAAATGCTCTCTACCCCTGCAGGGGTGAGGCGCACTGGTGAGTGCGGAACATTAGGGGAACACTGGAAGCGGAGGGGAGTACCGAAAAAGTCACTTTAATTATTCAGCACGGAGTCACTTTACAGACTGTCTTGTTTTGGATTTCATATTAACTGCATTTTTGATTATGGACACTTGTGGATTATGGACATGTATTGAGTAGATGTTTACATTATTTATACACCTACCTGGTTTTTGTTTACAAAAGTTTTATTTGGAAGATTCAAAAATAATTTACAAAACTGTGAGGAAGTATTACAGTAGAAGATATAATGCAATATGATATATACCATGAGAATAAAGGAGTTAAGATAGAAAAAAAAGAAGTTCCTGAGATTCGGAGGGCATATGAATCAATCATTAGACCAGTACATCCATTTTGAATTAAAGGTGTGAATGCTATCAGTTAGGGTATGATGGATTCTTTCGGATAACTGTAGATTTTTCATTCTGGATAAAACCTGGGGCCAGGGTAGGTTATTGGATTTCCAATTGAGAGCAATCATCCATTGAATTGAGCTTACTAGTGAATGGATCAGTCTAACACAGGGTGGGGGGATATCTGGGATATTAGCATAGAGAATACATATTTGTGGGGAGAGGGTAATTCTCTTTTTGACTATTGTTTCTATTTTCAATTCGGCGTGTCTCCATATTGTTTCTAAAAATCTACAACTCCAGAAAATGTGAGTGTATGTGCCAGTTTCTATGCAACCTCTGAAGCAGCATGGAGAAGATGATGGGTAGAATGAGTGAATTTTTTCAGGAGTTAGATATAGTCTAGTAAATAGTTTCATTGGGGATTCTCTGTATGCTGGAGCTATGTTGCATTTGCGGAGATTGTCTATCATAGTGTTCCAGGATTCAATGGGGATGAAGCAATCTAGTTCTGATTCCCAGTGTAACATTTGGATAGATTTGTCTGGCATCGAGGAGCTGTTGAGGTCTTTATAAAAAAGGGAGATTAGGCCCCTATCTCTCGAGGAGTTTAAACAAACGTGTTCGAATATCGTCGTAGGGGGATAAATACATAAAGAGTAATGCTCGTTGAAAAAGTTTTTGATTTGAAAGTAGTTTGTGAGTTCCAAGGATGGGAGATCGTATTTAGATTGGAGAGCGGGGAATGTGAGGAATGTATTGTTAGAGGACAATGATTTTAGGGAGGACAAGTTATTATTTCGCCATAGGGGGAACGAACGTATATTATTCAAGTTCTGTGTAAGTCTGGGGTCACCTAAAAAAGAGGCAAGAGGGGGAGTGTCAGATGAAAGTTTGAGGGTTTTAGTAAGTGTAAGCCATAGTCGGAGAAAATGGGCAACAATAAGGTTATGTTTGAGAAGTTTTTGGTGATGAATACAGTTAGACCAGATGATGCCTTGTAGGTGGTATGGAGCAATGGAGAAGGATTCGAATTTAAGCCATGGGAGCTGTGGAGTGGGAGCATGCCATTGGGCCATCTGTGAAAGTTTAGTGGCAATAAAGTAGTGCCAGATATTGGGGAGGCCTAGGCCGCCCTTATTTTGGGGTCTAAACATGAGAGGGTAACCACATCTTGTTTTTTTTGATGACCAGATAAATTTGTTAATCTCCCTTTGAAGGGATTCAATCCTTGTTTTGGGGACATTGATAGGTAAAGCTCTAAAAAAGTATAATAATTTTGGAAGGAGGGTCATTTTAAATGCGCAGATCCTACCGAGGAGTGAAATGTGGTACGTGGACCATATTTTAAGTAGAGAGCTAATCTGTTGGAATAGGGGGATAAAGTTGGTAGTATATAAGGTTTTGTGATGGGAAGTGATGAGGACACCTAGATATCTAAATGATGTAGAGCACCAAATAAAGTTGAAGTTTTTTTGTAGGGTAGTGGTCAGGTCAGTGGGGAGGTTGATAGGGAGGGCGGAACATTTATTGACATTAATACCTAAACCAGAGATGTTGTGAAACGATTTAAGTTCAGAGATAAGGTTTGGTAAAGATGTTAAGGGGTTCGAAAGAAACACCAGCGCGTCATCAGCGTAGAGGCTAAGTTTGAATTCATGTGGGCCTTTGTTATACCCTTTGATGTTTGGGTTGTTTCTTAAGGCTTGTGCTAGAGGTTCAATTGCTAAGGCGAATAAAAGTGGGGAGAGGGGGCAGCCCTGTCTGGTACCTCTGCTTAAGGGGAAGAAGTCAGAGTTGTGGCCTGGGATTTTGATTCTGGTCTGGGGGTGGTGGTAAAGTGCTTTGAATCCATGGATAAATTTGTCTGTGATGCCGAATTTAGGGAGGAGAAAGTTAAGATAGGACCAATTTACACTATCAAATGCCTTATGAATGTCGAGACTAAGGAGGCATAGTGGGCTGGAGGAAAGATTAGCATCTTGGATGATATTGGTAACAAGTCGGATGTTGTCTGTGATTTGGCGGCCAGGGATGAACCCTGATTGGTCAATATGGATAAGGGGGGTGATGACAGATGCTAGTCTGTCAGCAAGGAGTCGGCCAAAGATTTTCAAATCATTATTAAGGACTGATATTGGGCGAAAAGTTTGGGGAAGGGAGTGGTCTTTAAGAGGTTTGGGAATAAGAGACAAATTTGCAAGGAGCATGTCTTCTGGGAAATGGCCACCTGTGAGGATATGGTTAAAAAGTTTAGTTAATCTAGGTGCTAAAAGGGGAGCAAATTTTTTGTAGTATAATGTGGAGAAGCCATCAGGACACGGCGCTGTCGAAGTTTTGAGAGATTTAATGATGTTAGTAATTTCTAGCTCTGTACAGGGATTATTGAGAGTTGCAGTTTGTTGGTCATTAAGGGTGGGGAGATGTATATTGTCTAACCAATTAAGCGAGGAGGTGGAGGGGTGGGTCTGGGGCCCTGAAAGGAGATTTTTATAGAAAGTGGAGAAGATGTCCAGGACATCACGGGGATGTGTAACCAAGTTACCTTTGTGGTTACGTAGTTTGTATGTGTGTGGGGGGTTATGTTCCTGGTTGAGTTTGCGTGCAAACATTTTGGATGTGGCGTTGCTATGTAACATGAATTTTGCTTTGGAAAATCTAAGGGATTTCTCCGTGTCAGCTGACAGAATTGTGTCTAGGGATTGGCGTTTGGAATGGATTTGGAATGTAATTTCTGGAGATGGGGATTGGCTAAGTTTGTTATACAACAGGTCTAATTCCTTAGTTAGAGATGTTATTTCTGTAAGTTTAGCTTTATTTTTGGCTGCAGCAATGCTAATCAAGTGTCCTCTCAGGACAACTTTGTGTGCCGACCAGAGTGAGGTAGGAGCGATGTCTTCAGTTGAGTTGTTAGCAAAATAGTCTACAATGTGAGAGTTAATGTCTTGTAGTGTGTGTGGGTCAGATAAAAGGGAGTCATTAAGGCGCCAGCTAAATGCAGTGGGGGCGAGTCCCACTTGAGAGGTGTCAAATTCAACCATGTCATGGTCAGACCAGGGGCAAGGGTGAGTTCGAGCTCTAGAGGAGTTCGCTAGAAGAATGGGGGTGCAAAATATATAATCTAGTCTGGCGTAGCAGTCATGTGGGTAGGAGTAATGGGTATAGGCCTTTATGCCTACATTGTGGGATCTCCATGAGTCGATCAGTTGGAATTTATTGAGTGAGCGGCACATTGATCTGGAGAAGGCTTTTGAGGAGGGAGTCGTCTTACTCCTATCTAGAGAGGGGTGTGCAGCTAAATTAAAGTCACCCCCTAACACAAGATGAGGGGAGCTGTGTCGGTCAAGGGTGTCAAAAAAGGTATTAAAGAATGTAGAGTGTGTATCATTAGGTGCGTAGATGGAGGCGATCGTGATCGTACGTTTGTTTATTGTGCCTTTTAGTATGATGAAACGGCTTTCTGTATCTCTATATATGTTTTGTATGTCAAAGATGATAGAATTACAAATGAAGATTGCCACCCCTTTTGACTTGTTAGAGAATGTGGTAAAGAAGTGTTGGTTATATGTTTTATCAAAGTAATTTGGGTGGTTTCCTGAGGAAAAATGGGTTTCTTGTAGGAGAAGGATATCAGCGCCCAATCTTTTATAGTGCCTGAATGCTTTTTTCCGTTTGTGTGGTGAGTTAAACCCATGGACGTTATGAGAAATGATTTTAAGACCCATTGATAAAGGGGATGTGTACGCTGAGTATTTGGGACAGGATAGCGAGGGTTCTGTATGGGATTTGGATCGTGTAAGAAGGTACTGTAAGAAGTTGTGTGACATAATTGTCCACAACAGGGTGTAAAGTAGTGTCATAAAGAGCATCGGTATGATTTATAGAAGGATAGTGTTCGTATAGTAGTAGTTTGAGTATCCTCAAGGGTGTAGAAACATAATCATAACTGCAAAGAGAATCAAAGGAAATTTTAGTGCGAGAGGATGCCTTATGGGCAACATAAAAAGTTTTGTAATATATCAAGGTGGGGTCAGGAAGCAGAAAATCTACTGACCATTTGGAATTTAATCTTCCGTAGTATTTCTCAGTCATATGAAAAACAATGTGAATAACAAATAACATATAAAGTATATGTAAAAGGGGGTTAGAGGACAGGGAGTCCACCAACCTAAAAAATTGTAAAGATGGACAGTAAAGTCCGAAACTCACAACCAAGGCCCAGCGCAGCCACCAAGACAAGGGGGAAGCCACGCCGGGATATGGACGAGAGTGTGGGGTCAAACCAGCGGCGACGGATATGCCAGGGAATGTAAGACAGGTATATCAGTTGTGTGCATGTTAGGGGTTATAACATAGGGACAAACATAACAGTTGAAATAGAGCCATTATTGTATGGACAATAGTTATATAGGCCTAGAACCATATAAGATGATAACATATTTTTCTACCTGTAGTGTGTTCCTACGCCGTAGGAACAACACCTTTTTATGTACACATTCCCCGTCCCCACCCCCCCACCCCTCACCAGGGCAGGAGGCGGAGAGGGAGAAGCCCAGACGTAAAAAAAAAAAAAAAAGGGGGGGGGGCGAGGGGGAAGGAGCCACAAACCAAGCATATGGTATATATCAGAGAGTCAGGAAATCAAAAAAGGTATTTGCTCATAACAATAAAATAAATTTCAGATCTGGGAGGTAAAAATAGGGCCAAAGCAAAAAAAAGAAAAAAAAAAAAAAGGGGGGAGGGGGGGGGCGAGGGGGAAGGAGCCACAAACCAAGCATATGGTATATATCAGAGAGTCAGGAAATCAAAAAAGGTATTTGCTCATAACAATAAAATAAATTTCAGATCTGGGAGGTAAAAATAGGGCCAAAGCAAAAAAAAAAAAAAAAGGAGGCAGAGAAGAGGAAATTTCTTATCCTTTAGTCCCGGTCTAGGAGGGAGGTTCGCCATCTTCTCTGGTCTCTTGGATTACGTCTGGTAGAAGGTGTGGTCCAGATGGGAGGTGAGCGAGGAGTCGCAGGAGGTCGGGTCGGGGGTTCAGGATCTAGTAGGCCTAGCTTGACCAGTGTTATAAAAGGCAGAGAAGAGGAAATTTCTTATCTTTTAGTCCTGGTCTTGGAGGGAGTTTCGCCATCTTCTCTGGTCTCTTGGATTACGTCTGGTAGAAGGTGTGGTCCAGATGGGAGATGAGCGAGGAGTCGTAGGAGGTCGGTTTGGGGGTTCATGATCTAGTAGGCCTAGCTTGACCAGTAATTCTTGTTTTTTGAACACCTGGTTTTTGAACACCATATATGTTTTTCCTACTGATGCATATATATTATGCTTTTTTGCACATGAAACTTTATATGATTATCACTTTATTTGTTTATTTATCAATTTAGTTGAACACCACTTTGCTTATAGACTTTTTAGGTAAGGTACCCTAATTTATTTCACATATATATATATATATACATATATTTTTTGTGTTCCCCTTTTATTGGAATTCTTTATAGGGAGGCAGCAGTTCATTCATTTATATCCTAAGCGCAGAATTTTCTTTCTCTAGTCGAGTAAATTGATACCCAACATGTCACGCTTCAAAATTGCGCCCGCTCGTGGAATGGCGTCAAACTTTTACCCTTAAAAATCTCCATAGGCAACGTTTAAAAAATTCTACAGGTTGCATGTTTTGAGTTACAGAGGAGGTCTAGGGCTAAAATTATTTCTCTCGCTCTAACGATCGCGGCGATACCTCACATGTGTGGTTTGAACACCGTTTTCATATGCGGGTGCTATGTTTTTTTCTTATTTATCTTACTTTATTTTATTGATTTTAAAACTGTCTTTTTAAAAAAAATTAAAAATTGGGTCACTTTTATTCCTATTACAAGGCATGTAAACATGCCTTGTAATAGAAAAAAGCATGACAGGTCCTCTTAAATATGAGATCTGGGGTCAAAAAGACCTCAGATCTCATATTTGGACTTAAATGCAATAAAAACATAAAATAATAATTTCAGTTGAAAAAATGACAAAAAAAATGTCCCTTTAAGACGTATGGGCGGAAGCAACGTTTTGACGTCGCTTCCGCCCTGCAGTGATATGGAGACGGGTGGGGGCCATCTTCCCCTCACTCATCTCCATACCACTGACGTGACAGGACCCGATCGCCTGTGGCCAATGGCTCCGGTAAGCGGCGGAGGGCACGGGAGAGCGGCGAGAGGGGGGGGGGCCACTCCCGCCGCCGAGAAAAGTGATATTGCGGCGTATCCGCCACAGAGACCACTTTTATCTTGTACAGGATCGCCCGCTGAAGAAGAGGATACCGGGGTTATGGTAGCTAGCTGCTACCATAACAACGGTATTCCTCTTCAAAGAGAGGACGTAAAACTACAGCGGGCGGTCCGGAAGTGGTTAAGGTTGCATTTTCTGATAGGTAGCGGCTTTCTGATAGAACACCTGCATTGCATAATCAAACACAGGGACTCAATGATGAGGTCACTGGGTCCAAAATAAGGTATGTAATGAAGAGAAATTAAATTTAAACATTTAACTACCATGTTGGTAAAGGGGGGAGGGACAAGCCAGGGAAGGCAGAATATGAGCAATTTTAATTATTTTTATGTAATAACAGAAAGAGGAATGCATGGAACAGTAAGGGTATACAGTGCATCCAGAAAGTATTCCCAGCGCTTCACTTTTTCCGCATTTTGTTACGTTACAGCCTTATTCCAAAATGGATTAAATTCATTATTTTACTCAAAATTCTACAAACAATACTCTGTGATGACAACGTGAAAGAAGTTTGTTTGAAATCTTTGCAACTGTATTAAAAATAAAAAAATTGAGCTCAGGTACATGCTGTTCATCTTTGAGATGTTTCTACAACTTGATTGGAGTCCACCTGTGGTAAATTCAGTTGATTGGACATGATTTGAAAAGGCACACACCTATCTATATAAGCTTCCACAGTTAACAGTGCATGTCAGAGCACAAACCAAGCCATGAAGTCCGAGGAATTGTCTGTAGACCTCAGAGACAGGATTGTATGGAGGCACAGATCTAGGGAAGGGTACAGAAAAATTTCTGCAGCATTAAAGATCCCAATGAGCACAGTGGCCTTCATCATCCGTAAGTGGAAGGAGTTTAGAACCACCAGGACTCTTCCTAGAGTGCGCCAACTGGCCAAACTCAGCGATGGGGGAAGGAGGGCCTTAGCCAGGGTGGTGACCAAGAACCCGATGGTCACTCTGACAGGGATCCAGCATTTCTCTGTGGAGAGAGGAGAACCTTCCAGAAGTACAACCATCTCTGTAACACTCCACCAATCAGGCCTGTATGATCGAGTAGCCAGACAGAAGCCACTCCTCAGTAAAAGGCACATGACAGCCTGCCTGGAGTTTGCCAAAAGGACTCTCAGACCACGAGAAAAAAAATTCTCTGATCTGAGGAAACAAATATTGAACTCTTTAGCCTGAATAGCAAGCGTCATGTCTGGAGGAAACCAGGCACCGCTCATCACCTGGCCAATACCATCCCTAGAAAATAAAAAATTGCGCTAATTATAATCCAATAAATTGAAAAACATGTAATTGATCCAGTGTTTTCACAGGTAGTTGATTTGATCGATACAGACACCCAGTGATTGAATCACAGACAAGTGCACCGTCACCTCACAGAAAAAACTGCTTACCAGATAGTAAGCCAAGTAAGCAGATGGCTTTAACCCAGCCCAGGCCTTTTATTTTACAAGAAGACAGGGAACTGCTGTATGGATGTTGATAGACCTCGCAAGCCCCCTATCACGGGTTAACGTTGGCTCCACAGGTAGTGATTTTATATCAACCCAGAAAGGAAAAATATACCATAGCGTAATATTGTCAAATTAAATTGGTATACAGTACATTTGGTTGCACTTACAGCGTTAAAACCAAAGATTGCATAGATAAAAAACACCCAGTGAATATATCACAGACAAGTGCACCGCCACCTCACAGAGATCCTGCTTACCAGATAGCAAGCCAAAAGATGCAGATAGCTTAAACCCAGGTTTTCCTTGACTGGAAACAGGCATGGAACTAGTGGATGGATGGACAGAACCTCCCGGCGAATAACCATAAACTCTGTATGTCACGTAGGTATTATTCAACATCAGCCCAAAGAGAGGATACAACAGACCATAGCGTGATACTGTCTATTACTTTGTTTAATGATTAATATAAAAAGGTGCACTTACAAATTAGAATATAAATCTCACATAAAATTTTGAGGCCAGCTACAATACAAGCTCCCGTCGTCCTCAACGAGACGGCGTGACGGCGTCAGCACGTTACCTCCTCAGACGCGTTTCGTCATAGCTAACATTATCAATGGGGAACGGTATTATCAATACAATCCCTACAGTGAAAAACAGAAATGGAAGGCGCGCACACCTAGTGCATTACCAGAGATAATTTTATAATAAGAAATTTTTGTACAAAAGTGGGTACTCACAAAATGCAACTGACAAAAGGCCATAAACACAGTGCATGGACATGCAAAGAACATGGGGTACCCTGTGTTTGTGGGCGCCTTCCATTTCTGTTTTTTTTTTGTAGTTTCTTTCGGATTACCCCATCTGAGGAAGGCAGCATCCACCTAGTTCTGGGATACCATATGTACCTTTCACATCACCCTTTTATCTGACATCTGTTACTCCTTACCTTGGGGGACCTATTAGTGCTGGAAGTGACTGTTTTTTGCATCCCTACAGTGAAGCATGGTGGTGGCAGCATCATGCTGTGGGGATGTTTTTCAGCGGCAGGAACTGGGAGACTAGTCAGGATCAATGGAAGGATGAATGCAGCAATGTACAGAGACCTCCTTGATGAAAACTTGCTCCAGAGCATTCTGGACCTCAAACTGGTGTAAAGGTTCATCTTCCAACAGGACAATGACCCTAAACACACAGCTAAGATGACAAAGGAGTGGCTACGGGACAACTCTGTGAATGTCTTGGAGTGGCCCAGGCAGAGCTCAGACTTGAACCCGATTGAACATCTCTGGAGAGATCTGAAAATGGCTGGGCACCGACGCTCTCCATCAAACCTGATGGAGCTTGAGAGGTCCTGCAAAGAAGAATGGGAGAAACTGCCCAAAAATAGGTGTGCCAAGCTTGTAGCATCATACTCAAAAAGACTTGAGGCTTTCATTCCCAGGTTTCGGCACCAAAAAAAAAAGACTTAAGGCTGTAATTGGTGCCAAAGGTGCTTCAACAAAGTCTTGAGCAAAGGCTGTGAATACTTTTGTACATTTTTTTAGTTTTTATTTTTAATAAATTTGCAAAGATTTAACAAAATGTCTTTCACGTTGTCATTATGGGATTATTGCTTGTAGAATTTTAAGGAAAATAATTAATTGAATCTATTTTGGCTATAACATAACAAAATGTGTAAAGAGTGAAGCGCTGTGAATACTTTCCAGATGCACAGGGTTCAAAGTGGCACAAAATGTATACTTTATACAGCATACTGTAGGTCCTAGGGCTCCTCCTGGTGTAAAGTATACAAAGAAAGCACACATGTATAAATGACTCTCATGTTTAAAAATTACCTTCAGTAAATCATTGACACATTTTTTTTTTTTTTTTACAAAATTCTTAGTCTGAAAGTCAGAATTCTGAGTTTGAATTGTAAATTAAAAAAAAAAATCTACAGAATTCTGAGATTAAAAGTCAGAATTCTGAGCTTCAAATTCAGAATTCTGAGCTTCAAAGTCAGAATTCTGGGATTAAAAGTCAGAATTCTGGGATTAAAAATCAGAATTCTGAGATTTAAAGTCAGAATTCTGAGTTTGAAAGTCAGAATTCTGAGATTTAAAGTCAGAATTCTGAGATTTAAAGTCAGAATTCTGAGATTTAAAGTCAGAATTCTGATGCCCCATACACACGATCGTTTTTCTTGCCATTTTTTTTCTTGCCGTTTTTCACGTCGTTTTTTTTCATGTTTCCTCTCAAGCCTGTCTTGCGTACACACGATCATTTTAAAAAACGATCAAGCAAAGCGCAGTGACGTACAACACGTACGACGGCACTATAAAGGGGAAGTCCCGTTCGAATGGCGCCACCCTTCATGTTAGTAAAGTTTGTTGAGCGACGATTCGCTCTTTTCAGTCTCGTGCTTTTCAGTCCGTGACTGTGTAATGAATGTGCTATCTCCATTACGAACGCTAGTTTTACCAGAACGAGCGCTCCTGTCTCATACTTGATTCTGAGCATGCGCATTTTTTTTCACGTCGTTAAAGCATACACACTATCGTTTTTCACGTCGTTAAAAAAAACGACATGAAAAACGACGTGAAAAAAGAGAGCATGTTCGAAATTTTTAATGCCCGTTTTTCACGTCGTTAAAAATGCTCTGGAGCCTACACACGATCATTTTTAATGGCCATTTTTTTTAATGGCATTTTTAACGGCATGAAAAACGATCGTGTGTATGGGGCATTAGATTCAAAGTCAGAATTCTGAGTTTTAAAGTCAGAATTCGGAGTTTTAAAGTCAGAATTCGGAGTTTCAAAGTCAGAATTCTGAGTTTCAAAGTCAGAATTCTGAGTTTCAAAGTCAGAATTCTGAGATTCAAAGTCAGAATTCTGAGATTCAAGCCTCGTACACACGGCCGAGAATCTCGTCGTTAAAAACATGTCGTTTTTTACGACGAGATCCTTGGACAAGAAACTTGTCCCGGCCGAGTGTACACACGCTCATTTCAAAGAACCCGCGGTTCTTTGAATGGAGCGTACGCGGTGACGTCATCGAATACGACGAGCATGCGCTCGTCACATTCGATGCCGTCGCCGCCATCTTGGTTCACCCTACCTATGCCTAGGAAGCTACCGCGCATGCGTCAAAGTCATTTCGAGCATGCGTGGGCTTCCCGGCGAACAGGTAAGTGTACACACACACAATTTTCTCGTCGAGAAACAGGCTGACGAGAATCTCGACGAGAAAATAGAGAGCAGGTTCTCTATTTTCTCGTTGAGATTCTTGTCGCTTTTCTTGACGAGAAACCATACACACGAACGAGTTTCTCGGCAAGAAATCTCTGCCAGCAAGTTTCTTGCTGGTTTTTGCCAAGAAACTCGGTCGTGTGTACGAGACTTCAAAATCAGAATTCTGAGATTCAATGTCAGAATTCTGAGTTTATAAATATAGTAGTCTCATTGTCCTGCTGCCTTCTACCCATTCACAATTCCCTCATGTAGGGGCAACTGCAATGTTTCCTACATGTTGGGGTGCAGAGCTGTGCTGGTCATTGTGTTCTGTTATCTATGGAAGCTGTGCCCCCCCCCCCCCTTACACAAGTTTTCAGCATGGCTCTTTATGTTGGAGCAGATGACAGAGAAGAAGGATGATACAGCAAACCGAGGAACTATTAAAACAGTAGAGGAACCAGAGAGCCCAGCACTGCCTGCTTCCCCATACTGTGTGCTGTAACTAAGATAGATTACATATCCATATACAGAGCAGAAGACATCATGTATGTCTGCAGAATGATGGTCTGTGGGTGTTACTACATTATTGCTAATTGCTCCTAAAATCCTTCTAATAGAGACTACTATATTTATAAACTCAGAACTCAGACATTTAATCTCAGAATTCTGACTTTAAATCTCAGAATTCTGAATTTTAATCCCAGAATTCTGACTTTGAAAGTCAGAATTCTGAGTTTGAATCTCAGAATTCTGATTTTTAATCTCAGAATTCTGATTCCTGATCTCAGAATTCTGACTTTAAGCCCTGGTTCACATTGGTGCGATTTGACATGTCAAATCGCATGTCAAATCGGCGCTATTTGCCGCAAATTGCGGGCAATGGCACCGTCCTAATCGGTGCGACGCCGCATCTGCGGCGCTGCACCGATTTCAAAAAGTATTTTCTGTACTACTTTTTGCGATTTCGGGCTGCGATTTACATTGACATCTGTGCAGAAACCTGCACAGATGTCCCTGTAATCGCGGCCGAAATCGGGACTGACAGGCAGGAGTGAAATCGTGCGAGTTCAGCTGAACTCGCACGGCTTCACTCCCGCAGCCCAGTGTGAACCTGGGCTTAATCTCAGAATTCTGACTTTTAATCTCAGAATTCTGACTTTAAAACTCAGAATTCTGACTTTAAAACTAAGAATTCTGACTTTGAAACTCAGAATTCTGACATTTAATCTCAGAATTCTGTATAAAAAAAAAAAATTTAAATGTACAATTCTGGATTTCAATCCCAGAATTCTGACTTCCAAACTCAGAATTCTGACTTTCAAACTCAGAATTCTGTTAAAAAAAAATTATGTCATTTTTTTTTTATGATGGCCCCAGGACTCTTCCATAGGTTCGCCACTATATTCGGGTTCACTAAATATCAAACAGGATTTGACAACTCCTTGGCAGGTTTTCTCATCCCTAGGTCACCAAATAATTGCATCAATTCTAACGGCCCTCATATTCTGCAATCATTTATAAAGCACTTACCAAGCTCTAAACAGCTTTCTATTGAGCCCATGAAGCGGCATTCAAATATTTTTGTTTTTGTTTAGAATAGAGTGAGGAAGGCTTTTACACCTTTTAGTGTGCCACTGCCTAGGATTCTCTCACATCCCAGTAATGGTGGACTGGGAAAATCTCTCTAATAGGGACACATACAGCATTAACAACCTGTCATAATAAAGTCAGAAATCTTGCTCTAGATTAGTAACTCAAGACAAAATATAAGCACAACGGCCAGCTTTTTTGGAAGAGGTCATCAACAGCATCCCAGATATTTCTCTCATCAAGTTTTTTTAGACACCTCCTTATGCATGGTAAATATTTGTTTAACAGACCCAATATTTAATATATTGCAACTGACTAATCAAAATATGCGGTGGTTGCATTCGTTTTTTTTTCTCTCTGTTTTCACCTGGTGATCTGGCCAGTAGCACAGCTCCTGTATTAGAGTGCCCCATTCTGGATGAAGAAGCATGAGGGCATAGCAGACAGCAGTATTTTCAGTCCGGGGGAGAGGAGTGTTAGATTTGCTAGCAGATTTAGATACACTAACAAAATGAAGCCAAACTCCAACACACACTGCAGTTGCATAAGCAGTTACAACAGTTTTTTTTCTTTTGAGATAAAGGTTGAATAAATAAAAGCTGATCATTGTAAGCACCCCTGTCAGTGGTTAAATGGTTTGTCTGAACACTCTTAAAGCAGAAGTAAACCCATCAATTTACCAGTTTCATTTCCTGCACATGCCGGATATGTAACACTCCCATTGGTTGTGCTCTCAACCAAACTGTCAAACCATCCAATGGCTGGTGTCCTAATTGATCACATGTGCAGCATCATGGCAGTTGTAGATTAAACAGAGGCAAAGATGGCAGCTTCCTTGGCTGAAAACTATAGGGGGGGTTTACTTAGACCCCTTTCACACTGGGGCGGTTTGCAGGCGCTATTGCGCTAAAAATAGCGTCTGCAAACCGACCCGAAACAGCGGCTGCTCGGGCTTTCACACTGGAATGGTGCGCTAGCAGGACCGCTCAAAAAGCGTCCTGCTTTGAGCAGTGAAGGAGCGGTAAACACAAAACACTAAAAATAGCAGCGCTTTACCGCCACCGCCGCTCCCGCCCCAATGTGAAAGGGGCCTTACACTTTACCTGATAAATTGGTAGCAGAGCTTTTTCTGTTCAAAAACAACAACCTTATGCCGCGTACACACGGCCGGACTTTGCCACGGGCAAAACTCCGTCGGAATTTCAGACAGGAAAATAGAGAACCTGCTCTCTATCTAAGTCTGTCGGAAATTCCGATGGGAAAAGTCTGATGGGGCATACACACGGTGGGAATATCCGATAAAAATCTCCCACCTGACTTTTTCTATCGGAAATTCTGACCGTGTGTACGTGGCATTACTGGGCAGATCACCAGGTGAAAAGAAAAAAAGAAAAAGAAAAATGGGGGTAGATGCATTTGTTTTTTTTATTTTATGCTTTATTTTCTTTATTTTCACCTGGTGATCTGGTAAGTAACCCATTTCCTGTCTTAGGGCGTCTCCAAGGCTTTATAGCAAATGAATAAATGCTGACCATTGTAAGAGTCTCAAAGCAGCTGCTGAAAAGGCATGTGATTGCAATCACCTTCAAAAAATAATATTAAGGCTGGGTTCACACCATTGTGAATTGGATGAGGGTTCTCCGCATCCAATTCGCAATAGCAGGAGATTTTGACCGTCTCTCTATGGAGCCGGTTCACATATCTCAGCTGCAGCTCCAGTGTTATTTGCACAGGAGTCCTGAGCGTCTTTTGGTCCATTTCAGATCTGAATTCAGCCCAAAATTCAGGGGGTGAAATCAGACCTGAAACGGTGAGCGGTGAGCCACATGCGAAGATAGTGTGAACCCAGCCTAAAGACCCAGTACATTACTAGTCTACTCACAATTATGTCTATCACGCCCTGATGAAGGAGGTGCTCTTATGCCCTGTACACACGATCGGAATTCCAATAGGCTAAAATCCGATGGAATTTTTTGTCGGAATTCCGTTCAAAGCTGTCTTGCATACACACCATCAGATAAAATTCCGACCGTCCAAAACACGTTGACGTACAACACGTACAACGGCACTATAAAGGGGAAGTTCAAATCCACCGCCGCCACCCTTTGGGCTGCTTTTGCTGATTTTGTGTTACCGCGTGTTAGTAAAAGTTTGGTGTTAGCCGATTTGCGCTTTTCAGTCTCTGTGCTTTTCAGTCCGTTACAGCATGACGAATGTGCTATCTCCATTACGAACGCTAGTTTTACCAGAACGAGCGCTCCCGTCTCCTAATTTAGTCTGAGCATGCATGGATTTTTCTCCGATGGAGTTCCACACAGACGATCAGAATTTCCTATTGTTTTTTTTTTTCCATCGGAAAAATTTAAAACATGTTCTATTTTTTTACACCGATGGAAAAAAGTCCAATGGGGCCTTTTTTCATCAGAAATTCCGATCGTGTGTACAGGGCATTAGACTCCCACAATGCATTGGCTACGTTTTGGATTGTCCCCCTGACTTTTCTTGGAATAAGTTGTATATGGACCTCTTAACAGTGGTGTGGCACTTCAATTACATTTTTTTATACATTATACTGGATGCCAAGGAGACCATGGAGATCCTCTGGGGTATAGAAGCTGCCGACCCAGATATCAACCTCTATACTTCAGGATAGTAACACCAGTGAGATAACCCTATGGGTTCAGCATTATTTTTCTCTTTCCTCTACCATTGTAAGCACCCCACCACTGGTAAATGGTTTGTGTCAAACCTCTAATTGACACTTTTGCTGGACAGCTTGGTCTGTTAAAGGAACAGACTTAAGCCTCGTACACACGGTCGGACCTCCATCGGACTTTTCCGTGGTTTTTTGTCCGAACGGAGTTGGTTGGGAACACCCATAGCATACACACACTCAGACTTTTCTGCAAACTTTCTTAAAACTTCTTACAATATCACGTGTGTTTTCTGCTCTTTTCTGATCTTTACTGCCACCCTTTGGTCAACTTCTGCTATTGTTGGTTGATTTTAACATTAGTTGTTTTGTCCATCGGACAAAAGTCCGATGGTTTTCTGTACACACGGTCGGACTTTGCTCCATCGGACTTTTGTTGGGCAAAAGTTTGTCCGTTTGCAGACCCAACTTTTGTCCGATGAAATCCAAAACCAAACGAAAAAAGTTTGTCCGATGGAGTGTACACACGGTCGGATTGTTGGTCCAACTTGCTCAAAACAAAGTTTGTTGGGCAAAAGTCCGACCGTGTGTGCGGGGCTTAAATGGCCAGATCTCCAGGTGACAATAAAGGAAGAAAGGCCAGAAAAGAAAATGAATGCTGCCACCACATCTAAATATTGATAATAATAACAGTAGTACAGTGTTATTATTATTATGTGTATATTCATGTGCCATAGCAAGCAATGTTTTGTACTGTTTACATTTTTCACTATCAGTATTTATATTATTACACTGTTTTATTACTTTTTTATCCACAGTGATTGCTTACATTTTTTATTACATCTGTAGCGGGTGGTTACATTTAGGGGGAAGCATCTGAGTGGTAACTAGGCTCAGATGCACTAATTGTTAGGTCTCATGGACCATTTCTATCCCTGGGAGATAGTGCTGGTTTGTAAGTTCACTGGGGCCTATGGGTGGCGCTGCTGCCATGGGCCCGGGTTGAACTGCAGTACGAGGTTGTGTCCTTTTTGTCCCCTCTCGGCAGCAGTACGGCGAGGCGGGGAACCTGCTGTGCCTGTCGGGAGAGGATATAAAAGGCACCTTAAGCCTGGGAGCATGTGTGTCGCCTCCGGGTGCCCTAGGCCCGGAGGCCTGGTCGGGTGGTCTCTGGGTGCCCTAGGCCCAGAGATGGAGCTGCTGTTCCATCTCAGACACCTTCAGTCTGGGGTAGGGTGACCAGACGTCCCCGTTTTCCGGGGACAGTCCCCGGATTGAGGACACTGTCCCCGGAGCCTGAGTGTCCCCGGATTTGGGTGCCCAAATCTATTGCCGACAGCCTAGCTAGCAGGAACTGCAGCAGCCAGTGTGACCATGTATCCAGTGATTGGGGGGTAAGCCGGGGGTGTATGGGTCCAGGGAGAGTTAGTGGAGCTGTCAGGTTGAAGGTCTGATGTCGGGATGGGTGGGGCCGATTTTCGGAGCTCCGCCCCCTTTGTTAGACAACTCAGTGCATGGATTACACGGCCGAGTTTAGTGAGCGGGAAGAACAGGAAGTGAAGGGGCCCAGCAGATGACAAGCGTCTCTCTCCCTCTGTCTTTCTGCTACATTAGCAGCCAACCCCCAGCCTCCTGGTATTCTCTCCCTGCACTCAGTGCTGTGATATCAGCTCTCCTTCCCTGCATGATCTTCTATTTACCTTGTAAGTTTGTTACTCCTCCCCCTTCCCAGATACTTGTCCTGCTCACATTCTCCATTCTTTGTCCCACTGATTGTGCCCAGCTCAGTCTTCATTCAGTCACTTCTGTACTCTCCTTCTCTGTCTCACATCACACTGGATCTGGTTCCTCCATCTCACTGCCCCAGCCTGTGTATTCTTTTCTACTATCCTCCTGACACAGCCTATCTTATCCAACATGGCTTCTCACTCCTCTCTCTATTCTCCTCCCCCTCTACACTATCATTACCCCTTACACACTCCATTCCCCTCTACAACTCCATGTATCACTGCTCAGTAGGGATGAGCTCGGTGTTCGAGTCGAACATAGGTTCGACTCGAACATCGGCTGTTCGCGCGTTCGGCGAACAACGAACGATTTGGGCCATTCGCGCCAAATTCGAGTGATGCGAACGGCCCACAATACACTGCGCCATCGCAGTGTAATCCCGGCGCTGTGATTGGCCAAGTATGCACTGTGACCCTGCATGCTTGGCCAATCACAGCACCGGCAGCGAGGAGAGCAATGATTGGCCACAGGCAGGATGCCTGTGGCCAATTATAGCTGAGGGGGTTTAGTACACGCCCCACACTATAAAAGGCCGCCAGCGCGGCGGCCTCGTGTAGTGTGTTCCGGAGCAGAGAAAGTGAAGGATAGGCAGGGACAGTGTCAAATCCATTCTTTGCTAAACCTTGTGTGTAGGGACAGAGAAGGATAGGCAGGGAGAGTGTCAGTGTCATATTCTTTGCTAAACCTTGTGTGTAGGGAGAGAGAAGGATAGGCAGGGAGAGTGTCAGTGTCATATACTTTGATAAACCTTGTGTGCAGGGAGAGAGAAGGATAGGCAGGGGACAGTGTCAGTGTCATATTCTTTGCTAAACCTTGTGTGCAGGGAGAGAGAAGGATAGGCAGGGAGAGTGTCAGTGTCATATACTTTGATAAACCTTGTGTGCAGGGAGAGAGAAGGATAGGCAGGGGACAGTGTCAGTGTCATTGTTGCTAAGCCTCCTGCACATTATACACCTGAACTTAGCCCGTATTGCTGCTTTTTCCTGGTGTGTTACACCAACAGGATTTTGCGGCACTTACAGCGGGCGGAGTGTGCCTCCTGACCATATTACACCTGAACTTAGCCTGTATTGCTGCTTTTTCCTGGTGTGTTACACCAACAGGATTTTGCGGCACTTACATCGGGCGGAGTGTGCCTCCTGACCATATTACACCTGAACTTAGCCTGTATTGCTGCTTTTTCCTGGTGTGTTACACCAACAGGATTTTGCGGCACTTACAGCGGGCGGAGTGTGCCTCCTGACCATATTACACCTGAACTTAGCCTGTATTGCTGCTTTTTCCTGGTGTGTTACACCAACAGGATTTTGCGGCACTTACAGCGGGCGGAGTGTGCCTCCTGACCATATTACACCTGAACTTAGCCTGTATTGCTGCTTTTTCCTGGTGTGTTACACCAACAGGATTTTGCGGCACTTACAGCGGGCGGAGTGTGCCTCCTGACCATATTACACCTGAACTTAGCCTGTATTGCTGCTTTTTCCTGGTGTGTTACACCAACAGGATTTTGCGGCACTTACAGCGGGCGGAGTGTGCCTCCTGACCATATTACACCTGAACTTAGCCTGTATTGCTGCTTTTTCCTGGTGTGTTACACCAACAGGATTTTGCGGCACTTACAGCGGGCGGAGTGTGCCTCCTGACCATATTACACCTGAACTTAGCCTGTATTGCTGCTTTTTCCTAGTGTGTTACACCAACAGGATTTTGCGGCACTTACAGCGGGCGGAGTGTGCCTCCTGACCATATTACACCTGAACTTAGCCTGTATTGCTGCTTTTTCCTGGTGTGTTACACCAACAGGATTTTGCGGCACTTACAGCGGGCGGAGTGTGCCTCCTGACCATATTACACCTGAACTTAGCCTGTATTGCTGCTTTTTCCTGGTGTGCTACACCAACAGGATTTTGCGGCACTTACAGCGGGCGGAGTGTGCCTCCTGACCATATTGCACCTGAACTTAGCCTGTATTGCTGGTTTTCCCATTTCCCTGCAGGCCATTAGAATGTCTGGAAGGCAAACAAGGAGAGGCAGACAGTCAGGAGCCAATAAAAGAGGGCAAGCAGGCTCTGTGTCTAGAGACAACAGTGCTGGTCGTGGACGCGGTGCATCGCCATCAGCACGTGGCCATGGGACACGCTTGTCCTTCTTTTCGGGAGCTGGACGTATTGAGCCGCATCATGCCGAAGACTTAGTAGAGTGGATGACCAAGCCCTCCTCATCCTCCTCATCCTCTCTCACCCAGGCTCAGGGTACTGGCAAAGCAGCTGCCAAAGCGTCCTCTTCCCTGGTATCAATGTCATCATCAGTCACTCCTTCCCTAGACCAACCATGTCCTCCTGAGGAGTCCCCCGAACTGTTTCAGCACAGTGTTGGGTACATGCTCCAGGAGGATGCCCAGCGTTTCGAAGGGTCTGATGATGATACCCAGCTAGAGGAAGGCAGTAGCGTGAGAGCAGAGAGAGGGGATGCTCAAGAAGGACACCAATCTGGCAGTCATGTTCCAGCAGCTGCAGCATACTGCCAGATTGGCTCCAGTGATGAGGAGGGAGGGGATGATGAGGTCACTGACTCCACGTGGGTGCCTAATAGGAGAGAGGAGGAGGAGGAGGATGAGGAGGAGGCACATCTCCAACAAGGCAGGATGCCCTCGGGGGGCCAGCGTAAGGGCAGCACACCGACGGAATCATACCACAGAGCTCCGCCTGTGCAGGGCGCTGCCTCTGCCCGTTATTCAAAAAGTTCTTTGGTGTGGGCCTTTTTTGAGTCGAGTGCATCAGATCGCACAGCTGCTGTTTGCAACATATGTCTCAAGCGTATATCGGGTGGCCAAAACATCACCCGCTTGGGCACCACATGCTTGACCAGACATATGTTGACCTGCCATGCAGCTCGTTGGCAAGCCTACCTTAAAGACCCACACCAAAGAACAAAGCGGACCTCTTCTTGCACCGCATCAGCTGGGATCTCCAACCCCACTATACCTTCAGTCCTCTCTGAAACCTGCTCTGAGAGGAATGAAGGTGTAGAATTAGGTGTGTCACAGCCAAGTACTTGCGGGTACTCTGCTAGCAGTACACCGACGTCCGATTCTAGCAGGCAAATTTCCCTGCCCCAGCTGCTGGACCATCGAAAGAAGTTCACTCCCAGCCATCCACATGCCCAGCGGTTGAATGCTAGCTTGGCTAAATTGCTAGCGCTTCAACTGCTGCCTTTTCAGTTGGTAGACTCGGCCCCCTTCCGTGAGTTTGTGTAATGTGCCGTTCCTCAGTGGCAGGTTCCCAAACGCCACTTTTTCTCACAGAAGGCGATTCCGGCTCTCTACCGGCATGTGTAAGGCAATGTCTTGGCCTCGCTGGAATGGGCGGTCAGCGGTAAGGTGCATATTACCGCTGACTCATGGTCCAGCAGGCAGGGACAGGGACGTTACCTTTCTTTCACGGCCCATTGGGTCACTCTTTTGGCAGCTGGGAAGGATGCAGGACAAGGTGCAGTAGTGTTGGAGGTTGTTCCACCGCCACGCCTCCAAAATGCTACTACTGGTTGTGACACACCTCTGTCCTCCACCCCCTCCTCTTCTTCTTCCTCCGTGGCCTCTTCCTGTGCTTTGTCCTTGGAACCAGCGGTGCTCCGTAGGCGTTCAAGGGGCTACGCAAGTACGCAGGCAAAAAGATGCCATGCCGTGCTTGCGCTGGTGTGTTTGGGGGACAGAAGCCACACTGGGGCAGAGGTTCTGTCTGCTCTGCAGGGGCAGGCCGAGAGGTGGTTGACGCCACGCCAGCTTAAGCCAGGAATGGTAGTTTGCGACAATGGCACCAACCTCCTCTCCGCTCTCCGACAGGGACAACTGACCCATGTGCCCTGTGTGGCTTACGTCCTTAACTTGGTGGTGCAGCAGTTCTTGGGCAGGTACCCAGGCTTACAGGATGTCCTGAGGCAGGCCAGGAAAGTCTGTGTGCATTTCCGCAGATCTTATAATGCCAGTGCTCGCCTGGCTGAGCTGCAAAAGGAGTTGAACCTACCCAAGAACCGCCTTATATGTGACATGCCCACCAGGTGGAACTCAACGTTGGCCATGCTGCAGCGGCTGGACACGCAGCAGAGGGCCATCAATGAGTACCTGTGCGACTACGGCACCAGGACAGGGTCAGGGGAGCTCGGGTTTTTTTCACCACGCCAGTGGGGCATGATCAGGGATGCATGCACTGTCCTGGCACCATTTGAGGAGGCCACGAGGATGGTGAGCAGTGACAGTGCATGCATCAGTGACACTGTACCTCTTGTCCACCTGTTGGAACATACGCTGCGTGGAATAATGGACAGGGCACTTGAGGCAGAACAGAGGCAGGAAGAGGAGGACTTCCTTGCCTCTCAAGGCCCCCTTTACCCAGACAGTGTTCCTTCTGTCCCACCCATCGCACAGGAAGAAGAGGAGGAGGAGGAGGATTGTGTCAGCATGGAGGTGGAGGCTGGCACTCAGCATCATCAGCAGCAGTCTTTTAGGGATGATTTACAGTCCCAAGAAACCAGTGGACTTGTACGTGGCTGGGAGGAGGTGGCTGCGGATCATGTCGTCCTTAGTGACCCAGAGGACTCTGGACCGAATGCCTCAGCTAACCTACGCTGCATGGCCTCCCTGATCCTGCAAAGTCTGCGGAAGGATCCTCGTATTCTTCGGATCAAGGAGAGGGACCATTACTGGCTGGCCACTCTCCTTGATCCACTGTACAAGGGTAAGGTTGCGGACCATATCTTACTGTCGCAGTGGGAGCAGAGGATGAGACAACTCCGGGAGGCCTTCCAGAAAGGTCTGTGCAAAGCATTCCCAGAGACTGGGAGGTTACAAACTCCTGGTCTTGGACAACGAGTTGCTGAGGCTTCGGTCAGTCAAAGAAGGAGCGGTGGGGAAGGTGGCCGTCTGACCGATGTGTTCAGACAATTCTTTAGTCCGCAGCCCCAAGGTATGATCGGTTCCAGCAACCATCGCCAGCGTCTGATATACATGGTGCAGGAATACCTAGGGGCAAGGTCAGACTTGGACACCTTCCCCACCGAAAATCCTCTGGCTTACTGGGTCTTGAGGATGGATCACTGGCCAGAGCTTGCACAGTATGCAATTGAGCTACTGGCCTGTCCTGCATCCAGCGTTCTTTCAGAACGCACATTCAGTGCTGCTGGAGGATTTGTCACGGATCACAGGGTGCGCCTGTCCACCGACTCTGTTGATCGACTGACCTTCATAAGGATGAACCAGTCTTGGATCACCACCAGCTACCAAACACCTGAAGCTGATATAACAGACTAATTTATTTTCAAATGTCACATCCCTTCAAGACTGATGCTGATGCTGAGAGACTGTCCTGTTATGTTGACTGACTATCCTCCTCCTCCTCAATGATCCAATTGATGATGATAGCTTGGAAGAACAATTTTGTTTCTGGGTGCCGCCACCAGTGGCTAAGGCCCAATTTTTCAGCCCCTGTTTAACAGGGGCGTGTAATTACAATTTTTGATGCAATACTTTGCAACAGGGCTCATTGCTGTGCTCCAAGTACAGTATCTGTGAGGGGTTGCAGTGTTGTGGCACCAGTGCCTAAGGCCCAATTTTTCTGCCCCTGTTTAACAGGGGCATGTAATTACAATTCTTGATCTAATAATTCACAGCAGGGCCCATTCCTGCGCCCACCAAGACTAACTGTGAGGCCTTACAGTGTTGTGTCAACACCACCACCACCACCACCACCAAAGGCCCAATTTTTCAGCCCCTGTTCAACAGGGGCATGCAATTACAATTCTTGATCTAATAATTCACAGCAGGGCCCATTCATGCGCCCACCAAGAGTAACTGTGAGGGCTCACAGTGTTGTGGCAACACCAACATGTAAGGGGCAAATTTCAGCTGAGTATATACGGCAGGCCCCTACTTTCAAACATCCAACTAACAAACGACTCCTCCTTGCAAACGGAAGGATACAACAGGAAGTGAGAGGAAATCTACCCCTAGGAAGGCAAATTCTCTCCTGTAAGAGTTAATATGGGAAAAAAAGTGTCTCCTCTCCACTGATGCTTTATCACCAATTCTTGTTTCAATAAAAAAACCAAATTTTCAAAAAACATTTGTCATTAGGACGGAAAGTGAGGTGAACTGTTCTGAACAGGTGCACACTGCACAGACAGCAAAACAAATGTTACAGGGGTGATAACCCTTCCCTATGTTTTACAAAAAGCTTAAAAATAGATTTTTTGGCTGGAGCTACACTTAAACAATGTACCTGTTCAAAATTACAAACAGATTCTACATAAGAACAAACCTACAGTCCCTGTCTTGTATGCACCGCCTGTATACGGCTGTTCAGAGTATATAGGGCCTTTTTTATTTTGTGTGCGGGGTTCCCCTTAATATCCATACAAGACCCAAAGGGGCTGGTAATGGGCTGGGGTGGGGTAGCTATGCCATTTTTCTTAAAGATTTTCATCCATATTACCGGGACCAGACATTACATTAAAGCCGCAAGCAGTTTTAAATGGCTTTTTTTCCTTTAGAAATGTAATTTTGTGCAGGGACAGTTCTAAACACGGGAAACACGTGGCACTTCACAGGCATCCTTTAGACACCCCCCAGGTACGATATTTAAAATAATATTTGACTTTTTTTTTTCACTTTATGCATCATTAAAATGACTGCTCCCGAAAAACGTCCGTTTTTAAAACTTTTTTTTGGATTGATACATGTCCCCTGGTGCAGAACCTGGGTTCCCAAACCCTTTTTAGGACAATAACATGCATATTAGTCGTTATAAATAGTACTTTAGATTTCGAACGTTCGCATCCATTGTATTTATTAGGGTTCTAAAGTTTGTGCGAACTTTCGGTGCGTTCGCGGGTTCTGGTGCGAACCGAACCCGGGGGTGTTCGGCTCATCACTACTGCTCAGACAACACTATGTAACCCTTTACTGACTGATCTGGATATTGTCCCATTTTCTTTCACCCATAGCTTAGATCTGTCATTATAAGATTATTAATAGAGTCTGAGCAATAGTCCAATTGTATCCATATCTCCAGGTCAGTCCTATTCCCTCACCTATAATAACCTTCTGGCTGGGTTCACACTTGTGTGATCACAGACATTGCATGTGATTCGCACCGCATTGCTGTGCAGATCACATGTAATGTCTGTGCGATGCAAATTCAGCCATACAAACTGTATACAAGCTGTATGGCTGAAATCGCATCGCATTTACACCAGAATGGTGCATGACTCTTTTTTTGGTCCGCACTGGAATCAGATCGCATGGGTGCTAACACTTTTGGGTGTGAATATCCATGCGATCCGATTCCTGTACCATTTCATAGTTCGCACTGCGATCTGAGAACCGATCTGGGGGTGTCATTGGCTTTCTATTGACACTGGCAGTGGTTCGCAGATGTCAGTGTGAACCGTCTGTGAGTCAGGTGCGATGCGGGAACCCGCACAGGATTCGCAGGGTTTCTCACATCACACCAGTGTGAACCCAGCCTTAATCATTTCACTATATTTCTATTTTTTATTTGTTTATTTTCTCCGAATTTTTAAAACAGTTTTTTAATGGATATTAAGCCCAGGTTCAGACTGACAGGAGGAATAAAATTGTGCGAGTTTAGCTGAACTCGCACGATTTCATTCCCATAGGTCAGTCCCGACTTCAGAGGCGATTTCAGAGACATCTGTGCGGGTTGCTGCATAGATGTCAATGGAAATTGCACCCCGAAGTCAGCAAAAGTGCAGAAACTACTTTTGGGAATAAGTGCAGCGCATCACAGCAATTTAGACGTGCCATTGCTGACGATTTAGCATGCAATTTGACATGTAAAATCGCATGCCAAATCACTCCAATGTACACCAATGTGAACAATCATTAATCTGTGGGGGGTGATTTCCAAAACCAATCCCCCTGGATCAGCCATGATAATTTTCCCTGTCCAGGATCTAACCCCCCCAGCAGACTTAATCCCTCTGTGCCAACTGCAGCAGCGGCTTCTTCTACACTCTCTGCACATAGGGGATAGTTTCAGGATAGGATATTTACCAACCCCTTCCTTTCCTCTTCCTTCAGTAAACATAGTGAGTGATCGGTACCAATCACTCACTGTGTTCAATTCATAGCACTTCATGTTCATTCATCTTTTCAACAGCATTATTAAAAATTTTAAAAGTAGTAAAAATAAATAATAAAAAATTGTAAAAATAAAAACAAAAAGGGCTCATTCACACAGGTTCTCTGGCCATGTGGATGAGTGGTTTGCTCATGCCGCCGGAGCCACCTGCTACTCCATGGGGACACAGAAGTTGTATGAACACAGCTGCAGGTTTTAATCTGGTAGGTGTGGGTGAGTGGCCCCAAATGTCCACTGTTTATGTGGGCTGCTGTACACCTGCACCCACACACCTTTCAAATTAGGACCTGCAGATGTGTTTATACAGCCACATAGTGTAACATAGGCTGCCTGCGCACAACTCCAAGTGGCTCCAGTCACATAAACAACCCACTGATTCATACTGTATAGGCCACATGGCCAACGTGAATGAGTCCCAAGACCTCATTCACACATAGAGCTTTAATTATTACCTCAATACAGTTTTAAATTTTAGATTTGGCAGAAATGTTGTAAGTTATGTTGTGTTTGTGTCAGCTAATAATGCTTTTAATGTATTTTTAGCAAAATATTGCTTCAATATTTTCTGTGGGGTGGATCCATCTGATGCTGCCTTTCTTGCTTCGGCTCCTGCATGCTGGCAATCAGGATTTTAGAAGATAAGTTTGCTGTTTAACTAATTCCTGAACCTTGCACTCTGTACAACACACTCCTGAACCTTGTACTCTGTACGTAATGCATTCCTGAACCTTACACTCTGTACGTAACACCCCCTGAGCCCTGCACTCTGTGCCTAGCATCCCCCTGAGCCCTGCACTCTGTAACTAGCACCCCCCTGAGCCCTGCACTCTGTGCCTAGCATCCCCCTGAGCCCTGCACTCTGTAACTAGCACCCCCCTGAGCCCTGCACTCTGTGCCTAGCATCCCCTTGAGCCCTGCACTCTGTGCCTAGCATCCCCCTGAGCCCTGCACTCTGTGCCTAGCATTCCCCTGAGCCCTGTACTCTGTGCATAGCATCCTCCTGAATCCTGCACTCTGCACGTAGCATCTCCCTGGACCCTGCACGTAGCATCCTCCTGCACGTAGCACCAACATACAGGGGGCACACTGACCACCAGCATACAGGGGCACACTGACCACCAATATGCTGGGCCAGTGGTTACCAGTATACAGAGGAAATAACAAATCAAGTAAAACAACTACCATACAACCAAAACAAATCTCAAAAGCAATAAGAGAATCTTGTTAGCTGGTTCCCTCATCTAACGCAAATCAATAAAAAGCAAAAAATGCAGCGCTGCCCTACACTTCATCTATACAATTGTACAAATGGACTTATATGTGTAATGGCAAAACCTATAAATTAATATCCAGTGCAAATCAACCAATGTATTGCAATATAGTAGTGATGGTGTCACCCCCTCTGCAAATGGTAAGAAATATTTCAGAGCTGCAATGTGCAAATAGTGGTGAAACCCCCTATATATAATCATAATAAAATGTAAAATATGTACATCAATTGTACATTTTATTATGATTTTGCACATTGCAGCTCTGCAATAAGTCCTACCTTTTGCAGAGAGGGTGACACCATTACTACTATATTGCAATACATTGGTTGATTTGCACTGGATATTCATTTATAGGTTTTGCCATTACACTTATAAGTCCATTTGTAGAATTGTATAAAGGAAGTGTAGGGTTGTGTATTGGTATACAGAGGCCAGGACATGAAGAAACCTCTGCTTTCAGGCCACGCCCACTTGCTGGGCACACCCACTTTTTGGCCACATCCAAGGGTGTGCGGTAGCCCGCTGCATTAGCACCCTCAGTCTTACCTCAAGCACCACCATAGCACCCCCAAAAATAAATTGTCTGGAGCCGCACCTGCCTGGATTAGATTTGAATTTTGCTGCCCCATCCCTCCCTCCAAGTTTTTTTTTTTCTCCATCTTATTTTCTTAACATTTAGTAGTCCTAGCCCAAAAATTTCCTAAGAGGCATCTTTTATTTATCTCAGGGAGGAAATGTGAGAAATAACATATATATCATACAATCGTTTTATAAACACATACCACGTACACTGCATATATCATTGGAGGAAAATATGCTTATAAAATAGTTTACCCATTTGCCAATAAAAAAAAAAATGTCCCCGGATTCCATTTTAAAAATCTGGTCACCTTAGTCTGGGGTGAGGTACTTTGGAGAAAGGCCCGGAGCCCAGCAGCCTTTGGCTGGGCCCGCCGGGGACCGAGACTCCCAGGGATCTGCCTTGCGAGGGGACCCGTATCCAGGACGAGGAGGCCAGGGAGGTGGCCCTTTCTGAAGATCCAGCGCAGAGTCGTGGTGGCAGATGGGGCCTCTGGTAACTCTCCGGAGGGATGTTTTTGTCCTATAAAGGGCTAGTTCACTAACGGAAGGAAGTTTGTGTTCTTTAAATCACAGTGGCAGTGACACTACTCACCCAAGGTCAGTAGCAGTGACTTTCATCTTTTTTTCACCCGGTCAGTGGCAGTGACCAACCTCATGGTCTGTGGCAGAGACCGTGCGCCAAGCCTGTTCGTGCTAATCAGAACAGGAGAAACCCAAATTCAAGTTTGTGCCTGGACCTCCTCCCACCTTATCTGACCTGTGTCTTGTCCCAACCCGTCTGCTCTTAAAGAGACTGTTTATTGTGCAAGAAGGAATAAATAAGTGTTGGACCTTTCAGTTGGTGTGGACAGTTGCTTACTGGGGAGAATTAAAGACTTGTTTCTGACTACCACAGAAATGAGGTCAGCACTGGAGGTTTTTTTACACCAGCTGCAAGCAGGCCCGAGAAACTAACACCGCTCAACCTCCCTATTCAGGAGGGTACGGGCTTGTGGTGCGGTGTGCCTCATTCTTTTCCTGCGGAGGAGCCAAGCAGAAGTAAAGCAGGTAAAGTCTGGGGTTGGTGCGCTGCACATCTAATCATTGGTAAGCTGTAATATATTAAGTTTTTATCTGCAGCACTCACATTATTATCTGTATGCCACATTGCTAGACTGGAGTTCAAAAGGAAATCTGCCTGGGCTCAGATTTAGATTCTGGGTACAGATTTTAGAGCTAATAGGCCTGTTCATGCGGCATTAAGAGTGTAGTGGAAGGGGGGGCGTGGCTTGCGCGCGACGGTGATGGACGCCTAAGAGAACAGCTCTGACAGAGACCGGGGATCAAAGCGACATACGGAGTAGTCACCAGCGCATCCACAGCCCAAAACGCCTCACTATCTTGGGGGAACCCCACCCGATGCAGTCCCGCAAACGAAAAGAGGAGAGATACCCCAAGAAGCTGACAGATTTCTTTACCATGCCGGCAGCCGAGCAGGGGACATGGCAAGATGGCGCCGGCGGCGCGCACTCGCATGCTCCTTCTTCATACACGGATCTTCCCGATGCACATCCGGACTCATGGGCTGACGAAATAGCTCCACTTCAGGGCAGCAATTCATCCCAGCATAGCCCAGCCTCTCTCAGCCCCGCGAAATCGCGGATGAGATTGGATCCTAACATGCAGGCCTCAAACACAGCGACGGACACCCTTCTCCAGGACCAGGTAGGCCTCAACCTAATGTCGCCCATAGCACACTTCCCCACCTTAGGTCAACCGGTCCTGGATACGACTATGAAGGACATGTTACTCTCCCTGCAGTCCTCCCTTATGATGAATATATCCACAATGATACAAAGCTTCTCCTCTGAGATGCAGGGAATGGGGAACAGAGTGCAGCACATTGAGACTAAAATGGAGGAATGCACTTCCACAGTAAATGAGCTTATAGATGTATGTAAGGAACAGTCTGAGGACACTTATTGGATGAAAGCTAAGCTCGCAGATCTCGAAGATCGTTCGAGAAGAGTGAATGTGAAAGTAAGAGCGGTGCCCGAGTCCATACTCCCTGGGGACCTGCTAAAACTTGCTGACAATTTGATCACTACAATGCTCCCTGAGGTGTCGCAAATAGAACGCATCATTGATCGCATCCACCGTATACCTAAGCCCAGACATCTTGAGGCCTCGGTGCCCCGAGATGTGCTCATGAAAATTCACTTTTTTCCAACAAAGGAGAAACTGCTAGCAAAAGCTAGATCAAACCCAGAGCTTCCAGCCCCATTCAATGGGATACATTTCTATGCAGACCTCTCCCAACATACTCTCAACATGAGGAGACAATTGAAAACCACTACTAAGGCCCTTAATAACCACAAGATTGCTTATAAATGGAGACACCCGGCCACGCTAGTGATCACCAATAATGGCACAACAACTGTAATCTCCGATCCAAAGGAAGGACTGCAACTCCTTCACTCATGGGGAATTATCCCCGATCTCTCCCCTGAGGAAAAGAAAACCACTACTGAGATTCAGACACGGGGTTTGCACAGTCATGGTCACCACTCCCGTAGAGGAAAATGACATATCTCACAACAAATATGTGTTTCAGCGACCTATATCCCCGGTCCTCTGCCCTGCTACAGCATAATTGTTTGGAACTTTCCCCCGAGTTGTGTCAGTATACCTGGTTATACATACTGACAGTTTGAGTTTTAAAGGAGATCGTTTCATATCTCAGCTAATTACACCACTAACTTCAAGCATTATCACCCACGGCTGTGGGCACAGTGCCTTGTGATCTGCAGCAGGCAGTGACTCAAGTAGTTTGGAGGGTATTGAGTCGTTTTGATTTTTAGGTTTACTGTTAATACTGTATATTAACTGTTTTATTCCACAAGTACAGCCACAACCAAGGTCGTTTACTGCAGAACCAACTACCCCGGAGCAACCACGACTGAGTCTACTCATACAGAGCAGCGACTGGAATACACGTCGACACCATCTAATAGTGAGTGACACTTAACATCATATCACCCCGAATAACTTCACCATGGCCATTAATATACTAACTATTAATGCAAAAGGATTGAACCACCCAGCCAAAAGAGCTTCCCTATGGAAGACAGCAATATCTCACAACAGCGACATATTATGCGTTCAGGAAACACACTTTGCTCAAGATGCCACCCCTAGTTGCCAGCATAGAACTTATTCACAGGTATACAAAGCAAGCTACTCCAAGAAGCAAAGAGGAGTACTGATAGCCATCAAGGACACCCTTTCCTTTCAACTTCAAAAATGTAAACTGGACCCCGAAGGACGTTACATAATTCTTGTGTGCTCTATTGACGCTGTCCAATATACTATTGTGAATCTATATGCCCCTAACCATGGTCAGATGCGATTCCTTAAATGCTTACTGAAAGAAACCCAGGAGATCCAACAAGGACACCTTCTCTTTTGTGGAGACTTTAACCTAGTGCCTGACTATGTTATGGACTCATCCTCTGGCCCTAAACGCTTTATATCACCTCTAACCCCCTTTCTTACAGGGAATGACTTGCACGACGTCTGGAGGTGTTGTCATGCGACCGAGAGGGATTATACGTTCCTTTCCTCGCGTCACAACACTTACTCACGTATAGACCTCTTCCTAACAGATAAATGGTTACTGCAAAATGTCAGCGAAACTAAAATCCACGCTATCACCTGGTCAGACCATGCTCCTGTCAGCATCCGAATTGTTAACAAAAACTCCAATCCCAAGGCTTTCATGTGGAGAGTCAACAATAGTATCCTACAAAATGCAGAAAACATTGCATTTCTCTCACAAAAATTGACAGAATTTTTTCTCAACAACAATGGATCAGTGTCTGACCCGGCGGTACTGTGGAACGCACGCAAATCTTATATGAGGGGATTTTTCATACAATTGGGAGCCAAAATGAAAAAGAGGAGGATGCGGAAATTGGAAGAATTGACAGCACAGATAGCGGCAGTAGACTCACAAAATAAATCAAACCCAAATCCTGATCTCCAATCCCGAATATTTAAATTACGCCATGAACTTAGATCACTACTTCTAGACAGATATGAACTGAATCTTAGAAAACTTAAAGCCAAATCCTTTGTCACTAGTAACAAAGCAGGGAAAGCCATGTCACAACGTATCAAAGGTCACAGGACAAAAACGAGAATAGCCTATCTATTTCACCCCACTACTAAGGATAAACATATCAACCCCCAAGAAATTGCGGATGCTTTTAGCTCCTACTATAGCGGCCTATATAATCTACATGAAGACATTAGCACCCATCAACCCACTCAAGACGAAATTCAATCCTTCCTAAATCATATACAGTTACCAGCATTGTCTCCTGACATGCTAGCACAACTAAATTTACCCTTCACTGAATCTGAAGTGCGAGCAACTATAGGCAAATTACCAAACTCAAAATCCCCTGGCCCTGATGGATTCACAGGAGAATACTTCAAAGTATTTAACACAACTTTAGCCCCCTATCTCTGCGAACTATTTAACCACACTGCATCCTCCTCCTCATTCCCAACTGAAATGTTATCGGCTCTTATTGTCACATTACCCAAACCGGGCAAAGAACCCACGACCCCCCAAAATTTTCATCCAATTTCGCTACTAAACACCGATCTCAAAGTGTACGCAAAGATTATAGCAAACAGACTCATTGATATACTACCTTCCCTAGTTCACAAAGATCAAACAGGGTTCACTAAAGGCCGCCAAACTGCGGATGCTACTAGGCGTCTGATAAATATCATACACCACACAACCTCGACCGGAACGCCTTCTCTGCTTCTTTCGCTGGATGCAGAGAAGGTGTTCGATAGAGTGAATTGGAGGTATTTGTCCCTGGTTCTACAAAAATTTGGATTTGGAGGACTTATCCTTCAGGCCATACTTGCATTATATTCCAATCCTTCCGCAAAAGTATACACTTCTAACCTTCTATCTACTCCTTTTCACATAACAAACGGCACAAGACAGGGCTGTCCCCTCTCTCCCCTAATTTTTAATCTTATGATGGAACCACTAGCGGAACATGTGCGAACCAACGCCAATATAAAAGGAGTCACTATAAGTAACCAAACCCACAAAATCAGCCTCTTCGCGGATGATGTGATGTTAATGTTAACTGATCCATCACGCTCACTACCTGAAATCCAAAAAACCCTCACATGGTTTAGTAAAGTCTCATATTACAAAGCTAATGCTACAAAATCTCATATCCTTGATCTGGGTGTGGACCCAGTGACCCGCAATCTTCTACAACAACAACTCCCATACGCCTGGGCAAACTCCAGTATATCCTATTTAGGTATCAACCTCACTAAATCAATAAATTCCCTATTTACTCATAACTACATTCCTTTGAAAACCAAAATCCAAAACGACCTCCACAATATAGCACACCTGGAATTTTCCTGGTGGGGCAGACTAGCTACGTTTAAGATGATCCAACTCCCCCAAATTCTATACCTTTTCCGAAACCTCACAATTCCTATCCCTGGCAGCTACTTTAGATCTCTACAAACTATATTAGCTAGATTTGTTTGGCAGGGGAAAAGATCCAGATGCTCACACGCTAAACTGATAAAACATAGATTAGCTGGTGGAGTAGGCTATATAGATTTCCGAGATTACTTCCTCGCCTCCGTCTTAACCCAATTGCGAGAATGGTTCCTACCAGAACCATCGACCTCTTGGGGTGAGATAGAAGCAATTTACAGCACATTTGGCCCAACAAATTTATGGTTGTTCGGAGCCCAGTTAGGGCAAAGAACACCGACTCACCTTCCCCCGTCGATGTTAATCTCCATCCGAACATGGCTCAACCTACTAGCACACAAACAACCATCGGAGCAGAGGGTCACAATGGATATTCCATTAGAAGTCCTAAAACTCACGATAGATCAACTTTCCATAAAAGTATGGTGGGGACAGGGTGTCAAGCACCTGCAGGATTTATACACCAAATGCTTTTTGAAATCCTTTGCACAACTTCAGGCAGAATTCAACTTACCTCAAACAAGCTTCTACCAATACATGCAAATTAAACACAGCCTTCAGAATGTCCCAGTGCACGGGCATACCATCCAAACACAAGCGTGGATATTCCTCTCAGCAAGGAATCCGCAGAGAAAGGGAATAACATTGTTCTACAATCTTTTTCAACAAAAACAATCTTTTGTTAAATCCTCCTCCCACCTTCAATGGGAGAAGGATTTGCAACAGACATTTACTCCACTCCAGTGGCATAAGGCCTGCAAAATCACCCAAAAAGCATCCAACTGCTCCACCCTGTGGGAAAACTCTGTCAAAATAACACCTAGATGGTACTATACACCTGCAGTCTTATCAAAATTCGACGCCCAATTACCCAACACATGTTGGAGGCATTGTGGATCTCGCAGTGATCTATATCATACACTGTGGGGATGTCCAAAACTCAGAGAATACTGGGACAATATATTTAAGGTTATCACGGATTTAGCGCAAACACAGTTCTTACCAAACCCAGAGTTAGCGATCCTATCTATAGGAATCGACCATATCCTACCGAATCTGCAACACACAATAGCAAACATTCTATTGGCAGCTAGGCTATTAATTACAAGAAAATGGAAAGACAGCTCCCCTCCCACAATTGCAGAAGTAATTGATCTAACCAACTTACACTACACTTACGAAAAACTATTAGCGTCCTCGTTAGGACGTATCCATACCGCTCTTGATCTTTGGTCTCCGTGGATATCTTGGTTCGGCAACAACTAAAGAGTTCTGACATACTTGGGTATTTACAATGTTTTAATCTATGTAAGGAGACTAGTATCCCCACTGGGTGCAGTGTGATCCCGTAAGGGGCACCTGTGGGGAGACGGGTCTCTGAGCTTCTCTTCGATAACAACACCACCTGTAGATGGTGGCCGACTGCTCACTCAAGGATGTAGTCAATAGTCTACGTATCAGACTCACTGGTTAAGGCACTTATGTTTCATGTTCTGTTTCATGTTATAATTTTAAAGTATAATGGTAGGGAACTAAGTGGAACGTGAAACTTGGGAATAAATGACCACTAGTTCAATCCTGGGAAAGTATACCCACCAGATGGTTATTACGACTAAAATATGTATAGTTCTGATAATTCACTGTGCTCATACACTTGCTTTATCTGCTCTATTGTTTACGATGTAAATTATATGGAAAATCAATAAAAAGAATTGAAATAAATAAAAAAAAGAGTGTAGTGGAAAATGCACAAATCTTTCAAATATCATGTTGAAGGGATGCCTGCACACTGTGTTTTGGAGACAGCATGGTTTTAAGAGACACTTTTGGTTACCGTGTACTTTGGCAGCGTCTTTTTGTCTTGGGAATTGCAGACAGCAGCAGTGCCCCAATTTGGTTGGATTTGATTAATACCAGTTGTAGCACTACCCAGGTAGGAGCTGCTGGTTTAAAGTTTTGGGCCTACCGTTACCTTTTTTGTTCACCGCACTGACGCACTCGTGTCAGGGATCCTCCTTGAAGAGCTTTTATAAATGTTCACACCAACACTTGGATACGTTTTCTTCAAGGCTTTATTTTACCAGTTCCAACAGAGGGATAGAGGGATAGGGGAGGTTCAGGTACTTTACTTTGCGGATCACGGGCACAATCCTATATCCAGAGGACCAAACAGTTCCACGCTGGATTCAGCAACCACCGGATAGGCCTACTCTCACTGGCCTAGCAACCGGTGCGAAGCTCGTTCAAAGTCTCTGCCACAGACTTGATGAGTGCCATTGCGTCGTTCCACAACCTTCCGCCACAAGATCGTGTAACCACACTGACACTTTGCAAAAAGTTCCTTCAGAAGTACACAGCTCACAGTGCCAGAATCTTTCAGCCGTCCGGCAGCATCGTGAGACAAACTGGCCAGGATGCGTCCTTCAATTGAGTCCACAATTGTTCTGCTTCTTCCCGCAGGCAAGACCGCGTAGGACCATCCCTGGACTAGTAGGCCCCAGCAACTCCTGGGCCTACTTCTCAGTTGCAGAACCTCGGGCCAGCAGGCCCCGAGGCCGAAAATGGCTCGCACATCCCTGAGGCCAGGAGAGCCCTCAGGTCAGGATCCGGCAACGACCCCCAGAAACAAACCCCGAAAGAGTGGTCTCTGTCTCTTGTACCCCCTCCCAGAATGCACATCGGGTTGACCACGCCCCCTGAGCCACTTCTGGGAAGGCAATACCCAATACACCTAGCCTGCTGCATTTCCAACCCTGACCAGTGGTGAAAGTGACACCTACTGTCAGGTGGAAAGCCCAGCCCAGCTAGACTTAAACAGAGCCAGTAATTTACATAATTCTTTCTGAGCTGAACTACAGCTCAGATAACGAAATTTAACATATAGCATCTACCCAACAGGAGTAGGGCGCTACACAGTTAAAAAAAAAAAGTGGCTTGACTGGAAGTAGCAGCACCAAAATACTGTAATTTTTGTTGTTTTCTTATCTATTCTATCTTTCCTATTGACCCTAATTATCATACCTATCCAAAATCTATTTCCCGCCATCCCCCTTCAAACTGTCTACAACTGGAAAAGAGGGAATCGTTTCAGCACTCTATTTCTGCCTCATTTCACATGGAGCTATGCATATGTCTTTTTTTGTAAAGGGTTAAACAAATCCTACGGCCTGAACATAATTTTTCAACTTTGACATGTGTTAGTATAACTGTACATATCATCACAACTACTTTTTCGTTTGGTGTTAATAGATATCTCCTGATTTTTAATTATTATCAAAGGCAAACTGCCACAAAATAGTAAAAAAAATATATACTTTATATATATCGGTGGACTCCGTTTGTCGGTAAGTTTGACATTATGTACTAGTATGCGGTGCATGCTAATACATTATGGCTTAAACATGTGGAGGGGCACATTATTTTATATTGTCCATGAGACTTTAATGCCGCTTTAACAAACACATTTCTCTGTTTACATTTTTCTCCTCAAGCAAGGAGAAAAGGATGAAAAAATAATTCTGGGTGGCTGCACTTCCAAAAATCCTTTTATTGAAGCTTCATTTGACAAGTGGTTGACAGATGGAGCAGGGGACAAAGAGGTAGACGCGCTTCATGCAAATGTTAGCGCTTAGTCATTACCCTCAAGGAGAAAAGAAATCATAGGTGTGTGCAGCCTATTGCATTAGGGTGTGAACCCCTAAGTTCAAACACGTGCGTGCGTGTGTGCGTGCGTGCTTGCGTGTATATATATATATATATATATATATATGTAAATACACGCACACTTTTATAAATATACAGTATGTAAACAAACATTTTAAAGCATATTCAATTTTTTTTTTAACCACTTGAGCTCCGGAAGGTTTTACCCCCCTTCATGACCAGGCCATTTTTTGCTATTTGGCAGTGTGCTACTTTAACTGGTAATTACTGGGTCATGCAACACTGTACCCAAATTAAATAGTTATCTTTTTTTCACACAAATAGAGCTTTTTTTGGTGATATTTAATCACATGAATTCCCTCCATGCTCTACCTGTGCTGCTACCAGGGCCGGCGCTACCACTAGGCAAACTAGGCAGCCGCCTAGGGCGCACTGCCGCCTAGGGTGCCCAGCCGCTGGTGATCCTACTCCCTCTCAGCAACTAACTCAACAGGCAGCCGCTCCACTCTAGAATCCCTCTGTAGTGTCAGAGACGCTGGCGCAGCAGCGGCGGAGGAATGGAGGAAGCAAAGAAAACATCCCCTGCGCGCCCCCTGATCATCACAGTGCCACTGGCAGTGAGTGTGACCTGTCTGTGTACCACCGCGCGGTCACATTGTTACTGTCCACCACCAGTCTGCCTCTAATGTACCGCTCTGCCTCCGCTACAGCCATCCAGCTCTGCCTCTGAGCCTCTTCCTTTCTGCCCAGTGCTGCCTGTGCCCATACGCCGCAGTTCCACCCCTCCATCATGGAGGCCACTCTCTCTCCCTCCTGCCCAGTGTGCACCGCACGCACGCATACTGCGCCCCCCCCCCCCCCCGTGGAGGCTTAGGCCGCTCGCCCACCTGACCTGGCCTGTGCTCCTGAACAATGGCAGGCGTCGGTGAAGTCACTGGCGGCGCTCCGGGCTTGGTGACAGGTGGAGCCTCAGCCTACCTGGACTCACTGAGGCAGGCAACGTTTAACTGGCAGCGGCAGTTTCAAGTCGTCAGATACAGGAGAGAGAGCTGCAGAGGTGAGCAGATCATACAGATACAGCTTCAGAGGTGAGCCCCAGTCACAGTCAGACCATCACCTGGTAAATAAAAGTTTTCACTGACATGTATAAAGATGTAGTGTATAATGATCTGCCAATCACTGATTTGTGTGTATCAAGGCCCCCCCCCTGGTGAGGCTGCACATTATGGGCGCTGGTGAGGCTGCACATTATGGGCGCTGGTGAGGCTGCACATTATGGGCGCTGGTGAGGCTGCATATTAAGGGCGCTGGTGAGGCTGCACATTATGGGCGCTGGTGAGGCTGCATATTATGGGCGCTGGTGAGGCTGCATATTATGGGTGCTGGTGAGGCTGCATATTATGGGCGCTGGTGTGGCTGCACATTAAGAACGCTGGTGAGGCTGCACATTAAGAACGCTGGTGAGGCTTCACATTAAGAACGCTGGTGAGGCTGCACATTAAGAACACTGGTGAGGCTGCACATTAAGAACGCTGGTGAGGCTGCACATTATGGGCGCTGGTGAGGCTGCATATTATGAGCGCTGGTGAGGCTGCATATTATGGGCGCTGGTGAGGCTGCACATTAAGAACACTGGTGAGGCTGCACATTAAGAACGCTGGTGAGGCTGCACATTAAGAACGCTGGTGAGGCTGCACATTATGGGCGCTGGTGAGGCTGCACATTATGGGCGCTGGTGAGGCTGCACATTATGGGCGCTGGTGAGGCTGCACATTATGGGCGCTGGTGAGGCTGCATATTATGGGCGCTGGTGAGGCTGCATATTATGGGCACTGGTGAGGCTGCATATTAGGGGAAAGGGGGTGGAGCTAAGGGGGGCGGCAAAATGAGGTTTTGCCTAGGGTGTCAAAAATCCTTGCACCAGCCCTGGCTGCTACAAGCCCCTACACTGCACACAAAGAACTATAGAGCTGCTCCCAGTATTTCTTCGTTTATATCGCAAATAAAAACAGAGGAAGCTT
Source organism: Rana muscosa (assembly GCA_029206835.1). Lineage (NCBI taxonomy): Eukaryota > Metazoa > Chordata > Amphibia > Anura > Ranidae > Rana > Rana muscosa. Next base: position 526,656,452 of record CM055121.1, read on the forward strand.
TGTATTCATTCACAGAATATAAAGCTGCCTGTAAATGGCTGAGCGCTGCTCACAGTGCTCAGAACTACTCTTATTTTGTTCCGAGTGTGAGATGGGAAGTCTCTGTCTCACATCCAGGACCCAGCACTGTGTACTGTATGTACCTGAAGCTATATTATATGCCGTTCATACAGTGCCTAGAGCCAGTGCAGCACTTAGTGGAGGAAATAGTTTGGACCAGCTTGGTTTAACCACTTGCTTACTGGGCACTTAAACCCCCTTCCTGCCCAGGCCAATTTTCAGCTTTCAGCACTGTCACGCTTTGAATGACAATTGCGCGGTCGTGCGACGTGGCTCCCAAACAAAATTGATGTCCTTTTTTTCCCACAAATAGATCTTTCTTTTGGTGGTATTTGATCATCTCTGCGGTTTTTATTTTTTGCGCTATAAACATATTTTTTACTTTTTGCTATAATAAATATCTTTTTTAAAGATTAAGTTTAGGCCGATACATATTCTTCTACATATATTTGGTAAAAAAAATCGCAATAAGCGTTTGTTGATTGGTTTGCGCAAAAGTTATAGCATCTACAAAATAGGGCATAGTTTTTTTAGAATTTTTATTAATAATTTTTTTTTTACTAGTAATGGCGGCGATCAGCGATGTTTATTGTGACGGTGACATTATGGCGGACACATCGGACACTTTTGACACCATTTTGGGACCATTGTCATTTTTACAACGATCAGTGCTATAAAAATGCACTGGTTACTGTAAAAATGACACTGGCAGTGAAGGGGTTAACCACTAGGGGCACTGAAGCGGTTAAGTGTGCCTAAGGGAGTGATTCTTCTTGTGGGGGGAGGGGACTGACTGGAGGAGGTGACCGATGGTTGTCCCTATGTACAAGGGACACACCATCGGTCTCCTCTCAGGACAGGACGTGGATCTCTGTGTTTACAGACATACCCGTGCCATCACTTCAGAGCTCCGTGCCACGGTCCATGACTCCTGTGCGCCAATCAGATGGCTGGAGGATGCAAACCCGGATGAAAGACCGCGTGAAGATGGAAGCGCCTTCAGCGGTGACAGTGCGCCACTGCAAAGGCTTCGTGCTAAGGTAGGTATTCCATAATGTCAGTGCTGGTCCAAGACATTGTGCTGCCTGGTACCAAGAATTAAATGCTGCCCCCCCCCTCCAAAAAAAAAACACGCCCAGCCGCCCACCAAAAGGCCCCCACATTCATAATTGTATATCATGATAAATTAAGAGGACCTGTCATGGCTCTTTACATGTATATAGAAGTATAAATAGGACCTGTCATGGCTCTATAAAAAGGACCTGGTATGGCTCTATTCATGTATAGGACTATAAAGAGGAGCGGTCATGGCACTATACGTGTGTATAGGAGTGTAAAAGGAAATGTCATGGCAGGGCCGATCCTAGGGTCACAGACGCCTGGGTGCAGAAATATTTCTGGCGCCCCCACATGGGCGTGGTCACCATCTTACCAACTCCTCCCCTTTACAAATGTTTCTAGGGCAACGACTCAAACACAGAGATGCTCCCCTAAGAAGTCTTCGTTACCCTAGGATCCTCCCATGATCTTTTAACAATTAAGAAAATACTGAGAGTACACTAATGAGACCTGGAGGGGAGTCTCTCTGATGAACACAGAGAGGGCTTCTGTTAGAGACATAGTGTCTGTGCCCCAAGAAATACTACAGGAGATGCTCAGAGACTGTAGACATGATACAAGAGACGGTCAGAGACTGCAATCATAGTACTGGAGATGGTCAGAGAGTGCAGACATATTACAGGAGACAGTCAGAGAGTGCAGACATATTACAGGAGATGGTCAGAGACTGCAGACATACTACAGGAGACGGTCAGAGACTGGAGATATAATACAGGAGACGGTCAGAGACTGCAGATATAATACAGGAGACGGTCAGAGACTGCAGATATAATACAGAAGATGGTCAGAGACTGAAGACATGATACAAGAGACGGTCAGAGACTGCAATCATAGTACAGGAGATGGTCAGAGAGTGCAGACATATTACAGGATACGGTCAGAGAGTGCAGACATATTACAGGAGATGGTCAGAGACTGCAGACATACTACAGGAGATGGTCAGAGACTGGAGATATAATACAGGAGACGGTCAGAGACTGCAGTTCCTATGGACGCTAGTAGATAATGGCCGATCGGCCCTCTCACCTGACCCAGCGATACAGCAACAACGTTTCCTCTGATCAGGAGTCAGCTCACTCTGAATTGCCCATGGCGACTCCGCTGGGTAGAGCCCAGGTCTGTATTCTGGCAATGACTCCATCCTTTTTTCCACCAGGGATGGCGCCAGGCTGTGTGGCTTTTACTCTGGTGGCGCAGGGCAGCGGGGTTCTCTCTCTGATGGTGTTCTCTCAGCATTGTCCACTCCCTCTGGAGTCCTGGGTGCACTTCCCTGAAAGCTTTCCTGGGCTCCTGGCTCTCTCTCTCTCCCATTCAGCTGGGCATGCTGTGTGGGCTGCAGTTTCTTTGTTATAGTGGGGCTGCCAGTCCTTGAACTACATGTCCCGCAATCCTCTTCTCTGCTCCTTTTTCTATTCTATTTCTTCCCTGGCCGATATGAAGGTGGGGGGAAGAAACATAGTGGGCGGCTGTGCTGGCAAGCGCCGCTCACTAGTACAGCATTGCGTGCGAGGAGGAGAGGGAGGGGGGAAAGAAGAGCCCGCAGCTGCAGTGGCGTCACTAGGGTTGGTGTCACCCGGTGTGGTAAAACATGGTGTCACCCCCCTTCCACCACCTATAGTCGCCCCTCAGTACAGACCCCCTCCACTAAGTATAGACCCCCTCCGTCAGTGCAGACTCCCCACTAAGTATAAACCCCTCCCTCAGTACAGACCCCCCAGGACAAACCACCCCCCTCCATTAGTACAGACCCCCCAGGACAAACCAATCCCTCTCCATTAGTACAGACTCCCCAGGACAAACCCCCCATTAGCACAGACCCCCAGGACAAACCCTCCCATTAGTAAAGACTCCCCCCCAAGACAAACCCCCCCTCCATTAGTACAGACCCCTCCAGGACAACCCCCCATAGTACAGACTCCCTTCAGGACAACCCCCCCATAGTACAGACTCCCCCCAGGACAAACCCCCCCATTAGTACAGACTCCCCCCAGGAGAAACCCACCCCTCCATTAGTACAGACTGCCCCAGGACAAACCACCCCCCAACTTTAGTACAACAGATCCCTCCAGGAAAACCCCCCCATTAGTACAGACTCTCCCCAGGACAAACCGCGCCTCCATTAGTACAGACCCCTCCAGGACAACCCCCCATTAGTACAGACTCCCCCAGGACAACCCCCCTCCATTAATACAGACCCCCCAGGACAACCCCCCCTTAGCCCAGACCCCTCCAGGACAACCCCCCATTAGTAAAGACTCCCCCCAGGACAAACCCCCCCCCCTCCATTAGTACAGACCCCTCCAGGACAACCCCCCCATTAGTACAGACTCCCCCCATTAGTACAGACTCCCCCCAGGACAAACCCCCTCTCCATTAGTACAGACCCCCCAGGACAACCCCCCCATTAGTACAGACTCCCCCCAGGACAAACCCAGCCTCCATTAGTACAGACCCCCCCAGGACAAACCCCCCTCTACATTAGTGCAGACCCCCAGGACAACCCCCCCATTAGTACAGAGTCCCCCCAAGACAAACCCCGCCTCCATTAGTACAGACTCCCCCCAGGACAAACCCCCCTCCATTAATACAGACCCCCCAGGAAGAACCCCCCATAAGTCCAGACCCCTCCAAGACAAACCCCCCCAGGACAAACCCCCCCATTAGTACAGACTCCCCCCAGGACAAACCGCCCCTCCGGCCCGCTCTATTAGTCCCCCCCATTACATACATAAAAACACCCGGCGGCAGCTGAAGAGGAGAGGACAATGTGCAGCCGCGTCGCCCGGGTGGAGCACAGATCGCAGCAGCAGCAGGCAGGAGCTAAGACACAGAGAGGAGGAGAAGGCACGGACCGCCCCCTCAGCGACGGCATTGCGCGGCTTGTCTCTCTCCACACAGAGACAGCCGCTCTGATCTCTGCTTCACTCTCCTCCTCTGACAGGAGGAAGGAGGAGGGAGGGGGGGACGCCGGCCTTAGGTTTGAAAAACACATCGGCGGCGGCGACTGGCACGGACAAGGAGAGGAGGTGGAGAATAGAGGGGAGCACTCTGGCGCTACAGCGCCCCCACCTCTGTGGCGCCTGGGTGAACTGCACCCCCTGCACCATATCTAGGATCGGCCCTGTGTCATGGCTCAATACATGTATGTAGGAATATAAAGAGGACCTGTCATGGCTCTATACATGTGTATATAGGAGTATAAAAGGACCCATCGGAGCTCTATACATGTGTATATAGGAGTATAAAAGCACGTGTCATGGCTCAATAAAAAGGATGTGTTATGGCTCTATTCATGTATAGGAGTATAAAGAGAACTGGTCATGGCATTATTATATGTGTATAAATCAATATTCAAGTGTAAAAACACCCCCCTGCACATCCGTTTCCCCCTCCCCTCACACACACACACATATCTGTTCACCCTCTGTACCCAATACACACATATCTGTTCCCCCTGCACACCTGCCCCCCCCTCCCCACACACACATATCTGTACCCCCTGCACAACCTGTACCCCTCCCCCACACACACATATCTGAATCCCCTGCACACCTGTCCCCTCCCCACACACACACACCCACATATCTGTTCACCCTCTGTACCCAATACACACATATCTGTTCCCCTGCACACCTGCCCCCCCTCCCCACACACACATATCTGTACCCCCTGCACACCTGAACCCCTCCCCCACACACACATATCTGTACCCCCTGCACACCTGTACCCCTCCCCCACACACACATATCTGTATCCCCTGCACACCTGTCCCCTCCCCACACACACACACACACACATATCTGTTCCCCTCTGTACCCAATACACACATATCTGTTCCCCCTGCACACCTGCCCCCCCTCCCCACACACACATATCTGTACCCCCTGCACACCTGAACCCCTCCCCCACACACACATATCTGTACCCCCTGCACACCTGTACCCCTCCCCCACACACACATATCTGTATCCCCTGCACACCTGTCCCCTCCCCACACACACACACACATATCTGTACCCCTGCCACCTGCCCCCCTCCCACACACCCATATCTGTACCCCCTGCACACCTGTACCCCCCCACACACACATATCTGTACCCCCTGCACACCTGTACCCCCCCCCACACACACACACACATATCTGTAGCCCCTGCACACCTGTACCCCCCCCCCACACACACACACATATCTGTACCCCTGCACACCTGCCCTGCCCCCCTCCCCACACACACATATCTGTACCCCCTGCACACCTGTACCCCCCCCCACACACACACACATACCTGTACCCCCCACACACACACACACATATCTGTACCCCCTGCACACCTGTACCCCCCCCCCACACACACACACACATATCTGTATCCCCTGCACACCTGTCCCCTCCCCACACACACACACACACATACATATCTGTACCCCCTGCACACCTGTACCCCCCCCACACACACATATCTGTACCCCCTGCACACCTGTACCCCTCCCCACACACACACATATCTGTACCCCCTGCACACCTGTACCCCCCCCCACACACACACACACATATCTGTATCCCCTGCACACCTGTCCCCTCCCCACACACACACACACACATACATATCTGTACCCCCTGCACACCTGTACCCCCCCCACACACACATATCTGTACCCCCTGCACACCTGTACCCCCCCCACACACACACACATATCTGTACCCCTGCACACCTGCCCCCCCCTCCCCACCACACACATATCTGTACCCCCTGCACACCTGTACCCCTCCCCCACACACACATATCTGTATCCCCTGCACACCCTGTCCCCTCCCCACACACACACACACACATATCTGTTCACCCTCTGTACCCAATACACACATATCTGTTCCCCCTGCACACCTGCCCCCCTCTCCCCACACACACATATCTGTACCCCCTGCACACCTGTACCCCTCCCCCACACACACATATCTGTACCCCCTGCACACCTGTCCCCCCCCCCACACACACATATCTGTACCCCCTGCACACCTGCCCCCCCTCCCCCACACACACACATCTGTATCCCCTGCACACCTGTCCCCTCCCCACACACACACATATCTGTTCACCCTCTGTACCCAATACACACATATCTGTTCCCCCTGCACACCTGCCCCCCCTCTCCCCACACACACATATCTGTACCCCCTGCACACCTGTACCCCTCCCCCACACACACATATCTGTACCCCCTGCACACCTGTCCCCCCCCCACACACACATATCTGTACCCCCTGCACACCTGTACCCCTCCCCCACACACACATATCTGTATCCCCTGCACACCTGTCCCCTCCCCACACACACACATATCTGTACCCCCTGCACACCTGCCCCCCCTCCCCACACACACATATCTGTACCCCCTGCACACCTGCCCCCCCCTCCCCACACACACATATCTGTACCCCCTGCACACCTGTACCCCCCCCCACACACACATATCTGTACCCCCTGCACACCTGTACCCCCCCACACACACACATATCTGTATCCCCTGCACACCTGTCCCCTCCCCACACACACACATATCTGTACCCCCTGCACACCTGTACCCCCCCACACACACACATATCTGTACCCCCTGCACACCTGCCCCCCCTCCCCACACACACACATATCTGTACCCCCTGCACACCTGTACCCCCCCACACACATATCTGTACCCCCTGCACACCTGTCCCCCCCCCCCCACACACACATCTGTACCCCCTGCACACCTGTACCCCCCACACACACACATATCTGTACCCCCTGCACACCTGTTCCCCCCCCCCCACACACACACACACACACACATATCTGTACCCCCCTGCACACCTACCCCCCCCCCCTCCCTACACACACACACATATCAGTTCCCTCTGTACACAGTGCAATGCACTATAAACTGACAGCAGAGTAAATTTTTGTTTCTTGTGAATGGGTGCAGGCTGCAGCAATGAGCTTCCACTATACCTGAGCCAGCGAAGGTGGTGGTAAACTTTACTCCAGGACTGGAGAGCGGCGCTGCTGCCTGCCAGTCCTCCCACAACAGATCCCCGAGCGACCAGGAGGAGGGGGGGAGGCGGGAGCAGATATCGCGGCAAGCCCGTAGTTACATGATGCAGGGCTTCCATATCATCTACCCCAGCCGGTTCCACTAAACATGCAGCACTTCCGGCCAGCTGCTCCTCGTCCCGGCTCTCTCCTCTCATCTTCTCACTGCAGCTGCTAGGGCGGCACTGCAGGCTGGGGATAGAGTGGTCTGTCAGGGATGTCTTCACAGCCCCATCCGCCCCCTAGGCTGGCGCCATAAGGCATGCATTTTAAAAATGCCGGGACCTTTCTCGGCAGAACACTGGCCCTGCTCGCAATGGGATAAGCAGCGCAGGGGAACGGGCTAGCTGGCTGGTGGGCGGCAATTTGCCGCCCCCCTTTAAAGTGCCGCCTGGGACCGAGGTACCATCGGGTCCCATGGTAGGGCCGGCCCTGCATAATGTGCTAGTATGCAATGCATAAAAGAGGACATAAAAGAGAAATGATCAGACCAGGCAGACTTTAGGACCTTGAGGAAACTGTTTCTTAAACTACAAGATATAAAATGAATCCATGCAGTGGTGGGACATAACATTTTCCAAAAAATAGCAAGACATGTGTAGCGGGTATGTACTTTCCCGGGTGTAAATTTTAATTTGGAAGTGACACCAGTGATGTGTAATTCACCGCGGCCCATTGGGTGGCGCTGTCGCCCTGGGTTGGGTTGGATTATCGCTGTGTGCCGTCCTCCTTTTTGTCCTCCCTCGTCAGCGGTATGGTGGGGCGGGGAACCCGCCGTGCTTGCTGGGAGAGGGTATAAAGGGGCCGGCCATCTTGGTCACGGGGTCGAAGTCCCAGGCACCTTCAGCTTGCGGACGGTGGGTCGTGTCGCTCCTCTGGGTGGCTTAGGCCTAGAGGACAGCGGAGGTTGAGTTCCATCCCAGGCACCTTTAGCCTGGGGTGAGGTACTTGGATGGAGGTCCGGAGCTCAGTGCCCAACACTGGGTTCCGCGAGGGAAGGAGATCCTAGGGTACCCAGCGATTGGGTACCCGAATCCGGAAGGCTTAATGGACCGGGGGGAGCTCCTCATTTGAAGACCCGATGCAGCATATTGCCGGTGACAAGTGAGTCTCTCGTCGGAGACCGCCTGGAAGGAAATTTACCCTCGTGCGGAGACCAGGACACACTTCTAGGAAGGGAAGTGGCAACTTACATTGTGTCTGGGCCTGTTCGCATCCACACCTCCTTTTCTGTTCTGTTCTATCAAGGAAGTTCAACTGTTTGTGTTCAGGATAAGAAGAATAAAGGAATGTTGAACTTTAATGGTGTGGAGCTCACTTTCTAGCGGACATTGTTCACGGTGACTCTTGGAGGGAGGATCCAGGTGCACGGCACTGACCCGAAGGTAATACAGAATCGCTGCTTATACCGCACTAACACCTGTGGTGGAAGCCAGGTGTGGTGTCCCCGTTCCCTCCCCTCTAAGGTACCCCTAGACAAGAGAAAGACGAGACGAGAGAAAGAGGGGAGTGGAGGTGGCCGCTACATATGGGGGCTCGGGTCCGGTATAGTGTTTGTGCACCACAGTATTGAACGTGTCTGTTGGAAGAGTTAAGCGAACAGGCAGGCCTTCATTGGCCGAAGTGCATCCCTGCTCGATGTCGTGGACATGACCCAATGAAGGGAAAGGCCCGCGCAGAAGAGTGGAAAGAGGGGGAAGTTCAGCCGTGTGAAGTACTACACGTGGGGGCTTCTATTGCACTGTGCCACCAGGCACAACCCCACCGCTTAGTTCGTGGGTGTGACTCAGAAACAGGAAAGAAGAAAAGCCCGCGAACTGGAGCAAAGGGGAGGAGTCCAATACGTGTGAAGGACTACACGTGGGACGTTGGCGCAAAAACTCTGCAGTGTGCGATGGATCAGCAACAGGTCGCCATGTTTGGACACACATTGTGGATTACAGTTCACCCTTCCACCACGACTTTGACTGCTGCTGCTCCAGTAACGGATAGGGGGATCCGACTAAAGCCAAGGGGTCGATTCGCCCTGTACTCGTGCACGGACGTTGAGGCCCTGGGTGTGATTTGTCCCGGGTGTTCGGGACTGGTGTGCCAGTTGAAGCCGTTCGGACGCTGTGAGGCCTGTGGGGAGTTCCTGTTCGAAGTGGATCCGGCGGTGGAGAGGCCGATAACCATTTACCCTGGCCGGGCTTCAGGCAACACCAATCGGAGAGGAGGAATCACTGCGGTGAGAGTCACCCCTGCGCACACTGCAACGACCGCGGAGGAGGTCGTAAAATCTCAACGAGAGAAATCCGAGGATGCTGACTCGGTCACCACTGTCTCGCAGCGTCCACCACCGAAGAGGAAGACCGGCATGGTAGCCCCGACCAGCTGTTGTGGTGGACCGTCTCACCCGCTTACACCTGGCCCGGATGAATCCGTCGACAAGAGTTCCGGACGTCCCGCTTCAAGCAAAGGCCGAGGTAAGCCAGGCGGAGAGATTTGGTGTGTGGGTGGAGGTGTCGGGAAGTCATGGCCTAGCGAATCCGCGGGAGGTGGTGGCTCTGTTTCTACAACCGGCTACATACCCGCGGAGGAGTGTGACACCTCTGACCTGGAGTCGCTCTCGGACATGGGAGACGACGTAGCCATAGACGATTTGTTTGCTGAGAAGGGCTGGGACAAAGTACCGCTTGCTTTATCCCGCAGAATCAGAGATCCACCCATGTCAACAGGGGAAAGCACACCCCGGGTGGAGGCATCAGCGCCTGAAGAGAGGTCCGGTCCCCAGCCAGCTTCTACATCCCCAGTGCCATCTGTACCGAAGGGCGGGGAAAAGAGACTAGTGCTGCGGGCACCTATGCCCCAATCAGATGTGATCAAGGTCCCTCGCCACCCGGACTCGATAGTGTTGCCTGGCAAAGGGGACAAAGCTACCATGCCTCCTTTGGCGAGACTACAGCGCTTATTTGGGCAGAAGGTTGCTGCGGAGTACGGATGGGAGTATCCATACTTATCAAAGGACTTACTCTATGAGGTGGAAGTGTGCCGGGAGCGCTGGTACAATGACTTTGTGTGGACTCACATTCAGGTTCCCCACGCCCGCAGGGACCTGGCATGCTCTCCGAAGGCCTCTCAGCGCTTCAAAGACTGCAAGGCAGAGTGGATGTTGGGACGACACATCCATGCAGACAAAGTGTTGATCCGACGAAAGGAAGGAGAAGATGTGGAATATCATCTGGAAACCATGGATCAGCACTTGAAGCCACTTGTTCTGCCGCATCCTCGCTTTTACTTGTAGGAGGGAGAAAGACTCCGGTTTTATCATGCTGCTGAACTTTCTGGAGCCCGTTGTTTTTGTGCCTGAAAGAAAGGAAGAACTGTTCCTGTTTGCTCTTCACTTTCCAGCAAGAGATTATTGACTCTGGGGTAGATAGGGCCTAAAGAAAAGAGGAAAGCTCCACGAGTGCAGTTACCGCGATGCTGTCACCAGGTGGCAGTGTTGCGCAACGTTTAAACACTTATCATACACTCACTCTGGAAAAAAGGGATTTCTTCTTGGAGAAGTTTCTTTTCCACTACACGAATACAGGTGTCAGGAATACAGGTGTTAACCCTTTCTTTTCCCTCTACAGGAGAACATCCCGTCAAGTCCACTGAGAATGGGGTGGGTCTTAGTCAGGATGGGTGGGAAAAGTTAAATGTGAAATGTGATTCTAAGTCATGTGTCAAAATAGTTGTTTCTTGTTTGTCTTATTTCCCTTTCTTTACAGAGCTCAGACACAATGTTTTAGTTGGATAGTTTTCCAAAGTTTTATTTTTTTGTACAATTGTTAGTTGGTTTCTGGTTTGGATTATGTCAGCTGTTGAGGGCATGGTTTACTCCAGACACTGGGGACCAGTGTCAAAGGACCTAGGGGAGAGTGTAGCGGGTATGTACTTTCCCGGGTGTAAATTTGAATTTGGAAGTGACACCAGTGATGTGTAATTCACCGGGGCCCATTGGGTGGCGCTGTCGCCCTGGGTTGGGTTGGATTATCGCTGTTCCGTCCTCCTTTTTGTCCTCCCTCGGCAGTGGTATGGTGGGGCGGGGAACCCGCCGTGCTTGCTGTGAGAGGGTATAAAGGGGCCGGCCATCTTGGTCACGGGGTCGAAGTCCCAGGCACCTTCAGCTTGGGGACGGTGGATCGTGTCGCTCCTCTGGGTGGCTTAGGCCTAGAGGACAGCGGAGGTCGAGTTCCATCCCAGGCACCTTTAGCCTGGGGTGAGGTTCTTGGATGGAGGTCCGGAGCTCAGTGCCCAACACTGGGTTCCGCGAGGGAAGGAGATCCTAGAGTACCCAGGGATTGGGTACCCGAATCCAGAAGGCGCAATGGACCGGGGGGAGCTCCTCATTTGAAGACCAGGTGCAGCATATTGCCGGTGACAAGTGAGTCTCTCGTCGGAGACCGCCTGGAAGGAAATTTACCCTCGTGCGGAGACCAGGACACACTTCTAGGAAGGGAAGTGGCAACTTACATTGTGTCTGTTTAGGCCGATACATATTCTTCTACATATATTTGGTAAAAAAAATCGCAATAAGCGTTTGTTGATTGGTTTGCGCAAAAGTTATAGCATCTACAAAATAGGGTATAGTTTTTTTAGAATTTTTATTAATAATTTTTTTTTTTACTAGTAATGGTGGCGATCAGCGATGTTTATTGTGACGGTGACATTATGGCGGACACATCGGACACTTTTGACACCATTTTGGGACCATTGTCATTTTTACAACGATCAGTGCTATAAAAATGCACTGGTTACTGTAAAAATGACACTGGCAGTGAAGGGGTTAACCACTAGGGGCACTGAAGCGGTTAAGTGTGCCTAAGGGAGTGATTCTTCTTGTGGGGGGAGGGGACTGACTGGAGGAGGTGACCGATGGTTGTCCCTATGTACAAGGGACACACCATCGGTCTCCTCTCAGGACAGGACGTGGATCTCTGTGTTTACAGACATACCCGTGCCATCCCTTCAGAGCTCCGTGCCACGGTCCATGACTCCTGTGCGCCAATCAGATGGCTGGAGGATGCAAACCCGGATGAAAGACCGCGTGAAGATGGAAGCGCCTTCAGCGGTGACAGTGCGCCACTGCAAAGGCTTCGTGCTAAGGTAGGTATTCCATAATGTGCTAGTATGCAATGCATAAAAGAGGACATAAAAGAGAAATGATCAGACCAGGCAGACTTTAGGACCTTGAGGAAACTGTTTCTTAAACTACAAGATATAAAATGAATCCATGCAGTGGTGGGACATAACATTTTCCAAAAAATAGCAAGACATGTGTAGCGGGTATGTACTTTCCCGGGTGTAAATTTTAATTTGGAAGTGACACCAGTGATGTGTAATTCACCGCGGCCCATTGGGTGGCGCTGTCGCCCTGGGTTGGGTTGGATTATCGCTGTGTGCTGTCCTCCTTTTTGTCCTCCCTCGTCAGCGGTATGGTGGGGCGGGGAACCCGCCGTGCTTGCTGGGAGAGGGTATAAAGGGGCCGGCCATCTTGGTCACGGGGTCGAAGTCCCAGGCACCTTCAGCTTGGGGACGGTGGGTCGTGTCGCTCCTCTGGGTGGCTTAGGCCTAGAGGACAGCGGAGGTCAAGTTCCATCCCAGGCACCTTTAGCCTGGGGTGAGGTTCTTGGATGGAGGTCCGGAGCTCAGTGCCCAACACTGGGTTCCGCGAGGGAAGGAGATCCTAGGGTACCCAGGGATTGGGTACCCGAATCCAGAAGGCGCAATGGACCGGGGGGAGCTCCTCATTTGAAGACCAGGTGCAGCATATTGCCGGTGACAAGTGAGTCTCTCGTCGGAGACCGCCTGGAAGGAAATTTACCCTCGTGCGGAGACCAGGACACACTTCTAGGAAGGGAAGTGGCAACTTACATTGTGTCTGGGCCTGTTCGCATCCACACCTCCTTTTCTGTTCTGTTCTATCAAGGGAGTTCAACTGTTTGTGTTCAGGATAAGAAGAATAACCACTTGACAACTGGGCACTTAAACCCCCTTAATAACCAGACCAATTTTCAGCTTTCGGTGCTCTCACATTTTGAATGACAATTACTCAGTCATACAACACTGTACCCATATGAATTTTTTGTCCTTTTTTTCACACAAATAGAGCTTTCTTTTGGTGGTATTTAATCACTGTTGGGTTTTTTATTTTTTGCGCTATAAGAGAAAAAAGACTGAAAATTTTGTAAAAAAATGATTTTTTTTTCGTTTCTGTTATAAAATTTTGCAAATTACTATTTTTTCTTCATACATTTTGGCCAAAATTTATACTGCTACATATCTTTGGTAAAAATAAGTACAAATTGGTGCATATTATTTGGTCTTTGTGAAAGTTAGAGAGTCCACAAGCTATGGTGCCAATATCTGAAAATTGATCACACCTGAAGTACTGACGGCCTATCTCAATTCTTGAGACCCTAGCATGCCAGAAAAGTACAAATACCCCCCAAATGACCCCTTTTTGGAAAGAAGACATTCCAAGGTATTCAGAAAGAGGCATTGTGAGTTTTTTGAAGTTGTCATTTCTTCCCACAATTCTTTGCAAAATCAAGATTTTTTTTTCTCTTTTTTTTTTTCACAAAATTGTCATATTAGCAGGTTATTTCTCACACACAGCATATGCATACCACAAATTACACCCCAAAACACATTCTGCTATTCCTCCCGAGTATGGCGATACCACATGTGTGAGACTTTTACACAGCGTGGCCACATACAGAGGCCCAACATGCAGGGAGTACCTTCAGGCGTTCTGGAGCACCATGGCCAATTCTGACATTTCTCTCCTACATGTAAAAATCATCATTTATTTGCTAGAAAATTACATAGAACCCCAAAACATTATATATGTTTTTTTAGCAAAGACCTTAGAGAATATAATGGTGGTTGTTGCAACTTTTTATCTCGCACGATATTTGCGCAGCAATTTTTTTAACGCGTTTTTTACGGAAAAAAAATGTTTTGTGCTTAAAAAAAAAAAAAAAAAACAGTAAAGTTAGCCCAATGTTTTTGCATAATGTGAAAGATGAAGTTACGCCGAGTAAATAGATACCTAACATGTCGCCCTTAAAAATTGCACACACTCGTGGAATGGCGCCAAACTTCGCTACTTAAAAAATCCCCATAGGCGACGCTTTAAATATTTTTACTGGTTACATGTTTTGAGTTACAGAGGAGGTCTAGGGCCAAAATGATTGCTCTCGCTCTAACGTTCGCAGAGATACCTCACATGTGTGGTTTGAAAACCGTTTTCATATGTGGGCGGGACTTACGTATGCGTTCGCTTCTGTATGCGAGCTCACGGGGACAGGGGCGCTTTAAAAAAAAAAAAAAATGTTATTCTTCATTTTACTTTATTTATTTTAGTTTGACATGTTTTTCCGCCCCAAACATTTTTTTGATCACTTTTATACCTATTACAAGGAACGTAAACATCCCTTGTAATAGGAATATGGCATGACAGGTCCTCTTTACAGTGAGATATGGGGGGGGGGGTGTCAATAAGACCCCACATCTCACCTCTAGGCTGGGAAGCCTGAAAAAAATACACAAAAAAACAACAATCCTGGCTTTGATCGTAGCGGTGAGTCGGTAGAAGCACCGGAGGGCGGCGGGGGGGGGACATCCCCTCTCGCCTCCCGTAAGAATGATCAAGCGGTGGAACAGCCACTATGATTGTTGTTATGGTGTAGGGAATCGCCGGCTGAAAAAGCTAATATCTGAATGATGCCTGTAGCTGCACCCATCATTCAGATATCCCCGCACAAAGTCAAGGACGTCATATGACGGCCGGAGGGCGGGAAGTGGTTATTGCAGAGTATTGCCGGGCATTGCGGAGTATTGCCGGGCATTGCGGAGTATTGCAGGGCATTGCGGAGTATTGCGGACTATGGCAGGGTATTGCGGTGTATGGCAGGGTATTGCACGGGGTATTGCACAGGGTATTGTGGAGGGTATTGCACAGGGTATTGTGGAGGGTATTGCAGAGTATTGTGGAGGGTATTGCAGAGTATTGTGGAGGGTATTGCAGAGTATTGTGGAGGGTATTGCAGAGTATTGTGCAGGGTATTGCAGAGTATTGTGCAGGGTATTGCAGAGTATTTTGCAGAGTATTGCGCAGGGTATTGCAGAGTATTGCGCAGGGTATTGCAGAGTATTGCGCAGGGTATTGCAGAGTATTGCAGAGTATTGCACCAGAGTATTGCAGAGTATTGCACCAGGGTATTGCAGAGTATTTTGCAGGGTATTGCGCAGGGTATTGCAGAGTATTGCGCAGGGTATTGCGCAGGGTATTGCAGAGTATTGCGCAGGGTATTGCAGAGTATTGCGCAGGGTATTGCAGAGTATTGCGCAGGGTATTGCAGAGTATTTTGCAGGGTATTGCAGAGTATTTTGCAGGGTATTGCAGAGTATTGCGCAGGGTATTGCAGAGTATTGCACCAGGGTATTGCAGAGTATTGCACCAGGGTATTGCAGAGTATTGCACCAGGGTATTGGCAGAGTATTGGCAGGGTATTTTGCAGAGTATTGGCAGGGTATTTTGCAGAGTATTGGCAGGGTATAGCACAGGGATGGCTGAGCAGGGATGGATGGATGGCTGGATCTGTGACTGCAATTGTCACAGATCCAGCCCACAGCGCTGCTGCCTTGATCTGCACCCTCCCCTTTCCTCTCACACTGTACCGATCGGTACAGAGAGGGGAGGGAGGAACCGGCGTCATCAAATGACGCCGGTCTGTTTACAAGTGATTGCTCCGTCATTTGACGGAGCGATCACGTGGTAAACGGCCGCTATCAGCGGCGATTTACCGCGATTCGTGATCCGCCGGGTCCAGGACCCGGCGGTCACGGAGTTTCCCGTGTGCGCGCCCCAGGGGGCGCGCGGGAGCGCGATTCTGGGAGGACGTTATATAACGTCCTCCCAGAGTTAAGCAACCACCTTGTCGACGTTATTTGTCGGCAGGTGGTTGTTAAGTAGATACAGGAGTGTTGAACTTTAATGGTGTGGAGCTCACTTTCTAGCGGACATTGTTCACGGTGACTCTTGGAGGGAGGATCCAGGTGCACGGCACTGACCCGAAGGTAATACAGAATCGCTGCTTATACTGCACTAACACCTGTGGTGGAAGCCAGGCGTGATGTCCCCGCTCCCTCCCCTCTAAGGTACCCCTAGACAAGAGAAAGACGAGACGAGAGAAAGAGGGGAGTGGAGGTGGCCGCTACACATGAAAGTCTCTCCCAGGGGTCTTAGGGCCACTGGGGGCCAGAAGTGCAATTTTCTTCATGATTACCTAAGCCTTCAGTGGTTGTTGGTTTCCACCAAGTGCACACTGGAATGGCTTTATGTCATTAAAAAACAGAGGCAGGAAACAATACACAAATTATAGCTTGAACTCATGCAGTAGAAGCAACATGAAAAATACAATGAACTTGAAACCAATACGTATAAACATGTGCAAGAAAACGAAGACTTCTTAATCTGAAAAAAAACCTGGAAGCTAGAATGTGATATTGCCGATTTCCAGACTGAAAACATATTGAATTGGGTCAGGGAGAAGGCATCTGAGACGGATTCTCTAGACTATAAGGAGAATATAGGGGATACTCGGGCCCATTCCACCACTTACCTTCAATGCCTCCCACCTCTGACTAGACAACAGCGAGGGAAACAGGGATTGGGCATTCAGCTAAAGATAATACTGTTTATATATCGTACAAGGCGCCCCTCTAGGTTGCCTCATGATCCTACTGTCTTTTTTAGAAAATGAACAGTCCAAAGATTACCCATCAACAGATCAATGCAAGGTCCTCTAACAATCATAGACATAGACCATCCAGGCCTGATTCTGTTAGGACAGTAGATCGTCCATATGTCAAGAAAAGTGATATTAGTCAGGTGAGCAATGATGTGAATGGATTTATCCCAAATATGTCACACCCACTAGAATTTTTTAGGGACCCCCCCTTTCCACAGCTATAAAATGGCGAAGAAGACATTCGGGTCAAATGCCTCCCAACCACTATAAAGATTTATAATCCCTCTTCTAGTACCCTTACGGCCTCTGAAATTTCTTTACTGAAAAAGGGCCTAACTTTTCCCCTCATCCACTCCTAATCTCTTTAAGGATATTAACACGTTTGTGATCAAATATTATAATAACATTGAAAAGAATAACATCACCAGGCTTATTCTTTGTTTACCAAAGGATTATACTTCTCCAGAGATCTCTTGGGATCACACATACCAAATGGGTTTGGATATACTCCAAGAGTTGTGGTCAGAGGGGGAACCCGAGGGTTATATAGATCTCGGTCAACTGCCTTTTGAGAAATATGATATAGAGATGCTACACCCTAACTTTAAGCCCCCTTCCAGATTCAATCCTTATCATGCTAAATAAAGGCACCTGTGTAGAGACTTTTTACACTATAGTTTATAAACGATCTGCAGGTATTATGGGGACAAAACAACATATGGAACAACCTTACCCCACATGAGCTCCGAAGCCCTACATAAGCTCCAAAATGGACTCGAAAATTATCATCAAGCAGGCTGACAAGGGGGGCAATGTTGTGATGCAGAATAGGAAAGACTGTTTTAACGAGGCAAGTCATTTACTTTCAAACAGTGCTACATACAGTCAGGTCCCTAAATATTGGGACATCGACACAATTCTAATCTTTTTGGCTCTATACACCACCACAATTGATTTGAAATGAAACAAACAAGATGTGCTTTAACTGCAGACTTTCAGCTTTACTTTGAGGGTATTTACATCCAAATCAGGTGAACGGTGTAGGAATTACAACAGTTTGTATATGTGCCTCCCACTTTTTAAGGGACCAAAAGTAATGGGACAGATTAACAATCATAAATCGAACTTTCACTTTTTAATACTTGGTTGCAAATCCTTTGCAGTCAATTACAGCCTGAAGTCTGGAACACATAGACATCACCAGACGCTGGGTTTCATCCCTGGTGATGCTCTGCCAGGCCTCTACTGCAAACTGTCTTCAGTTCCTGCTTGTTCTTTTGGGCATTTTCCCTTCAGTTTTGCCTTCAGCAAGTGAAATGCATGCTCAACCGGATTCAGGTCAGGTGATTGACTTGGCCATTGCATAACATTCCACTTCTTTTCCTTTAAAAACTCTTTGGTTGCTTTCGCAGTATGCTTTGGGTCATTGTCCATCTGCACTGTGAAGCACCGTCCAATGAGTTCTGAAGCATTTGGCTGAATATGAGCAGATAATATTGCAACACTTCAGAATTCATCCTGATGCTTTTGTCAGCAGTCACATCATCAATAAATACAAGAGAACCAGTTCCATTGGCAGCCATACATTCCCAAGCCATGACACTACCACCGCCATGCTTCACTGATGAGGTGGTATGCTTTGGATCATGAGCAGTTCCTTTCCTTCTCCATACTCTTCTCTTCCCATCACTCTTGTACAAGTTGATCTTGGTCTCATCTGTCCATAGGATGTTGTTCCAGAACTGTGAAGGCTTTTTTAGATGTTTTTTGACAAACTCTAATCTGGCTTTCCTGTTTTTGAGGCTCACCAATGGTTTACATCTTGTGGTGAACCCTCTGTATTCACTCTGATGAAGTCTTCTCTTGATTGTTGACTTTGACACACATACACCTACCACCTGGAGAGTGTTCTTGATCTGGCCAACTGTTGTGAAGGGTGTTTTCCTCAATAGGGAAATAATTATTTGGTCATCCACCACAGTTGTTTTCTGTGGTCTTCTGGGTCTTTTGGTGTTGCTGAGCTCACCGGTGCGTTCTTTCTTTTTAGGATGTTCCAAACAGTTGATTTGGCCACACCTAATGTTTTTGCTATCTCTCTGATGGGTTTGTTTTGTTTTTTCAGCCTAATGATGGCTTGTTTCACTGATAGTGACAGCTCTTTGGATCTCATATTGAGAGTTGACAGCAACAGATTCCAAATGCAAATAGCACACTTGAAATGAACTCTGGACCTTTTATCTGCTCCTTGTAAATGGCATAATGAGGGAATAACACACACCTGGCCATGGAACAGCTGAGCAGCCAATTGTCCCATTACTTTTGGTCCCTTAAAAAGTGGGAGGCACATATACAAACTGTTGGAATTCCTACACCGTTCACCTGATTTGGATGTAAATACCCTCAAATTAAAGCTGACAGTCTGCAGTTAAAGCACATATTGCTATTTTCATTTCAAGTCCCTTGTGGTGGTGTATAGAGCCAAAAAGATTAGAATTGTGTCAATGTCCCTATATTTATGGACCTGACTGTATCTACCACTTAAGCAAGATCCATTGCCTGCCTTCAAACGGGAACTTAAAGACCTTATTGGAAGCTATGAGGGACGGAATACTCGACTAAATGAAAAACTTCCCAGAGTTCTTTTCTATTCCATATTTTTATCCATTAGGTAGACCGATTGTTGCTTCCATGGAAGGCCTTACCAGTCGGACTGCGTAGACATTTGCCAAAAACGATGAAATCACAAAGTGTTAAAACATACACGTGATCTATAATTGCACCAACACATTGGGGGTTATTTACTAAAGGCAAATCCACTTTGCACTACAAGTGCAAACTACAAGTGCAAAGTGCACTTGAAATTGCACTGAAAGTACACTTGGGAGTGCAGTCGCTGTAGTTCTGAAGGGGACATGCAAGGAAAATACAAAAGAGCATTTTAGCATGCACATGATTGGATGATAAAATCCGCAGAGCTTCCCCTCATTTCAGATCTACCCCTCAGATTTACAGCGACTGCACTTCCAAGTGCACTTTCAGTGAAATTTCAAGTGCACTTTGCGCTTGTAGTTTGCACTTGTAGTGCAAAGTGGATTTGCCTTTCGTAAATAACCCCCACTGTGTCCACCAGCAGCGCTGAGTTAAATAAAAGTGTTCACAAGTGTCCAAAAGTGAATTCAAAATATATTCAAAGTGTCCACACTACATACATTTCCAAAACAATGCTCCCAATCTTCCACCGATACACCAGTGCTTTCAGTGAAATTCCTCTCCCAGTGCATAGAAAACTCACCATATATACTGTATATGCCTCTGTTATTACCGAATAAGCACACATCGCTTTAAATAGAGATCATGGAATAACGGCAGCCATCACAATGTGTATAATCCTGAGTCACACTCAGCCTGGACCCTCCTGGCGTCACTTTCAGTTTGCTGCAAAACCTCACCTATTGGAGCATAGGTGTGCGCAGCCTATTGCATTAGGGTGTGCACCCCAAAGCTCAAACACAGAGCAACAGAGGCAGTGGCTAAGGGTTTACACATGTTGCAGCCGTGATGCTATGCTTCAAAGCCATGGCAGAAATTACTGAGTAAAAACCACCTGTGAATAAGTCCCTATTTTTTTTAATGATTTTTTTTTTTACATTTTTTATTTATTTTTTTACATTTATTAACTGCCCTTTTTGGGGGCTTTGGTGAAATATCAGGGTTCTCCACAGACCCCTGATGTCTTAAATTTAAGAGAAAGAGACTGAGGACAGGATGGAGTTGCAGATGCTAGAACTGAAGCTCAGAAGAAGGGAGGGAGAGGAGGAGAAGGTAGTACAGCCGGTCCTCCAGCTCGGCAGGTGCCCAGGTCCCCCTTTTGAATCAATAGGGCCTGGTACAGGAGGGCAGGCTGTACTGCCTAATCATTTGAGCTGGCGCACAGGGTGATTAGGGTGTGCTCAAGCACACCTGGCACACCCCCTGCGCGCACCTATGTATTGGAGCCTTTTTGTACATTCCCTATGAGATAACTGGAACCAGGAGTGTGAGAGAAGAGAGGAGGAATATACACATTGTGGTATCATTTGGTACTTATTCCCGGAGTGTAGCCAATAGCCAGACTGATGAAGGGGATAATGGCCATAGCGGTTGTGTTTTCTCTGCTTTCTCCTCTGATGGACGGTCTCAGAGCTGGCGCCTGACAGGCATCGAGGAGCCAGTCTGCCACAGCCTACAGGTACTGTCTAATGATCCTTCACGACACTGACAGCATCCTGTAGTGTAGTAATGTCACCTCCCGGGCGACCTTACACACACACAGCCCTGGTATTATGCCATCCTCCGGCATATGATTCCACCTACTGACCCCCTGCCATAATCATTCTCCTCATCATTCCTTGTTCCTGGCATACCACCACCTTACTTCCTGTCATCATACTTCCCACTGTAAGCTTCCTACCAACTTACCCCCTGTCATCATCTCTATCCTCATCATAAACCCCTGTGCCTAGTATCCTACTACCCCACCCCCTGTCATCTTCATCCCCCCTGCACCGCCAGCTCCTTCCACCCACCCCCTGCCATCTTCATCCCCCTGCACCTCTCTGCCAGCCTCCTACCACCCCACCCCCTGTCATCTTCATCCCCCCTGCACCGCCAGCTCCTTCCACACACCCCCTGTCATCTTCACCCCCCTGCATCTCTCTGCCAGCCTCCTACCACCCCACCCCCTGCCATCTTCATCCCCCTGCACCTCTCTGCCAGCCTCCTACCACCCCACCCCCTGTCATCTTCATCCCCCTTGCACCACCAGCTCCTTCCACCACCCCCTGTCATCTTCATCCCCCCTGAACCGCCAGCTCCTTCCACCCACCCCCTGCCATCTTCATCCCCCTGCACCTATCTGCCAGCCTCCTACCACCCCACCCCTGCCATCTTCATCCCCCTGCACCTCTCTGCCAGCCTCCTACCACCCCACCCCCTGTCATCTTCATCCCCCCTGCACCGCCAGCTCCTTCCACCCACCCCCTGTCATCTTCATCCCCCCTGCACCGCCTTCTCCTTCCACCTACCCCCTGTCATCTTCACCCCCCCTGCACCGCCATCTCCTTCCACCCACCCCCTGTCATCTTCATCCCCCCTGCACCGCCAGCTCCTTCCACCCACCCCCTGTCATCTTCATCCCCCTGCACCTCTCTGCCAGCCTCCTACCACCCCACCCCCTGTCATCTTCATCCCCCTGCACCGCCAGCTCCTTCCACCCACCCCCTGTCATCTTCATCCCCCCTGCACCGCCTTCTCCTTCCACCTACCCCCTGTCATCTTCACCCCCCTGCACCGCCATCTCCTTCCACCCACCCCCTGTCATCTTCATCCCCCCTGCACCGCCAGCTCCTTCCACCCACCCCCTGCCATCTTCATCCCTCTACACCTCTCTGCCAGCCTCCTACCACCCCACCCCCTGCCATCTTTATCCCCCTGCACCTCTCTGCCAGCCTCCTACCACCCCACCCCCTGTCATCTTCATCCCCCCTGCACCATAAGCTCCTTCCACCCACCCACCCCCTGTCATCTTCATCCCCCCTGCACCTCTCTGCCAGCCTCCTACCACCCCATCCCCTGCCATCTTCATCCCCCTGCACCTCTCTGCCAGCCTCCTACCACCCCACCCCCTGTCATCTTCATCCCCCTGCACCACCAGCTCCTTCCACCCACCCCTTGTCATCTTCATCCCCCCTGCACCGCCATCTCCTTCCAGCCACCCCCTGTCATCTTCAACCCCCCTGCACCGCCAGCTCCTTCCACCCACCCCCTGTCATCTTCATCCCCCCTGCACCTCTCTGCCAGCCTCCTACCACCCCACCCCCTGCCATCTTCATCCCCCTGCACCTCTCTGCCAGCCTCCTACCACCCCACCCCCTGTCATCTTCATCCCCCTGCACCGCTAGCTCCTTCCACCCACCCCCTGTCATCTTCACCCCCCCTGTACCTCTCTGCCAGCCTCCTACCACCCCACCCCCTGCCATCTTCATCCCCCTGCACCGCCAGCTTTCCACCCACCCACCCCCTGTCCTCTTCATCCCTCTTCACCTCTCTGCCAGCCTCCTACCACCCCACCCCACCCCCCTGTCATCTTCATCCCCCTGCACCTCTCTGCCAGCTCCTTCCACCCACCCACCCCCTGTCATCTTCATCCCCCATGCACCGCTCTGCCAGCCTCCTACCACCCCACCCCCTGTTATCTTTATCCCCCTACACCGCTTTGCCAGCTCCTTCCACCCACCCCCTGTCATCTTCATCCCCCTGCACCGCTCTGCCCGCTCCTTCCACCCACCCCTGTCATCTTCATCCCCCCTGCACCGCTCTGCCAGCCTCCTACTACCCCACCCCATCATCTTCATCCCCCCTGCACCGCCCTGCCAGCCTGCTACCACCCCACCCCCTGTCAAATTCATCCCCCACTACCCCACTGCCAGCTTCCTACCACCCCACCCCCACCATCATCATCCCATCTGTACCCCATTGCCAGTCTCTTACCATCCCACCCCTTGTAATCTTCATCCCCCTGTACTCCTCTGCCAGCTTTCTACCACCTCACCCACTATCATCATCATCCCTATACCCCCACATCTGACATCCTACCATTCTGCCTCCTGTTATCAACATCCCCTTGTAGCACACCTCTAGCATCCAACCACCCTACCCCCATCATTATCATCATCATCATCCCCCTGTACCCCACTGACAGCTTCCTACCACCCCACCCACTGTCATCATCATCCCCCTTTTCTGACATCCTACCACTCCGCCCATTGTCATCAACATCCCCATTATTCCTCTCTACCCCACCTCTGGCCTCCTACCACTCAACCCCCTGTCATCATCATCCCCCTGTACCCCTTCTCTGGCATCCTACCGCCCTGCCTCCTGTCATTATCATCCTCATCCCTCCTGTACCCCACCTCTAGCATCCTATCACCCTACTCCCTATCATTATAGGGGAGATATGATCTCAGCCTCTCACCCCAATGCTGCCGCATCACCCCAAACTGCATCCTGTCATCCAACAAACTTTAACCGAACATTTGCATCACACACCACAATACTTCCCTGCCACCCAGTGAGCGGTAATGATGTGCTGTAACCTCTAGCAAACAATCAGTGAGCGATAATGATAAGCAGTAACCCATAGCAACCAATCAGTGAGCAGTATAAATGTGTAGTAACTTCTAGCAACAAATCAGTGAGTGATAATAATAAGCAGTAACCCATAGCAACCAATCAGTGAGCAGTATAAATTTGCAGTAACCTCTAGCAACAAATCAGTGAGTGATAATAATAAGCAGTAACCTATAGCAACCAATCAGTGAGCTGTAATAATGTGCAGTAACCTCTTGCAACCAATCAGTGAGCGGTAATGACGTATAGTAACCTCTATCAACCAATGGGTAAACTGTAATGATGTGCAGTAAACTCTAGCAACCAATGGGTGAGGGGTAATGATGTGCAGTAACCTCTAGCAACCAATCAGTGAGTGGTAATGATGTGCACTAACCTCTAACAACCAATCAGTGAGCCTGGAGCAATCAGTGAGTGTGAACCAGTTTTATTTTATTTTATTTTTTTAGATAAGTCTGTGCATGTTTGTTTTTTGGGATGTTGGCGTGGAGAGGGAAATTGGTAGGGGTGGAGTGGGGGGGCAGGAAAATGTTTGTCCAGGGTCCAATCAATATTAAAGATGCCCCCGGGTGTCACCAGGCTGGCGGAGGGAGCAGACCAACACACACTTGGGTAAAGCCATGGAGGTTTCAGCCAGCTGTAACACCTCCCTCAAACGGAGAACATCTCATCAGCTGCAGCCAACAGCAGGCTTTACTGCCGTCCTAGCCTTCTCCCAAAGCCTGCACCACATTGCATGGCAGGAGTTGTAGTTCACCACACCACACAGTGGACTTGCCCCGCCGGTGCCTGTGCTCTGCAGAGACTACACCTCCCAGAATACACTGCAGGGCACTCAAAGCGAATGTGTCGGCTTCTCCTGCTTGTAGGGGAGGGAGGAGTGTATAGAAGGATCACCTGTCTGCACTCTGTCTGTGGCTCTAGTTTTTGGTGGCTGCTGCAGCAATGTGGTGTTACCCTGTTAGCCAGGTGACATTTTGCTTGTCATTACCGTAAGACCATCTCTTGTATCATGTTGCACAGTCTTTTCCCATTGTGAAAGTGAGTGGGGCTTCATGACTAAGATTTGCCTAAGGCCTCACAAAGCCTAGAGCCGCCTCTGGCTGTGCATTGGCTATTTTTACAGAGTAACGAAACTAGAGTTGATTGACACCAGCCCACTAATGCTTTAGGCAAGAATACCATCTCACCAGCCCTTTTGTCAAATTCAAGAGACACCAATTTGAGAAATTACCTTGAATGATTTGTGAAATTTATAAACACCAGTATGCTTGACTTGTACATCTACGTGTCTGTGTGTATATGTGTATATACGGTTTATATACAGATATAGATAGCATGTTATTTTTTTCCTTTTACATGGAATCGACCTTCGGTCATTTGTGACAGTCAGGATTATTTATTTAGCGAGATCAAAGAGCAATGATAATGTACAAGTATATATGCCATTACAAATGTACAAGTGCAACAAACTGTAGCAACTCATATTTTCACTTTACTGTAGCAAAATCAGTAAAAAAGAAGCTGCTGCACTTTGTATATAACATTTTGCCTTGTTAAAGATGCATTTATTCGTATAAACAATAGCAGTTTTAGTATATTGCAGGACACCAAAGAGTAGAAAACGATCTAATTTATTACATTTACAGAAAAGTGAGCCCTGTGTATGCAGCCCAGGTCTTTTCGACTATGCCATTTGACAATAAAAAGAATCCTGACTAAAAAAACAGCAATAAAGAAAGGGAGAATAACAGAAAGAATAAAGCAACACATTAGAAACATACCTGAATTAGTTGCTGGCTTTCAATGGAGGAAATGAAATTGCACATTTAAGTCTTGCACCGTTCTGTAAAATAGAGACCTATCCTCTAGCTTGAACTTGGGAGGAGAACTCGACCATTAGCAATGGAAAAAATATATGACATGAGAACTTTGTCCTGCAGGACAACCTGGGCACGGTATAGGTGTGGTCTCCTGATCTACAGCTTGGTTGTTTAGTATCCGCATGGAAATATGAAATTGAAACAAACAGTGGAGCTGCCAAGCCTTGGACAGCTCATTGATAGTGAATGAAATAAATTATGCTGTCTATAAATAAAATTCCTGAAATCATTGCAACATTTTTGTGTTGCCTCTTTAAAAACAAGGAGCAATACTATAGGTCTGGGGTCTCAAACTGGTGGCCCTCCAGTTGTTGCAAAACTACAAGTCCCATGAGTCATTGCAAGGCTGACAGTTACAAGCATGACTACCACAGGCAGAGGCATGATGGGACTTGTAGTTTCACAACAGCTGGAGGACCGCCAGTTTGAGACCCTTGCTATAGGTGAAACTGTCTTACGTCATATGTCCTGTTTGGATAACAGACTGGAGAAGTAAATGAGTCATAATAACAACTACCAAATAATGGTGTTGAGTGATTATATAGTTTCTTTGCAGATGGTATTTTTATATCTACTGATTGCAGATATACGTGTACTGAAGCTTATATTCTGTCTGTATAGGCCAGGGGTAGGCAACCTCAAGAGGTGGAGATCTACCTGAACAACATGGGAGTAGTCAAAGATCACCTGTTATAGCTAAGTGCAGCAAACCCGCAGGAAAGCTGCAACTTGGGATATGAGATGAGGGGGTGAGGCTGAGCCGTGGCTCCATGTGTGAATTGGTTATGTCAAGGTAACAAGTGTTGATAATGATGGGTGTCAATGATGTCTTTGAAGGTAAGCATTGGGTAGTATTAATAAGCTGATGATGATGAGAGTCGTTTTTGTTTGTTTTTTCAGATTAAAGCAATCAGTCTCATTACACGGACACTGGAAAATATCAACTGTTAGTGAGGCCAAAGTTAAATTTAAAATATTGGGAAAACGCAAGGCAGTATCTAAAAATAAGGGTACACTTTTTGGGGCTCACCATTTAGTTACCAAAACTTGGATAAGACCATAAAAAAGTATGTTAATATTGAATCCACTGAACTACTATTCCAGGAGCATGTGGAATCATTACAGTTAAGCCCATAGGTGTGCGCAGCCTATTGCATTAGGGTGTGCATCTCAAAGCTCCAACACATATGCGTTTGACATATTTACCGGCCACTTCCTAGCTCTCCATCTTGAAACAATGGGAGAAAGGGGGAGCAAGGGAGCACATGGGGGACCCGGGCAACAGAAGGAACAGGAACAGGGAAATGAGGGGTGGCTGGGATGGCATGTACCAATCCCCTATAATTTCCTCCTGTGGCAGCTGAATGTTGACAAAAGGGAGAGGAGGAGAAGCCTACTTTCAGCTGCTGCAGAAGGAAAATACAGATCGGTTCCACTAAATTCCACCCCCGCCACCTCTCCTGTCCAGGTTCTGAGGGTCGGCAAGGAAGGATTGTGGTTCACCTGTCACCTGCCCACCATTGACAGGTTGCCAACCCCAGGATTAGGGTGTGCCCAGGCACACCTGGCACACCCCTTGCGCACGCCTATGGTTAAGCCTCGTACACACGGTCGGACTTCTATCTGACTTTTCCGTGTTTTTTTGTCCGAACTGAGTTGGTCGGGAACACCCATAGCATACACACGCTCTGACTTTTCTGCAAACTTTCCCAAAACTTTTTGCAACATCAAGTGTTTTTTTTTGCTCTTTTCTGCTCTTTACCGCCACCCTTTGGTCAACTTCTGCTATTGTTGGTTGATTTTAACATTAGTTGTTTTGTCCATCGGACAAAAGTCCGATGGTTTTCTGTACACACGGTCGGACTTTGCTCCATTGGACTTTTGTTGGGCAAAAGTTTGTCCGTTCGCAGACCCAACTTTTGTCCGATGAAAACAAGAAAAAAGCAAAAAAAGTTTGTCCGATGGAGCGTACACACGGTCGGATTGTTGGTCCAACTTGCTCAAAATGAAGTTTGTTGGCCAAAAGTCCGACCGTGTGTACGGGGCTTAAGTGAGGCCAAAGTTAAATTTAAAATATTAGGAAAACGCAAGGCAGTATCTAAAAATAAGGGTACACTTTTTGGGGCTCACCATTTAGTTACCAAAACTTGGATAAGACCATAAAACAGTGTTAATATTGAATCCACTGAACTACTATTCCAGGAGCATGTGGAATCATTACAGTAACACAAACAATTATATTTGTTTGGAACCTCCAGATGTGGCAGTTGCTAACACTGGCCATTTATCAGCAGTGACTCATGTAACTCTGTGAGCTGTACTGTTGAGAATTACAGATACATTTAATGAAATCTAATCATTATATGCTTATATCTTCAAATGGAAAATATAAAAATGGGGAAGTGGCTCTTGTATTTTCTCTAAAGCGATATTGACCCACTTAAAGTAGTTGTGAACATACAACGTTATGGACAGTCTCTAATACAATTATAAATATGCAAGCACCATAACTGCTTTTGCTAAGTTTCAGAAATTAAACTTTCTTACCTTATGTACTAGGTTACAGTGGAAGTAAAGTCCACTCTTTAACTTGTACCTACAGGTAAGCCTATAATAAGGCTTACCTGTAGGTACAGTGAATATCTCATAAACTTGCACTGTGTAGTAAATATTCACAAATAAATGCAGCCAGTGACGTCTCCGGCGCATGTGCTCTGAAGGGACGACATCTGCCCCCCCCCCCCCCCTGGATGGAGCCTGCAACCCCAAAAGGAAGACTGGGTGAAGATGGAAGCGCCGAGGAGCTGTGACAGCATTCAGCATGCTAGCATATTATGGCATAACACTACAGGGGGCCCAATTTTTTAAAAAAAATTTGGCGGGGGGTTTACTACCACTTTAAAAGGTTCTGTCATGTGACCACGCATCTCTTCTTCCTGATATCGGGGGCAGGGTTACAGGACTGACGCAGGCAGATTTTTTGCGCAAGTGTCTCTCATGCATTCTAAAAGGGATGAAGAATGCGTCAAATTCAGGCAGGTGCCTACAGAAAGTTTAATGTTTTTTTCTGAGCTGACTCATGTTCTGCAGCTATGTGGGTCAAGTCTGCTGTGTTTCCTGTGAAACTGTTACAATATAGATGTGTGGTGGGATCTGAGGGATTGATCGGCTATATTTTCCTACCAATTGTCCTCAGATCCACATAAAAAGGGTCCATTCATTTCCCCCAAACGGAACTGCTGTAAATACTGACAAAATGTAGGCTGTTATGCTGCCACACAGCGCCCCCAGCTGGGGGGCCACTCAGGGCTCCCTGAGAGACTGGAAGCCTGAGAAATCTTAACTATCAATCTTGGACTTACTTCCTTTGACGGCGGAACGAAGAGCCTCTTGTTGTGGGCGGACGTCATATGACGTCGCGCCTTCCCGAGCCACTAGGGGGCGCGCGCGGGCCCGCCACGTCACTGGGGACCCGATGCGCATTCCACGCGGCCGCGATGGCCGCCGGGCACCCGCGATTGCCCAGTAACTGAGCAGGACCGTGGATTTGTGTGTGTAAACACACAGATCCACATCCTGTCAGGGAGAGGAGACCGATGGTGTGTCCCTTGTACATCGGTCACCTCCCCCAGTCAGTCCCATCCCCCCACAGTTAGAATCACTCCCTAGGGAACACATTTAACCCCTTGATCGCCCCCTAGTGTTAACCCCTTCCCTGCCAGTCATATTTATACAGTAATCAATGCATTTTTATAGCAGGGATCGCTGTATAAATTTAAAAAGGTCCCAAAAATGTGTCAAAAGTGTCCGATGTGTCCGCTGAAATATCGCAGTCACGATAAAAATCACTAATCGCCGCCATTACTAGTAAAAAAAAATAATAATAATAAAAATGCTATAAATCTATCCCCTATTTTTTAGCCGCTATAACTTGTGCGCAAACCAATCAATATACCCCATTGCGATTTTTTTTACCAAAAATATGTAGAAGAATACGTATCGGCCTAAACTGAGGAAAAAATTTGTTTAAAAAAAATTGATATTTATTATAGCAAAAAGTTAAAAATATTGTGTTTTTTTCAAACTTGTCGCCCTTCTTTTGTTTATAGCGCAAGAAATAAAAACCGCAGAGGTGATCAAATACCACCAAAAGAAAGCTCTATTTGTGGGGAAAAATGAATATGGGTACATGTGTTGCATGACTGCGCAATTGTCATTCAAAGTCTTGACAGCGCTGAAAGATGAAACATGGCTTGGGCAGGAAGGGGGTGAAAGTGCCCTGTATTGAAGTGGTTAAGGATCTTTGCCAAACATGGACTATTTGGACTCTGTGCTACCTCAAGTGGATTATTTACCAATCATGGACCAATCATGCCTCTAATGGACACTAATGACTCTCTCCTGTTATTCAGGTATGATTACTCTATGGGCACTAAAGCACCTTGTAAAGGAATTCATGTGAGATGCTGCCTGATAAGAACTGTTCCTGTATTTTGACTTTCTTCAGTAAAGTTACCATTAACTGTTTAATGCCTGGTCTGAAGTTTCTTCTTAAGTGGTGTATTGCATGGCGTATTCAAAGAGCAGGGCTTGTAACAAGGGAACTGTGGGTCAGAGTAGATACAGTACACTTCAGGCCAGCATGTAGTTTTCTGCCTAGTGTAGGCTATATTGCGGTTGCTAGGAACAACTTTATATGTATCATAGCTAGCAGCCAACCAGCCAGGGAACGGGTGACTGGTGTGGGGTAATGGTTACTCTGGTAGTAAAGGGGCATTGTGATTGTCCCTGCATTTTGAGACTGGGCCTGTGGCACTGAGTACCTAAGTACCAAGCCTGGGAGTCATAGGAGAGATGTAGAGTGCCCCTGAGAGAGAGAGCGAGCACGTAGTTACAGAGTGAGGTTAATTTCCTGTGTCCATTGGTAACTGTGGACATGTCACTGGGAGTGAGGTGACAGGTATTTCTGGGTTGGTGGATGCCGGTGCAGACTCTGCAAGACCGGTTTCTAAATGCAGTGCACCTGGGAGTTGGTGTTCTCTTACTGTAGTGGTGTCTAGTGTGGTTAGTGTTAACAGTACAGTCAGTTAGCCATGGGTTAATAAAGGGTTAATTGTGTTCATTGTGGCTGGATTCTGGTTCTGGGGTTATGACTTAATGCTGATTTTTGCATGGAAGCAAATTCCTGCCTAGAACCTAGGCAATTAGCGAGTGTAGTTCTAGTGTCCCCCACTAAGGCGCCTAAGCCCCGCTCACATGTCTAGAACTCATACTTGAGTTTGGCTTATGCTGCACCACTTTTAGAATGAACATGAGACACTTTTGCAAAATCTGTCTGAGACAGTTTTTCTCACTGTATGCCAAGAAAGTTGGTCTTAATTAGTTTGGCGCATTCAATGCGACACAATGTAAAAGTGACACATTCAGTGCGACACAATGTAAAAGTGACACATTCAATGCGACACAACGTGAAAATTTGATATTTTAGAACTATCTGATATTGGTGCACGAGTTGCTGTCAGAACCAAAAGTGTAGCAAATGCTTCATGCATTTGGCGCAATATTTAAACAGAAGGGGTTAACGCCAGAAAAGTAACACAGCAGCTTTACTGAATTCCCCTGGGTGTGCCTGTATTCCATAGTCTGTGCAGCCTGCGGGAAGATGCAGGCTGTGCCTCAGAAGGAGGCACGTTTAAGAGGCCAGCTGTGCTTGGGAGGGGGTGAGCGCCAGTGGCAGGCTGTGATTGGTCAGAGGGTGTGGTGGCTGAACAAACTACCCAATACAGGCATGCTGTGTGTCTGCATAGTGTCCTGTACCTCTGATTGGCCAGCTAAAGGATAAAAACTTACCATACTAACACAGATCAGCATCTGTGCTTTGTGTGGTCAGTTTAGAACAAGAAAGACAGAAGACTGGCAGGATCAACCGGGTTTTTCAGATGGAAGAAGTACATGAAAACTGTGGGACGACGGCTCTCCTGGGTGAAATCACGTACTTTCGTTCTTCCAGGTCTGGGGCACGCAATTCAGCTTGTTCAATTAAGCTTTGACAATAAAACCTGTATGCTGATTGGTTTCTATGCAGAGCTGAACCAGATTTTGCACTCTCAAGTTTTAGTAAATAACGCCCTTTGTTTCAGATGTCAAAAAACACCAGTTTACTGAGTGCATTGAGTAGACATTTGTGAACAGTCAGCATTACAGGAAAATGCACGCTTCACGCAGAAATAACGAATCTCACTGAGTACTTTAACCTCTCTTCTTATTTCCATTGATAACAATATACTGAGTTCTGATCTTTGACCATCAGCTTTGTGATATGTTGGATAATAAAAATTATTAATTTTTAATTTTTTCACAACAGTGATGGATTTTCCTACAAATTGGTGTTTTGTAGTGTCTTAGCGGAGTAGAGGGTCATGTTTTCGGGTGTTTTGATGTGTGTTTGGAATGCACCTCAAATCTAGTTCAGAGGCTAAGTTTGACCCGTTGTGCTGTTTCTTTGGACACAACATCTCCTATTGGTAAAGAAGCAGGTCATATGGATTTTTTATTTATTTTTTGTCAAGTGCTGTGTTTTCTATTCAAACGTAGCTGCATGCAGTTGGATCCTATTGTAGCGGGTGTTTGAATTTTAGAGGAGGCATCTGGGAGGTAGTGTAACCCAGATGCACCAATTGCTAGGGGATCCGAGACCCTTTTCTGGTTCTTGGAGGACTCTGGTGGTGTGAGGTTCCTTGCGGTCCACAAGTGTCACTGTTGCCCGGGGTCGGAGCTGAACTCACACCGCAAGACTGTACCCTTTTGTCCTCTGCTGGAGCTGATACAGCGGGGCGGGAACCCGCTGTGGCGCGAAGGGAGAGGGGATAAAAGGGGCGGACGCCCTTACCACGGGGTTCAGAGTTCGGAGAGAGTTGTAGGACGCGGCCGCACCCAGGCACCTTCAGCTTGGATGCTGGCGTTCCGGAGTTCCGGGCTCAGGTGCCCTTGACCCGGCCGGAGCGAGAGATGGAGTCCATCCCAGGCACCTTTAGCCTGGGGTGAGGTACTATGGCGGATGCCTGGGGCTCAGTACCTTCGACTGAGTTCCGCAAGGGTGGAGGAATCCGAGGGGGCCCTAACTCCTTGGGTGCCCGTGTCTGAGTTTGTGAGGACTGGTGTGCGGAACTTCTCTGAAGAGTCCAGCGCAGCATTGCTGGTGACAGAGAGGCCTCCTGTTTCTCCCTTGGACGGATCTCCTTCCCTTGACAGGGGCCGTGCTAGCGAAGGTAGTTCACATTCTACTCAATATAGTCAGTGGCAGTGACTACCCGCCACTGGTGATATCACAGTGGTTAGCAGGAGAAGGGAAGGGATTGTGCCTCGATCTATTCCCCATTACTACTCAGCAGAAGAAACTGTTTATTGTTTGGCAACAAGAATACAACTGAGTTTGACCTATTCACTGTGTGGAACTCTGGTTACTAGGAGCAAAGGAGTCAAGGACAAAGTACTGGATTTGACTCTAGGACACCTACACTAAACCCAATCTTCTGGCCTTCACCTCTTAGCTATGGAGGACATGGGCCGTGGTGTATCTCATCCCTCTCCCCAGCACTGAGACCCCTAGACGAAGAAAGACAAGCCGAGTACGAGAAGGGGAGAGAGGGGTGAGGCCGCTACACAATGTTTTCTGCCTAGTAGTAAACTCTAGACATTATATAATGATCCGGGTGAATCTGATGACAGTGTAAAATATATAGACTGAAACCAGTGTTATCTTATCTCAGCAATGCTATTTATTGCATATGACCTGTGAAATAGCCTTGCAGTTGTCAATCTTTTTAAGACAAAACATAATTACATGGTAATTAGGAAGTTCAGCATGCTACAATATAGAATACAACATGCAGTATAAAGCCCCGTACACACGGTCGGACTTTTGGCCAACAAACTTCATTTTGAGCAAGTTGGACCAACAATCCGACTGTGTGTACGCTCCATCGGACAAACTTTTTTTTGCTTTTTTCTTGTTTTCATCGGACAAAAGTTGGGTCTGCAAACAGACAAACTTTTGCCCAACAAAAGTCCGATGGAGCAAAGTCCGACGGTGTGTACAGAAAACCATAGGACTTTTGTCCGATGGACAAAACAACTAATGTTAAAATCAACCAACAATAGCAGAAGTTGACCAAAGGGTGGCGGTAAAGAGCAGAAAAGAGCAGAAAAACCACGTGATGTTGCAAAAAGTTTTGGGAAAGTTTGCAGAAAAGTCAGAGCGTATGTATGCTATGGGTGTTCCCGACCAACTCCGTTCGGACAAAAAAACACGGAAAAGTCCGATAGAAGTCCGACCGTGTGTACGGGGCTTTAGGCTTCATGCAAATGGGTATATTTGCCTGTGCAGTGTAAACACGCTGCATATTTCTGGTGCCTGGGCTGCATACAGCCGCTCAGACATACCTCCCAATATTTTGAGATAGCAATGAGGGACACCCACTAGTAAACATATGTAGGCATAGGACACTCCCCCTGCCGCACCCCCTTAAAAGAGAATTAAGTGGTTGTATACCCGCTGAAGGTGTTTTTTTTTTTTTTTAACCCTGTAAAGCAAAAGGCATAATGAGCTAGTATGAAATTACTTAGAACGAGGCGTTGGTAACTTACCTGGTCCACGCCGAGGTAGCCGACATGTTTCCTCGGCGTGTCTTCCGGGTATTGCGGCTCCAGCGCTCTGAGTGGCCGGAGCCGCGAAGTCGTCACTCCCGTGCATTTCAGCTATTCCACGATGTGCGCCCACGGCGGCGCGCAACGCGAAATTAAACAGTAGGACGTCCAGGGACGCCCTCCCGGCAGTTCAGGTCCGTGCTGCGGCCGTCTTTCGGCTATAGCGCAGATCTGAAGTGGTTAATGTTGCCATAGATAATTCAATTTTCCTTTGCATAGATGGTCAACAGTCAGCTTGCTCAGCACTATAGTAATACCGTATGGAGGCGGCCAATAGACCAGCTGGTTGGAAAGTTTGCTGCAGTGATGGAATCCTCATGTGTCCCCTGTGATATCCACACTGGTGGGGAGGGGAAAACAGCCCAAATTCTGTGAGGAACGGGAGATGAATCAAGCTTTAACCGAATGCCAGCAATAAATGGTAACCAAAGTAGAAGGGCATTCGCTCGAAACATGTCGGGTTTTTACCTTGCTGTAACCTTGTCATTACGCTCATTTGTCAATTTTTACCTCAAGGATCACTCTTTTTTTATCTGCATCTGTCAAGGCTGCATATGTAATGTTACTTTTAATCATGATGCAATGCCAATAAAGGCTTTATTTTTTACATTATATCCTGGAGTTACTTTCACCATGTGGAGCCATTTTGTCTTCTTTTCATGACATCTCGCTTAAAGGGGTTGTAAAGGTTCGTTTTTTATTTTCTAAATAGGTTCCTTTAAGCTAGTGCATTGTTGGTTCACTTACCTTTTCCTTCGATTTACCTTCTAAATGTTTTTTTTCTTTGTCTGAATTTCTCACTTCCTGTTTCTCCTCAGTAAACTTCACACCATCATCCGAGTGGTGTGGAGTCACCCAGAACAGCTTACTGAACAGCTTACTGAGGAGGAACAGGAAGTGAGAAATTCAGACAAAGAAAACAAAGAAAACAAATATTTAGAAGGGAAATCTAAGGAAAAGGTAAGTGAACCAACAATGCACTAGCTTAAAGGAACCTATTTAGAAAATAAAAAAACGAACCTTTACAACCCCTTTAAGGGGACATCCCTAACGGAAGGTCTCCTGAGGTGTATGCCTCTTGTGTAAGAATTATCGGGAAAGGTCCTTCTAATCACAGTCTCTGTGTTATTTGGAAATTGGATCAGAGACATTCCTACTGAAGTACCTGGCTCGGAGGTCCCGTCCATGCTCATTTACATCTGATTCACGGTAAGAGTATTTATTACCTACCTGTCTAACGTGGATGTTGGAACATACCTCAAACTCATCCTGGGTGTTTTGATGCAACACATCTGTAACGTGGATTTTTTATGCTTCACAGTGGATTCTGCACGTTTATCACGGAATAACAAGAGACTTTGTTTCATCCACATTTATTATAGGACACTTTATTGTGTGTTATAGGAGTTGTTTTTGCCTATTTATTTAGGCTTATTGTTATTACACATGTCTCACGTACAATATTGAACGTTCACCTCAGCATTATTATTCTGATGTTTTTAGCCGAGCTATGTTTGGGTACTATCTCTTGAATTTATTTTCATAGAATTTACCTGGCAGCACTGCTGGTTTTAGCGCTGCATTTTTTTCACTTTCATATCTTCATTACAATACGGTCTTATTGTTTATGCTAGCAGATTCAAACTTTTTTTCACACTTTCCTTCACTGGTAGCGCAATTTTTTCCCCATTTTTTTTAAATAAATGGTAAATTAGCCGGCCAGCCGTGGATGGAAAGAGGAGCCAGAAGGCAGTGTGAACGAGCTTCAATAGGAACACGAAGAATTTCATTTTTTTTTAACATATTAATCTATGGCAACATTAAATTGATAAATAGTTCTGCTTATTGATTTTTGCCTGTTCATTTTGTCCGCACAAGACTTGGCCCAAATAGCGCTTTTTTTATATGGTTGCTTCTGATTGTACACATTTCTATCACATCTCTGCTGGTGTGTTCTTCCACATAGCAGCTTATTGGACATATGTAGGACGCAAAGTTTTAGGCCCCTTTCACACTGAGGCGCTTTGCAGGCGCTATTGCGCTAAAAATAGCGCCTGCAATGCGCCCCAAAAAAGCCACTCAATTGTATCCAATGTGAAAGCCCGAGGGCTTTCACACTGGAGCGTTGCGCTTGCAGGGGGGTCAAAAAACTCCTGCAAGACGCATCTTTGGGGCGCAATAGGAGCGGTAAAAATACCTCTACTATAGCGCCCCTGCCCATTGAAATCAATTGGGAAGCGCCTCCAAAACACCCGCAAAATGCTGCAAAGAGGTGTTATTGCGGGCGTTTTTAACCCATTTTCGGCCGCTAGTGGGGGTTAAAATCCCCCCCGCTAGCGCCCGCAAATCGCGGGAAAAAATACGGTATCGCGGCGCTAAAAATAGCGCCGCTATACCGCCAGCGCATCCAGCACCTCAGTGTGAAAGTAGCCTTATTCCCACTGTCATATACATCCCAGTTTCCTGGCATATACACCGCTCCTAAACTGCCCCTGCCATTGAAATTGCGGCGCTTTTCGGGCGCTTTTAACCCCTTGTTAACCCTTTCTTTGGGGTTAAAATCGCCCCGCTCACGCCCGCACAGCACCGGTAAAGCGCTGCTAAAACAAGCTGCCCTTTACAGCTAGTGCGGAACGGTCTTCGTTGTGAAAGGTGTCTAAGTTACAGAACTGCACGCTTGTTTTTAAAAATAGCGGCGCTTTAACCCCCGACGCCCACCCACCCCAGTGTGTAAGTGACCTTATGCATTCTATACATCCAGTCTGGATGGGAAAGCCACCGCCCAGCTGTCAATTGTCTATTGGCTGGGCGGGATGTGGTTAATTGCTATGAGCTGCATATGCCCATTGGACTCTAATATATCAGGCGGCTGTGTAATCAATGCTGTGGGTTATGGTTAAAGTGATACTAAAGGTTCATGTTTTTTTTTTTTTAAATAACAAACATGTCATACTTACCTCCACTGTGCAGTTAGTTTTGCACAGAGTGGCCCCGATTCACCTGTTCTGGGGTCCCACGGCGGCTCTCGTGGCTCCTCCCTGCATTAGATAACCCCCTCCTGGAAGCTCTCTCCCGAGGGGGTTACCTTGCGGGCGCGCTCCTGAGTCATACACTCGGCGTCCATAAACGCTGAGTGTATGACTCGCCCCCGGCGCCCGCGTCATTGGATTTGATTGACAGCAGCGGGAGCCAATGGCTGCACTGCTATCAATCTATCCAATCAAACCCGGGACTCCATGGAGAGAAAGACGGGGGGGACGCGCCCACAGAAATTCAGGGCTCAGGTTAGTGCGAAACGCGTTAAAGTTTTTCCTTCACTGTGGCTTTTGATGGGGTTTTCATGCTGCTTTAGGCTCCATGCACGCTAGCATTTTTTTAAGCTCCTTAAAAGCTGTTATTAGCATTTTTCTGCTCCCAGAAGCTATACAGTATTATCCTATGCATCAATGCACACTACTTTAGGCTAATAGCATTTTGTGAGCTTCAACATCTAGGAGCAGAAAAAAAAAAAAACGTTTTTCTGAAGTGTTTTCCTGGCAGAAAAAAAATGTTAGATGCTCCTAAACGCTTCTAAACGCTACTAAAACACTACTAACAGCTTTTTTCGAGCAGTTTTTTTTTCTTCATGTACTCTAGAAACGCTAATCAAACACTAACACTTCTAAAGCGCTACTAGAAGCTAGCACAAAAACACTATCATCAGCAGTTTTTATCCAGCATTTTTTTCTAGTGTTTTTTTAGCTTATAAGTGAGATTGGAAGCCCGTAAACATAAAAAGGTGAAAACTTACAATTTTATGAAAAAAATTACAATTATTTGATACACAATCAACGCGTTTAGATCAACTAGTACTTATAAACTCAAAACAAAAAATGTAATATATTGCAGCTTACCAATCAATAGATATGGAGGCTGCATCATTTTTCTTTTTTTAGGCTTTTTTTCCCCCTGTTTTCACCTGGTTATCTGACCACTAACACATCTCCTGTATTAGTGAGACACAGCTCTGGAGAAATGAGCACAGGAGACACAGCAGACAGAAGCATTGTCAGTCAGGGGGGGGTTAAATGTATTAACAGATTTAGATACACTAACAAACTGCAGCCAAACTCCAGCTCACACTTTAAAAAAATTACAGCAAACATTTTTTTCCGTTTGGGATAAAGGTTTTGCATGAATAAAAGATGATAATTTTAATCTCCCCTGCCAGTGTTAAGTGGTTTGTCTCATCCATGTAAATTGATACATTCTGCTGGAGAGCTTGTGCTTTTGAAAAAAAAAACAGACTTGCTGCCTGGATTGCAAGATGAAAATAAAAGAAAGAAAGTCTAAAAAAAAGAAACTAATACAGCCATCATGTCTATGAATTGGTAAGCTACAATAAAATAAATGTTTGCTTTTGTTTTTTTGTTTTTTTGCTGCTTTAATGAACTTGACACCGATCTCAAACCCTGTTTGAGTGTTTTGGGTTATTATGCTGTATCAGAGATCATCATGGATCCCCAAGCTGAACATTGTGCAAAAAGAAGCCACAGTAAAAACTTCAAGTGTTTTTTCAAAACACCAAGGTGTGTAAAGTTTATTGACGAAATGCTGAATAAAGTTTTCTGGAGTATTGCCTCGTACACACGGCCGAGATTCTCGTCGAAAAAAACATGTCGTTTTTTTCGACGAGATTCTTGGACAAGAAACTTGTCCCGGCCGAGTGTACACACGCTCCTTTCAAAGAACCCGCGGTTCTTTGAATGGAGCGAACGCGGTGACGTCATCGAATACGACAAGCATGCGCTCGTCACATTCGATGCCGTCGCCGCCATCTTTGTTCACCCTACCTATGCCTAGGAAGCTACCGCGCATGCGTCAAAGTCATTTCGAGCATGCGCGGGCTTCCCGGCGAAAAGGTAAGTGTACACACACCCAATTTTCTCGTCGAGAAACAGGCTGACGAGAATCTCGACGAGAAAATAGAGAGCAGGTTCTCTATTTTCTCGTCGAGATTCTTGTCGCTTTTCTTGACGAGAAACCATACACACAAACGAATTTCTCGGCAAGAAATCTCTGGCTGGCAGCAAGTTTCTTGCTGGTTTTTGCCGAGAAACTCGTTCGTGTGTACGAGGCTTAAGGCTGGAGAATTGTAGTACAGCTACTTTTTTCAATATGTTTAAACACTTAAGCCCCGTACACACGATCGGTTTGACTGATGAAAACCGTCCGATGGATGGTTTTCATCAGACCAACCGATCGTGTATGGTACCCATCGGTCTTTTTTCCATCGGTTTTAAAAAATAGAACTTGTTTTAAAAATTTTCCGATGGATAAAAAACCGATCGAAAACTCCGATCGTCTATGGGCAAGTCCATCGGATAAAAAACCCACGCATGCTCAGAATCAAGTCGACGCATGCTCAGAAGCATTGAACTTCATTTTTCTCGGCTCATCAAAGTGTTTTACGTCACCGCGTTTGGAACGGTCGGTTTTTTGACTGATGGTGTGTGGGCAAGACTGATGGAAAACAGTTTCATCGGATATCCGATGGACAAATCCATCGGACGAAAATCCATAGGATATCCGATCGTGTGTACGGGGCTTGAGTGACCGCCCACCATAGATATACTTTGGCAGGGCGGCCACTCTGTGCTAAATCACGTACCTAGTACGTGATCTGACACTTCCGGGTTTGGGGAGCACGTGCACTGCACTCAGTGGGTCCGGCGGCCCCGATGTCCGCTAGGACATGTCGATCGTTCAGGAGAAAGGCAGACCGCCATTCTGCCTATGTAAACAAGGCAGATTAATGTTCTGTGTGAGGGGAATGTGCTGATCCTGTGTTCCTGTTAAGCAGGGACAGATCTTTACATTCACCCAGTCAAAGAACCCCCCCCCCCACAGTTAGTAATCACTTCCAGGGAACATTTAACATTTAACCCTTTGATCACCCCTGATGTCAACCCCTTCTCTGACAGTGCCATTAGTGCAGTCACAGTGCATATTTTTTAGCACTGCTCACTGTATTTGTGTCACGGGTCCCCCAAAAGTGTCAGGTGTCCGATTTGTCCGCCACAATATCGCAGTCCCGCTATAAGTCGCTGATCGCTGACATTACTAGTAAAAAACAAATAAATAAAAATATACCATAGTTTGTAGACGCTGTAACTTTTTGCGCAAACCAATCAATATACACGTATTGGATTTTTTTTTACCAAAAATATGTAGCAGAATACATAGTGGCCTAAATTGTTGAAAAAAAATGATTTTTATTTTTTTTATAGGGAATGTTTTATAGCAGAAAGTAAAAAATATTGTTTTTTTTTCAAAATTCTCTGTCTTTTTTTGTATATAGTGTGTAGCGCCCTTTTCACTTTTAAGGGATGTTACGTGCCTAAATTTAGGGGCTGGTCTGAGCTATTAGCCAGGCTCAGACCATTCTCATTGCTAGGTATTGCTTCTGCCTATGTGATGCTGCCTGGTGTATGGTTCCCTGCGGCCTGTAGGTGGTGCTGTCACATCAGGTCAGGGTTGAGCCAGGGGTGGCATTACTACACCTTGGGGTGTCCTCTCTCGGCAGCGGTACAGTGGGCGTGGTCAACCTGCTGTGCATGCCGGGAGAGGGTACTTAAGGGGCAGACGCCATAGAGTTGGTGTGGTTGGAGTTGGTGGGGTGGTCCCCATCAGAGTCGGAGGAGCGAGACACGTACCCCACCTCCTGTGGCCCTCATGGCCGGGGGTACGTGTGGGTGTGATCAGGCCCAGGCACCTTTAGCCTGGGGCCTGCAACTCTACTAGTGGGCCTAGCACCTTCAGCTAGGGCCTGTCCCAGAAAGAAGAGTCCCAGGGAGCCAGGGGGAAGGGTACCCGCTCTGACCGAGAGGAAGCCAGGGGAGGATCGGTCCCATTGAGGAGATGAGTAATAGAAGATTGCTGTCTCGGGAGAGGCCTGGTGACCTGTCAGAGGGAAGGATTTGTTATTTGGGGAAGCTAACCTGTAGAGTGCCCATTGGCATTGTCTTGTTCTTGAATTCTACAGAGGTTAGAGGATTTCCAACGCCCGTCCCAGGAGGGGACAGGGTGGCTGAAATGTTCGAGCTCCACACCGGCTGCTAGGACTGTGAGAGAGGACTATCCGGGTGAGCTAAACCCACTCGGGATCGAGTGGCGACGAGATTGTTGGTTGTGCCTGGACCTATTCTTCACACTATTTCTTCTTTCACCCATCTGTCTCTATCTATTACGCAACAAATAGAAAATAAACTCTCTGTTGGAGTTAAAGTACTTCTGGACTATGTTTTCTTTGGGGGAAGAAACAGAGACTTGACCCCATACTCTGGGGGAGAGAACCAGTGGGAAGGGTGACTCGCTGAAAGACCCAAATTTATGAACAACCTCTTCAAACAGGAGGGTACGGGCATATAGCACGGTGTGCCTTGACTTGCCAGTGAGCCAGGCGAGAAAAAGGTTTGTGTGCTACAAGTGCAAAAAATAAAAACCGCAGAGGTGAACAAATACCACCAAAAGAAAGCTCTATTTGTGGGGGAAAAAAGTACAGAACTTTATTTGGGCACAGCATCGAACGACCGTGCAATTGTCAATTAAAATAACGTAGTTAGAGTTGCCACCTCATCCCTTTAAACCCGAACACATATTGATTAGACAGGTTCTGTGGCTGATTTAAGGTGGTAATTAATCTCATTTGGTGCCTGATCTGCATTAAATTAGCCTCAGAACCTGTGTAATTCATATGTGTTCGGGTTTAAAGGGATGAGGTGGCAACCCTAAACGTAGTGCCGTATCGCAAAACATTGAAGTGGTAAAGATTATGTTTCAAAATATTGAAACCAATGGGTTTAAATAGGTTATTAGAAGTTCAAACTTTAAAATCTCGATGTTGCCGGTATCCTATCTATAGGTGAGAGAGTATATTTTTATATCCCCACAGCCCAATGCTTCTGTATGCATGCCACTAAATCTGGATTGGTGCACATTCAGAACACTCTGTCGTTAAATCTTGATGTGCATTATATCACACAACCTTGCCCAAAGGTCTATCACAGCATCATCATGGAGGTATAGAAACAGCCTCTACTACTAAAAAGACCACATTTTTGTTTGCCAAAGGAGGCCTTTGTACCTCAACAAACACACTGGGCTTTAGCTCACCAAGTTATCAGCAGCAAAGGTGTGGCCAAAAGTTATTTTAAACTATATATCTTGTTTAACTAATTCTATGGGCCACTGGAAAAAATAGATCATTCGACCGACAAATGTAAAGGTTTAGGAATGCACAAAAATGCTAACATACTAGCGAGCCATTTGACAACCATCACAATATTTGTCTCTCACAGCTAAAGGTAAAGAAATACCACAACTTCTGCTTTGTAGCAGGTTGCTATAAAAAAAAAAAAAAAAGAAGACTTTTACAATCTATATTACTTACTTTATTACCTATGCTTTAGATTTATTACTGTTTGCTATGTGAAAGTGATTGGAGGGGCTGCCTGTTCCCAATTTTGTATGACACCCTGTTTTTAAGGGGTTCAGAGACTTAAGCCACGTACACATAATCGGATTTTCCGAAGGGAATTGTGCGATGACAGCCTGTTGGCGGAAAATCCGACCGTTTGTACGCTCCATCGGACAATTGTTGGCGGATTTTTTGCTGACAAATGTTGGATGGCAGGCTTTCAAATTTTCCGCGGACAACGGTCTGTTGTCAGGTTTTCCGATCGTGTGTACACCGTCAGACAGAAGTCCAAAGTACAAACACGCATGAAATGTTTTATATCTCTGGGTTGCCTTTATGCCTTCCATTTTAGTAAGATGAAATTATGATTGGGTAATGCATGACATTGGCTCAGGAGGCTGATGTCTAAACAGTGCTCAGATCTATTGGCCAATTACTAGGTCCAAACTCTGTCATATGATAGGGAGGTGATGCCACCCCTCCCACTAGGCACAGACCCCAGCCAACACTTGGTATATTGACAGTAGCTTTAATGGAGTAAGGAGCAATAGGGATCAATGGATAGGATTAGCATCAGTGAGTTTGGGGAAGCCTCTTTACAAGCAATGTCTCTTTAACATGTGTTATTCTGTGCATTACTATGCACTGTGCTACAAACAGACAATTTCTTTCAGTTGCTTGGTACACCGCAACATACAGATGGTTCCCATCTGTGCATTGTGGTGCACTGGAACGCACATGCATTGAGGTGAACTGGCAAGGTATGTTGGGGGGCCATTCATCATAAATGGAACAGCAACACACTACACTGAAGTTTGTGCAGTACCCTACATTACAACACATTAGGCTCAAGTTTATTAGCGTGAGTCATTTACAGTTTTGCCTAACTTTGATTTTCACACTTTCATGAAAAAAGCACAATTTAAAAACAGCATTTCTTATTTACTAACTTAGTACAGTTTTATCTTTTACATTTAGTAAACATTGAAAGTTATGTTGTGTTTTTTGTGCTAATAATCATTTTAGAGATTTTTTTATAGAAAGTATTGCCTTCATTAACATTTCTACAACTTACAGGAGC
This sequence comes from Rana muscosa, assembly GCA_029206835.1. Classification (NCBI taxonomy): domain Eukaryota; kingdom Metazoa; phylum Chordata; class Amphibia; order Anura; family Ranidae; genus Rana; species Rana muscosa. The sequence goes on from CM055121.1 coordinate 526,700,779, forward strand.
TGTACAAAATCAATGCTGTGACGGATCTCGGATACCCCGCCTGGGCACCTCCGCCAGACCTGTGTCCCCTGTTCTCCAAACGCACCCGCAGCCGGCAGACTCACAATAACCAGCCCTTAACCCCCCCAATCACAAGGCAAGCCACACAGGTGTTAAGCAGGGCCGTCTTTAATATTGATTGGGCCCTGGGAAAACATTTTCTTTGGGCCCCCCCCGACTCAAAATCAGTTTACTGTAGCAGATCAGGCAGTGATTGCGATTGGTTGCCAAAGGCTACAGCATATCATTACCGCTCACTGACTGGATGCTAGAAGTTACAGCACACATTACGACTGACTGATTAGTTGTTAGGTTACAACACATCTTTTCTGCTTGCTGATTGGTTGCTAGAAGGTACTGCACATCATTACTGCTAACCGATTGGTTGCTAGAGGTTAAATGCTTACTGCTCACTCATTGGTTGCTAGAGGTTACTGCACATTATTCCTGCTCACTCATTGGTTGCTAGAGGTTACTGTGCATCATTATCACTTATTGGTTGCTAGAGGTTACCGCACATCAATACAGCTCATTGATTGGTTGCTAAAGGTTACAGCACATCATCTCCCCACTGTCGCACACCATGGACTGGGGAGGTGAGGGGACCCATTAATAGACAGAAAACTCCTAGAACTTGCTATTAGCAATGAGCAGAGCAGAGTACACACAACTATGAAAGTTAACTGAGTGCAGGTAGGCACAGAGTCCACTGTGAGCAGTATCCCTGAGGACAGGCTCCCAGAAATAAATGACTAGTCATGCCACCTGCAGTAGAGCAGTGTTGAGGGGTGAGCTACATACAGAGTGCAGGATTGAGGAGCGCGCTGTGTATGGAGTGCAAGGTTGAGTGGTACGCTATGTACAGAATGCAGAGCTGATGGGTGAGCTATGTACAGAGTGCAGGGTTGAGGGGTGCGTTACATACAGAGTGCAGGGTTGAGGGGTGCGTTACATACAGAGTGCAGGGTTAAGGGGTGTATTACATACAGAGTGCAGGGTTGAGGGGTGCATTACATACAGAGTTCATGGTTGAGGGGTGCATTACATACAGAGTGCATAGTTGAGGGGTGCGTTACATACAGAGTGCAGGGTTGAGGGGTGCGTTACAGAGTGCAGGGTTGAGGGGTGCATTACAGAGTGCAGGGTTGAGGGGTGCATTACATACAGAGTGCATGGTTGAGGGGTGCGTTACATACAGGGTGCAGGGTTGAGGGGTGCGTTACATACAGAGTGCAGGGTTGAGGGGTGCGTAACATACAGAGTGCAGGGTTGAGGGGTGCGTTACATACAGAGTGCAGGATTGAGGGAAGCGTTACATACAGAGTGCAGTATTAAGGGGTGCGTTACATACAGAGTGCATGGTTGAGGGGTGCATTACATACAGAGTGCAGGGTTGAGGGGTGCATTACATACAGAGTGCATGCTTGAGGGGTGCGTTACAAACAGAGTGCAGTATTAAGGGGTGCGTTACATACAGAGTGCATGCTTGAGGGGTGCGTTACATACAGAGTGCAGGGTTGAGGGGTGCATTACATACAGAGTGCAGGATTGAGGGAAGCGTTACATACAGAGTGCAGTATTAAGGGGTGCGTTACATACAGGGTGCATGGTTGAGGGGTGCGTTACATACAGAGTGCAGGGTTGAGGGGTGCATTACATACAGAGTGCATGCTTGAGGGGTGCGTTACATACAGAGTGCATGTTTGAGGGGTGCGTTACAAACAGAGTGCAGTATTAAGGGGTGTGTTACATACAGAGTGCAGTATTAAGGGGTGTGTTACATACAGAGTGCAGGATTGAGGGGTGTGTTACATACAGAGTGCATGGTTGGGGGGGTGTTACAGAGTGCAAGATTATGGGGGGCATTACGTACAGAGTCCAAGATTGAGGGGTGCACTATATACAGATTGCAGGGTTTAGTGGTGTCTTGTGTACATCCAAGTCCTTCTCCCCCCCCCAAGTATAAAGCTTTACTCCCCCTGATTCCAGTTCAATACATAGCATTCCTCTGCACCATTCCACCCCCCCCCCCCTTCTTTCACTACACACTATTCCTCGGCACCACTAGTACCACTCGCCCCCGCCTCCAGACTCCATTACCTGAAAACCATCAGAGCGGGGCCGTGCAGCACAAGTGAAGCTGCAATATGAATGTCCGTGGAGGAGCTTCTTATCCCCGCCCCCTTCCTCCTCTGCTCTCTCGTATACAGCTCAATGTGTAGAGCAGAGAGAGGGATGTGAAAGGCCGCCAGGAGAGGAGCTCTTCTGTATTAACAAGTGACAGTAGCAGCTGAGCTAGCAAGTGACAGGCGCCGGAGCGGAACTCCGGCTGAAAAAAAAGCTGACAGGCAGCGCGGGCTCCAGGGGCAGCTCAGCTGCTGGGGCCCCCCTACAATGGCTGGGCCCTGGGCAGATGCCCCCGTTTGCCCCGCGGTAAAGACGGCCCTGGTGTTGAGGGTTAAACATGCAGAGCATAAACTGTTTATTAAATACAAAAACATACTTTAAACACAGTTAGAGACACTCCCCTTAGCCTTGTCATAGAGGGGGTAGGGGACAAGGAAGAACCAATTGGAACTCAACACTTGTACATTGAAACAGAAACTACAGTTGAAACACATAAAGGGATTATGATAAGCAGGCAGCCCCTCCTTACACATCCCCATCTCCAGACCTTTTGTCTATGTGCCATGACCTAACATAATTAACACAATAATGATGGGATGTAGCTGATATAGGGACCTTCATTACATTATCCCAATGCCATTTTGTCCCCAAGTCTCGTAGCCCCACGCTTTGGGAATACCGCCATCTTGTATATGCCTTTATCAGCTAAAAGTACATTGTTTGTGGAATAAAAGTATATATTTAACCAATAGGTTTAGGTAGCTGGAAATGACTCCACGAGCCCAGCCACAGATACCGTGTTCACCCGGTTCCGATGAACCGGCGACCGCGGACACAAATGTCTGAAGGTGGCATCTTCTCCAGGTGGTGGGCGATGGCAAATAGCCCTCCAAATCTCCCATTCTCTGCTGGCCCATAGTCTGTGGGTAGGAGGCCAGTCCACAGCCCCCTCCAAAACACAGTGACAGTGGGTTCTGTCCCAAATACCAGTTCTGTACTTCTACCGGTCCTATGCTTTAATGTACGGAAGGGGGGAGTCTTTTACAAATTTTTAAAAGCTGCAAGTGAAAAATGTCCAAAAAAGTAGAAAATTTTTAAAAATGATGCAGCCCAGAAGGGAAACAAGCCATTCCTGACCTTTTTATCTGCTTGCAATAAGAAAGTAATACATTCTCAAAGATCACAACACGGACTCTAACGTCTGGTTTCAGCTTAGAAGCATCTGCTGTTTTTTAGAGCAACAAATGAATTTCAGTTTTAATTTGTACATTCAATTTATTTATCTTACATTCTTGCCTAACAATATCTTCATATGCATATCAACTTTGAACTAAAAAAACATTGTAGGATATACAACTAAGAACAACTAATGTCTAAAAAAGGAGAAAAAAAATATATATATGCCCACTTCTCCTATCTCAGCGCTATGGTGTCCAAGTTTCAACAACAGACATACAGGTTGAAGCAAAATTATTCAAAATACAATGTATTCATCAGCAGCCACTTAATATAAAACTTTTAAAACATTCATAAGATAAACAAATCCAAAATACTTTAACCAGTATCAGGAATTTATCAAAGCAGTGCTCCTGTCAATAGTTAATATGACTGGCTAGCGTATGTAAATCAACATATGCAACATAAAATAAACACAGCAGATGGTGATGAGAAAAGTCTGATGTAGACACAATACTCATCAACTGCTGCCATCCACAATGTGAAACTTCACTAGTATCCATGGGCTGCTGTTATGTCTCCAGAAGCCATACCTGGGATTCCCAGGAACACATGGCTTTAACATGCATAGCAGGTAGGGCCTCTGGAGACATAACAGCAGCCCATGAATACTAGTGAAGTTTCACATTGTGGATGGCAGCGGTTGATGAGAGCTGAGGCTTGAAAACTATTATGTTCTGGTGAGTTTAAACCCCAGAGGGGAGTGTGACGCACTGTTTGGAGGAATCTGGTGAAAGCTGCACATATATCAAACAACACTAGGACCACCACCTGTGTCTACTTCGGACTTTTCTCATCACCATCTGCTATTCCTAATGCCCTGTATCCGATGGTCTAAAATCCGATGGAATTTTTCATCGGAATTCCGTTCAAACTGTCTTGCATACACACTGTCAGACACACTGTCGTTAAGTCTTGAGCTCCATCATATCACACAGCCTTGCCCAAAGATCTATCACAGCATCATCATGGAGGTATAAAAACAGCATCCACTACTAAAAAGACCACATTTTTGTTTGCCAAAGGAGGCCTTTGTACCTCAACAAACACACTGGGCTTTAGCTCACCACTTTATCAGCAGCAAAGGTGTGGCCAAAAGTTATTTTAAACTATATATATTGTTTTACTAATTCTATGGGCTATTGGAAAAAAATAGATCATTTGACTGGCAAATGTACAGCAAAGGTTTAGGAATGCAAAAAATGCTAACATACCAGTGAGCCATTTGACAACCATCACCATATGTGTCCCTCATAGCTTAAGGTAAAGGAATAGCACAGCTTCTGCTGTGTAGCAGATGAATGAAAAAAAAATAAAAGACTTGTCCAGTCTATATAACTTACCGTATATACTCGAGTATAAGCCGAGTTTTTCAGCACCTTTTTTTGTGCTGAAAATGCCCCCCTCGGCTTATACTCGAGTCACCTTTTTGCGCCTGATCTCCCGGATTTTGGGGACCGGGTACCGACCAAACTTCGCACACATGTAGCTCCCCTCTTCCTCTACAAGTGTGCAAAGTTTGTTGTCCGGGGGACATATAGGCGGGGAGCACCGATTTTTCAAACCCGGGCACCCCTTCCATAGACTCCCATGTTAAACGGTCATTTCTCTGGTGACTTTGGGGACCTGGTACCGGCCGGTCACATGTAGCCCCACTTCTCCTCTACAAGTGTGCAAAGTTTGTTGTCTGGAGGACCTATGGCCGGGAGCAACGATTTTTTAAAACCGGGCACCCCTTCCATAGACTCCCATGTTAAACGTCAGTCTAGTCATGGACACAGTGAGGCATGGGCACAGTGAGGCATGGGCACAGTGAGGCATGGGCACAGTGAGGCATGGACACAGTGAGGCATGGGCACAGTGAGGCATGGACACAGTGAGGCACAGTGAGGCATGCACATGGACACAGTGAGGCAAAGTGAGGTATGCAGATGGACACCCTAGGCTTATACTCGAGTCAATACGTTTTCCCAGTTTTTTGTGGTAAAATTAGGTGCCTCGGCTTATATTCGGGTCGGCTTATACTCGAGTATATACGGTATATTTTACCTATGCTTCAGATTTATTACTGTTTGCTATGTGATTGTAGGGGTTGCCTGTTTTCAATTTTGTATGACCTTCTGTTTTAAGGGGTCAGGGACTCACGCTTATAACTTAGGACTTATGTTCAGAAACAAGCACAGTCACAGGGGACTCCCAACCCCAAGACAAGCCACAGTCGTTGAAACACCTGAAAGCATCTTTGAAATCCTTTAAAAGCTGGGCTATCCCCTCACTGGAGGCAGTGTTGTTTGGGGACCCCTTAAAAAGTTCCAGACAGATCTCTCAAAGATGTCTTGTTGTTCACAGTCAGTTTGGTTAAACAGTTCCTCTAGTACAGGGGTCTCCAAACTTCCTAAACAAAGGGCCAGTTTATTGTCCTTCAGACTTTAGGGGGGCCAGACTGTGGCCAGTGGTAGTGGAAAATGCCCCAGTGTCAGTGGGAGCATCAATGCCTTAGCCTTGGGAGTAAGGAAATTACATAGCACCTGTGAAGAAGTAGTGCCTAACATCGCTGATATTAGTTAGAGGAACAGCACCCTATCGTTGGTGTCTGTGGGAGGAATAGTGTCCCATCAATGGTATCAGTGGGAGAAATAGTACCCCATCATTGGTGTCTGTGGGAGGAATAGTGCCCCATCATTGGTATCAGTGGGAGAAATAGTACGCCGTCATTGGTGTCAAGGGAGAAATGATGCCCCATTGTTGGTGTCAGTGGAAGTGGGAGGAATTTTGTGCCACTGTTGGTTTCAGTGGAAGGAATGGTGCATCATTGTTGCTATCAGTATGTTAAATAGTGCCTTGTATCAGTGGGAGGAATGGTGCCCCAAGGGCCAGATAAAGGCAAACAAAGACCACTGCTCTAGTACATAATGGGATTTTAGGCTGAATAGCACTGAAACCAAGAGAATTTTATTAGCCCATCCTATTGATCTTGTGCCACTGGATTCAGGGAAGATGTGGACAAAAACTACCTAGCCAGTCCCTGCTGCTGACTTCTAAAAAGTTCTTCCCCAGAGGAGGTTCTGATCGCAGGCAGCGGGCTTTTTCCAGAACTGTTCCCACAGAAGTTTCGTCCTCCTCTGCCATCCTTGCAGGGACAGCTACTGATTTGATGGTTTCATTCAAAGGTGCATCTTTCAGCAGCTGCAGTCACTTATCAGTGTGTTTTGACAGTGGCAATACAATGTCCCAAAAGGAATGATTCCTCCATTCACCTCATTTTTGGCTGAACGAAAAAAAATAAAAACTCTATGGCCAGCTTAAGATGTACACAGCTCTGCCATGCTGCATAGTTCCGTCTGGCAGGAAACCAGAATTTTCTCTATTGCACTTTAAATATGTAAAACTATACACATTTTTATTTTAAATAATAAAAGTTTTGATTTTTTTTCTTGCTATCAGCATCCCATTCAAAAGATTTTCCTTTACGTTCTGTTCCATAGACACAACAGGAAATTGGAGAAAATCTCCCTCTTAGACAGTTGTCACCAGGATTTTCCCCTCTATACCTGTCTGTATGGCCTCTCGCTTTGGATCAGCTTATCACTTTACCCAAAAACTAAAAATAAAGTTTTGCCTTTAGACGTATGGTGCACAGACCACAGACTGTCCCCACAGACTCTAATCTGTTCCAGGACTCCTCATCTATGACCGTGTAAAGATGAGGACTTCATTCATGACCATGTAAGGATGAAGTTCCCTCCCAGACTTCCTGGCCCGCCTCCTCCAGAACTCCACTGTGGTACACTCACCGACCTTTTCCTGCCCCGAGTCCATGATGGAGAACTTTAACTGAACATATGCTCCGACAGCCTCTAGACCCTCTGCTCCAGGACTCCTCATCTATGACCGTGTAAAGATGAGGACTTCACCCATGACCGTGTAAGGATGAAGTTCCCTCCCAGACTTTCTGGCATGCCTCCTCCAGAACTCCACTGTGGTACACTCACCGACCTTTTCTTGCCCCGAGTCCATGATGGAGAACTTTAACTGGACAAACGTTCCAACAGCCTCCAGCCCCTCTGCTCCAGGATTCCTCATCTATGACCGTGTAAAGATGAGGACTTCCCCCATGACCGTGTAAGGATGAAGTTCCCTCACAGCTCTCCCGGGCTCCTCCGTGATTGGCACACCCCCCTAGATGGGGATGGCCTCCTGCTACTGCCTAGTACTTCATTCTCCACTTCTCCCGGCCGACAACTCCTCCCCAGTGGCATGCCACCTAAGCTTATATGGGAGGCCTGCCCCCTGCCAATACCAAGTGGGGATTGGTCAGGGCTCCTCACATGAGCTGCCTGCCACTCCAGTCCTAGGCCCTGCCCCTCCTCCAGAACAATCTCCCTGTAAGCAGGGGAGGCGCCTCAGAACTAGAGCACAGGTCATCACGCCCACTGCTACACTAACCACTCCCTGCTCCCAGATCAAAACAAGCAGGCCTAGCCTGAAGCATAGGCATGGCTAAATTTACCTGCGCTGACAGTTTCCCTAGCAAAAATCCTATGCTAGCACCTACCTACGGTAGAGGGTGTTACACTTATATGTATTGTCCCTTCCTAGACTGTGACTACGCAGTGAAGACTTTGTTCACACGTATGTTTGACTACGTTTGCACAGGACTTCCGCCCCCCGTGCGAATGGCAGCAGCAGGAATCTGGTACTGTTTTTGACATTTGTGAGTGGCTAGCTGCAGCCAACAAGCCTATACCCTTTAATGACAGGTTTCCAGTGGCTGCAGCTGTTCATGTCTGTTCTCACAGTCAGCGATTACCTGCAGTTTGTCTGTGTCCAGCAATGATCACTGTAGGCAAGCGCTGGCTGTGCAAACAGCCACAAATAGTGGCAGCTGCTGGCAACTTGTGATTAACATGTACAGCCTCAGTGGCCACCAGTGTCAGGAACAGAAGATTCCTGCTGCTGCCGTTCACATTCCATGTAGCCTAAGCCCTGGTTCACACCAAATCCAACTTTGAAATCATGCAACTTCACTTGAAATCGATTATCACAGTAGGACCTTAGGACTGGAAGTGTGTTACTGCCAGGATCATCAGGTGAAAATAATGTAAAATGCCTCAAAAAAAAAAAAACGAATGCAGCCCCCACATCTAAGGACCGGTAACCTGCAGTATATTACATTTTCGTTCTTGGGTTAGATAGGCTTTAAAGCAATGTTTTATATCTCTGGGTTATCTTTTGCATTCCATTTTAGTGGGAGGATATTATGATTGGGTAATGGTTGGCATTAGTTAACGAGGTTGATGTCTGAACAATGAGGTAAACTTGTTAGCTATTGTAGCACACAGACCTCCTCAAGGCGGGACACACCGTACCACAATGCCCAGGTTCCTTCTTCTTAAGAGGGTGAGCGGTGTTCAGAATTTCTTTAAGTTTAACATGAGAAGATGCCAGTGTTTACCCAGAATTTTCTTTAGGTATTCCCAATGGGTACCATATGTAGTCACTATACCCATACCATCCACATTCTTTTCATTTTTCCTTTCCTTTTCCTTATCCTCATCCACTTCCAGACCCAAGATAATCTCCCTCTTTTTCTTCAATGCCTTCATTTTTGCTTGTCTAATTATCGAATTAGGGTATCCTCTCTGCTTAAATCTATAACTCAATTCTTTACTCTCTTTCTGGAAATCTTTTATGTTGGAGCAATTTCTACGAATCCTGAGGAATTGCCCAGTTGGAATTTCTCTCATTAGAGGCCATGGATGGTGACTGGTAGCATGGAGCAGAGTATTTCCTGCTGTTGGTTTCCTAAATGTATTGGTGGTTATCTTTGTCTTTTCCTTATGTATCATCAAGTCCAGAAATTCTATTTTGTCCTTGTCCACTTTATATGTGAGGAAGATGTTTCTAGTATTTTTATTAAGGTCTTTTATAAATGATTCAAATTGAGTTGTAGTACCTCTCCATTAGGGATGAGCTTCGTGTTCGAGTCGAACATACGTTCGACTCGAACATTGGCTGTTCGATCGTTCGACGAAGATCGAACGATTTGGGCCGTTCGCGCCAAATTCGAGTGACGCGAACGGCCCACAATGCACTACGCCATCGCAGTGTCATCCAGGCGCTGTGATTGGCCAAGCATGCACTGTGACCCCGCATGCTTGGCCAATCACAGCGCCGGCAGCGAGGAGAGCAATGATTGGCCACAGGCAGGATGCCTGTGGCCAATTATTGCTGAGGGTGTTTAGTACACGCCCCACACTATAAAAGGCCGCCAGCACGGCGGCCTAGTGTAGTGTGTTCCGGAGCAGGGATAGAGTAGCATAGGCAGGGACAGTGACTGTTATTTCTTTCTTGCTTAACCTGGATTCCTTTAGTTTAGGGAAAGAGAAGGATAGGTAGGGAGAGTGTCAGTGTGTTTTGTGCTTCTGCTATAGTGTGCTTAAAAAAAAACATTTATTCTAGGGACAGAAAACTCTAGGTAGGGACAGTGTCAGTTTCTTTCACTCTGCAAGTCCTTGTTTCCAGGGACCTGGAAGGACAGTGAGTGAATTGTCCTTTTGCTATATTGTGATTAAAAAAAACATTTATTCTAGGGACAGAAAACTCTAGGTAGGGACAGTGTCAGTTTCTTTCACTCTGCAAGTCCTTGTTTCCAGGGACCTGGAAGGACAGTGAGTGAATTGTCCTTTTGCTATATTGTGATTAAAAAAAACATTTATTCTAGGGACAGAAAACTCTAGGTAGGGACAGTGTCAGTTTCTTTCACTCTGCAAGTCCTTGTTTCCAGGGACCTGGAAGGACAGTGAGTGAATTGTCCTTTTGCTATATTGTGATTAAAAAAAACATTTATTCTAGGGACAGAAAACTCTAGGTAGGGACAGTGTCAGTTTCTTTCACTCTGCAAGTCCTTGTTTCCAGGGACCTGGAAGGACAGTGAGTGAATTGTCCTTTTGCTATATTGTGATTAAAAAAAACATTTTTTTCTAGGGACAGAAAACTGTAGGTAGGGAGAGTATTTTTTTTCTTTCACTCTGCAAGTCCTTGTTTCCAGGGACCTGTAAGGACAGTGAGTTAATTGTCCTTGTGCTATATTGTGCTGAAAAAAACATTTATTCCAGGGACAGAAAACTCTAGGTAGGGACAGTGTCAGTTTCTTTCACTCTGCAAGTCCTTGTTTCCAGGGACCTGGAAGGACAGTGAGTGAATTGTCCTTTTGCTATATTGTGATTAAAAAAAACATTTTTTTCTAGGGACAGAAAACTGTAGGTAGGGAGAGTGTTTTTTTTCTTTCACTCTGCAAGTCCTTGTTTCCAGGGACCTGTAAGGACAGTGAGTTAATTTTCCTTGTGCTATATTGTGATTAAAAAAAACATTTATTCTAGGGACAGAAAACTCTAGGTAGGGACAGTGTCAGTTTCTTTCACTCTGCAAGTCCTTGTTTCCAGGGACCTGGAAGGACAGTGAGTGAATTGTCCTTTTGCTATATTGTGATTAAAAAAAACATTTATTCTAGGGACAGAAAACTCTAGGTAGGGACAGTGTCAGTTTCTTTCACTCTGCAAGTCCTTGTTTCCAGGGACCTGGAAGGACAGTGAGTGAATTGTCCTTTTGCTATATTGTGATTAAAAAAAACATTTATTCTAGGGACAGAAAACTCTAGGTAGGGACAGTGTCAGTTTCTTTCACTCTGCAAGTCCTTGTTTCCAGGGACCTGGAAGGACAGTGAGTGAATTGTCCTTTTGCTATATTGTGATTAAAAAAAACATTTATTCTAGGGACAGAAAACTCTAGGTAGGGACAGTGTCAGTTTCTTTCACTCTGCAAGTCCTTGTTTCCAGGGACCTGGAAGGACAGTGAGTGAATTGTCCTTTTGCTATATTGTGATTAAAAAAAACATTTATTCTAGGGACAGAAAACTCTAGGTAGGGACAGTGTCAGTTTCTTTCACTCTGCAAGTCCTTGTTTCCAGGGACCTGGAAGGACAGTGAGTGAATTGTCCTTTTGCTATATTGTGATTAAAAAAAACATTTATTCTAGGGACAGAAAACTCTAGGTAGGGACAGTGTCAGTTTCTTTCACTCTGCAAGTCCTTGTTTCCAGGGACCTGGAAGGACAGTGAGTGAATTGTCCTTTTGCTATATTGTGATTAAAAAAAACATTTTTTTCTAGGGACAGAAAACTGTAGGTAGGGAGAGTATTTTTTTTCTTTCACTCTGCAAGTCCTTGTTTCCAGGGACCTGTAAGGACAGTGAGTTAATTGTCCTTGTGCTATATTGTGCTGAAAAAAACATTTATTCCAGGGACAGAAAACTCTAGGTAGGGACAGTGTCAGTTTCTTTCACTCTGCAAGTCCTTGTTTCCAGGGACCTGGAAGGACAGTGAGTGAATTGTCCTTTTGCTATATTGTGATTAAAAAAAACATTTTTTTCTAGGGACAGAAAACTGTAGGTAGGGAGAGTATTTTTTTTCTTTCACTCTGCAAGTCCTTGTTTCCAGGGACCTGTAAGGACAGTGAGTTAATTGTCCTTGTGCTATATTGTGCTGAAAAAAACATTTATTCCAGGGACAGAAAACTCTAGGTAGGGACAGTGTCAGTTTCTTTCACTCTGCAAGTCCTTGTTTCCAGGGACCTGGAAGGACAGTGAGTGAATTGTCCTTTTGCTATATTGTGATTAAAAAAAACATTTTTTTCTAGGGACAGAAAACTGTAGGTAGGGAGAGTGTTTTTTTTCTTTCACTCTGCAAGTCCTTGTTTCCAGGGACCTGTAAGGACAGTGAGTTAATTTTCCTTGTGCTATATTGTGATTAAAAAAAACATTTATTCTAGGGACAGAAAACTCTAGGTAGGGACAGTGTCAGTTTCTTTCACTCTGCAAGTCCTTGTTTCCAGGGACCTGGAAGGACAGTGAGTGAATTGTCCTTTTGCTATATTGTGATTAAAAAAAACATTTTTTTCTAGGGACAGAAAACTGTAGGTAGGGAGAGTGTTTTTTTTCTTTCACTCTGCAAGTCCTTGTTTCCAGGGACCTGTAAGGACAGTGAGTTAATTTTCCTTGTGCTATATTGTGATTAAAAAAAACATTTATTCTAGGGACAGAAAACTCTAGGTAGGGACAGTGTCAGTTTCTTTCACTCTGCAAGTCCTTGTTTCCAGGGACCTGGAAGGACAGTGAGTGAATTGTCCTTTTGCTATATTGTGATTAAAAAAAACATTTATTCTAGGGACAGAAAACTCTAGGTAGGGACAGTGTCAGTTTCTTTCACTCTGCAAGTCCTTGTTTCCAGGGACCTGGAAGGACAGTGAGTGAATTGTCCTTTTGCTATATTGTGATTAAAAAAAACATTTATTCTAGGGACAGAAAACTCTAGGTAGGGACAGTGTCAGTTTCTTTCACTCTGCAAGTCCTTGTTTCCAGGGACCTGGAAGGACAGTGAGTGAATTGTCCTTTTGCTATATTGTGATTAAAAAAAACATTTATTCTAGGGACAGAAAACTCTAGGTAGGGACAGTGTCAGTTTCTTTCACTCTGCAAGTCCTTGTTTCCAGGGACCTGGAAGGACAGTGAGTGAATTGTCCTTTTGCTATATTGTGATTAAAAAAAACATTTATTCTAGGGACAGAAAACTCTAGGTAGGGACAGTGTCAGTTTCTTTCACTCTGCAAGTCCTTGTTTCCAGGGACCTGGAAGGACAGTGAGTGAATTGTCCTTTTGCTATATTGTGATTAAAAAAAACATTTATTCTAGGGACAGAAAACTCTAGGTAGGGACAGTGTCAGTTTCTTTCACTCTGCAAGTCCTTGTTTCCAGGGACCTGGAAGGACAGTGAGTGAATTGTCCTTTTGCTATATTGTGATTAAAAAAAACATTTTTTTCTAGGGACAGAAAACTGTAGGTAGGGAGAGTATTTTTTTTCTTTCACTCTGCAAGTCCTTGTTTCCAGGGACCTGTAAGGACAGTGAGTTAATTGTCCTTGTGCTATATTGTGCTGAAAAAAACATTTATTCCAGGGACAGAAAACTCTAGGTAGGGACAGTGTCAGTTTCTTTCACTCTGCAAGTCCTTGTTTCCAGGGACCTGGAAGGACAGTGAGTGAATTGTCCTTTTGCTATATTGTGATTAAAAAAAACATTTTTTTCTAGGGACAGAAAACTGTAGGTAGGGAGAGTATTTTTTTTCTTTCACTCTGCAAGTCCTTGTTTCCAGGGACCTGTAAGGACAGTGAGTTAATTGTCCTTGTGCTATATTGTGCTGAAAAAAACATTTATTCCAGGGACAGAAAACTCTAGGTAGGGACAGTGTCAGTTTCTTTCACTCTGCAAGTCCTTGTTTCCAGGGACCTGGAAGGACAGTGAGTGAATTGTCCTTTTGCTATATTGTGATTAAAAAAAACATTTTTTTCTAGGGACAGAAAACTGTAGGTAGGGAGAGTGTTTTTTTTCTTTCACTCTGCAAGTCCTTGTTTCCAGGGACCTGTAAGGACAGTGAGTTAATTTTCCTTGTGCTATATTGTGATTAAAAAAAACATTTATTCTAGGGACAGAAAACTCTAGGTAGGGACAGTGTCAGTTTCTTTCACTCTGCAAGTCCTTGTTTCCAGGGACCTGGAAGGACAGTGAGTGAATTGTCCTTTTGCTATATTGTGATTAAAAAAAACATTTTTTTCTAGGGACAGAAAACTGTAGGTAGGGAGAGTGTTTTTTTTCTTTCACTCTGCAAGTCCTTGTTTCCAGGGACCTGTAAGGACAGTGAGTTAATTTTCCTTGTGCTATATTGTGATTAAAAAAAACATTTATTCTAGGGACAGAAAACTCTAGGTAGGGACAGTGTCAGTTTCTTTCACTCTGCAAGTCCTTGTTTCCAGGGACCTGGAAGGACAGTGAGTGAATTGTCCTTTTGCTATATTGTGATTAAAAAAAACATTTATTCTAGGGACAGAAAACTCTAGGTAGGGACAGTGTCAGTTTCTTTCACTCTGCAAGTCCTTGTTTCCAGGGACCTGGAAGGACAGTGAGTGAATTGTCCTTTTGCTATATTGTGATTAAAAAAAACATTTTTTTCTAGGGACAGAAAACTGTAGGTAGGGAGAGTGTTTTTTTTCTTTCACTCTGCAAGTCCTTGTTTCCAGGGACCTGTAAGGACAGTGAGTTAATTTTCCTTGTGCTATATTGTGATTAAAAAAAACATTTTTTCTAGGGACAGAAAACTGTAGGTAGGGAGAGTGTTTTTTTTCTTTCACTCTGCAAGTCCTTGTTTCCAGGGACAGAGAAGGACACCTGAAGGTAGCCCTTATTGCTTTTTTCCCATCTCCCTGCAGGCCATCTATTAGAATGTCTGGAAGGCAAACAAGGAGAGGCAGACAGTCAGGAGGCAATAAAAGAGGGCAAGCAGGCTCTGTGTCTGGGGGCAACAGTGCTGGTCGTGGACGCGGTGCATTGTCATCAGCACATGGCCATGGGACACGCTTGTCCTTCTTTTCGGCAGCTGGACATGTTGAGCCACATCATGCCGAAGACTTGGTAGAGTGGATGACCAAGCCCTCCTCCTCCTCCTCATCCTCTCTCACCCAGGCTCAGGGTACTGGAAAAGCAGCTGCCAAAGCGTCGTCTTCCCTGGTATCAATGTCAGACAAATCATCAGTCACTCCTTCCCTAGACCCACCATGTCCTCCTCCTGAGGAGTCCCCCGAACTGTTTCAGCACAGTGTTGGGTACATGCTCCAGGAGGATGCCCAGCGTTTCGAAGGGTCTGATGATGAAACCCAGCTAGAGGAAGGCAGTAGCGTGAGAGCAGACAGAGGGGATGCTCAAGAAGGACACCAATCTGGCAGTCATGTTCCAGCAGCTGCAGCATACTGCCAGATTGGCTCCAGTGATGAGGAGGGAGGGGATGATGAGGTCAATGACTCCACGTGGGTGCCTAATAGGAGAGAGGAGGAGGAGGAGGATGAGGAGGAGGCACATCTCCAACGAGGCAGGATGCCCTTTGGTGGCCAGCGTAAGGGCAGTACACCGACGGAATCACACCGCAGAGCTCCGCCTGTGCAGGGCGCTGCCTCTGCCCGTCATTCAAAAAGTTCTTTGGTGTGGGCCTTTTTTGAGGCTAGTGCATCAGATCGCACAGCTGCTGTTTGCAACATATGTCTCAAGCGTATATCGCGTGGCCAAAACATCAGCCGCTTGGGTACCACATGCCTGACCAGACATATGTTGACCTGCCATGCAGCTCGTTGGCAAGCCTACCTCAAAGACCCACACCAAAGAACAAAGCGGACCTCTCCTTGCACCGCATCAGCTGGGATCTCCAACCCCACTATAACTTCAGTCCTCTCTGAAACATGCACTGAGAGGAATGAAGGTGTAGAATTAGGTGTGTCACAGCCAAGTACTTGCGCCCACTCTGCTAGCAGTACACCGACGTCCGATTCTAGCAGGCAAATTTCCCTGCCCCAGCTGCTGGACCGTCGAAAGAAGTTCACTCCCAGCCATCCACATGCCCAGCGGTTGAATGCTAGCTTGGCTAAATTGCTAGCGCTTCAACTGCTGCCTTTTCAGTTGGTAGACTCGGCCCCCTTCCGTGAGTTTGTGCAATGTGCGGTTCCTCAGTGGCAGGTTCCCAAACGCCACTTTTTCTCACGGAAGGCTATTCCGGCTCTCTACCGGCATGTGGAAGGCAATGTCTTGGCCTCGCTGGACAGGGCGGTCAGCGGTAAGGTGCATATTACCGCTGACTCATGGTCCAGCAGGCATGGACAGGGACGTTACCTTTCTTTCACGGCCCATTGGGTCACTCTTTTGGCAGCTGGGAAGGATTCAGGACAAGGTGCAGTAGTGTTGGAGGTTGTCCCACCGCCACGCCTCCAAAATGCTACTACTGGTTGTGACACACCTCTCTCCTCCACCCCCTCCTCTTCTTCTTCCTCCATGGCCTCTTCCTGTGGTTTGTCCTATGAACCAGCGGTGCTCCGTAGCCGTTCACGGGGCTACGCAAGTACGCAGGCAAAAAGATGCCATGCCGTGCTTGCGCTGGTGTGTTTGGGGGACAGAAGCCACACTGGGGCAGAGGTCCTGTCTGCTCTGCAGGGCCAGGCCGAGAGGTGGTTGACGCCACGCCAGCTTAAGCCAGGAATGGTGGTTTGCGACAATGGCACCAACCTCCTCTCCGCCCTCCGACAGGGACAACTGACCCATGTGCCCTGTGTGGCTCACGTCCTTAACCTGGTGGTGCAGCGGTTCTTGGGCAGGTACCCGGGCTTACAGGATGTCCTGAGGCAGGCCAGGAAAGTCTGTGTGCATTTCCGCAGATCTTATAATGCCAGTGCTCGCCTGGCTGAGCTGCAAAAGGAGTTGAACCTGCCCAAGAACCGCCTTATATGTGACATGCCCACCAGGTGGAACTCAACGTTGGCCATGCTGCAGCGGCTGCACACGCAGCAGAGGGCCATCAATGAGTACCTGTGCGACTACGGCACCAGGACAGGGTCAGGGGAGCTTGGTTTTTTTTCTCCACGCCAGTGGGGCATGATCAGGGATGCATGCACTGTCCTGGCACCATTTGAGGAGGCCACGAGGATGGTGAGCAGTGACAGTGCATGCATCAGTGACACTGTACCTCTTGTCCACCTGTTGGAGCACACGCTGCGTGGAATAATGGACAGGGCACTTGAGGCAGAACAGAGGCAGGAAGAGGAGGACTTCCTTGCCTCTCAAGGCCCCCTTTACCCAGACAGTGTTCCTTCTGTCCCACCCATCGCACAGGAAGAGGAGGAGGAGGAGGAGGAGGAGGAGGATTGTGTCAGCATGGAGGTGGAGGCTGGCACTCAGCATCATCAGCAGCAGTCTTTTAGGGATGATTTACAGTCCCAAGAAACCAGTGGACTTGTACGTGGCTGGGAGGAGGTGGCTGCGGATCATGTCGTCCTTAGTGACCCAGAGGACTCCGGAGCGAATGCCTCAGCAAACCTACGCTGCATGGCCTCCCTGATCCTGCAAAGTCTGCGGAAGGATCCTCGTATTCTTCGGATCAAGGAGAGGGACCATTACTGGCTGGCCACTCTCCTTGATCCACGGTACAAGGGTAAGGTTGCGGACCTTATGTTACCGTCGCAGAGGGAGCAGAGGATGAGACAACTCCGGGAGGCCTTGCAGAAAGGTCTGTGCAACGCGTTCCCAGAGACTGGGAGGTTGCAAACTCCTGGTCCTGGACAACGAGTTGCTGAGGCTTCGGCCAGTCAAAGAAGGAGCGGTGGGGAAGGTGGCCGTCTGACCGATGCGTTCAGACAATTCTTTAGTCCGCAGCCCCAAAGTATGATTGGTTCCAGCAACCATCGCCAGCGTCTGATAAACATGGTGCAGGAATATCTAGGGGCAAGGTCAGACTTGGACACCTTCCCCACCGAAAATCCTCTGGCTTACTGGGTCTTGAGGATGGATCACTGGCCAGAGCTTGCACAGTATGCAATTGAGCTACTGGCCTGTCCTGCATCCAGCGTTCTTTCGGAACGCACATTCAGTGCTGCTGGAGGATTTGTCACGGATCACAGGGTGCGCCTGTCCACCGACTCGGTTGATCGACTGACTTTCATCAAGATGAACCAGTCTTGGATCACCACCAGCTACCACACACCTGATGCTGATATAACAGACTAATTGATTTTAAAATGTCACATCCCTTCAAGACTGATGCTGATGCTGAGTGCCTGTGCTGTTATGTTGACTGGCTATCCTCCTCCTCCGAGTCCTCAATGATACGATTGATGATGATAGCTTGGAAGATCATTTTTGTTTATGGGTGCCGCCACCAGTGCCTAACGCCCAATTTTTCAGCCCCTGTTTAACAGGGGCGTGTAATTACAATTTTTGAAGCAATACTTTGCAACAGGGCTCATTGCTGTGCTCCAAGTACAGTATCTGTGAGGAGTTGCAGTGTTGTGCCACCAGTGCCTAAGGCCCAATTTTTCAGCCCCTGTTTAACAGGGGCGTGTCATTACAATTTTTGAAGCAATACTTTGCAACAGGGCTCATTGCTGTGCTCCAAGTACAGTATCTGTGAGGGGTTGCAGTGTTGTGCCACCAGTGCCTAAGGCCCAATTTTTCAGCCCCTGTTCAACAGGGGCATGTAATTACAATTCTTGATCTAATAATTCACAGCAGGGCCCATTGCTGCACCCACCAAGAGTAACTGTCAGGGCTTACAGTGTTGTGGCACCAGCACCACCATCAAAGGCCCAATTTTTACTACCACTGTTCAACAATTATATGTAATTAAAATTCCTGATATAATAGTTGACAGCAGGGCGTTCCAGCACCAACCAAGAGTAACTGTGAGTGCTTACAGTGTTGTGCCAACACCAACAACTAAGGGGCCTATTTCTGCAGAGTATATACGGCAGGTCCCTACTTTCAAACATCCAACTTACAAACGACTCCTACTTGCAAACGCAAGAAGACAACAGGAAGTGAGAGGAAATCTACCACTAGGAAGGAAAATTCTCTCCTGTAAGAATAAATATGGGAGAAAGGTGTCTCCTCTGTACTGATGCTTTATCAGCAATCCTTGTTTCAAGAAAAACACCACATTTCAAAAACAGTTGTCATTGGGACGGAAAGTGAGGTGAAATGTTCTGAACAGGGGCACAGACAGCAAAACAAATGTTACAGGGGTGATAACCCTTACCTATGTTTTCCAAAAAGTTTAAAAATAGATTTTTGGGCTGGAGCTACACTTCAACAATGTACCTGTTCAAAATTACAAACAGATTCTACATAAGAACAAACCTACAGTCCCTGTCTTGTATGCACCGCCTGTATACGGCTGTTCAGAGTATATAGGGCCTTTTTTATTTTATGTGCGGGGTTCCCCTTAATATCCATACAAGACCCAAAGGGGCTGGTAATGGGCTGGGGTAGGGGGGGGGGGGTCATGGGGTAGCTATGCCATTTTTCTTAAAGAATTTCATCCATATTACCGGGACCAGACATTACATTAAAGCCGCAAGCAGTTTTAAATGGCTTTTTTTTCCTTTAGAAGTGTCATTTTGTGCAGGGACAGTTCTAAACACGGGAAACACGTGGCACTTCACAGGCATACTTTAGACACCCCCCAGGTACGATATTTAAAGGAATATTTGACTTTTTTTTTTTCACTTTATGCATCATTAAAATGACTGCTCCCGAAAAACGACCGTTTTTAAAACTTCTTTTTGCATTGATACATGTCCCCTGGTGCAGAACCCGGGTTCCCAAACCCTTTTTAGGACAATAACATGCATAATAGTTGTTATAATTAGCACTTTAGAATTCGAACGTTCGCATCCATTGTATTTAATAGGGTTCTAATGTTCGTTCGAACTTCCGGTCCGTTCGCGGGTTCTGGTGCGAACCGAACCCGGGGGTGTTCGGCTCATCACTACTCTCCATATTACCAAGACGTCATCAATAAAGCGTACCCATAAAGCTATATGTTCTTGAAAGGCTGGGTGCTTGTATACGTCTTCTTTCTCCCACCATCCAAGGTGCAGACAGGCGTAGGAGGGGGCACATGAGGCCCCCATCGCTACGCCCCGTTTCTGACGATAATATTTATTGTCAAAAATGAAAAAATTATTGTCTCATCAAGCCACTGTGATACTGCTTGTATTTCTATTTGGTGAGGAATAGATGAATAAAGTGATTCCACATCTATTCCTGCTAACAAGGAATCTTCTGGGATTTGTAAATTTTCCAATTTTCGAAGAATATCAGCTGAATCTTGTACATACGAAAATAGTTCTTTATTTATATGTTTAATCCTTTTATCAATGTATTTCCCAATTCTATCAAGAGGTCCTCCCATGCCCGACACAATTGGTCGGCCGGGAGGTGTTTTGAGGTTTTTATGTACTTTAGGTGTAATATAAAAAGTGGGTACAATGTAGTTAATGATTTTAAGGAAGGTAAGTTCTTTTTGGGTAAGTAATCCTACTTCATGAGCTTTGACCAGATGATAATTGATTTCCTTAACAAGATCTGGGAAGGGATTATTTGGCCATTTTTCATAACATTCTATGTCATTCAGTTGTCTGTGGATCTCTTCCAGGTAGTAATTTTCCTTCCATAAAACAACATTTCCCCCTTTATCACTGGGTTTGATTATGCAATTTGGTAATTTTTTCAATTCATATAAAGCTTTCCTTTCATCAACTAATAGGTTATCCATATTGGGTTCAATTTTATCCCATTTTATAGATCTTATGTCTTCAGTTGCTGCCTCCAAAAACATCTGGAGGTATTTATTGTTGGAAAAACTCGGGAAGCGTTGCGATTTGTTAGCCAAACCTGACTTGGGTGGCGGATCTAAAAATACTGAATCGATCCATGTATTACCTTCAAGGTAATCTATCAGTTGTGTATCATCTACCTCCATCAGTGTATTAAATTCGGTTTCATCCTTAATCTTTATTTTTATTTTTAAAAACATCAACTTAAAGTTTGCCCTTCTCAAAAATAGGCATATGTCCTTATAAATTTCGAACAGATTAAAGGTGCTTGGGACCGATGCAAATGCTTACCCCTGGCCTGGAGGGCCAGGTCACGCGACCCGAACTCCGGAACCCCGGAACTCTGGAACAACCCCGCTCCAGGCGGTGTCTGTCCCTTATGTATCCTCTCCCACGCCCACTGTACTACTGCCGAGAGAGGACACCCTAAGGCAAAGAACTGTTACTAGTGGTTCAACCCTAACCTGTCATGGCAGTGCCACCTACAGGCCACAGGGAACTGCACACCAGTACAACACCTGAAAAACAAATAACCAAACCTATCAATAAAAGCGGTCTGAGCCTGGCTACTAGCTCAGACAAACCCCTAAATTTAGGCCCACAGCATCCCTCAAAGTAGTGGGGCACTACACTATTATCAGGAAACTACCTGGTCAGATTTGTCCTCCTCCATAAAGAACACACATAATAGCTCACAATCTAGAAATATATGCCTGACATGGTGTCTAATCACGTTGAAATGGTAGGTCTGGGCAAATGTGCCCCCATGTGTAAATAAGTGTACATTGTATAGGACTCCAGTGATAGGTCCTGGAGGGGAGATATGATCCCCCATTATTTGGGTCATGGTCTCTCTCTTTGGGGGGGTTGACTTGCATGCAGTTTTTGAGTATTTAGGGGGTTCTAAACCATGTAGGGTGAGAGATTTCAGGGCAGTATGGTTGGAGAAGAGAGGTCTGACTTGCAGTGCTCTCAGGATTGGTAAGTCTTCATATGTGAACAGGAATTCGGAGGCTTGGAGAGACTTTGTTTGGGAAAAAGCCTCTAAACCCTAATTACAGGGACTATTGTCCTTAAGTTGTTAAGCTACCTGCAGAATGAGTTGAGTTGAGTTGAGAGGTATCTTAATATAGCGCGGTCTTACCCCGAAGGGTCCCGACGCGCATAGCAGAGTTTCTGGGAAAAGAGGACCCAGGAACCAGAAGCAGCACAGAGTGGCAGAAAGGGTGGAAGAGAGAGGCTACGCATGGAAGGCTTGCGTAAATAGCCAAGTTTTCAGTAACCCGCGGAAGACCGGAATAGTAGGGGCCTCCTGGAGCTCGACAGAGAGGCTATTCCACAAAATGGCACCCTGGTGGGAGGAGGCCCGACCACCACGCCGGATCTTCTTGGGCACCGAGATGTGGAGGAGATCTCTGCCGGTAGATCTGAGTGATCTAACAAAAGCTCGTTTATGAAAACAAGAGCAGAGATAGCTTGGGGCCAGGCCTCTCATTATCTTGAACATAATACATCCGGCCTTAAATAAGGTGCGATAGTGGACTGGCAGCCAGTGCAAGGCGCAGAGGACAGGGGTGATATGATCCCTCAGCGGGACATCCATGAGTAACCTAGCCGCAGCATTTTGAATAAGTTGAAGCTTCTGCCCTTACATCTTTGGCAATCCCAGATAAAGAGAGTTGCAGTAGTCTAGGCAGCTACCTATAGTGGCACAGATGACAGTTTTTCTGTCCGAGATATCCAAATATTTAAACAGCCCCCTCAGGAGTTTTAGCTGCCAGTGACATGCACTGACGACCCTCTTTACCTGAGGAGCCAAAGTTAAACCTGAATCTAGGACAAATCCCAGATCACGGACCTGGGGGGCCACCTCCGGAGCAGGACCAAATGAGGGAGGCCAAGGTGGGATATCTGGAGGGGTGGCCAGATCGCCGAAGATGATCACCTCAGTTTTTCCCCCATTAAGTTTCAGGAAGTTGGCAGACATCCATGTGTTGATGGCCTCCAAACAGCTGGCAAGAGTGGCATCAGCCGTCTGGTTCCTAGGAATCTTTAAGTAAACCTGGGTGTCGTCCGCATAAACATGGTAATTGACGGCGTGGGACTTTAGCAGGTCGGCAAGGGGCCTCATATAGATATTAAACAGCAGGGGAGACAAGGCAGAGCCCTGTGGCACTCCGCAATCCAATCCAGGGCAGTGGACTTAGAGAAAAAGGGGCCAGTCTTGACTCCCCGAACTCTGCCCTCTAAGAAAGAGGCCACCCATGCCAAAGCCGACCCACTCATACCCAAAACTGACTTCATCCGCTCCAGTAAGATTCCATGATTAATGGTATCAAATGCGGCTGACAAATCCAAAAGAACCAGAGCTACTGAGTCACCCCTGTCCAAGCTGTAAAGGACATCATCATAGACACAGATGAGGCTCGTCTCTGTTCCATGTCCAGATCGAAATCCGGACTGGAATTCGTCCAAGAGATGGAAAGACTCAAGGTAAGCCTGTAGCTGGATAACCACCAGGCGCTCCATCACCTTTGCCACAAAAGGCAAGATGGAAATCGGCCTGTAGTTGCCCAGTATGTCTGGGTCCAAGGTCGGTTTCTTCAGCAGGGCCAAGACCACAGCCCGCTTCAGAGCGCATGGGACAGTACCTGTCCTGAAGCAGCAGTTTATTGTCTCCCCAATAAAGGGGGTCAAAAAGGCATCAGATTTTTTAACCAGCCCGGCAGGACATATATCTAATGGAGAGGAAGATGGTTTCAAAGAGGCAATTACCTCAACCACCTGTATAACCGTAACTGGTTGGAAACTGGGCAATCCAGGGGCCAACACTGTGTGGCCGATGTCCTCTTGCACAGTCTCTAGCCTGGGAATGTTGTCTCTAATGGTCTTAACCTTAGAGACAAAGAAGTCAGCGAGCTCCTGGCACCAGTCCTGTGAATCCTTGGGAGCAGAGCTGGTAGCTTCGGGATGGGTTAACTCTGAGAAGATCTTGAAAAGTTTGGCCGTGCTGTTGGCTGCCTTCCTGATTCGCTCTCGGAAGTAGATCTTTTTAACCTCTCTAATAGCCCTCTTATAAAGATAGAGGACCACCAGATGCAGCTTTTTGTCAGCTTCCAGAAGGAACTTCTGCCAACGTCTCTCCCTGGACCAAACCCGCTTTTTGAGGAGCCTAAGCTCCTCGGTAAACCATTGCGGGCTCTTGCCCAGGGGACGGGGATTAGATCTCATCCTACGGGGTGCTAACACATCAAGAGCCACTTCAACCGACTCCTGAGAAATACTCAGTTTCTCTACCGGGTCGCCCAGCTCAAAAAAGTTTGGTTGGTTAATACTCGTAGCCACAAGGTTTCCAAATCTGTCTTGGCAGACTTTTGAAAAGTTTCTTGAGAAAACCTTGGGGCCAGAGCGATCTGGGATATGTGGAGGTTTCCCTTCCGGTAGGGCCAGGCTAAAGGAAATAAACCTGTGATCTGACCAGGTCAACTCCCTAGGCAGCGCACAGGTTGCCGACAATCCACTGAACAGGAGCCAATCCAACACATGACCAGCAGTGTGGGTGGCCGCCGTCACATGTTGCCTATACCCCAAAAGCAACAATTCTTGGATAAGGGATTGGGTGGGGGAATCACTTAGATCCTCCGCCCAAAAGTTTAAATCACCCAAGATGCAGGAGCCTTTGAACACAATGGACATCTGTGAGGCTAGACTGAGAAATTCAAAAACAAAATCAAGTTTTAACGCAGGGGGCGATAAATCAAAGCAAACCCGTAAGTGAGCTTGCTAGCTACTTGAAAAGAAAAAAAAAATTTTCAAAAGATTTGTAAATAGTGTTAAAATTCTCTGAAACTGATACTAAAATTTTTTTTTTTTAAATCATGGCTACCCCACCCCCCTGCCAGTTGGGCGGTTACATTGAAATATTTTATAATGGGGAGGGACCAGCTCGTCCAAGATAGGGGCTTTAAAATCTTGAAGCCAAGTCTCGGTGAGACAAAGAAAATCCAGATCCTCATCCATAATAAGGGCCGCGATATTCGCTGCATTAGCCACTGCCGACCTGCAATTTAGAAGACCCCCTGTTAAGGACGACGCAGGAAGGTTTCTTAGTGGATGAGGAAGTGTATTAGAAGCATTGACCCGTGAGAACGATCTATGAGAAGACGAAGTGTGTGAATTAAAACAATTGGCCTCAAACTGAGGAGTCACATTAGTATGCGAGATACACTTGATGTCCTCTGATAATAAAATAATGGGGACTGCAGGTCCTTAAAAACGGGGACTGAGTGTGAAATGGTCTTAGCAGGAGGGCCAAGTCCACACCAAGCCATGTTGGCTATTGTTATATCTAAAAGAGGGCAATCAACACTACGCTAGCAGGAAGTCTCGCAACTCCAATGGGAGAAGCACCAAAGCCTATAATTAAAACTAAAACAGAAAGCTCCGCATAAAAATACACCAAAAACGAAACCAACCCAGGAGTGCTCATAAGCATGATAGGAGTGAACCCAGTCCCTTCAGATAGTAACAATACTAGAGGGCCGGGGGCCTAATACATAATAAACAGTGTGGAGAGTCCATAAAGCTAAATCAAACAGTTTAAAATGTGTGACAACCTATAAATAAAATCCATAAGGGTGCAAACTCAAACCTTAAGCAAAAATTTAAACCAGTGAGGAATTCAAAGAAAAAATAAATAAATAAATAATATAGTCTCAAAGAGCAGTTGCAATCCTTATCAGCCACCTGGTGACCTCCTTAACGATGACCTCACAGCCCCTGGTCTCCCGTGTCACCCGCGAACGGCCGCAAACGGCCTTGTCTCTGCCGCGTCTCCAGCGTCTTTGCAGCGGCGGCCGACAGATGTAGAGCTAAATCATGTGCTGAAGCCGGCAGATAACAGGTGCAGCTACTCACAAAACAGAAGCGTGCAGACTGAGCAGGCTTTAAGCTGTGCGACCAGCATGGGGTGCAAAAAAAAAACTAGTGCCAGTCCAGGTGAGTGGAACTTGATTCCAGGTGAGTGGAACTTGATTCCAGGTGAGTGAAGCTTGATTCCAGGTGAGTGAAGCTTGATGGTGGGATGGGATGGTGGAGGCAGTGATCGGGGCTCACTGGCGCATGCTCTACCCTGTGAGGGGAGACTTCCTTGCTGCTACACTGCGCAGCGGCGGCCGACAGATGAAGGGCTAAATCATGTGCTGAAGCCGGCAGATGACAGGTGCAGCTACTCACAAAACAGAAGCGTGCAGACTGGGCAGGCTTTAAGCTGTGCGACCAGCAGGGGGTGCAAAAAAGTAACTAGTGCCAGTCCAGGTGAGTGGAATTTGATTCCAGGTGAGTGGAACTTGATTCCAGGTGGTGAAGCTTGATTCCAGGTGAGTGAAGCTTGATTCCAGGTGAGTGAAGCTTGATGGTGGGATGGGATGGTGGAGGCAGTGATCGGGGCTCACTGGCGCATGCTCTACCCTGTGAGGGGGGACTTCCTTGCTGCAACACTGCGCAGCGGCGGCCAACAGATGAAGGGCTAAATCATGTGCTGAAGCCGGCAGATGACAGGTGCAGCTACTCACAAAAAAAGAGGCCAAAGGGGAACAGGAAACAGTTGTCTGTGAAATGGAGTGTATAGCACGACACAATGAGGAGTAAGAGTGGTGGACAGCTTATGACTGAGGCTTAGTGGCTGGAAAACTCCTCTTTGGGACCATTGAGGCTGGCAGGGATGTAACCCTGTTAAGGGACAAGTTTTGCAGGTGGTGAGCCAACCGTTTGATTTTTGTACCAGGAGTGTGGATTGTTTTGTTCTGCAATCAAGCTGTTTGTTTTTATTTTGAGTAATAAAAAACTACTTTGTTTTTACCAACGTGCCTGGTGGATAATCCCGGGCTCTCCAATATATTTAAACTTATATATTAGGTTCTAAATTTTCTAGCCAGACACTGATCGCCTATAAAACAGAAGGCATGTCTTCGACTGATTTACTAAACAACTACATGCACATACCAAAAGTGCATGGGTAGCCTGTGCAGGACTATGCATGTACAGATGTACTAATATCAAGCATGAAACCTCATTGCTGTAACTATCTATTAGTGAACATACATCTCCTTACATCACATAAGCAGGTGGGCAGGTATGTTAGATATTGCTAATTGGTCAGACTTGCAAATATGTCAATACACTGAATTAAAAATAGCAGTTAATGTTTAATTCTTATTAACATGGGCTATTTTTATCATTGTACAATAAATAACTTGTGTATAACAAAAATCCTATTATGTTCCCCATAATCTCATATATTTGTGATATGTTGGCCGTTCTATTATGCCACTTTAAAATAGTTTCTATGGTCCAGCACAAATATACTGTATTTATATTTTTACCTTAAATAAAGTCTAAGCTAGTAATAATTATATATAAAATTGAGAACTTTTCAACCTTTATGATGTTGCAATGCCCTCATGCATGTACATGAATATACACCTGGAGGCACTCTCAGCTCGCTTAATTGAAACACTTTACAGCTGATTTGTATGCACACAGCCAGTCTTGCTCTGTGATGCTCAGCCATCACTGACAGGCAATTTTTTTATGTCTGGAAAAGTTCTCTGTAATCACAAATAAATCCTGTATAAATAAACCCTGAGAAATTAACACCGTTGGCAATTAAATCAATTAGGTGAAATGGAAATGTAATATATTTTACTGCTTAAAGTTGAACTAAAGGCAAAACTTTTCTTTTTTTCTTGTTGGGATAGAGTGGAGTGGGATTAGAACACCTGAAATAAATATGGGGTGGTTTTTGAATCCCACTATTTATTATAAATATGTATTATCTTGTCTATTCCTAGAATTAGCTAGTCTATGGAAGCTCTGATATTATTAATGGTGATGATATAATAACAATGTTAGCAATAGAAATAACCACAATGCTCAAGAAGCAAAAGTCTCATTTATTTACATAAAAAGTAGAAATGCTATCATAAAACACTAAAAGAATACTACCGTGCAGGGATTTTTTTCAGGTGGAACTTGGTGGAACTCAGTTCCACCACCTCTGGCTCAGACCCTTTGGTGCCTGCTCACCATAATCACTTGTAAACACAGAAGTCCGGTTTCTGTGTTTATAAGTGACAGCTCTGCACTGTGTGTGCAACCCTCCTGAACTCTGCACTCTGTATGCAATGCAATCCTGGTATTTAATGCCCCTTTAAGACCCTCCTACTGTGTGTGGGGGGTTTTGGGGGGGTCGTGGTTGAGTTCCAGCACCTTTTGTTTGAGAAAAAAAGCCCTGCTACCGTGCATATAAAAAGGAGGGAGGTAGGGGCAGTTGCTGAGGTTGTCTTCGTACAAAAACAGGGGAAAATGGACTATCTCTGTAAGTAAGGATAAACTGTAAAAGTGTAGAGCATGGGTAATTTATCACAGGCTTGTTTCGATGATC
Source organism: Rana muscosa (assembly GCA_029206835.1). Taxonomy (NCBI): domain Eukaryota; kingdom Metazoa; phylum Chordata; class Amphibia; order Anura; family Ranidae; genus Rana; species Rana muscosa. The sequence continues at coordinate 526,728,881 of CM055121.1, forward strand.
ACATGGAGAAAAGAACAGGTAAGGAAAAGTTGACAATCCCTGCTCTGCACGTCCGAACAGGTACTGGTCCAACCGGTCAGATCTGGGGCATAGAGCAAAAAAAGGAGTCTATCAGATAGTGACATCGCGCTGTACAGTATCTAGCGACAGTGGACAGCCAAGGCTAGTGAATAAATTAGTAAATGGTTCAACTGGGCATCCCCCTTGGAGACACAAAGAATCCACAATGCTCACCAGCGGACAAAGGCCTGCTTATGAGCTCCCCAACCCGGAAGACACCAGATGCCGCCACGAGAGGGGCGCGTGACATCAGGTCTGGCTCCCCTCAGTGTGCGTGCGGAAACTAGGCCTACGTCTAAATGATTAGACAACATTAGATTCCTAACACGTAGGGTTTATGTAAAAAGGGGGGAAAAAATTGTGAATTAGCTACATTGTGGCCTCTATCAAATCAATGGAAGAGTGGGTGATTAATAGGTAAAGGTGGCCAGAGGGGCATCTGCGACACCAATCCATATAGGAAGGGAGGGGAAAAAGGGGAAATGGAATGGACCCGGGGGGTGAGGAGGTAGAAGGAGCGGGGATGGGGGGGGGAGGGGGAGAAGGGGAAAGAGACCTCACAGAAAAGGTTAGTAGGAAATCGTTTTGTTTTAAACCTGGAGGGATGGTGGCATTGAGGTGTTCAATCTACACTGTTTCTCGTTGTAGAATGATCCTGTCCCAGTCACCCCCTTTTGGGCTCCGACAAACCACCTCAAGGACCAGAAATCTGACTGCCATTAGATCAAAGCGGTGATTGAGTTCAATATGGCAGCCGACAGTGGTCAGCTTGTCCTTACTGGAATAATACAAATGATCTCCAATTCTTTGTCGGAGTTCTCCGATTGTCTTGCCCACATACAAAAGCATTGCATCTGCAAGACATTAGATAAATCATCCCCATTTTTTTTACCACAATTTGAGGGGGTGCATGGGACAAACATTTCTCCGTTAGGTAATTGATATTTGGCACCCTCAAGGATCCAGGGGCAACGTGAGCATTGGCCGCATTGAAAGGTTTCACACGGTCCAGTCACAGATCCTTCTGAAATCTTGTAATGGTTCTTGGTCAGATGGTCTTTTAGGGAGGAGGCTCTCTGGAACACAAGTTCAGGGGTGGATCTTACGTGTCTACCCAAAACATGATGTTCAGTAAGTAAATGCCAGTGGTCGGAAAGGATCTTTATAAGTTGATGATGGTGGGCAGAATATTTTGTAATGAACTTAACTGTATCAGCTTGTTGTGGTTTTATGGTGTCATAAAGCAGTGAGCTTCTAGTACGTGCTAGGGCTCAGTTGTATGCTTTTCCTAAATTAGTGCGGGAGTAGCCTCTTAGAAGAAGGCGGTCTCCCAAAGAATTTACTTGGATCCGGAAATCTGCCTCCCTGTTGCAGTTCCTACGTAAGCGCAAGTATTGCGCGTACGGGATACTGCATACCAGTGATTGTGGATGAGCACTAGAAGCCTTCTCTGTGTCTCCAAAGGGGGATGCCCAGTTGAACCATTTACTAAGGTAACTATTTATTCACTAGCCTTAGCTGTCCGCTGTCACGAGACACTTGACAGCGCAATGTCACTTACTGATAGACTCCTTTTTTTACTCTATGCCCCCAGATCTGAACGGTTGAACCAGTATCTGTTCGGACGTGCAGTGCAGGGATTGTTAACTTTTTCCTTACCTGTTCTTTTCTCCATGTGATCATCGAAACAAGCCTGTGATAATTTACCCATGTTCTACACTTTTAGAGTTTATCCTTACTTGTCCCATGGGAGACTTCCTTTAAACTTCCTCTCCCCCCCCCCCCCCCTGGATTATTAGTAATTTGCGCACACTCTATTGTGTGGTACACCAGATAGGCTTTTTTCAACTATTTACTTACCGTAATACAATTATTCCTCAGCCTGTTTCCACTTGATCCTTTTCCCGCTCTCCCCCCTCCTCTTTTTTCCCTCTCTCATCTCTTCCTTTTCAGCACTCCCCCCGCTTCCCCCCCCTTCCTCCCTTCCCTCCCGTTTTTGTTTCCCTCTCCTCCCTCTTTCCTGCTTCTCCCTCACTCCTCCCACCTTCTGTTTTTTCTTCCCCTTCTCCCCCCCCTTTATCCCTTCTCCTTTCCTCCCCCTTCCCCTCTTCTTCCTACCCCTTCTCCCCCCTTCTTTTTCTTCTTCTTTATCCCTTCCTCTTCTTCTCCCCTCCCCTCTTTTCCCTCCCCTTCTCCTTTACTCCTACCATGCCTGGTATCACCACAATCTAATATCCATATATATTTTTATCCATGTAAATCCCCCATGTCCACCGCAGGGGCATCCTGCGGTGATTGAAGCATGCCCCTGGCCTTGGACTCCTAGGTAAGCGACTGCACTCCGGCCCTTGCTGTATTTGTTTTATATCATTTTCTTAATATATCCCCAGTGTAAATGCATTTTTTCTATATTGTGTTGCCATCTTTTGCACAGTTTTTCAAATATGTAATTTACCTTATAGATTTATCCTCCTGGCGAAGCGGTCCTTCCAGAAATCCACCTGGAAGTCTACAAGTATATGTATACTGTATTGACTTTCTTTCCTTCTTTTATGTATTGATTCTTTGTAATCATATGTGTGCTTTTTATATGTAATAAATAATAATTTTTATTCAAAGTCTATTTGTGCTCATTGGTACCGAGATAGTCAATTTTCCCCTGTTTTTGTAGGAAGACAGCCTCAGCAACTGTCCCTACCTCCCTCCTTTTTGCATACAATTTTTGGATTTTGGTACTTTTATTCTGCCTGAATATAATATAATATTATACCATGTATAAGGTTTCAACTTTGAAGCAAACTCACATTTTCATTACGAGCATATAAAACAAAAGAACAGGGGTGATACAATACTGTAAGTCCTTCCTTTCATGTTCTGTATGCTGGCTGGGCTCCAGGACAAAGAGAGAAAACTCTAGCTGGCCATTACCTTTTAAAGCATTTTCAGACACAACCCACACAAACACCCTCTGCCCGCCTGTGAAGTCCTATGTTCAATAAGACGCCATGAGAGGCATTCTTCCTAATCACCAGGAAGTATGTTACTCCCCCGAACATCTTCCAGGAAGCATGCTGTGGTCTCCACTAGGTGGCACTGCTATATCACCATCAAACATTTTGACCCAGGTCAGCATTTCAGCAACAGTTCACCACCGTCAGGGGGTATGTGCAAATCCTTTTTTCCAGATAAAGATTCTGATATGCATTCTTCTGCTCTACACATCCTGCTGGCATTCCAGACTAGGTGTAATCAGGTTTCAACAGTCCAGAAACATCTGATATTAAAACAAAAAAAAACATGTTGCCTTCCAACATATGCTGCTTTGTACCTAAAAGGCACACATCACCCTTCTTCAGAGATAGCCTCTATGGAACAGTCCATAAATGCCTTAAAGTTGAACTTTACCAATAACAACTTGATAAAAAATGATGTTCTTTAGCAAGGAACATACATTCTACATCAATAATTATGCTACCAAAATAGTGTGTGCTGTAAATTGCCTTCAGCATTGCTCTTGTTTCTTCTTGCTGAAGGCTTCCATTCTCCTGAAGCTCAAAGCCCCAGCTGTAAATCATAAAGAGGTGTTCTATCAGATTACCGCTACACATCAGATTGTGTAACGGAAGTGACGTTCCCACTAAAAAATATGTTCCATGGCGCTATGCGTTCCAAACACTTCATGATCTGACGGGTAGCGGTAATCTGATAGAACATACATCTTACTACACCCTGCTATGTCTTCAATTTCAGAGTAATTTTAGCAATAAAATGAGCGTATATAAATAAATATAGTATATTGATATCTGTGATGCTGTGCAGTGTGGGGTGTACCAACATGGCCTCTGCCACCTTCCTACTGCTGGCGTCCAGCTTCTTTCAAAATGTACCATCAAAACAGCATCACAGATGTCAATACACTATATTTATTTATTTACGCTCACTTTATTGCTAAAATTACTCTGATATTCAAGATGTAGCTTGGTGTACTAAGATGTCCGCATGGGTGTTCTATCAGATGTTGGAACACATAGCGCATGAACAGTAAGTATTTTTTGGTAGGACCATCACTTCCGTTACACAATCAGGTAGCAGTAATTTGATAGAACAGCGGAACTAAACCCATTGATTTAATTTGATTGTGTCCTCAACCAAACTGTCAAACCATCAAATGACTGGTGTCCTAACTGATCACATGTGCAGCTCAGTTCAGTTCAAACAGAAGCATCTTCCTTGGCTGTAAAGGATAGAAGGGTATAATTCCGTTTTAAGGCTGTCAGTAGATCGGCCTTTACAAACTCATCAGTGCCTAAAAATGGAGAGCAACTGAGCATGTACAGAACAGGGTAAGACAGTGTATTATTGGATTTAAAATAGTATAGGGACTTTTTTTTTTTTTGTTATACATAGCTATACCTGCAAAAGGGGCCAGCCTGAAGTGATCTAGCAGTACTTAATTTTCTGACCAAAGTTCCAATCAACATGTGCCGCTTTACCCCTGATTGACACTCAACTACCATTCTTCAGCGACAGCTTCCATGGTAAAATTCTGTGTCTTCTCCTTATTGGTATCTTCATGATAGGGTCCACTACAGGCAAGGGGTGTCCATTCACTCACCATTCATTAACGCACACTTAGAATCATACATCAACCACCTTTCAGATACAGAAGGGCCTTACCCAACCATATTACTAACCTAATACATGTACGTCAAACTAGAATAGCACACAAATCAACATATTACCCTAATATATACATATATATGCGACCCACAAAACTAAGCATCTCACTTCCTACCTCATATAATCCTTCATTGTATATACGGGCCAGGATTAGGCAGGCTTGCCTAGTATGGCCTTCTCTACGGTTATTTTGCATGCCAAAGGTACTTCAGGACTCCTAATTGGCAGAAAAGCCTCTACTTTGTATGAAGAAACCTTACTGTCAATTCGTCACCTCAACTCACATAGACAGATGTGAGATCTTTTATATAAACCTCGGGTCAAACAACACATGTAAACCCAAAACAATGACAAAACCACATAATTCCATCCCTGTGCCTGGATTTCAGAGATACTGTCCAGGGTACACCATGCACCTTTAGCTATTGTTAGGTTACAAGAAAGCAACACCTGTCAGGTTTTAATTGCTGTCTGTGCCCCCCTGTTAGGGAGATTCACCCTCTCCATTAGTCCTGTTCACCGCTATTATCAAAAATGAAAGTAAAGGAAAATCTTCCATTTTGGGTTGACACCAGAACAGTAATAGAGGGCAAATCTTCCAATGTGGACAGTTTTGGGGACCCTGGTGATACCCCGGAATTCCCTTACTTTGGAGGGATTTCCTATCACTTCCTGTTTTGCCTATAAGACAGAAGTGAAGGGAAATCTCCCCCAATGAGGCACAGATGACACATAAAAAAAACTGACAGGGGTTATAACCCTTCGCTGTCTATACCCCGCTCCCCCTCCCTAACATTTACCTGAGTCCTAATCAATACAGTGCTGTGCCCAACTGCAAGTCTTCTATCCCCTCTTCCTGGACTCACAGGTTTTACTGATAGCAGTGGGAGCAATTGGCTCGCACGTCTGCGCCCATAGCAAATGGCTTGCCAGGGTGGCAGACACAAAGGAAAGAGCCCAAAGCGCCAGTGGGGGCCCGCTTTTATTAAGGGAAGAAACAAAAACAGCCACATCCCCACTGACAGAACAGAGCTCTGCATTGTTAACATATGAAAAGCTTTATCCTGTCTTTCACCTCGCCGATCAGCGGGTGCTGGTGGACATCCATTGGCTAGCTCCCACTGATCGGCTTGTGCTGTGTCTAATTACAGCACAGCCGGAACCTACTTTACAGTTACTTTAAATGTTGGGTGTCAGGTAGGGCGCTCTTAGTCCAAACGGTCGTACAACTTAGTGAATCAGTTTAATACTATTTATTAGTTAAGAACATCATATACAACTAATGCCTTTTGGAGGATGAGACCTTCCAGTTCTTCAGGACGCTAATAAACCTTAATTATATCTGCACTGGATTCACTGAATGGCCTGCTTTATGTATATATTGGGTATTAATCACCTGTGGGGAGGTGCAGCATGGTGCAGCAGCAGTAAACACTCAGAGTCCAGTTGCAGAGAACAGAACTTACAGTATATTAATGTTAAAGTTCAGCAATACACAACAAGCCTGGTGGGAAGGCGCCTGTCTGGCAACACTCAGAATTTAACAGTGATATGTAGCAGAGCAGGTCTCAGATGTGCCGACAGTGTCTGCCTTGAGGGGCTGAATGCGGCCTGGCCGGTCCGTGCCCAAATGGGGAGTTGTCCAGGATGTATCCTTTCCCTACTTGTCTGGAACCTCTCCCTGCCACTAATCACTGTCCCTGACAGACGGGAGGCCTGTCCTTATACTACATACACACAAAATGCATGCCAAGCCTGGGAGCCAGGGCCTTAAAAGGGTTCTGTCTGACCCAAGTTGGCTGCTACAGTCAGATGGGGCGGCAACATCCAGTGGGATAGTTTCCCATTGCATAGTTTCCCAAGCATAGAGGTACTGTTTTCCACTTGAGTTCCCCTTCAACTGCAATGCAGTTGCGGTCGAGCGCCACCTACAGTGGAGCAAAAGATTGCACATGCCTACACACCTAATTATTCAAAAAGTACAAGGCTCTCCCCAAAGGACACTATATCCATTTAAACAGTTGTTCCATGAAAGCCTGATGCAAAAAGTTTTCTATTCTAGCCAGTCCCAATAGAGGAAGCAGTTGAAATTTTCGGGAGCTGCTGGGATACAGATGGGCACTGTCTGTTGGGATTCACTTTGAATTCAATGTAAGCCTTTGTCTGGCACCTTGTATCTTATCAACACAGCCTGTCTTGCGGGGTGTTCTCTACAGTTCATATTATTGTTATATCTAATTGTTTATACAATATATGTATTAAATATGGTAGATAGAAGGGATTAATTGTGGGTTTACTAAAATAAATCTAAATTAACTATCCTTCACTTATTTGTTAGAAATCTACAAGCCACATTTTTACCACTAAACTAGACCATGTACGCCTATGTATTAACAAGTTAGCATCATTTTACTGCATGGGGAGAGTAAACACTGGCATTTTTGGGGATTAAGTAAATCCCTACATCTTATGTGGTTTATGTTATGGTTTACATATATATCTTACATACTGCTACTACTACTATACATAGTAATGTATCAACACATTCCTCATTCTTCATTTGCCAATTCTGCAAAATGAATTGGAGTCAATGGGGAGAGTAAAAATAAAGTGGTCCTAAAGTCATAACAACTTTTACCTTTATGTATTCCCTGCATTAAGGTAAAAAATGTCCCGGTAGCAGTTTCACCCTCCACCCCCCAATACTTACCTGAGTCCTCACTGGATCCAACACTGCCCGTCTGTAGTGACTCTCTCTCTTCTCTCCCGGTTTTCACAGGCTTGGCTGAGACCAGCAGGAGCCATTAAATCCTGTGAGCAGAGAGCAGGGGCTGGGGCCGAGCCATGCTATGTGTCTGAATAGACACACACATACACACCACACGCCCTGATTCCATTACACAGTGCAGGTAAGTATAACATGTTTGATATTTTAGAAAAAAAATTATCCTTTATAACCACTTTAAGGTGGTTTTGGGGGGTTTAGGAGTACATTGACTTTGGCTCCTGTGGGTTCCTCACAACTATCCTGGACATGTTGCTGTGCCAAAAATGGACCCTCTTTAGCTTCATTATTTAGCTTTTTTTCACCCAAAAAATGAGAGTGAAAATATAAAAAGGTGAAGGTGGCAGTACAGATATAATGATCAAATACAAACCACAAAAAGAAAGAAAGAAAGAAAAACAAAAACATAAATGAAATATTCATGAAATAAACTAGACTCCTCTAAATACATTCTACAAAACACACCCTCTAAAGAAAAATAAAAAGTAGTTTTTATAAAACATTTTATTATTAAGTAGGCTGATAAGTAACACTGTTTTTCCAAATCAATTTTGCCAAAACCTCTATGTTCTTCCCTTTTCCTCCACAATGCACATCATACTGCCGTTGATACTGTAGGCTTACTATAAATTGAGAATGTTTAATATAAATGTATTTAATCACTTGAAAGTTTACCTGTAATTGGTAAAAAGGTATTTAGATAAAATAAGTTGTGCATAGTACACCACAAGTTGCCTAATCAGAAAAATACTTTGCAAATATAAACTTTCAGAAAGTCAGTACTTGCTTCGGTTAAGGCCACCTCCTGCCTTCCATGTGACAGCATTCATAACTGGCGATAGGTACTAATCTTTATATTGCTGGATGGGGGTGTAGCAGCGCATTTTCTTGCATCGAGGTGCATTGCGTAAAGTTAGACCGCCCACTCAAAATGAGTGGTCTGTAACACACCTTACCAAAAATGTTTGCAGTGAATCGCTGAACATTGAAGAAGTTGGAGAACAATAACCCCCAGCACTGTTGTGAGTGGTAGTAAAAGTAACCCAGAGAATTGATGTCAAAGGCCAGAATAATAATGGCATATCATTGGTGTCAGTGGATGTAATAAAAAACACACTGCACTGGTGTCAGTACTATTAACCCCCCCCCCCCTCACATTGGTGGTCAGTGGCATTAAAAGTTAATTCCCTCCATCCCCCCTGCATTGGTGGTCAGTAACAGTGAAAGTTGACCCGCCCATTGTTATTGTCACTGCTTGCTAGGGGGATATTGGCTGTGTGCATCCTTAACAACCAGTGACAGGTAAAAAGGGGAGAGGAGGGGTAGGTAGCAGATATGCCAGTCTGCTACACAGTGTACAGAGGTGGGCATCCTGCTCGTCTGTACAACAGCTTAGAGTTGGTCTGAATTACCTCCAGTTTCATTATCTATGAACTAGAGGTAATTATTTTTGAATTTGGTGCAGTAATAGTGCCACCGAAACGGTCAGCAGGGATTTTTGAATCTTTTAAAGGGCCATACCACCAGACTTTAATAAATCCCCCCCTACAAAATATTTACCACATATTTAAAGGACACCAGTAATAAAATAAATACAGCTGCTGGTTTCCTAGTTGCCTGGTTGCCATACTGTACTAGTCCTCTGACTGCAATACTTTTTCAGATCATGTCTTCTAATTTAGACCGGCTTCCCCTGCTGCATAATTTTGTGCGACTGAGAAAGAACAGAAAGACAAAAAAAAGACAGAAAAATAAAAGAAAGACAGAGGAATATACCCTGAGGAACATGCCAGCCAGGCCAATAATATTTTCAGAAGCTTGTCAGAAATGGCAGCCCCACCTCTAGCATTTAATTGCCATATACAATATCAAAGCCAGTTGGGAGGGATAAAGTCATTGATTTTCTTGCTCATACATCACGGGACACAGAGCCTTAATTACTTCATGGGTTATGTAGTCACCACAGGTGATTGGACACTGGCAAACCCAATTAGAATTGAGTTCCTCCCCTATATAACCCCTCCCAAATGGAGAGTACCTCAGTTTTTTCGCCAGTGTCTAAGGTCACGTTGAACATGTGCTAAGAAGAGAAAAACTCTTTTGATGGTTTCTGCGGAGACCTAGGAGCTATAACCGGATCCATGCCTCGGGCTGATATCAAAGGCCTAAGATGGGTGGTACCCGGGCCTCGTGTAAAGAAGAAATGAGGTTTGCCTGTAATGTCTCTCTGCAGAGGTCTGGGCTCTGGGATCCAGGCTTTGGTGTACTAATGCAACTGTGGCACGAAAAGTTACTGGCAGAGTCTTCTACAGGTCCAGGTATGAGGTTCCTCTGAGTGAGAACCCATGGAAACCTGAAGGTTGGCACAACTTACCCACCATGATGGGTGAAGGCTGGATCTGCTTTTCAGAAGCTTTCCTGCAGCGCGGATAAGGTAAAGGAAGATAATTTATTTGTAAAAATGTTATCTTCTGTGAGTAGGATGTCTTACCTGGTTTCCACCACCAGAGGGAGTAAGTTACATACCTAGTATATTCTTACAAAGCCATCCAGGAACACGCTCAGTGAAGTCGGTCATAATAAAAACGCCACTCACCTCCTCCGCTGCAGGCTCTGCCACAAACACATAACAGGGAAGCCCCAAAGCCCCCAGTGGTCTGCTCTCTTCCTCTCTCGCCCTGGCCGCCGCCACGACGGTCGGCGCGCACGCACGCTTTTGACTGTCCATAGGCAGGATGAGAAGGGAAGACAAGGAGAGAGGCGCCTCTAAGTGCAATAGTGTAACAAGGTTTTAATAGTAGATACAAATACACTCACATTTAGGTGAATTAACATAGGCGTTTAAAAATGTCAGGATGATAATCATCAGCAGCAGGTCACAGGGGGTTCTCAGCTCTGCGTAGAATGACAGGAGTGTCTCTGAAGATGGAGCGGCCGGCTTCCGGGGACAGCGATCCTGTAGTATGTTCAGAGCGAGGCTTGGAGCGCACATGTGGTTAAGCTGCAGAGGGTGACGTCATCAAAAATGGACGCGTTTCGTGAGCGTGCGGACTTGCGGTGTCCTGGCAAGTCGCGCTCCTTTATCAACATGACAAGGATGAGAAGGGGAGGGCCGTGGTTTCTCGTGCCCGTGCGCGTGCACGGCACACCTGTGCGCAGGCGCCAAGAGGCTTGTTTTAAAAAGCCCAGCACGCCAGAGCCTTCTGTAAGCAAAATGGACACAGAGCTGTGGGCTGTAAGCATTTCTGTGGATTGAACCAGGCAAACCTAAGACTCCTACTCGGCATCAGGTTGTGCAGTGAGCTAATATTGTGTATTGTAAGACTATAGCACAACAGTGATTGCATTTTTTGTTATAGTACGTCTGCTTTGCAGTGTAAGACTATGTCTCCCAGAAGAGGTACAAGGGCAAGTAAAAAAGGTACTAAGAAATCCCCGCTTATGGCTAAGGATTCTGAGCTTGCCTGCAGTTTACTATCCCCCTCTGTCAGTCTGGTAGCAACCTCACAGGGTGATCATGTGCCCCTGTCAGGTTTGCAGCTTCTCCTATAGCAGCTCCTGTATTTGTCACTGAGGACGCTTTAAATGTTGCTTTGGATGGCTTGGTGTAATCGCAAACGCCTTAAAAGGGGTCAGAAAACGGGGTAGATCCCCTGCATCTGCTTTGGCTCTCTCATCAGATGAGCTTTCTGAGGGTGAAAAATCCCTTTCTGTAGATGAGGATCAGTTGCAGTCTGAGGTCTTAGAGGATGAAGAGAAGATCCCTTCTTCCTCTCATTTACTAAAGATGCAGGTGCAATATTATGCAGAGATGGTGCGTGCCACTTACAAATTGCCTCCTGTTGAAGCTTCTGTGTCCTCTGTTTCCTCCTTGGGCTCTCGGAAATCCCCACAAGCTGCATGCTGCTTCCCAGTTCATCCTTTGCTGGATAAACTGATGTATGATGACTGGGTTCACTCAAATAAACTGTTTTCTCCTCTTAAGCAGTTTTCCCTCCTTTATCCTATGGAGGAAGGTTTCACTAAGTAATGGGGGGTACCTGCTATAGATGCAGCTATTTCTTGTGCAAACAAAAGCCAGACCTGTCCTATAGACAATGCTCAAGGCTTTAAAGATCTAACTGATAAAAAACTGGAATCTTTATTGAAAGCCTCCTCCTCTATGGCCGGTGCTGTAGTGCAACCTGCGGTTGCAGCAATTGGTATGTGTCAGTTCCTCAAGGAACAAATAAAGCAAATGATTAACCTCCTCCCTGCAGAGGAGATTGAGGTTTATGAGGACCTTCCTAAGGCCCTGTGTTTTGCAATTGATGCGATTATGGACTCTGTTCAGCAAGCATCCCGCTTGAATCTCCTGCTGGTACACATGCGCAGGTCCCTTTGGTTGAAACATTGGGAAGCCGAGGTTTCTTGCAAGAGATACTTGGCGGCGTTCCCCTTTTGTGGAGGACGCCTGTTTGGGGATGATTTGGATAAGTATATCCAAAAGATTACCGGAGGCAAGTCTACTCTGTTATCGGTTAAAAAGAAGAGTAAACGCTTTTCTTTTAAGCGTTCTCTTTCCCCAGCCCCTGGAACCTCATTTTCCAGGCAGTGGCGATGGCCTCCCCAGTCTAATACTAGGGGAAGGGCCCAGAGCCAAGCCCAAGGGCAGAAAAAGACTTGGGGCTCAAAATCTTCCAAACAAAACCCCAAAACTTCCCTGTGAGGGGGCGCCCCACTCGGCCGAGTGGGGGGAAGGCTGCTGCAATTTGCAAACGCCTGGCGGGAAGAAGTTCAGGACAAGTGGGTCATCTCCACGGTGTCCTCAGGCTACAAGCTGGAATTCAGAGAACTTCAACCACCTCGTTTTCTGAGATCAATACTTGCCAAGGATCCAGAAAAAAGAAGGCCTGTGTTTGTGGCCTTGGAACACCTGTTGTCCCAAGGGGTAATCATAGAGTTAGCCCCAGAAGATCAGTGCTCAGGGTTCTACTCAAACCTTTTTACGGTTCCAAAACCAAACGGAGATGTCAGACCTATTTTAGATCTGAAAAGCCTGAATCAATTTCTGAACGTTCGCTCCTTTCGCATGGAGTCTGTCCGTTCAGTGGTCTCCACCCTGCAGGGAGGAGAATTCCTGGCATCAATAGACATCAGAGATGCATATCTACATGTGCCAATATTCCCCACTCATCAAAAGTTTCTAAGGTTTGCAGTGAATCAGCGCCACTTTCAGTTTGTGGCCCTCCCTTTCGGTCTGGCTACTGTACCTCGAGTGTTCACAAAAATTCTGGCCCCACCCCTGGCAAGGTTGAGGGCACGGGGCATAGCAGTAACAGCCTATCTGGACGATCTGTTGCTCATAGATCAGTCAGCTACGCGCTTAGACCAGAATGTGCACAGCACAGTGGAGTATTTAGAGTACCTAGGCTGGGTCCTCAATCTGGAAAAATCCTCCTTACAGCCTCAAAGAAGGCTGGAATACTTGGGCATGATTATAGACACATCCCAAAGCAGGGTATTCCTACCCAAGCCAAAGGGGGAAGCCATAGGGGACTTTGTCCAAATGATAAGGGCAAAAAACAAACCATCCATCCGTCTATGCATGAGGTTGTTAGGAAGGATGGTAGCCTCATTCGAGGCTGTCCCTTACGCCAAGTTTCACTCAAGGCCACTGCAGGGCAGCACTCTGTCCACTTGGAACAAAAAGGTTCAGGCCCTGGACCTTCCAATGACCTTATCTCCAAAGGTTCGCCAAAGCCTCAACTGGTGGTTGCTCCCCCAAGATCTGTCAAAAGGAAAATCCTTTCCCCGGTCGCTTGGAAAATAGTAACCTTAGATGCCAGCCTTCTAGGCTGGGGGGCAGTGCTAGAAGAAGCATCTGCCCAGGGGAGGTGGTCTGGATCCAAAAGGCTCCTGCCCATCAACATTCTGGAAATTCGGGCAATCCTTCTGGCCCTCAGAGTCTGGGTCCACAGACTGCAGGGCTGTCCTGTTCGGATACAGTCCAACAATGCCACAGCAGTGGCCTATATCAATCACCAAGGGGGCACCAGAAGTCTGGATGCTCAAAGAGAGGTGAATCACATTTTGTCTTGGGCAGAAAGGCATATTCCTTGCCTGTCTGCAGTCTTCATTCCAGGGATAGAAAATTGGCAGGCAGATTTTCTAAGCCGCCAGCAACTGAGTCCAGGAGAATGGTCTCTACACCCAGACATATTTCAAATCATATGTCAGATGTAGACCTGTTGGCCTCCAGGTTCAACACAAAACTGGACAACTTTGTGTCAAGGACAAGGGATCCATTGGCTCAAGGGGTCGGATGCCCTGACAATTCTGTGGGATCGATATTCTCTGATATATGCGTTCCCTCCAGTTCCGCTTCTCCCACGATTCCTTCAGAAAGTCAAGAAGGAAGGAAAGCCGGTGATTTTGATCGCCCCGGCTTGGCCCACGAGACCCTGGTACGCGGAAATCTTAAAGATGGCAGAAGGAAGACCTTGGGTTTTCCCACTACGCTCGGACCTACTGTCGCAGGGTCCAATATTCCATCCTGCCTTACAAAGTCTAAATTTGATGGTTTGGCTGTTGAGACCCACATTCTGAGAAAACGTGGGCTCTCAGGCCCAGTCCTATCCACTCTGGTTAATGCTAGGAAGCCAGCCTCCAGGCTCATCTACTACAGAATCTGGAAGGCATATGTTTCCTGGTGTGAACCCAGAAGATGGCATCCTAGGAAGTATGTCATTAATAGGATTCTTGCTTTTCTTCAGTTGGGCTTAGAAATGAAGTTGGCCTTGAGCACTATCAAGGGCCAGATCTCGGCCTTGTCGGTATTCTTTCAAAGACCGCTTGCCTCTCATTCCCTAATCCGGGCCTTTGTTCAGGGAGCGCTGCGCTTGAATCCGTCGGTTAAGTCTCCCGTGTGCCCATGGGATTTGAATTTGGTATTGTCTGTTTTACAGAAACTACCTTTTGAACCATTACACCATGCTTCCTTAAGTCTTTTGACAAAGAAACTAGTTTTTCTCGTAGCCATATCCTCAGCAAGGAGGGTATCGAAATTGACGGCTCTTTTGTGTAAAGAGCCGTATATGATAATTCATGATGACAGGGTGGTGCTGCGTCCTCACCCGACTTTTTTTACCTAAGGTGGTTTCAGGATTTCATCTGAATCAAGATATAGTCCTACCGTCTTTTCTTCCAGATCCGCAGTCTGCGGAGGAAGAGAGTCTACACTGGATGTTGTAAGAGCGGTAAAAGTTTACCTGCAAGCTACGGCTCAGATACAAAAGACTGATTGTCTGTTTATTCTGCCACAGGGCCCAAGGAAGGGCCAGGCAGCGTCAAAGTCTACTATTGCATGTTGGATTCGACAAGTCATTATTCAGGCCTATGGTTTAGAAAAGAAGATTCCTCCTTTTCAGGTGAAAGCGCACTCGACTAGAGCAGTTGGTGCTTCATGGGCAGTGCATCACCAGGCCTCCTTGGCTCAGATCTGTAAGGCTGCTACTTGGTCTTCGGTCCACACATTTACTAAGTTCTACCAGGTAGATGTGAGAGGGTACGAGGATGCCGCCTTCGGGCGTAGTGTACTGCAGGCAGCAGTATAGATCCTCTGGCCCAATGGCGGTCTTTATTTCTGATTTGTGTCTCCCTCCCCTCAATTTAAGCATTGCTATGGGACATCCCATTAAGTTATTAAGGCTCTGTGTCCCATGATGTATGAGCAAGAAAATAGGATTTTTTAATACAGCTTACCTGTAAAATCCTTTTCTTGGGAATACATCACGCCCCTCTTCGGAGTTAACAGTGGGACACTTATTGCTTTGCTACAAAACTGAGGTACTCTCCATTTGGGAGGGGTTATATAGGGGAGGAACTCAATTCTAATTAGGTTTGCCAGTATCCAATCACCTGTGGTGACTACATAACCCATTAAGTATATAAGGCTCTGTGTTCTGTGATGTATTCCTAAGAAAAGGATTTTATAGGTACGCTGTATTAAAAAAATCCTATTTTTGTTAAGTGTTTATATTGCTTTTCTCTGTATCTCTTTGTAGGGTCACACCTAATGCTGATAGTTTGATTTTGGGTAAATGTTATCAAGTTCATCCGCTACCTTCTTACATTTCTCAGGGCTGTAGTTAGTAGATCTCCTTACATGAGATCACGGGGTCAGACCTTCTGCCATTATGAGGGTGTCTCTGATACCTTGCTGGATATTTAATTTATTTAACATTATACTGAATGCAACAGGATTAGCAATCTGTAGGGGACAGAGGCAGAGATGCGAATACCAGCAAGATGGTTTCAGCAGAAGAGTCTTTAAGAAATATGTTGGTGATTTAACCAACCTATGTCCACCACTAACAAAACAGTTTTGAGTGAATTTACATTTTTCAAGGAATCAGAATTTTACCCATGTAGACTGTTCTGTAAACTGTTAAAGGTACACCCTAGTTATAAACTACAATGTAGCTATGAAATACATTCAGGGAATGTAGCCCATGAGCTCAGGGCTTTCCTTTTTCATTTAGGCATTGCTGTAGTTCACCGGCCCACCCCACATCATTATGGTTGTGGTTTGGTTACACTTTGTTTTCTTGTTTGTAATGCAGGAGATGTGTTCCCAACCATTCCTATTGTGTGCTCTTGGCTGATTTTCACAATTAGAAAGCCTTGTTTATCTAAATGCCAATACTAAGAAGTTGATTACACACCGATAATATTCAAACCTGTCTTTAATTTTTGATCCCCCCCCCCCCCCCACAGCTAGTAACAAAAAAAAAAAATGTCCCTTCAAAAAAAAAAAAAAATGTTCCTTTAAAAAAAAAAGTCCTTTAAGTGCACTGTGTACGGGCGCCGGCCACAGTGCTGTTTAAAACGTCATGCCAGTGCAATCCCGTGATTGCAGGCAGGCAAGACGCTTCATTTGGGGGTTTTGTGAGTCTTTGTGGCGCACTGCACATAGCCTCTCTACACTCTCATTGGTCATTCTCCTTCATATCTCTCTGTGGTTTGGCACCGCCGTAGGATATGGGCGGTGCTTTCCCCGGGCGGCGACATCACTTCTGGTTTCACTTTCTGTGCCAGCATGGAAATCGGCTCCCTGATCTGAATGAAGGAAGCATTGAGCAAGGTACTGTGATCTGAGCAGTGAGTGTGTTTCCCTGTCAGTGTCTGTCCTGTCTCTACTATACAGCAGCACCTTGTACTGTGATCTGTGATCGGACTGTGTGGAGGGAGGGAGGGGGAGGGTGACCTGCCTCTTCTGTGCCTCGGGAATCATCCTTCAGTCATTCACCCGACAATGTGCTCATTACACATCATCTCCTGACTGTATACTACACGAGGGGTCCCAGCACTGTGTCCTGCTACAGCCATGGTTTACATCCTAACTTATGTTCAAAATGGCCGGCAGCCGCTGCCCGCTACCATTTTCTTTCTTATTCTGGTCTAGGAAGCCATGGCGGCCGACCACTAGCTGTTGCATTCTGGGAGTTGTAGTCCGCACTCAAGCTTCTGGTGGGTGGAAAACACAGCAGAGCAGAGGAAACTACAACTCCCTGGGACCGGATTCTTGGAAGCAGGCAGAGGCAGGGCGTGCCAGGGAGTCGGGATGCAGGGCTGCACGGCTGGGCGCTGGCTGCAACTTGACCCCAGGATCAGGAGCGTTACCCCCCCAGGAAACTGTGGCGTGCAAGGACCTGCTGAGATCGCTGAAGTCAGAGACCTTGACATCCCTAGCTGACCCCCCATCTCCCCCCCATACACCTCATGTAACCTGCCCCAGTGATCAGGCTGCATTGATGGGCACTGGAGTTGGCTGCACTGATGGGCACTGGTGAGGCTGCATTGAAAAAACAGGTGGGCCATGGATGGTGAGCTGATTCGGTGGTTCAATGGGCCACTTGACTGGACTTGCCCCCCAGGCCTAAGGCCACCAGCCCTCCCCTGAGTATATCCCCACCTTAGCCAGATCTATCTATCTGTATCTCTCTCTCTCTCTCTCTCTCTCTCTCTATCTATCTCTCTATCTATCTGTATCTATCTATCTATTGTGACAGCAGGAAGGTAAAGTCACCTGGTTGCATCCAGGGGGGTAGGTATATTTCTCCCAGATTCAGGCTTTATGCCGACTTATACAACTAGGGAGAGAGTTGATGAAGCCCAGCTGAGGCTAGTGGGCTCATGGATGATTCATACCTCTAGGGAGAGTGCTGGGCGTCGTGCAGGCAGGGAGTTGATGAGACCAGCTGAAGCTTGTCAGCTCGTTTAAGGCCTCTATAAAAACTCCCAGCTTCATTAGGTGTTTGCTCATGCCTGGAACCAGACCTGTGTGGACTGTCTAGGGAGAGTGAACCCCTGTGCGGTGAGACAAAGCCTGTGTGGCTATTTGTTTGGACATTTACTAAACCAGGGGACTTAGGGACTAGGACAGCACCAGGCTGATCCCAGTTGTTAGTTAGGAAACCTGCATGTTTAGTCAGAGGTCAAGCTGACCAGGGTTTATTTTGTTTATGTTTCTTTTTGCTTTGCTGTGTTTTTTGTCACTGTAAATAGAGAAATAAACCGCACCTTTTTGATCTTGAAAACCACAACCTCCGTCTGCTGGGCCTGTTTTTGTGTGGGGAGCCCATCCAGGGGATCACACACACCCGCTGCCGAGCTAACCCCCTCACAGTTGGTGGAGAACCAGTGGCAGTTTTTTTTTAAGCCAGCATGGAGGAGATACTGAAGCAGCTGGCTCTAGCAAATGCCAATCAACAGCAGACAAATGCAGGTTTGCAAAAGAGCCTTGCAGCTCAACAACAGAGCTTCGCAGCCCAGCAGCAAGCTCATCAACAGAGCCTTGCAGCCCAGCAGCAATCTGAGGCCCGCTTCATAGACCTGTTACAGAAGCAAGAGCAGAGACTACAACAAATGGAAGCAGTAATGCAGCAACGTCCGCAGACCAGTGAGGAAAGCCGTCCCACTAATACCGCGTCCTTTGGGGTGAGTCGTTTATTGACAAAAATGACTGGAGAGGATGATCCAGAGGTATTTTTGACCACATTTGAAAGGACTGCTGAAAGAGAAAAGTGGCCTGAGGAGCAGTGGGCTGGACTGGTGGCTCCTCTGTTAACTGGTGAATCGCAGAAGGCTTACTATGACCTAGAGCCTGACCAAGCAAAAGACTATGTGATGCTAAAAGCTGAAATATTGGCAAGGCTGGGTGTCACCCTGGCTGTCCGGGCTCAGCGTGTGCATAACTGGACTTTCCAGCTTGGAAAACCCCCCAGGTCTCAAATGTATGATCTCATTCACCTGAGCAGGAAGTGGCTACAGCCAGAGACTTTGTCCGCACCAGAGATTGTGGAACGTGTTGTAATGGATCGGTTTTTGAGAGCTCTTCCTACTGCCATCCAAAAGTGGGTAAGCCATGGAGACCCAGAGACGGCCGGTGGTCTTGTGGATCGTGTAGAGAAATACTTGGCTACAGAGAACCTGACGGCCTCTTCCAGAGACTCTCGGACTTTCCACCCTAAGACCAGACCATCCCCAGGGGCGGATAAGAGGATTCCAAGGGGTGAGGGTGGAGAGAGTGAGAGGGTGGGAGCTCTACCCAAAGTTTGGCGAGAACAGCCTGGGAAGTCAGGGGCTCAAGAGGCAGCCAAATGGATTGTTTGCTACCGCTGCCGGCAAGCGGGACATATTGCAGCAAATTGCCCGGTTGTGGAGGAACCCATGCAATGTGACTTTCTGACGGACAGACGTCAGTCGCTGTGTGCGACAGTAGCATGCACTGCCATTCGGGGAACTGAGAAACATTTATGCAAAATGTGTATTAATGGTAGAAATGTTGTGGTATTACTGGATTCAGGTAGCCTTGTGACCCTGATAAAGGCTGAATTAGTTAAAACAGAGGTCTCTGGGAATAGCAAGGTAGCTGTTATTTGTGTGCATGGGGACACCCGAGAGTATCCAGTGACTACAGTGTGTTTCAAGACCCCCAAAGGTACCCTCTCTCATCCAGTGGGGTTAGTATCTCAATTACCGCATGATGCCATTGTGGGAAGGGATTTTCCGAAGTTCTGGGAACTGTGGGATGATCCTGAGCCCCCCACTGGTGCCCCTATGTACCAGGAAGGTGATAGCCAGAACTCCTCTGAGAGTGGTGAGGACTCTCCAGGATTTCCCTTGTCAGTATTGGCAGGCGAGACTCAAGAAACTGGAGAGGAGCCCACCTCCTCAGACGAAAACCTACCGTCTGTGGAGTTTTCTGATCTTGAGGTTCACAGGGAAAATTTTGCCACAGAACAGTTAAAAGACCCCGCCCTAATAAAGGCACGGGAAAACGTAGTGGAAATAGATGGCGAGTTAGTGAACCCAGATAATACCTGCACTTACCCATACTTCAGCGTAGAGAAGGACCTACTGTATCGGGTGGCAAAAAGGGCAGAAGAAACCGTTGAGCAGCTTGTGGTGCCCAAACCTTACAGGAAGTTGGTGTTGGAGTTGGCCCATGGGCACATTCTTGGAGGTCATCTGGGGACAGAGAAAACCCGAGAGAGGGCATTACAGAGATTCTATTGGCCTGGGGTGATGAAGGACATAGAAAATTATTGTTCCTCCTGCCCTGTGTGTCAGAGGTCGGCCCCGATGCCACATTTCCGTAGCCCGCTGGTCCCTCTACCCATCATTGAGGTCCCGTTTGAGAGGATCGCAATGGATTTGGTAGGTCCTATAATCAAGTCCGCTAGGGGGCACCAGTACATATTAGTTATAATGGACTATGCCACCCGTTATCCAGAAGCGATCCCTCTCCGAAATACCTCGGCCAAAACCATAGCCAAAGAGCTATCTCTTGTTTTTAGCCGGGTGGGTATTTGTAAAGAACTGCTTACGGACCAAGGTACACCCTTTATGTCCCGGGTTATGAAAGAGCTGTGTAAATTGTTCAAAGTGACGCAATTGCGTACGTCTGTGTATCACCCCCAAACCGATGGGCTGGTTGAAAGATTCAACAAAACCCTAAAACAAATGTTGAAGAAAGTGGTGGATAGAGATGGAAAGGATTGGGACTGTCTACTTCCTTATTTGATGTTTGCTATTAGGGAGGTGCCCCAATCCTCTACGGGATTCTCCCCCTTTGAGTTACTGTATGGGAGACACCCAAGAGGGCTGTTGGATATTGCCAAGGAAACTTGGGAAAGTGAGAGTTCTCCCCACAGGAGTGTGATTGAGCATGTCGCCCTGATGCAAGATCGAATTGCACAGGTAATGCCCATCGTGAAGGAACATTTGGCCCAAGCGCAGTTGGCACAGCAGAGAGTGTACAACCGTGGAGCCAAGACCCGTACCTTTTCCCCGGGGGATAGGATATTGGTACTTGTCCCTACGGTTGAAAGTAAATTCCTTGCCAAATGGCAAGGCCCCTACGAGATAATGGAAAAAGTGAGCGAAGTGAATTACAAGGTCAGACAACCAGGAAGGCGAAAGCCCGAACAGATCTATCACGTTAATCTGTTGAAAGCCTGGAGGGATAGAGAGTCCCTAGTCGCAGAAACTTGGTCACCAGCTCAAACTGGTTGCGTGATTCCGGAGGTTGGAATAGCAGCCACCTTGTCACAACCCCAACAACAGGAGGTTAAGGAGTTTGTGCTTCGCAACAAGGAGGTGTTCTCTGAGCTGCCGGGACAAACATCTGGGGTAGAGCATGATATTATTACCCCGCCCGGTGAAAGGGTGAAGTTAAAACCCTATCGGATCCCAGAGGCCCGACGGGAGGCAATACGGGAGGAAGTACAGAAAATGCTGAACTTAGGGGTGATAGAGGAGTCCCAAAGTGATTGGTCTAGTCCCATTGTGTTGGTGCCTAAACCGGATGGGAGCTGGCGATTTTGTAACGATTTTCGTCAGTTGAACAAAGTTACAAAATTTGACACCTACCCCATGCCACGTATAGATGAGTTGATCGACCGGCTGGGAACAGCCCGATACATGACGACTCTTGACCTCACAAAAGGGTATTGGCAAATTCCCCTGGCCAAGTCGGCCAAAGAGAAAACCGCATTTGTAACCCCAGACGGGGCGTTCCAATATAAGAGAATGCCGTTCGGGTTACAGAATGCGCCGGCCACATTCCAGCGGAAAATGGACCAGATACTGAGGCCCCATCGGAAGTATGCTGCGGCTTACCTGGATGACGTAATTGTCCATAGCACAGATTGGGCCTCACATCTGCCAAAAGTGCAAGCAGTCCTAGACTCTATCCGGGAAGCGGGGTTTACGGCTAACCCCAAGAAGTGTACCATTGGGCAGGAGGAGGCCAAATATCTTGGGTACACCATTGGCAGGGGAGTAATAAAACCCCAACTCAACAAAGTCGAGGCCATCCAGAGTTGGCCACGTCCCAACAGCAAGAAGCAGGTACGAGCCTTTCTGGGAATCGCGGGTTATTATCGGCGCTTCATTCCCCACTTTGCTTCTAAGGCTGTGCCCCTAACCAACCTGACGAAAGGGAAAGGGTCGGTCATGATTAAATGGACCCCCGAGGCTGAGGCAGCGTTCCAATTCTTGAAACAAGCCTTATGTAGCCAGCCAGTGTTGTACTCACCCGACTTCTCTAAAGACTTTGTCGTACAAAGTGATGCGTCAGATGTGGGGTTAGGAGCAGTATTGTCCCAGGTCTGGAACGGGGAAGAGCACCCAGTCATTTACCTCAGCAGGAAGTTGAAGTCCCATGAGGTAAATTACGCCACGGTTGAAAAGGAGTGTTTAGCGGTGAAGTGGGCTCTAGATTCCCTTCGGTACTATCTGCTAGGTAGGCACTTTGACATGGTTACGGATCACGCTCCGTTAAAGTGGATGGCTCAAAACAAGGAGACAAATAGAAGAGTAAATAGGTGGTTCCTGGCCCTACAGGAATTCAACTTCACAGTAAAGCATCGCCCTGGCGTTCAAATGGGGAATGTGGATGCTTTGTCTCGAGTACATGAATGCCTGATTGCTGGTGTTCCAACCCCAAGGTTAAAACAAGAGGGGGGGGTATGTGACAGCAGGAAGGTAAAGTCACCTGGTTGCATCCAGGGGGGTAGGTATATTTCTCCCAGATTCAGGCTTTATGCCGACTTATACAACTAGGGAGAGAGTTGATGAAGCCCAGCTGAGGCTAGTGGGCTCATGGATGATTCATACCTCTAGGGAGAGTGCTGGGCGTCGTGCAGGCAGGGAGTTGATGAGACCAGCTGAAGCTTGTCAGCTCGTTTAAGGCCTCTATAAAAACTCCCAGCTTCATTAGGTGTTTGCTCATGCCTGGAACCAGACCTGTGTGGACTGTCTAGGGAGAGTGAACCCCTGTGCGGTGAGACAAAGCCTGTGTGGCTATTTGTTTGGACATTTACTAAACCAGGGGACTTAGGGACTAGGACAGCACCAGGCTGATCCCAGTTGTTAGTTAGGAAACCTGCATGTTTAGTCAGAGGTCAAGCTGACCAGGGTTTATTTTGTTTATGTTTCTTTTTGCTTTGCTGTGTTTTTTGTCACTGTAAATAGAGAAATAAACCGCACCTTTTTGATCTTGAAAACCACAACCTCCGTCTGCTGGGCCTGTTTTTGTGTGGGGAGCCCATCCAGGGGATCACACACACCCGCTGCCGAGCTAACCCCCTCACACTATCTATCTGTATCTATCTATATCTATATATCTATCTGTATCTATCTATCTGTATCTATCTATATCTATCGGTATATCTATCTATATCTATCTATCTATCTCTCTATCTGTATCTATCTATCTGTATCTATCTATCTATCTATCTATCTATCTATCTGTATCAGTGGCGGCCCGCCCATAGGGGGCGCCCGGGTGCCGCACCCCCCCCCCCCCCCCCTCCTGAAGTCACCAAAATAAAAAAATAAAAATAAAAAAAACGGGCCCCATTAAGAATTATAATTTTTTTTTTTTTTTTTTTAATGGAGTGGCGGTGCGTCCATAGTGGGCGCAGAAGCGCCGCCCCCGCTCGCTCCTGCGCCCGTCACTCACAACAATACATAGGTTCATGCATTGCATGAACCTATGTATTGTCGCCGCCGCTGCCGCCGCCCACTATTCAGATGGCCGGCCCCTTGAGCGCCGGCCATCTGAATTACAGCGGCTGGTTGGTCTATAGAAGTGCCTATCAGAGCCAGCGGCTCTGATAGGCTTCCCGACTACAGCCTGAGGGCTGTAATCGGCTTCTAAATAGCTAACCAGGGGACACACGGGGGGTGCGTTCCCTGGCCAATCAGGTTCACCGGGTCTGGTTACCGGTAACCTGATTGGCTGAAGCGACATCAAGGGCGGGAGAAGACATCGAGGACGGAAGAAGGACGGCGCTGACCCGAGGAAGGTAAGTGCAGGGCTGGGGGGGACAAAGTGGCTGCATTTGGGGGACAAACTGGCTGTATATGGGGGACAAACTGGCTGTATATGGGGGACAAACTGGCTGTATATGGGACAAACTGGCTGTATTTTGGGGACAAACTGGTTGCATTTGGGGGACAAACTGGCTGTATATGGGACAAACTGGCTGTATATGGGGACAAACTGGCTGTATATGGGGACAAACTGGCTGTATATGGGACAAACTGGCTGTATTTTGGGGACAAACTGGCTGTATTTTGGGGACAAACTGGCTGCATTTGGGGGACAAACTGGCTGCATTTGGGGGACAAACTGGCTGTATATGGGGACAAACTGGCTGTATATGGGGACAAACTGGCTGCATTTTGGGGACAAACTGGCTGCATTTTGGGGACAAACTGGCTGTATATGGGGTCAAACTGGCTGTATATGGGGACAAACTGGCTGCATTTGGGGGACAAACTGGCTGTATATGGGACAAACTGGCTGCATTTGGGCGACAAACTGGCTGTATACGGGACAAACTGGCTGTATTTTGGGGACAAACTGGCTGTATACGGGACAAACTGGCTGTATTTTGGGGACAAACTGGCTGCATTTGGGGGGACAAACTGGCTGTATTTGGGGGGACAAACTGGCTGCATTTGGGGGACAAACTGACAAACTGGCTGTATATGGGGGACAAACTGGCTGTATTTTGGGGACAAACTGGCTGTATTTTGGGGATAAACTGGCTGCATTTGGGGGACAAACTGGCTGTATATGGGGACAAACTGGCTGTATATGGGGACAAACTGGCTGTCTATGGGACAAACTGGCTGTGTATGGGACAAACTGGCTGCATTTGGGGGACAAACTGGCTGTATATGGGACACAAACTGGCTGTATATGGGACAAACTGGCTGTATATTGGGGACAAACTGTCTGTATATTGGGGACAAACTGGCTGCATTTGGGGGACAAACTGGCTGTATATGGGGACAAACTGGCTGTATATGGGACAAACTGGCTGTATATTGGGGGACAAACTGGCTGTATATTGGGGGACAAACTGGCTGCATTTGGGGGACAAACTGGCTGCATTTGGGGGACAAACTGGCTGTATATGGGACAGACTGGCTGTATATGGGACAAACTGGATGTATATGGGGGGACAAACTGGCTGTATATGGGGGGACAAACTGGCTGTATATTGGGGACAAACTGGCTGCATTTGGGGGACAAACTGGCTGCATATGGGGGACAAACTGGCTGTATTTTGGGGACAAACTGGCTGTATTATGGGGGACAAACTGGCTGTATTATGGGGGACAAACTGGCTGTATATGGGGGACAAACTGGCTGTATATGGGGACAAACTGGCTGTATATGGGGGACAAACTGGCTGTATATGGGGACAAACTGGCTGCATTTGTTGGACAAACTGGGCTGCATTTGGGGACAAACTGGCACAGTGGCTGCGTTTAATGGGCACAGTGGCAGCAATTGATGGGTTTTTTTTTCAGTTTGTTTGCGCCCCCCAAAAAATTTGAGCACCAGCCGCCACTGGACCTCAGTATGGAGAATCACCCTCTGTATTTTTCATGTTTACCCTTATCATTGAAAGTGAAAGAAAATTCCAGTCCCCAGAACAGGAATAGAAGGGAAATCTTGTAATAAGAAGACTACTGTAGCTCTAGTGACCCTGGTGACACCTGGGGATACCCTTACATTAGAGTGGTTTCCTCTCCCTTCCTGTTTTGGCTATAGGACAAGTAGTGAAAGGAAATCTCCCCCATAGGGGACACATATGGCAAAAAAGTGACAAGGGTTATAATTACATTAAAGTCTTGGCCACATCCAGGTCTTACTGTGTGCTGCTTCATCCAATTATCACTAAACTCATGGTAGCCCCTGCCATCTAGAGAGCACATACATAACATTGGCTGAATGAAACCGGGGCGTTTCACATTGCAGGGCCACATATTGAAAATCTTGGGAGCGGGGCTGAAGGTAAGTATTTAGGTATGTGACTGCCCACTGAGGGGATGGGAGGTGGATTTAAAAGACAACTTCAATAAAGGTAAAGTAGATTTTGGTTTTGGCAATGTACCCCATGTATATCACAATCTACTTGTTGATAATGGGCAGGTATCTGATATATTATGGCCTGTCTTGCCGACCATCCATTCAAAGTGCTCCTCCCCCACCTGCAGGACAGCACAGGGAAGCAACATGATTAAGGATGTTGTGGTTATCTCTGCCAGCCCTCCTTTCCTGTCTATCCCAAGCGTTTCTATGTGACATCATATGGGATGGATGGATATGTGATGGATGAGAGAGGAGGGCTGGTGGGGATCAGCATGTCAGAAAAGCAGACATCATTGTGTCTTCCCAGCTCTACATAGTGGTGAAAGCTCTCCCCTGCTAACCCTGTTTTCTGCCCTACTGACCCCTGTACACTGCCCTACTGACCCTATCCTTTGCCTTGTTGACCTCTGTCCTCTGCCCTGCTGCACCCTGCCATGCTGACCCCTGTAACACTGCCCTGCTGACCCCTGTTCTTCACCCTTCTGACCCCTGTCCTCCATTTTGATGACCCCTGTCCTCTGCCCTGCTAATCGCTGTTCTTCACCCTTCTGACCCCTGTCCACTGCCCTGCTGACCCCTGTCCTTTGCTTTGTTGACCCCTGTCCTCTGCCCTGCTTACCCCTGTTCTCCGTCCAGCTGACCCATGTCCTCCACCTTGCTGACCACTATCTTCTACTGTGCTGATCCCTGTCCACTGACCTGCTGACGCTTGTCTCCTGTTCTGCTGACACCTGTCCTCCGCCCTGCTGACCACCGTTCTTTACTCTGCTGATCCATGTTCTCCGCTCTGCTGACTGCTGCTCTCTGACCTGCTGACTACTGTCCTCTGCTCTGCTGATCTCTGTCTGTACATCCTGCTGACCCTTGTCCTCTGCCTGACTGACCCCTGTCCACTGCTCTGCTGACCCCTGCCCTCTACCTCGCTGACCCCTGTCCTCCACCCTGCTGACCCCTGTTCTCTGCCCTGCTGATCCCTGTCCACTCACCTACTGACCCCTGTCTCCTGTTCTGCTGACACCTGTCCTCTGCTCTGCTGACCCCTGTTCTCCACTCTGCTTACTGAGTCCTCTACCCTGCTGACCCATGTCCTCCACTCTGCTGACCCCTGTCCTCCGATCTGCTGACCTCTGTCCTGAGGCCTGCTGGCCCTTGTCCTCTGCCTGGCTGACCCCTGTCCTGTGCCCTTCTGGCCCTTGTCCTCTGCTTTGCTGACCCCTGTTCTCTGCCTTGCTGACCCCTATAATGTCCCCAACAAACTGCCGACCCTTTTACTTTGCCCTACAAACTGATGGCCTCTGTATACTGCCCTACCAACTACTAATCCCTGTACTCTGCCCTACAAACTACTGATCCTTGTACTCATGACCTCTGTACTCTGCCCTAGATATAACTGACCCATGTACACTGCCCTATATGATAATGACCCTTGTGTGCTGCTCTACATACTCATGAATCCGATACTCTGCTCTACATACTACTGACCCCTGCCTTACATACTACTAACCCCTGTACACTGCCCTACACGCTAATAGCTTCTGTACAACACCCTACATAATACTGACCCCTGTACAGTGCCCTACATACTGCTGACCCCTGAACAATGTGCTATATACTACTTACACTGGCCAGAACTCATAGCAGAGCACATACTTGACTAGGCCTGAAACTAGTCAAGCAAGCCAGCCTGCAGTACCAAATATTCTGCCTTCTTGATGGCCTGATTCAGACTTGTGGGGGTGACCAATTACTCTTCAGAAATGGAAAAATTGTAAATGAAAGTAAATGCAAACTTTCACACTGAAACCAACTTTTGCATTTTTTCGAAATGCACTACAGTCCATTTAACATGATTTCCTATAAATCTAGTTCAAACTTTTGTGCGTTTTGAGAAGGTGTATTTCCTGGAAAGGGTCGTGGACTTTTTTTGCATGTAATAGACTTCAATGGACCCGCACCAAAAACACAAGTGTTGCGTTTTTGATGCTTTTTCTTTCTGCTAATAGGAAAGTATGGCAGTTCTGTTCATGGAGTGTGAATTTAATATGATTTTACACTCTCTGGCCCTCAAGTAGTATCAAACTTGCATCAAAGTAGTGCAGGAACCATGAGTCCAAAGTCACATGTTAGGGTTAAGGGCTACGGTTAAGAACTAGGGGTAAGGTGAGACAATCATGAAAATCAAAATGCCTGGACAGTAGTTTGTATGCTCTTAGCTAAGAGCTCGTTCACACCAGCCCCATTGGGCATTGTTGAGAAAAAAAGTAGAACGCACTGTATTTTTTGCAGTGCAGGACTATGCAATACACAATAATGCATCCTTAAACAAACAGTTAAAAAGAAAAATACTAAATACTGCGATGCATTGTACAATACATAGTTTGTAGGAAGCTCCTAAAGGGCATCCAGGAAGTGGTTCAAGGTTGTGATCCAAAATAGAGGGGAAAAGTCCAATCTCATATGGAATCCAAACTTGTAGTGTGTTGAAAGTTCATTAGACAAACACTAAATATAGTCATCACCATACGAATTGGCTCCTTACCACAAAACGGATGATAACATGCAGGTGGCTTTAGCCCAGCCAAGGCCTTTATCCCAGGGAAGAGATCCAAACCAAGTCCCCCGACAGTCCACCAATGTAAGCAAAAAAAGGGGGGGGGCCCTTTATTGCTCGGTTGCAAAAAAAACAACAGAAAAAATATACCATTGGGTAATAACGTATTCACAAGGTAGACAACACCACTGTGCGCAATTAAAAAGAGTGACCACCACCTATGTAAAAATTCCCCCCTCCCGCGATAGCCATCCCCCCCGCTCAACAACTTGGTGCCCGCCCCCCGCCTCTCAACTTTATGTTCCATAAAAAACTGAGAACAACACCTGAGATCATAGACATGCACAGGGGGTGTGTGCCACCCCAATAACTTTGTGTAGTGCGGATTCCCACTACTGCCTGGCCTTCCCCTTTATGTGCCCCCCCCCCGCCTTGCTGCTGACTTCCCTACTCTCCTCTTCCCCCAGTTGCTGTGGGGGATGTTTCAGGATGGAGAGCGGGTCTAAACAATATGTTATTTACCAGCCCCATTGTTTTAAAAATGAACACAGTGAACACCCACTCACTGACTTCAATCAAAACTGAAGTATAGTAAACTTTGCTTACTATGCTTCCGTTTGTGAATGAACAGGAAGCCTCTCAGCACAGAACACTTCCCTTTCATTCACTGTCCAGTGCAGCCGAGGCTGCAGAGAGGTATGTGTGTTTAACCACTTCCCGCCCAAGGTACGTAATAGGACGTCTTTGGCTTTGTGTGGGTATATCTGGATGTTTCCTGCAGCTACAGACATCATTCAGATATTGTCTTTTTCAGCTGGCGATTCTCTGCACCATAAGAATGATCATAGCGGGCGTCCCCCCGTCCTCCCCCCCGCCGCCCTCCGGTGCTTCTACCGACTCACCGCTTTGATCGGTGAGTTGGAGAACGGATCCGCCGGCTCCCGGGTGTTGACCATAGTGATTTCCGGTTGACCAGATGATTACCGGAGTCTCTATGATTGTTCCGAGGCCGGGTGCGATGTTATGACATCACGTCCGGCCTCTGCATTCAAGCATTCGGTACTTAAAAACCCTTTGGGGTGCACATCCTAATGCAATAGGCTGCGCACACCTATGTCTGAGATATACTTAGTACTCAACTTTATAATGGGTGCCTACCATCTCAAGTGATTAAAACAAGTGAGAACATTTCTACCAGGTAACATAGGACACAGAGAATTGCCCAATTCTTGCATCACTCCTGCAGCAGCTCTGTTGCCTTGAAACGCCATCTATTTTTATGAAACATAAAGCTGCACAAGCATTGCACGTCTCTCTGCTGCCTAAAGTGTTTCTTTGTAATTTGCTGGTTGTGTGATACTATTGTCAGTGGCTACCTGTCATTGTGTGTGTTATCTATTTCTCCAATCTTCTAGCACAACTCGACTTGATGATAACCTTCTACACATAAATAATTGACATTCGGTATTCATTTGTATGCAGTATTGCAAACACTAAAACATGCTTAGGTCAAAGTTTAGCATACTGACCTTTTTCTCCTTGATATTCTTCATGGGGTAAAGCCTAGGGGTAATGACGTTACATTAGATGTGCAGCTTCTCGGACTCCTGTATCTATTTCTACACTACCTGCATTCAGCAAGCTACCTGCTGCCAGAAGGACATTACCATAGCCCAATCACACTGGAGGAATATGACAGATAGGCGGGGTTAGTCAAGCGCTGTTTCCCATGATTGGCAGTTACCAAGGATCAGGTTGCACTGACGTTCTTTAAATGTACTCGCTGCCATGGTGATCTGTAGACGCTGTGGAAGACCTGTACACCTCAGTACAGGCTGTGTTGTCTAGAATGCTGTCAGAAGAGAAACAACTGGTTATCTACCTATAACCAATTTGTAAAATTATATGTTAGGTCAGATCACTTGTCATGCATGTGCATCTATTTACACACCGAATGTAAATAATAATTATAAAATAACAGTGACAGCACATATGAAATAACTTACATGCATCAATATTTATATATAAGAATATACTGGATACAAGAACACTAGAAAATAGAGAAATATGAAGGGTGCTTCTGCTGATCTTCTAAAAATGCTGCTTATCCCCACTATTAAAAAACGATGACACGCTAGGAGGAGCGACTGCTGAATAATTTAATTCCTTTAAATGTGTGCTTATAAAACCTGTGATGATACACTAAACATAAGATGTCCTTTTTTTTTTCCTTTTTTTTTTAAGTTAAAACATTTTTATTGAACTGTATGTACATACAGGATAGTTATGCGTGGTACAGGGGCAATACATCGTCAATCGTAAATAAAAAGTGTACATGAAAACAGTAACAAACATATTCCAGGGTAAACATTGGAGTGCAAACATCCTATCCAACTGTGCGTATTCCAGGAGTACAATCAAGACATGCGCGACATCACTAATTACTAGACATGTGCAATTCGTTTCGTTCCCAATTAGTTTTTTAACGAATTCCGACAAATTCGTTAATTCAGAAATATCCGAATTAACGAAAACTCATTTAACGAATTTTAACGAATATTCGTAAATTCGTACATTCGTAAATTCGTAAATTTGTACATTCGTAAATTCGTACATTCGTAAATTAGTAACTTAGTAAATTCTGAAATAATAATTAAATAATAATAACTTAACTATTACTAACTATTAAATTATAGGTATTGGAATTTCCTTTCAAATTTGTCTGTTAGTGAACTTAAAGTGGCTGTAAACGCACTAACTTTTTTTTTTTTTTTTTTGCCCACCTGCAAGAGAAAGGCATACTAGCTCATTATGTACCACTTACCTTAGATCGGGGCCCCCGAGGAAGTCCGCGTCCCTCTGTCCAGACGCAGACATCACTGTGGCGATAGCCGGAATGTTACTTCCGGGTATCGCCGCACCAGCCAATCACAGCGCCGCTCCGGCGCTGTGATTGGCCGGAGCGGCGAAGACGTGACTCCGCGCATGCGCGCGGGAGCCGTCACATTCGGCTACGCCCAGCGATTGCTGGGAAGTTGCCGATTTTGTGAATGGGATTAACCCCATGAATGCGCCGTTGTCTACGGCGCGCATGCGCCGTAGAAAGCGGCACCTGTCTTTTTAGTAAATATCTCCTAAACCGTGTAGGTTTAGGAGATATTTCTTGCACCTACATGTAAGCCTTAATCTAGGCTTACCTGTAGGTGCAAGTTGAAAAAGTGGGTTTACAACCACTTTAACGAAGTTACGAATTGTTTTCTGAAATAATGAATGCCGTATCTAAACGAATGGAACGTAATGAATTAATAATAATAATAAATAACAATAATAATAATAAAAACGTTTTATTATTATTATTAATTATTAATTTGTTCCGTTCCATTTGTTTAGATGTGGCATTTGTTATTTCAGGTTATGCGTAACTTCGGATAAATTTGTTTTCGTTACGTTCGCTAACAGCCAAATTTGAAAGGAAATTACAATACCTAAAATGTAATAGTTATTTTTTCAGATTTTCGAATTTTCGGGTTTTCGGATGTACGAATTTACAAATTTATGAATGTACGAATTTACGAATGTATAAATTTACGAATTGCGATCATAACGAATGAACCGAAAAAGGAAAAAAAACAAAAAACGAATGAAACGAAAACGAAAACTAACAAATTTTTTGGCAGTGCACATGTCTACTAATTACTCTAAAGCCTCGTACACACGGCCGAGATTCTCGTCGAAAAAAACATGTTGTTTTTTTCGACGAGATCCTTGGACAAGAAACTTGTCCCGGCCGAGTGTACACACGCTCGATTCAAAGAACCCGCGGTTCTTTGAATGGAGCGAACGTGGTGACGTCATCGAATACGACGAGCATGCGCTCGTCACATTCGATGCCGTCGCCGCCATCTTGGTTCACCCTACCTATGCCTAGGAAGCTAACGCGCATGCGTCAAAGTCATTTCGAACATGCGCGGGCTTCCCGGCGAAAAGGTAAGTGTACACACACACAATTTTCTCGTCGAGAAACAGGCTGACGAGAATCTCGACGAGAAAATAGAGAGCAGGTTCTCTATTTTCGCGTCGAGATTCTTGTCGCTTTTCTTGACGAGAAACCATACACACGAACGAATTTCTCGGCAAAAAATCTCTGCCAGCAAGTTTCTTGCTGGTTTTTGCCGAGAAACTCGTTCGTGTGTACGAGGCTTTAGGTTCATCAAGCAAGGGTTGCCGTGTTATTCAACCATCGGTCCCAGACTTTGTTGTATTTAGAGGGGGCAACCCCTATTAATGTACAGAATTTTTTTATATGGAAGGCTACTATTGACTTCAGATTTCCATTCTTCAAATGTAGGGGGTGACAGCCTCATCCATTTCCTGGCAAGATGTCCTTTTTTACAGAAAGTTGGCTAAATAAACCTAAAGAAAAAAGCACTGCATTGTGCTGTAACAAAACATTGCAGCCAGGGCCGCCGATAAGGCAGTACACTCAGCCCTCCTGTAGTGGGCCCAGACACCATCAGTTCAAAAGGGGGCCCAGGCACCTGCTGAGCAGGAGGGCTGTCTGAACTGTCTTATTGCAGCCATCGTTCCTCTTCTGCCTCCCCCTGCAGCGCTGCCGGCTTCTCTTTTTCCCTCCGGCTGCACTGCAGGGGGATTGGGTCCTAGCACATGTGTCCCTTCCATCTGCTGTCTGGGCCCCCCGTTTGCCCTTTTCCCCAACAGCACTTCCGGCTTCTCTTCTCTCCCGTCAAAAGCTACCCCGAGCGTAAAGGGAGATGTTTCATGATAGAGAGTGGGGGAAGGGGCCGGTAAATATGTAATTTACTGGCCCCTTCCTTTCCCGAATGAACACAGTGAGCAGTACCAATCACTCCTGTGTCCGTTCATCACAGAAGCATAGTAAACTGTGTTTACTATGCTTTAGTTTGTGAATGAGCAGGAATCCTCAGAGCATTTCCCATTCATTAATCTGTGCTGCTGAGGCTGCAAAGAAAGGGACTAATAAATCTATTTTCTCAGTCACTTTCAGCCGGCAAAGGGGCCCTGTCAGTTAGGCTGTATGTGGCCCCATGATTTCAAACAGCAGCCCTGATTGCAGTATGCGTACACAACGCACACCAGTGCATGTGTTATGTGCACCATAAAGCATGCCCGCTGTTGTGAAGGGACCCTAAGGGGTGCTTACATAGTTTTGGCCCCATTCTTACCAATTTTGTATAACAGTGGTTCTGTTCTCTGATCAGAGGGAATCAAGTAAACGGGTGTCAGTTGGATGATGGTCATTTTGTGCAGGCAGTCAAAGGAGTAACATATTTCTCTGTGTAATGTGATAAAACTAAGCCTGCAATGTGTTCGCTTGATTGTGTTTCACTCTTGTCCTGAGGGGAGAATGGAGTAGAGACTGAGTTTTTTCCAGAGAAAGGTTCACTTTTTTGGCCTGGCCCCCCTCCTAATGTAAAGAATTGTTAGAATATTTTAAAAATGCACCTGTAAAGAAAAAGGTTAGATTATACAATTGCTTCAGTACCATCTTCTGCATTCCAAGGCATGATGTCACTATCCTTTTGGTGACATACCTGGGGAATAAATAGCCCAAATCTCATGAGAAGACATTCCAGTCAAGTGTCTTCTCAAGAGATTTAAGCTTCTATTTATTCCCCAGGATCTTGCTGGAAGGATTTTGATGTCATCCTCGCCTAGGCACCATGGGCAGAATATGGGGGTATGGTTAAGTGAATAATCAATCTTTTTTTCTTTAAAGAATGTGCAAATTGGACATACAATTAGGCAGCGATTTAGCACAAGCCTAAAGCCTCATACACACGATCGGACTTCAAACAAACTTTTCCGTGGATTTTTGTTCGAAGGGCGTTGGCCGTGAACTTGGTATGCATACACACGGCAGGTCTTTTTCAGCCAACAAACATGAACGTAGTGACGTAATTGACGTACTACGTGCTTTTTCTGCTCTTTAGTGCCATCCTTTGGGCAACTTCTGCTATTGCTGGTTGATCTTTTGCATTGGTTCTGAGCATGCGTGTTTGTACTTTGGTCTTAGGTCCGATGGACTTCTGTACACACGATCAGACTTTGCTCCATCTGACTTTTGTTGCCGGAAAGTTTGTCTTTTTGCAGAGCGAACATTTGTCCGATGAAAACCGAAAAAGTTTGTCCGATGGAGCATACACACGGTCGGATTTTTTTCCGCAAAAACTGGTCATTTGGAAGTTTGTTTTCAAAAAGTCTGATCGTGTGTATGGGCCTTAAGTGTATTTTACTGCAAGGTCCTCTTTAAAGAGACTCTTGTGGAGAAAGGTTAATTGTGAGCATGAGGTGCATCAACCAGAATTAAGTACTGGTGCTGTTTTTAAATCAAGTACCTTTTCTGATGATTAGAATTCTATGTTCTTCATAGAGAGGTTTTTAGACATGTTCTTTTATGGCTGTAGATTTACATGTTAAATTGGCATTTAAAGCTGGTCATACTATCCTTTAGCTGGTCATACAAAGGCAAGTTGTTGTTTCTTGGAAAAAAGAAAAGGTTGGGACTTTGAATGAGGCCTGAGACAATTAAGTCACTAGGCCTCCATCCCTGTCAATGGGAAGACAGAAAAGGGTCGGGACTTTATATGAAGCATGCGGATTGAAAGCCAAACAGAGCTAGTAAATCAGATAATGTAAATGTATTAAATATTATACAGTAAAATACATAAGACACCATGGTACATATTCCATCACCCAACATGGTTAGTTTGTTCATTAGCATTTGTTCGTAAATAAATTGAGTAAAACAGTAAAAACATAAGGTAGAACTGCATGGTAAATATTATTTGGTATCTGAAGCTCGACGCGTTTCGCGGCTGTCATGCCGCTCATCAGGAGCTGATAGTTAATGGATGTCTATAATACAAGAACATGTATCAAATGATAGGTTAGGCTTGTTAGGGAAAAATTATATATAAGGGGGAGAGAAATATGCACTTAAATCAACAGCCCATACTTACAGGTCGGGTGATGGTATGGGCACAGCAGGGGGCATGTAGGCGGCCGGGGACACAGTCCGACATGGGAGCTGAGGCGGCATAACAGGTAGCGCAGCAAGGAGGCAGGCATCATTGTGTGAGCTGAACATGTGATCTTCACCAGGGTCAAGGGGCACATGCAGAAAGACTCCTGGGCCATCTGAAAATGGATGTGAAATGCAAAGAGTTGTTGTTTCTTTGTCCCTCATACAATCTAGAAGATTGACAGGGATGTGGTAGCAACTCAATCATCAATTTCCCTGTCAAGGTGTTTTAAGAATGACAACTTGAATTTGATTGTGCATACCCACTCCATGTTTTCATGGTGTGGGTTTATAAATGTACTTATAAAGTAATTTATTTTATAAATGGATCACCTGGTGCTCCTTAACATGTAATACATTAAGTTTCAGTTTCGGAAATGGACACTAGCACAGATTCCAGTGCATCCCTCTGCAGCTAAACACAGCCCTGCAGTAGTATGCCCCACATAAACAAGGCCTTAGGCTTTGTTTAGACTTGCGGTTGGGGGGAAGGTGGCAAAAATGCAGGGTTGAGCTGCGTTTCTGCCATCCACCAACCACACCCCCTCCAGCTGCAACAGGCAAAGGACGGGGGTGTTTTTTTTTTTAAAATTGGAAAACCAACTTTATTGAAAAGTATATGCATGGTACACAAATCGATATAAACCATTGTGGCCAAAAAAGTAATACAAGTGTAGCGGGTATGTACTTTTCAGAATGGTTAATTCGGGTGAATACATCAGTGATGTCTAGTTCCCTACGGCCCAGCAGGTGACGCTGTCACTTTGGGCCGGGGTTGAACCATCACTGCAGTGCCGTACCCTTTGTGACCTCTCACAGCGGTTGTACGGCGGGGCGGGGAACCCGCTGTGCTTGCTGGGAGAGGTTATAAAGGGGGCGGACATCTTCGCCACGAGGTCCAAGCCCCAGGCACCTTCAGCCTGAGGGCTGCTGTCCGCGGTCGGTGTCCAGGCGGCCTAGGCCTGGACACGAGGAGTTCGGGAGTCACCCCAGACACCCTCAGTCTGGGGTGAGGTACATAATTCAGTAGAGAAAAGCAAGGGGAGAGGCGCCTCTGAGTGCAGATTTTTTTTAAAAAAAAAACAGTTTAATAAAGGATTGTGTTACAAGCAACTCACATTTTACAGGGTAAAAGCAGGCATTGTACGAATTCCATTAGAAGAGGAGGATGTCATCAGGTCTGTCATGGAGTACCTTCTCCTGCTGGGGCGCTGTGCTGCTGGAGAGGCAAATCATGGAGTCACTGGGGATACCGCCACAAGAAAAGGTTACCGGAGAGTGGCCAGAGGATACCCCTGACCACTAAGTGATATTGACTCTTTTTGTTATACAAGAAGAGAGTCAACTCCATGATTTGCCTCTCCAGCAGCACAGCGCCCCAGCTGGAGAAGGTACTCCATGACGGACCTGATGACATCCTCCTCTTCTAATGGAATTCGTACAATGCCTGCTTTTACCCTGTAAAATGTGAGTTGCTTGTAACACAATCCTTTATTAAACTGTTTTTTTTAAAAAACATTTGCACTCAGAGGCGCCTCTCCCCTTGCTTTTCTCTACAGTATTTTGGAACACGGTTTCTGTTTCTCCTTGAATGGCAGCCCTGAGATTGTACATGTGACTTTTCCTACTATTCCCCGTCCGGCCCCCCTCTCCTTTCTCACGTACCCCCAGAGCCTGGACTCTATGCTTACTGACTGTACACCCATTGTACATACATCATCTGATCCTATACTTATGGGATATCAGTGATTTTGGACTCATGCACATTTTTTACTTGTGTAATATACATCATTCAGGCCTGGGACCCAGCTTCTTCCACTGGGTTCCGCCCGGGAGGAATCGTCCTAAGGTGCTCACAGTATCGGGTACCTGAATCCAGGTGTAACGAACCGTGCAGGTGACCTTCCCGTAGATCTGGTGCAGCATATTGCCAGTGCCGGGACAGGGCCTCCGGAGACCGTTGGGATGGATGTCCTTTCCAAACAGGGGCTGTATTCACACGGAAGGTGGTCCATGTTCTAAGGTCAGTGGCAGAGACTGTGCGCCAAACCTATTCGCACGAAAAAGGAATAGAAGAGTTCATTTGTGCCTGGGCCTACTCGTATCCACACCCCTGTCTGTCTGTTACAAGAGTTCAACTGATTATGTTTATCCTGGCAAATGGAGAAATAAAAGAGTGTTGGACTTTTAATGGTGTGGGGCTCTATTACTGGTAGACACATCTCCACGGAAGAAGCAGAGGCTCCATATGCAGCGAACAGACCCGAAGGTAATTCAAGTGACTTTGCTCGACCCTCATACACATACAAGGTGAGAGCTTGGCGTAGTATTCCTGCACTCTCTCTCCCAGGTACCCCTAGACAACACCAGTATAACTGATAAAGATAGAGAGAGTGAGGCCGCTACACATACATAAACACATTGGAGTATCTGAGTGACATAAAATTAAATACGGAAGTGGAGCCAGCACACACGAAAAAACAAAGAAGAGAGAAAAAAAAAGGGAAAAAGGAGGGGGGGGATTGAAGGATAAACATATCAAGTACACATTTCACCATCCGCCAACCATGTGCTCCAGATAAAGTTGCCACCTCATCCCTTTAAACCCGAACACATATGAATTACACAGGTTCTGAGGCTAATTAAAGGCAGATAAGGCACCAAGTGAGTTTAATTACCACCTTAATCAGCCACAGAACCTGTGTAATTAATATGTGTTCGGGTTTAAAGGGATGAGGTGGCAACTCTAGCTCCAGACCTTCTCATACTTAAGCGGACACCCTCTATGGACATAAATCAGTTTCTTATATGGAAGGGTGTCGTTAACCTCTTTTTTCCAGCACTAAATTGTGCAGGAAACGTATCACCTGCATCCAGTATACTTGGATAGTTGGGCAGGACCATATAAGATGGTAGAAGGAGGCTGGGGTATGGTCGCATAGGCGGCACCCTGGATTGTACATGGGTTTGAAACGTGCTATCCTCTGAGGAGTCAGGTACGTCTTATGTATAATGTACAACTGAGTGAGGTGGTCTGACAGTTTGGGGGAGACTTTTTTCACGCCCTCCAAAATTTCATCCCAATCCTCATCCTCAATTAGTCCAATGTCCACCTCCCATCTAGCCTTGGCTGCATAGCCAAGGCTGTTGTACTAGGGAGACGGATGGCGGAGTATAGGGTGGAAATTAGTTTGGCTGATTCAGTATCTGTGACTATGTCTACTAGGCTTGTGCAATTTGTTTTGTAACAAATCGAAATTCGTCTGAATTTAGCAACTTTCGGACGTTCGGAAGCATTCGAATTTCTGAACAAAGCAATTACGAATAAAACCAAGTCCGAAATAAATTATATTGCAAATAGCGAATGCCCCGAATGTCTTCGGCATAATTTGTTATGAAAAAAGTTACGAATGTACGAATCCATTCGAAGCACAATAATGCCGCGTACACAGGACCGCTTTTAATGTCATTGAAAAAAACTGCGTTTTTCTCAACGTGATTCTTCTCAAGCCTGCCTTGCCTACACACTATTGTGAAAAAAAATGCTTGAGCAAAGCGCGGTGACGTATAACACGTACGACGGCACTATATATGTGTCCAGAATCAACGAAAAACAATTTACTCTACCGAAAGTGCGAATTATAAATCAACTAAAAATAAGGCTTACATTAATACGAATCATTCCGATTCAACGAAAAATGTCGCTTGCGAAAATACGAATTAGTCCGAACACGAAAAATCCCATTTAGCAAAATTACGAACGATTACGAATCAACAGGAGCGAAAAGAAACAAACCGAAACTAAACAAATTTTTCCGTTGTGCACAAGAAACGAACCGAAACTAAACAAATGTTTTCGTTGTGCACAAGTCTAATGTCTACTATGGGGGGAACTGCCAGAGACGGGTTGGAGCCAGTGAACTGGGTTTGTATAGCGTGGCGGAGTTGTAAATACCTAAAGAGAAGGCAATTGGGGAGGGAAAAATCATTCTTTAGCGTTTGGAATGTTTTTAGTCCCGTAGTGGTCATACTGTAATCTGGTGTATGTACAGGTCAGGAATGGTCAATAATTCAGGTAAGCGTGTGTTGAACCAGAGAGGGGTGTGGGAGTGGACCTGTGGGGTCCCAAATTTCTGTAGTGCTGTCCGCCATACCCTCCGGTGGTGTGTCAGCATGCCTGCTTTGTGTTGGGGGGGACGTCTTGTCAATGGGGCTCTGAGGACTGACTGAAGTGGAGTAGGGATGAGCTTCGTGTTCGAGTCGAACATACGTTCGACTCGAACATCGGCTGTTCGATCGTTCGACGAAGATCGAACGATTTGGGCCGTTCGCGCCAAATTCGAGTGACGCGAACGGCCCACAATGCACTACGCCATCGCAGTGTCATCCAGGCGCTGTGATTGGCCAAGCATGCACTGTGACCCCGCATGCTTGGCCAATCACAGCGCCGGCAGCGAGGAGAGCAATGATTGGCCACAGGCAGGATGCCTGTGGCCAATTATTGCTGAGGGGGTTTAGTACACGCCCCACACTATAAAAGGCCGCCAGCGCGGCGGCCTTGTGTAGTGTGTTCCGGAGCAGGGAAGGAGAAGCATAGGCAGGGACAGTGTCATTTTTTTTCCTTTACTAATCCTGGATTCCTTGTGTTTAGGGACAAATAAGGATAGGTAGGGAGAGTGTCAGTGTGTTATTCTGTGCTAAACGTTGTTTGTAGGGACAGAGAGGTACAGTGAGGGAAAGTGTCAGTGTGCTATTCTGTTCTAAACCAATCTTGCTGAACCATATTTTCAATCCTTGAGTTTAGGGACAGAGAGGTACAGTGAGGGAAAGTGTCAGTGTGCTATTCTGTGCTAAATCTTGTTTGTAGGGACAGAGTAGGACAGTGAGTGAAACTGACAGTGTGCTATTCTGTTCTAAACCAATCTTGCTGAACCATATTTGAAATCCTTGAGTTTAGGGACAGAGAGGTACAGTGAGGGAAAGTGTCAGTGTGCTATTCTGTGCTAAATCTTGTTTGTAGGGACAGAGTAGGACAGTGCGTGAAACTGACAGTGTGCTATTCTGTTCTAAACCAATCTTGCTGAACCATATTTGAAATCCTTGAGTTTAGGGACAGAGAAGGACACTCGTGGAAACTATCAGTGTGCTATTCTGTGCTAAATCTTGTTTGTAGGGAGGGACAGAGTAGGACAGTGAGGGAAAGTGTCAGTGTGCTATTCTGTTCTAAACCAATTTTGCTGAACCATATTTGAAATCCTTGAGTTTAGGGACAGAGAAGGACACTCGTGGAAACTATCAGTGTGCTATTCTGTGCTAAATCTTGTTTGTAGGGAGGGACAGAGTAGGACAGTGAGGGAAAGTGTCAGTGTGCTATTCTGTTCTAAACCAATTTTGCTGAACCATATTTGAAATCCTTGAGTTTAGGGACAGAGAAGGACACTCGTGGAAACTATCAGTGTGCTATTCTGTGCTAAATCTTGTTTGTAGGGAGGGACAGAGTAGGACAGTGAGGGAAAGTGTCAGTGTGCTATTCTGTTCTAAACCAATTTTGCTGAACCATATTTGAAATCCTTGAGTTTAGGGACAGAGAAGGACACTCGTGGAAACTATCAGTGTGCTATTCTGTGCTAAATCTTGTTTGTAGGGAGGGACAGAGTAGGACAGTGAGGGAAAGTGTCAGTGTGCTATTCTGTTCTAAACCAATTTTGCTGAACCATATTTGAAATCCTTGAGTTTAGGGACAGAGAAGGACACTCGTGGAAACTATCAGTGTGCTATTCTGTGCTAAATCTTGTTTGTAGGGACAGAGTAGGACAGTGAGGGAAAGTGTCAGTGTGCTATTCTGTTCTAAACCAATTTTGCTGAACCATATTTGAAATCCTTGAGTTTAGGGACAGAGAAGGACACTCGTGGAAACTATCAGTGTGCTATTCTGTGCTAAATCTTGTTTGTAGGGAGGGACAGAGTAGGACAGTGAGGGAAAGTGTCAGTGTGCTATTCTGTTCTAAACCAATTTTGCTGAACCATATTTGAAATCCTTGAGTTTAGGGACAGAGAAGGACACTCGTGGAAACTATCAGTGTGCTATTCTGTGCTAAATCTTGTTTGTAGGGAGGGACAGAGTAGGACAGTGAGGGAAAGTGTCAGTGTGCTATTCTGTTCTAAACCAATTTTGCTGAACCATATTTGAAATCCTTGAGTTTAGGGACAGAGAAGGACACTCGTGGAAACTATCAGTGTGCTATTCTGTGCTAAATCTTGTTTGTAGGGACAGAGAAGGACAGTGAGGGAAACTGTCAGTGTGCTGTTCTGTGCTAAACCAATCTTGCTGAAGCATATTGCAAATCCTTGTGTTTGGGGACAGAGAAGGATAGGCAGGGGACAGTGTCAGTGTCATTGTTGCTAAGCCTCCTCCACAGTATACACCTGAAGGTAGCCCTTATTGCTCTTTTTCCCATCTCCCTGCAGGCCATCCATTAAAATGTCTGGAAGGCAAACAAGGAGAGGCAGACAGTCAGGAGGCAAAAAAAGAGGGCAAGCAGGCTATGTGTCTGGGGGCAACAGTGCTGGTCGTGGACGCGGTGCATTGTCATCAGCACATGGCCATGGGACACGCTTGTCCTTCTTTTCGGCAGCTGGACATGTTGAGCCACATCATGCCGAAGACTTGCTAGAGTGGATGACCAAGCCCACCTCATCCTCCTCATCCTCTCTCACCCAGGCTCAGGGTACTGGCAAAGCAGCTGCCAAAGCGTCCTCTTCTCTGGTATCATTATCTTCATTAGTCAATCCTTCCCTAGACCCACCATGTCCTCCTCCTGAGGAGTCCCCCGAACTGTTTGAGCACAGTGTTGGGTACATGCTCCAGGAGGATGCCCAGCATTTCAAAGGATCTGATGATGATACCCAGCTAGAGGAAGGCAGTAGCGTGAGAGCAGAGAGAGGGGATGCTCAAGAAGGACACCAATCTGGCAGTCATGCTCCAGCAGCTGCAGCATACTGCCAGATTGGCTCCAGTGATGAGGAGGGAGGGGATGATGAGGTCACTGACTCCACGTGGGTGCCTAATAGGAGAGAGGAGGAGGAGGAGGATGAGGAGGAGGCACATCTCCAACGAGGCAGGATGCCCGTGAGTGGCCAGCGT
This sequence comes from Rana muscosa, assembly GCA_029206835.1. Taxonomy (NCBI): domain Eukaryota; kingdom Metazoa; phylum Chordata; class Amphibia; order Anura; family Ranidae; genus Rana; species Rana muscosa. The sequence continues at coordinate 526,771,606 of CM055121.1, forward strand.
ATGGGCAGCACACCGACGGAATCACACCGCAGAGCTCCGCCTGTGCAAGGCGCTGCCTCTGCCCGTCATTCAAAAAGTTCTTTGGTGTGGGCCTTTTTTGAGGCGAGTGCATCAGATCGCACAGCTGCTGTTTGCAACATATGTCTCAAGCGTATATCGCGTGGCCAAAACATCAGCCGCTTGGGCACCACATGCTTGATCAGACATATGTTGACCTGCCATGCAGCTCGTTGGCAAGCCTACCTTAAAGACCCACACCAAAGAACAAAGCTGACCTCTTCTTGCACCGCATCAGCTGGGATCTCCAACCCCACTATACCTTCACTCCTCTCTGAAACCTGCTCTGAGAGGAATGAAGGTGTAGAATTAGGTGTGTCACAGCCAAGTACTTGCGGGCACTCTGCTAGCAGTACACCAACGTCCGATTCTAGCAGGCAAATTTCCCTGCCCCAGCTGCTGGACCGTCGAAAGAAGTTCACTCCCAGCCATCCACATGCCCAGCGGTTGAATGCTAGCTTGGCTAAATTGCTAGCGCTTCAACTGCTGCCTTTTCAGTTGGTAGACTCGGCCCCCTTCCGTGAGTTTGTGCAATGTGCGGTTCCTCAGTGGCAGGTTCCCAAACGCCACTTTTTCGCACGGAAGGCGATTCCGGCTCTCTACAGGCATGTGGAAGGCAATGTCTTGGCCTCGCTGGACAGGGCGGTCAGCGGTAAGGTGCATATTACCGCTGACTCATGGTCCAGCAGGCATGGACAGGGACGTTACCTTTCTTTCACGGCCCATTGGGTCACTCTTTTGGCAGCTGGGAAGGATGCAGGACAAGGTGCAGTAGTGTTGGAGGTTGTTCCACCGCCACGCCTCCAAAATGCTACTACTGGTTGTGACACACCTCTCTCCTCCACACCCTCCTCTTCTTCTTCCTCCATGGCCTCTTCCTGTGGTTTGTCCTCGGAACCAGCGGTGCTCCGTAGGCGTTCAAGGGGCTACGCAAGTACGCAGGCAAAAAGATGCCATGCCGTGCTTGCGCTGGTGTGTTTGGGGGACAGGAGCCAAACTGGGGCAGAGGTCCTGTCTGCTCTGCAGGGGCAGGCCGAGAGGTGGTTGACGCCACGCCAGCTTAAGCCAGGAATGGTGGTTTGCGACAATGGCACCAACCTCCTCTCCGCCCTCCGACAGGGACAACTGACCCATTTGCCCTGTATGGCTCACGTCCTTAACCTGGTGGTGCAGCGGTTCTTGGGCAGGTACCCGGGCTTACAGGATGTCCTGAGGCAGGCCAGGAAAGTCTGTGTGCATTTCCGCAGATCTTATAATGCCAGTGCTCGCCTGGCTGAGCTGCAAAAGGAGTTGAACCTGCCCAAGAACCGCCTTATATGTGACATGCCCACCAGGTGGAACTCAACGTTGGCCATGCTGCAGCGGCTGCACACGCAGCAGAGGGCCATCAATGAGTACCTGTGTGACTACGGCACCAGGACAGGGTCAGGGGAGCTCGGATTTTTTTCACCACGCCAGTGGGGCATGATCAGGGATGCATGCACTGTCCTGGCACCATTTGAGGAGGCCACGAGGATGGTGAGCAGTGACAGTGCATGCATCAGTGACACTGTACCTCTTGTCCACCTGTTGGAGCACACGCTGCGTGGAATAATGGACAGGGCACTTGAGGCAGAACAGAGGCAGGAAGAGGAGGACTTCCTTGCCTCTCAAAGCCCCCTTTACCCAGACAGTGTTCCTTCTGTCCCACCCATCGCACAGGAAGAGGAGGAGGAGGAGGAGGAGGAGGAGGAGGAGGAGGATTGTGTCAGCATGGAGGTGGAGGCTGGCACTCAGCATCATCAGCAGCAGTCTTTTAGGGATGATTTACAGTCCCAAGAAACCAGTGGACTTGTACGTGGCTGGGAGGAGGTGGCTGCGGATCATGTCGTCCTTAGTGACCCAGAGGACTCCGGACTGAATGCCTCAGCTAACCTACGCTGCATGGCCTCCCTGATCCTGCAAAGTCTGCGGAAGGATCCTCGTATTCTTCGGATCAAGGAGAGGGACCATTACTGGCTGGCCACTCTCCTTGATCCACGGTACAAGGGTAAGGTTGCGGACCTTATGTTACCGTCGCAGAGGGAGCAGAGGATGAGACAACTCCGGGAGGCCTTGCAGAAAGGTCTGTGCAACGCGTTCCCAGAGACTGGGAGGTTACAAACTCCTGGTCCTGGACAACGAGTTGCTGAGGCTTCGGGCAGTCAAAGAAGGAGCGGTGGGGAAGGTGGCCGTCTGACCGATGCGTTCAGACAATTCTTTAGTCCGCAGCCCCAAAGTATGATCGGTTCCAGCAACCATCGCCAGCGTCTGATATACATGGTGCAGGAATACCTAGGGGCAAGGTCAGACTTGGACACCTTCCCCACCGAAAATCCTCTGGCTTACTGGGTCTTGAGGATGGATCACTGGCCAGAGCTTGCACAGTATGCAATTGAGCTACTGGCCTGTCCTGCATCCAGCGTTCTTTCAGAACGCACATTCAGTGCTGCTGGAGGATTTGTCACGGATCACAGGGTGCGCCTGTCCACCGACTCGGTTGATCGACTGACTTTCATCAAGATGAACCAGTCTTGGATCACCACCAGCTACCACACACCTGATGCTGATATAACAGACTAATTGATTTTAAAATGTCACATCCCTTCAAGACTGATGCTGATGCTGAGTGCCTGTGCTGTTATGTTGACTGGCTATCCTCCTCCTCCTCCTCAATGATACGATTAATGATGATAGCTTGGAAGATCATTTTGGTTTATGGGTGACGCCACCAGTGGCTAAGGCCCAATTTTTCAGCCCCTGTTTAACAGGGGCATGTAATTAAAATTTTTGATGCAATACTTTGCAACAGGCCTCATTGCTGTGCTCCAAGTACAGTATCTGTGAGGGGTTGCAGTGTTGTGCCACCAGTGCCTAAGGCCCAATTTTTCAGCCCCTGTTCAACAGGGGCATGCAATTATAATTATTGATCTAATAATTCACAGCAGGGCCCATTGCTGCGCCCACCAAGAGTAACTGTCAGGCCTTACAGTGTTGTGGCACCAGCACCACCATCACCACCACCACCACCACCAAAGGCCTAATTTTTCAGCCCCTGTTCAACAGGGGCATGCAATTATAATTATTGATCTAATAATTCACAGCAGGGCCCATTGCTGCGCCCACCAAGAGTAACTGTCAGGCCTTACAGTGTTGTGGCACCAGCACCACCATCACCACCACCACCACCACCAAAGGCCCAATTTTTCAGCCCCTGTTCAACAGGGGCATGCAATTATAATTATTGATCTAATAATTCACAGCAGGGCCCATTGCTGCGCCCACCAAGAGTAACTGTCAGGCCTTACAGTGTTGTGGCACCAGCACCACCATCACCACCACCACCACCACCAAAGGCCCAATTTTTCAGCCCCTGTTCAACAGGGGCATGCAATTATAATTATTGATCGAATAATTCACAGCAGGGCCCATTGCTGCGCCCACCAAGAGTAACTGTCAGGCCTTACAGTGTTGTGGCACCAGCACCACCATCACCACCACCACCACCACCACCACCACTAAAGGCCCAATTTTTCAGCCCCTATTCAACAGGGGCATGCAATTATAAATATTGATCTACTAATTCACAGCAGGGCCCATTGCTGCGCCCACCAAGAGTAACTGTCAGGCCTTACAGTGTTGTGGCACCAGCACCACCATCAAAGGCCCAATTTTTACTACCACTGATCAACAATTATATGTTATTACAATTCCTGATATAATAGTTGACAGCAGGGCGTTCCAGCACCCACCAAGAATAACTGTGAGTGCTTTCAGTGTTGTGCCAACACCAACACCTAAGGGGCCAATTTCTGCAGAGTATATACGGCAGGTCCCTACTTTCAAACATCCAACTTACAAACGACTACTACTTGCAAACGGAAGACAACAGGAAGTGAGAGGAAATCTACCCCTTGGAAGGAAAATTCTCTCCTGTAAGAATTAATATGGGAGAAAGGTGTCTCCTCTCTACTGATGCTTTATCACCAATCCTTGTTTCAATAAAAACACCACATTTCAAAAACAGTTGTCATTGGGACGCAAAGTGAGGTGAAATGTTCTGAACAGGGGCACAGACAGCAAAAAAAATGTGACAGGGGTGATAACCGTTCCCTATGTTTTCCAAAAAGCTAAAAAAAAGGAATTTGGCATGGAGCTACACTTAAACAATGCAGCTGTTCAAAATTACAAACAGATTCTACATAAGAACAAACCTACAGTCCCTGTCTTGTATGCACCGCCTGTATACGGCTGTTCAGAGTATATAGGGCCTTTTTTATTTTGTGTGCGGGGTTCCCCTTAATATCCATACAAGACCCAAAGGGGCTGGTAATGGGCTGGGGTGGGGGGGGGGGTTGATGGGGTAGCTATGCCATTTTTCCTAAAGATTTTCATCCATATTACCGGGACCAGACATTGCATTAAAGCCGCAAGCAGTTTTAAATGGCTTTTTTTCCTTTAGAAATGTTATTTTGTGCAGGGACAGTTCTAAACACGGGAAACACGTGGCACTTCACAGGCATACTTTAGACACCCCCCAGGTACAATATTTAAAGGAATATTTGACTTTTTTTTTTTCACTTTATGCATCATTAAAATGACTGCTCCCAGAAAACGTCTGTTTTTAAAACTTCTTTTTGCATTGATACATGTCCCCTGGTGCAGAACCCGGGTTCCCAAACTCTGTTTCGGACAATAACATGGATAATAGTCGTTATAATTAGCACTTTAGAATCCGAACGTTCGCATCCATTGTATTTAATAGGGTTCTAATGTTCGTGCGAACTTTCGGTCCGTTTGCGGGTTCTGGTGCGAACCGAACCCGGGGGTGTTCGGCTCATCACTAAAGTGGAGTATGGGCTGGGTCGTCAGGGTGCTCACAGAGCAATAGCTGGTATCTTGGTAGCTCTGTCTTGTCAAAATGATAGAAATGGGACAGTTGGGGAGCAAGGTAATAATCCTGAAAATCTGTAAGAGCTCCTCCCAATGTCACTGGGTTCTCCAGAATTCTCCAAGATAATTTGTGTCTGTTGTGACCCCATATAAATGAATTAAGAATAGATTCAATTATTTTGAAGAATTTTTGTGGTATATACAGGGGAGCATGCCACACCAAATAGAGTATCTTTGGGAGGAGTATCATTTTGACTAAGCTGACGCGTCCCATAACACCCAGGGGTAGTCTGGCCCAAGTCTGTGTCTTGGTCTTGATCAGGGTATACAGGGGTTCAATGTTCAATAGTGTGTAGTCTGTGAGGGATCTGGTGACCTGCACCCCAAGGTACTTAATTAGGGAGACCCTTTTTAGAGCCAAAGGGGGTACGTGAATGAGGGGGGGAAATGGTCGATCGGAAGGATCTGGGATTTAGACCAATTGCGGACGGGGGTGTTTACAAGCTGGGGCCGTGATGCTTTGCGCAAAGTTTACCCTTGGCAAAGTTTATCCGACTTGTAACGATGCCGCCTGCCGAAAGCTGCACATTCAAATCAATGGGGAAGCACAGCAAATGCCCTTGCGCAGTTGCGGCACATTTGTCGGCAAAAAAGGGGTTAAAACAGGTGGTGAGGAGGCGTTGCGTCGCTTCCTCACCTCCTGCCTGTAGCCTCTGGAGCGTAGCCTCTGGCTTCAGAGACAAGGGAGATTTAGACGCATTTATAAATCAACCCTTACTATTGTAGCACTACCCCTGTAGCAGCTGCTGGTTTAAGTTTTGGGCCTTGCACGGTACCTCTAAGTTCGTTGTCAGGGGAGAAAGTCTGCAGTAACTTCAAAGTCCGCACAAGATGTAAAACCTTCAACTGTGGTTTTATTTTTGCTGCGGTAAAACTTGTAGAGAAAGTAGCAGGTAGAGGATATGAGAGATAAGGGGATGATTCAGGGAAAACACGGTACAGAGTTCACAAATATTTTCTAGAGCTCCAGTCTTTCACCACTCTCACGATCAAATGGGTATTGTTCACCCGGATAGTCCCCTCTCACTGGGCCTAGCAACCAGGATGATACACAAACCTATATCAGCACAGTCTCTGCCACAGACCGTTTGAATGAACATATAAATGGATAGTCCAGGAATCCTCTGCCACAGGATTTAAAAGTCCCAAACTTCCAGCCAAACAGCAAACGAACCTTTAAGCCGACCCGGCGGGCTGTGAGGCGAATATAATTATGGATCCTTCTTCAACAAAGCCACCAGGCCTAACCCTTGACACAAGCACTTTGCCGGTCTCCTCCAGGGCAGGTCACCCCCTGGTCTCCTTCGTGAAGCAGCTTTCTCCACTTGGAAGGACAGCTCGGAATCCCTTTTCTTTCTTCCTTTCGTGCAGGCCCCAGCCAGCATAGCTGGGCCTACTAAACAGCGATGCAGCCTCGGACCAACGTGGCCCCGAGACTGGAATCACACACACATACCTCGCGCCAGGAGGGCCACGGGGCGAAGAAGAGCCCCGCACAATGGCGTCTGCCCCTTAAGTATCCCTTCCCAGCATGCACAGTGGGGCACCACTCCCACTGAACCGCTGCCGAGAAGGGACACCCAATACAACATGATCTGCCTGCGTTCCAACATGGCCCTGAGGTGGTACCGCCACCTTCAGGCAACAAGGGAAAATACTATCAGGCCCCACCATAACCAGGACAGAGGCAATTTGTATATAATTACACAAGTCTGAGCCCAACTATTGGCTCAGACACCCCCTAAATTTACAATAACGCCCCGATCAAGGGGGGGCAGGGCGCTACACTATAATTTCTAATTTCATGTTTTTATACAATTTTTCATCTTACATTTTTCCTAAATGTCTTTCTCTATGGGTGGGGGGCTTAGGAAAAACATCAGGGGGTCTAAACAGAAATCTATTGTCTCTTTTTTGAGACAGAGAAAGAGTCTGAAGAAAAAGTTTAGTCCCTTTCTCTGCAGGTTTAGCTGCAATGCATATGAATGAATTGAAGTCTCTGCATTGTTTACAAACTATTTTATTATGTGAAAAGGTCATAATTAGGGATAAGCCAAACACCTCCCGGTTCGGTTCCCACCAGAACCTGCGAACGGACCGAAAGTTCGCGCAAACTTTAGAACCCTAATAACCACTTCCATACTGGGCACTTATACACCTTCCTGCCCAGACCAATTTTCAGCTTTCAGCGCTGTTGCACTTTGAATGACAATTGCGCGGTTGTGCTACACTGTACCCAAACTAAATTTTTATCATTTTGTTCCCACAAATAGAGATTTCTTTTGGTGGTATTTGATCACCTCTGCGATTTTTATTTTCTGCTAAAAAAATGTAAAAAAAGACAGAATTTTGAAAAAAAAAACATATTTTTTTTGTTTCAGTTACAAAACTTTGTAAATAAGTACGTTTTCTCCTTCACTGATGGGCATTGATGGGGCTGCACTGACGGGCACTGATAAGGCGGCACGGATGGGCACCGGTAGGCGGCACGGATGGGCACAGATAGGCGGCACAGATAGGCGGCACGGATGGGCACCGATAGGCGGCACGGATGGGCACCAATAGGCGGCACAGATGGGCACTGATAGGCGGCACGGATGGGCACTGATAGGCGGCACGGATCAGCACTGATAGGTGGCATGGATGGGCACTGAACTGTAATCTGTTGTACTAACAGATGCCAATCAGTGCCAAACAATAATGCCTGCCAATCAGTGATGCCCATTGTGGGCACTGATTGGCATCCATTGTGGGCATCCCTGGTGGTCTGGTGGCAACCCTGGTGGCCCAGTGGGCATCCTTGGGGGGGGGGGGCTGCGCTGATAATCGATCAGCACAAACCCCCCCTGTCAGAGGAGCAGCCGGTCGGCTCTCCTCTACTCGCGTCTGACACGGCTGTTTACATCATGATCAGCCGTGATTGGACACAGCTGATCACGTGGTAAAGAGTCTCCGTCTGAGACTCTTTACCTAGATCGGTGTTGCGGGGTGTCAGACTGACATCCCGCAACAACGATCGCTGCGATGCGCGCCCCCGGGGGCGTGCAGCGGCTCAAAATCCTGAGGACGTCATATGACGTCCAGTCAGGATTTTAAAACCACTTTGCCGCCGTCAATCCGCTATAGGGCGGGCAGTAAGTGGCTAAATACAATGGACTCGAGCATTCAAAATCAAAAGTGCTAATTATATCGACTAATATGCAAGTTATTGTCCTAAAAAGGGTTTGGGGACCCGGATCCTGCCCCAGGGGACATGTATCAATGCAAAAAGAAGTTTTAAAAATGGACGTTTTTTCGGGAGCAGTGATTTTAATGATGCATAAAGTGAAAAAAAAAAAGTGAAATATTCCTTTAAATATCGTACATGGGGGGTGACTAAAGTATGCCTGTGAAGTGGCACCTGTTTCTCGTGTTTAGAACTGTCCCTGCACAAAATGACATTTCTAAAGGGAAAAAAGTCATTTAAAACTGCTTGCGGCTTTAATGTAATGTCTGGTCCCGGCAATATGGATGAAAATCATTGAGAAAAATTAAAAATGGCTACATAATCCGCTACTCTCATTTTACAAAAATCCTGCGTTCTATCCAGCATGGGTCTACCCCAAAACTTTTAGAGAATGGACATCTAGAGACATTCTTTATATGTATAATTTTGTGTCAACATCATCGTTTATCCCATTTCCGACCCTATGTAAAACTTACGGCTTACCACAATCAGAACTATTCAGATATCTTCAAATAAAAAACTTCTTCACACCATTTTTAAATTCTTCTACTCAAACATCCCAAATGACTAAATTTGAAACATTATGTAAGAAAGATCCACATGCGAAGGGTGCTATATCTGCCTTATATTCTCAATTACTAATACAAGCAGATGGGGGCAAACCACAATACGCTGGAAAATGGGAAGGAGACTTACAAAGAGAATTAGAAATCTCAGAATGGAATCAAATATGGATAACAACTAAATCGGCCTCCCCTAATATATTAGCGGTTGAGGCTAATTATAAACTACTAACTAGATGGTACCTTGTGCCTGCAAGAATAGCGAAATATGTTCCAAATTATTCAGCACAATGTTTTCGGGGATGCACAGAGACAGGGACACAGTTTCATGTTTGGTGGTCGTGTCCAACAGCACAAAAATTCTGGAAAGAACTCTTTAAAATGGCATCTGAAATGCTTAATAAGACAATCCCATTTGACCCGGGAATAGCTTTACTTAACCTGAAACCAGAAAGCATAACACATATGCAATTCAAATTATTAGTACAACTTTTTACAGCAGCTAAACAAACATTAGCAAAAGCATGGAAATCAACCCAATTAAATATACACGAATCAAAGACCAGAATGAATGGTGCGATGACATATGCTAAAATGACTGCGATAGATATGGACACGATCCCCAAATTTGAAAAATTGTGGCAACCCTGGATCAATTACATTAGTCCATCAACCTTTGACACCAAAGTTCTCTTACCATGGTAACTGATACAAAGGATTTAAATGAATTATCTGTAGTAGCGGCGGCGGCTCTGGGTCTAACCCCACGGACTCCTACACTATTCTACTTTCCTCTCTTCTCCTTTTCTATCTTTCTTTCACCACTTTTTCTTTCTCTCTCTTTATTATGTATATATTCGTTTCACTTTCCTTCCTTTTTATAAATATTTCATCGGGTATGCATAAGAACATTGTTTGAATTTATATTCCATATCTTCATCATAACTTAAATCTTATAGACGTTATGAATTTAATGACATTTAGAATGTTTTAAGGAATCATATACTACTTGCAAACCACTTAAAGGAACTAAAAGATTGATATATTGCATGTTTAGTTTGTTAAGCAACCTCCTTTAAAATTAACAAAAATCTAGCTTTCGGAGTATAAAGGAATTATAACGTTTGTTAATACAAGCATAATCAAGATTGTATGTACGATACCCTCTGTATGCCTTAATGAAATATTTTGACAAGGAGAAAAATTAAAAATGGCATGGGTACCCCCCCCCACCCAGCCGACGACCAGCCCCTTTGGGTCTTGTATGGATATTAAGGGGAACCCCGCACCCAAATAAAAAAAAGGCCCTATATACGCTTAGGCACAGTTCATGAACTGTTTTTGGCGCTTTATAAATAATAAATCAATCAATCAATCAACAGCAGTATACAGGCAGTGCAAACAAGACAGGGACTGTAGGTTTGTTCTTATGTAGAATCTGTTTGTAATTTGGAACAGCTACATTTTTTAAGTGTAGCTCCTGCCAAAAAATCTATTTTTAAGCTTTTTGGAAAACATAGGGAAGGGTTATCACCCCTGTAACATTTGTTTTGCTGTCTGTGCACCTGTTCAGAACATTTCACCTCACTTTCCGTCCCAATGACAAATGTTTTTTGAAATTTTTTTTTTTTTTTATTGAAACAAGGATTGGTGATAAAGCATCAGTGGAGAGGAGACACCTCTTTCCCATATTAACTCTTACAGGAGAGAATTTCCCTTCCTAGGTGTAGATTTCCTCTCACTTCCTGCTCTCTCCTTCCGTTTGCAAGTAGGAGTCGTTTATAAGTTGGATGTTTGAAAGTAGGGGCCTGCCGTATATACTCTGCAGAAATTTGGCCCTTAGGTGTTGGTGTTGCCACAACACTGTAAGCCCTCACAGTTACTCTTGGTGGGCGCTGGAACGCCCTGCTGTGAACTATTATATCAAGAAATGTAATTACATGACATTGTTGAACAGTGATAGGAAAAATTGGACCTTTGGTGGTGGTGGTGTTGCCACAACACTGTACGTCCTCACAGTTACTCTTGGTGGGTGCAGGAATGGGCCCAGCTGTGAAATATTAGATCAAGAATTGTAATTACATGCCCCTGTTGAACAGGGGCAGAAAAATTGGGCTTTTGGTGGTGGTGGTGCCGCCACAACACTGTAAGCCCTCACAGTTACTCTTGGTGGGCGCAGGAATGGGCCCTGCTGTGAATTATTAGATCAAGAATTGTAATTACATGCCCCTGTTGAACAGGGGCAGAAAAATTGGGCCTTAGGCACTGGGGCTGGTGCCACAACACTGCAACCCCTCACAGATACAGTACTTGGAGCGCAGCAATGAGCCCTGCTGCAAAGTATTGCATCAAAAATTGTATTTACACGCCCCTGTTAAACAGCCACTGGTGGCGGTGCCCAAAACCAAAAATGTTCTTTCAAGCTATCAGAATGATTATTGAGGAGGAAGAGGATAGTCACTCAGCATAACAGGATAGTCACTCAGCATCAGCATAGGCAGTCTTGAAGGGATCTGACATTTGCCAAAAAATTATTCAGTTACATCAGCATCAGGTGCTTGGTAGCTGGTGGTGATCCAAGACTGGTTCATTTTTCTGAAGGTCAGTCGATCGACCGAGTCGGTGGACAGGCGCACCCGGTGATCGGTTACAAAGCCTCCAACAGCACTGAATGTGCGTTCCGAAAGAACGCTCGATGCAGGACAAGCCAGTACCTCAATTGCATACTGTGCAAGCTCTGGCCAGTGATCCATCCTCAAGACCCAGTAACCCAGAGGATTTTCGGTGGGAAAGGTGTCCAAGTCTGATCTTGCCCCTAGGTATTCCTGCACCATGTAAACCAGACGCTGGCGATGGTTGCTGGAACCGATCATACCTTGGGGCTGCGTACTAAAAAATTGTCTGAACGCATCGGTCAGACGGCCACCTTCTCCACCGCTCCTTCTTTGACTGACCGGAGCCTCAGTAACACGTTGTCCAGGACCAGGAATTTGTAACCTCCCAGTCTCTGGGAACGCGTTGCACAGACCTTTCTGCAAGGCCTCCCGAAGATGCTTCATCCTCTGCTCCCTCTGCGACGGCAAGATAAGGTCCGCAACCTTACCCTTGTAACGTGGATCAAGAAGGGTTGCCAGCCAGTAATGATCCCTCTTCTTGATCGCACGAACACGAGGATCTTCGCGCAGGCCATGCAGCGTAGGTTTGCTGAGGCATTCGGTGCAGAGTCCTCTGGGTCACTGAGGACGACATGATCCGCAGCCACCTCCTCCCAGCCACGTACAAGTCCATGGGTGTCTTGGAACTGTAATTGATCCCTTCAAGACTGCTGCTGATGCTGAGTGCTAGGCTCCACCTCCATGCTGACACAATAATCCTCCTCCTGTGTGATAGCCGGGCCAGCAGGAACACTGTCTGGATAAAGGGGGCCTTGAGAGATAAGGAAGTCCCCCTCTTTCTGCCTCTGTTCTGCCCTGTCCATTATTCCATGCAGCGTGTGCTCCAACAGGTGGACAAGAGGGACAGTGTCACTGATGCATGCACTGTCACTGCTCACCATCCTCGTGGCCTCCTCAAATGGTGCCAGGACAGTGCATGCATCCCTGATCATGGCCCACTGGCGTGGGGAAAAAAATCCAAGCTCTCCTGACACTGTCCTGGTGCCATATTGCAACAGATACTCATTGATGGCCCTCTGCTGCGAGTTCCACCTGGTGGGCATATCACAGATTAGGCGGTTCTTGGGCAGGTTGTAATCCTTTTGCAGGTCAGCCAGCCGAGCACTGGCATTATATGACCGGCGGAAATGCCCACAGAGTTTCCTGGCCTGCTTCAGGACCTCCTGTAAGCCCGGGTACATGCCCAAGAACTGCTGCACCAAAAAGTTAAGGACGTGAGCTAAACAGGGCACATGGGTCAGTTGTCCCTGTCGGAGGGCGGAGAGGAGGTTGGCGCCATTGTCGGAAACCACCTTTCCTGGCTTAAGCTGGTGTGGCATCAACCACCTCTGAGCCTGCCCCTGCAGAGCTGACAGAATCTCTGTCCTAGTGTGGCTCCTGTCCCCCAAGCACACCAGCTCAAGCACCGCATGGCATCTATTTGCCTGCGTACTTTCCTAGCCCCTTGAATGCCTACGGAGCACCGCTGGTTCCGAGGACAAAGCACAGGTAGAGGCCATGGAGGAAGAAGAGGAGGGGGTGGAGGAGAGAGGTGTGTCAGAATCACCAGTAGTAACATTTTGGAGGCGTGGTGGCGGAACAACCTCCAACACTACTGCACGTTGTCCTGCATCCTTCCCAGCTGCCAGGTGATGTCTATGCGTTCCAGACTTCAGGCTGTAATTGACTGCAAAGGATTTGCAACCAAGTATTAAAAAGTGAAAGTTTGATTTATGATTGTTAATCTGTCCCATTACTTTTGGTCCCTTAAAAAGTGGAAGGCACATATACAAACTGTTGTAATTCCTACACCGTTCACCTGATTTGGATGTACAGTGGGTATGGAAAGTATTCAGACCCCCTTAAATTTTTCACTCTTTGTTATATTGCAGCCATTTGCTAAAATCATTTAAGTTCATTTTTTTCCTCATTAATGTACACACAGCACCCCATATTGACAGAAAAACACAGAATTGTTGACAATTTTGCAGATTTATTAAAAAAGAAAAACTGAAATATCACATGGTCCTAAGTATTCAGACCATTTGCTCAGTATTTAGTATTTGCACCCTTTTGATCTAATACAGCCATGAGTCTTTTTGGGAAAGATGCAACAAGTTTTTCACACCTGGATTTGGGGATCCTCTGCCATTCCTCCTTGCAGATCCTCTCCAGTTCTGTCAGGTTGGATGGTAAACATTGGTGGACAGACATTTTTAGGTCTCTCCAGAGATGCTCAATTAGGTTTAAGTCAGGGCTCTGGTTGGGCCATTCAAGAACAGTCACGGAGTTGTTGTGAAGCCACTCCTTCGTTATTTTAGCTGTGTGCTTAGGGTCATTGTCTTGTTGGAAGGTAAACCTTCGGCCCAGTCTGAGGTCCTGAGCACTCTGGAGAAGGTTTTCGTCCAGGATATCCCTGTACTTGGACACATTCATCTTTCCCTCGATTGCAAACAGTTGTCCTGTCCCTGCAGCTGAAAAACACCCCCACAGCATGATGCTGCCACCACCATGCTTCACTGCTGGGACTGTATTGGACAGGTGATGAGCAGTGCCTGGTTTTCTCCACACATACCGCTTAGAATTGAGGCCAAAAAGTTCTATCTTGGTCTCATCAGACCAGAGAATCTTATTTCTAACCATCTTGTAGTCCTTCAGGTGTTTTTTTTAGCAAACTCCATGCGGGCTTTCATGTGTCTTGCACTGAGGAGAGGCTTCCGTCAGGCCACTCTGCCATAAAGCCTCAACTGGTGGAGGGCTGCAGTGATGGTTGACTTTCTACAACTTTCTCCCATCTCCCGACTGCATCTCTGGAGCTCAGCCACAGTGATCTTTGGGTTCTTCTTTACCTCTCTCACCAAGGCTCTTCTCCCCCGATAGCTCAGTTTGGCCGGACGGCCAGCTCTAGGAAGGGTTCTGGTCGTCTCAAATGTCTTCCATTTAAGGATTTTGGAGGCCACTGTGCTCTTAGGAACCTTAAGTGCAGCAGATTTTTTTTTTGGAACCTTGGCCAGATCTGTGCATTGCCACAATTCTGTCTCTGAGCTCTTCAGGCAGTTCCATTGACCTCATGATTCTCATTTGCTCTGACATGCACTGTGAGCTGTAAGGTCTTATATAGACAGGTGTGTGGCTTTCCTAATCAAGTCCAATCAGTATAATCAAACACAGCTGGACTCAAATGAAGGTGTAGAACCATCTTAAGGATGATCAGAAGAAATGGACAGCACCTGAATTATATATATATGAGTGTCACAGCAAAAGGTCTGAATACTTAGGACCATGTGATATTTCAGTTTTTCTTTTTTAATAAATCTGCAAAAATGTCGACAATTCTGTGTTTTTCTGTCAATATGGGGTGCTGTGTGTACATTAATGAGGAAAAAATGAACTAAAATAATTTAAGCAAATGGCTGCAATATAACAAAGAGTGAAAAATTTAAGGGGGTCTGAATACTTTCCGTACCCACTGTAAATACACTCAAATTAAAGCTGAAAGTCTGCAGTTAAAGCACATCTTGTTCGTTTCATTTCAAATCCATTGTGGTGGTGTATAGAGCCAAAAAGATTAAAATTGTGTCGATGTCCCAATATTTATGGACCAGACTGTATGATCAACAGTAGCTGATTTGTATAAGGCTGAAAAATAACACAAAAGCAATCTCAAAGTGTTTAGGCACCCATCAGTCAACAGTTACACAAGTCTATCTATAAATGGAGACAGTTTAGTACTGTGGCTACTCTTCCTAGAAGTGAGCACCTAGTCAAGATGACTCCCACGGCACAACTCAGAATCCCCAATGAAGTAAAGAAGAACCCTCAAGTAGAAGCTAAAAGCATGAAGACATCACTGAAATTGTCAAACATCCCTGTTCATGAGTCTACCGTATGTAAGTCTTTGAACAGGCAGACTGTCCATGGCAGAACACCATAAAGGAAGCCGCTGCTTTCCAAAAAAAAAAAAAACTGTGCTGCATGCTTGAAGTTTGCTAAAGAGCACTCCCAGGGGGCACAGACACAGCGGATTATCTGCCTTCCCAGCCCATGGCCAGACAAGGTAGGCTGTTCAAACTAGCAGGTAGTGAACCCTTTCGGCTTTCTCGGGGAGAACCTACTCCCGGCCCCAAATTACATTCACTCCGTTTTCGGTTCCTGACGATACTAACCTTCCAGGTTCCCATCACACCAGTGGATTTGCATAGCCACCATCCCAAGCTCTCTCGCAGTCGTGATAGTAGCACAGTGCCTCCACTGGACACTGATAAGAACAGATACTACACTTGATCTTAGCCAAAAGGTCCTGTTTACCAATATCATTGAAAGTAAAAGAAAATTCCAAATTTGGGTTGTCCCCAGAAAAGTAATAGAGGGGAAATTAGTTCTGGTGACCTGAGAGTCCCCAGGAGATTCTCTTAGTTCGCAGGGATTTCCTCTCACTTTCTGTTTTGGCTATAGGGGGAAGGAAGTGAAGGGAAATCTTCCCCAATGGGACACAGATAGCAAAAATAAATCTTGCAGGGGTTATAACCATCCCTTACTCTATCCAAACTGAAAAAAAAAACGTTTTGCCTATAGTTTTAACATACATAGACATCTCTAGAGATGTTTATTATTTTACATATTAGTTACTGAATGTTGTGTCTTGTCTGCAGCTCTTTTAAACTGAATTGAAGAAATAGATATGCTATTAAAATGACTGCTGATATAAACTGCTGAGTTTATCTTTGCATAATGTTTCCTAACAATGATCGTGAAGTAGTAACCTTTGTTCGAGATTGCAAAGCACAAAATGCAAATATTTTACACGTGTCTTCATAATTCATGAGAATTGCAGTCAATTATGATTATCCTGATGTGTGTTGAGCCTTGGGTCAGCATGAAACTTCCACTAACTGTGTGGAAAAGTTAAATATTTAATACTATAAATTTTTATGATTAGCATACCTCGTAAACTGGTTAAAACAATTGCAATGCAACAAGTTCACTCCAGTGGCTGCCCCACCAGTTGCACAAACTCACCTTCCCCCTGTCTCACCTACTTCACTCGTATGTTTACCCAGAGGAAGTAAAGAAAACTACTTGCTAGTTCTGGGTAGGGGGATCATGAGATTCTTTTCTCTCTACCCCCCTTGACAGCAGTGAAGCTTTGCAGTTACTCACTTGCAGAGGCTTAACTAGAACCTTCAGGGCCCGGTGCAAAAAACCATGAAGGGCCTCCCTGACCCACTGGTCCCAAGGCCCTTCCCTCCGAGCCTGGGCCCCTTTACTCCAATCATGGGGCCCTTTATTAAGACCCTGCAGTGGGACCCTTTCACATGTTATGCAGCAGGCTCCCTTCCTGCTGTCTTGGAGCTCCCCACGGTGGCGGAACGCTCTGCAGTGTATCAGGGGATAGGTGGAATTCTTTGCAGCAGTGGCGGCTGGTGCTCCATTTTGGGGGGGCAGCAAACAAACCACCCTTCCCCCCCCCCGTTCGGGCAGTCGGTTGGTGGGACAATCAAATCGATTAAACCCCCCTATCGCTCGGCGAACAAACCCCCTCTCCCCTGTCGCTCGCCCATCTGCTGGGCGCATGGATTAGGGCGGTGGCTCCCCTAATGGAGTGGCCACCACTGCTCTGCAGTGTATCATGTGATTGGTGGAATGCTCTGCAGTGTGTCATCGGGTGGGTGGAATACTCTGCAGGAACATGGGATGGTTGTAATGCTCTGCAGTAACATGGGATGGATAGAATGCTCTGCAGTGTATCATGAAATGGGTTGAATGCTCTTCAGTCTGTTATGTGATAGGTTGAAATACTCTGCAGTGTGTCATGTGATGAGTGGGGTGAAGTAAAGGCAACAGTGTCAAGGTGTACACATTGTGTGTAGGGATGTGGAAGCACTGGTATCTGAGGAGGTACAGCAGTCAAGTTGAGGGTGGAATCAGGTCCAAAACCTGGTTGAGTGTTAGCTGAGCGGAAGGACACCAGGACGTGAGCAGAATCAGAGCCAGGAACAGGCTGAAGTCAGTAACAAGCAGGCAACAGGGTACAGATTCTCTAGGAAAAATGCGTGGTCAGTAGTTTAAAGGGGTTGTAAAGGTTTGTTTTTTTATTTTCTAAATAGGTTCCTTTAAAGCTAGTGCATTGTTGGTTCACTTACCTTTTCCTTTGATTTTCCTTCTAAATGTTTTTTTTCTTTGTCTGAATTTCTCACTTCCTGTTCCTCCTCAGTAAGCTGTTCAGTAAGCTGTTCTGGCTGACTCCACACCACTCGGATGATGGTGTGAAGTTTAGTGAGGAGAAACAGGAAGTGAGAAATTCAGACAAAGAAAAAAAAAAAAACATTAGAAGGTAAATCAAAGGAAAAGGTAAGTGAACCAACAATGCACTAGCTTAAAGGAACCTATTTAGAAAATAAAAAACGAACCTTTACAACCCCTTTAAGCTAAGGTCAGTAGCAGAAGCATACATCAAACATGAGCAGACAAGGATAAATTGAGAACAAGGTCAGAGAGGAAGTTGGGCCACGGTAACAGGATCAAGATGTGTATAAGGAACTGGATAACAGGAATAAGACTGAAGATTATTCAGCAAAGAGCTAGTGCAGAGTTTAGGTTTAAATAGACCGCTTGACGGCAATGGACGTGCACACATGTTCCTGACAACAAACTCACAGCATTGGTGTCAGTGGACGCAATTATTTCTAGCGAACAAATATACATCTTTATTAGTTTCGCACTTGTTGGTAGATGGACAAAAGCTGAATACCAATTTTAGTACATTCATCAAGGGTTGATAAATGATAAATCTAATTGTCTTGAGTGGCGGCAATCCCCGACTTTTCAGTATTACAACTGTGGTACAGTCCCTGCAACTACCATTTCTATAAGTCGGGGGGCACAGCCAACCATGAGCAAGCAATATTTAAACCTGATGTGATCTGTGTGTTACATATCATTTTTTTTTTTTTTTCAAATATAATATTTATTGAAACCCACAACGGGCGAAAACAGGACACTACATCCATTATGTGAAATCAGGTACAACATCAGACAATGAATTGACACGAAGCTCATAAAAACATTCAAAATAGAATAGTGTAGGTATTCTGAACAAAACCTCTATGAATAATGGTAAGATGATTTAATTCAAATATATTTACTGTCAGCTATCAGAAATGGTGAAAATGAACAATAGAGTAGTCTCCGAGTTCGCCTTTACCCATTTTCTCTTGTTTAAAAAAACAAAAGGAACAATTAGAAGAACAGATGAGAAGGGGAGCACGAAGAACGGGGAGAGAAAATAAAGGGAGGTGAAGGAAGGGGGTCAGGATGGCATTGGCGCCGGACAACCATGATGAACAGGTCATGGAACTCATTCATGACATTATGTTCCAAAAAGGGCTGTACGCTCTGCAGAGGACAAACTGATTCCAAAGCCCCCAAGTTTTAGAATATTTTTCTTGTTGATGTTGCGCAGTGAGTACTAAATCCTCCATTTTATTAATATCATCCCCTTTATGAAGCCAGTCAGCAGCAGTTGGTGGTAGTTGTTTCTTCCAATGGAGTGGGATACAGGACTTTGCAGCATTCAGGAGATGTCGTACGATGGATTTTTTTATAGTGTTTGGGTGAGATGGTAGAGACGTGCAGCAGGAAGAAGGCCGGATCACCAGGAGTCTTGTATCCTGTGAATTTTTGGGTGATCTCTCTGACTTTTGCCCAAAAGTGGGCCAATTTAGGACATGACCAAAATACATGGAGCAATGTCCCTCTGTCCTCTCGGCATCTTCAGCAGTGGCAGGGTAGTATTTATGTGAGGGGTGAGATACCACCTTGTCAACAGAGTTTATAGTTGGTCTCCTGAATTTTTGTACAGACCGAGGATTTTAATGAGAATCTGAGAATATGTTGTATCTGGGCAGGTAAAAATGTACGTTGCAGTTCTGTTTCCCATTTGTCTAAAATCGGTAAGCGTGGTTGGACAGTTCAATAGGGAGTAGCATTCCCTAACACTTCTATGGTGGGCCACCGCCCCCCATTAAAAAATGGAATGCCTGAACTCTACCCACTTGTTGCAAAGTTTGAAGCGTATGGGGGTCAAGACCAGGAGGAAACTGTATAGACACTTATTTTTTATGTTTTACATAGCTATACCTGCAAAAAGGACCAGACTGAAGTCCTAGAGCAGGACCTAATTTTCTTATTAAAGTTTCACTTTAAATTGATGGGTTTAGTTTCGCTTTGATTTACTGCTGTTCAGGGGCTCCGGGCTTCATAAAAATGGCAGCCTCTTTAAACCACTCCTATAATAAAAAAATAAAAAAATAAAAAAAACAGGATTTTTATAACAGCTTACCTGTAAAATCCTTTTCTTGGAGTACACCACGGGACACAAAGCCAGTCATTACATAATGTGTTAAGGGTCACCAGAGGTGATTGGACACTGGCACAACCAATTGAAGACAGTTCCCCTCCATATAACCCCTCCCATCAGGGAAGTACCTCAGTTTTGTAGCAAGCAATAGGGTTCCCATAAGAAGGGGGGACCTCTGTGTCCCGTGGTGTACTCCAAGAAAAGGATTTTTACAGGTAAGCTGTTAATAAAATCCTGTTTTCTTTATCGTACACCACGGGACACAGAGCCAGTCATTACATAATGGGATGTCCCAGAGCAATGCTCAATGAAGTGTGGAAGACCCAGATAAAACAGGCCGCTTACGGACAAGAAGCCCTACACTGCTGTCTGCAGCACACTTCGCCCAAAGGTGGCATCATCATGTGCTTTCACATCTACTTGATAGAATTTGGAAAATGTGTGGACTGAAGACCAAGTTGCAGCTTTACAGATCTGAGCCATCGAATTCTGGTGATGCACTGCCCATGAAGCACTTATCGCCCTGGTGGAGTGCGCCTTAACAGAAAAAGGAGGAGTCCTGTTCTTTAAACCATAAGCTTGAACAATTACTTGTCGAATCCACCTAGAAATGGTGGATTTTGATGCCGCTTGGCCCTTCTGGCAAAATAAACAAAACATCTGCTTTATGTATCTGAGCGGTTGCCTACAGATACACCTTTACTGCTCTCACTAGATCTAGAGAGTGCAATAACTTTTCCCCCGCTGACCACAGATTCGGAAAAAAAGAAGGCAGAACAATGTCCTGATTCAAATGAAAAGCCGACACCACCTTACGTAAAAAGGCAGGATGGGGTCGTAGTACAATTTTGTCTTTGTGACAAATTAAATAAGGCTCTTTACAAGAAAGAGCTGCTAATTCAGATACTCTTCTAGCAGAAGAGATAGCAATCAAAAAGGCCAATTTCCTGCTTAAAAGAATTGAAGGAATATGGCGAATAGGTTCAAAAGGTTGCTTTTGCAACACTGACAATACCAAATTCAAATCCCATGGGCACAAGGGAGACTTGACTGGTGGATTTATCCATAGTACCCCCTGAATGAACACCCGAACTAGGGAATGAGATGCCAGTGGTCTTTGAAAAAAGACTGATAGAGCCGATATTTGACCCTTGATGGTACTAAGTGCTAATTTCATATCCACTCCTAACTGGCAAAAGGCGAGAATCCTACTTATGTCATACTTCTGAGGATTCCATCTTCTGGTTTCACAACAGGAAACATATGCCTTCCAGACTCTATAGTAGATAAGCCTGGATGCTGGCTTTCTAGCATTTATGAGTGTAGAAAGAACTGGACCTGAGATCCCTAGTTTCTTCAAAATGTGGGTCTCAGTAGCCAGACCATCAAATTTAGCTTTTGTAAGGAAGGATGGAACACTGGACCCTGCGACAGCAGGTCGTGACGAAGTGGAAGCTTCCAAGGTCTTCCTACCGCCATCTTTTTGATCTTGGCGTACCAGGGCCTTCTGGGACAATTTGGGGCCACTAGGATTACTGGAATTCTCTCCTCCTTGATCCTGCAAAGTAGCCTTTGTAAGAGAGGGATCGGAGGAAATGCATAGATCAGTGAGAACTGATTCCAGGGAATTATTAGAGCATCCGATCCGTAGGCCAGAGGAAATCCTGGACACAAAATTGTCCAATTTCTTGTTGAACCTGGAAGCTAGCAGGTCTACATCCGGGGTCCCCCATCTCTGGCATATGGCCTAAAAGACATCGGGGTGGAGAGACCACTCTCCTGGTGACAACTGCTGGCGACTCAGATAGTCCGCTTGCCATTTTCTACCCCATGAATGAAGATTGCAGAGAGACAAGGAACATGATCTTCTGCCTATGCCAAAATCTGATTCACCTCCTTCTGAGCACCCTGACTGCGGGTGTCTCCTTGGTGATTAATGTAGGCTACTGCAGTAGCATTGTCGGATTGAATCCGAACAGGATGGCCCTGTAACCTGTGTGTCCAGGTCTTGAGGGCTAGATATACTGCCCGAATCTCCAGTATGTTGATGGGCAGACTCTCTTCGGTCTTGGCCCAGGTTCCCTGGGCTGAAGCTTCTTCTAATACTGCTCCCCAGCCCAATAGGCTGGCATCCATAGACACCACCTTCCAGGTGACTGGGAGACAGGATCTTCCTTTCCGCAAGTTTTTGGTCTTTAACCACCTGTGTAGACAGGCGCATGGGTAAATCTAGAGCTTGGATCTTCCTGTTCCATGCGGCTAAGATACTGCCTTGAAGTAGTCTCAAATGAATCTGGGAGTAAGGGACAGCCTCGAAGGAGGCTACAATCTTCCCTAATAGCCTCATGCAAAGGCGAATAGATGGTCCCTTCTTTGCCTTGACCTTGAGGATCAGGTCCTTTAGAGACTGTATCTTCGGCTCTGGCAGGAATACCCTGCTTTGGGCTGTGTCTATGATCATGCCCAAATACTCTACCCTTCTTTGGGCTGGTAGAGAGGATCTTTGTGTTTACAATCCATCCTAAATGCTCCAGGTACTTTACCGTAGTGAGCACAGCGTGATCTAATCCTGCCACTGACTGATCTATCACAAGTAGATCGTCTAGATAGGCTGTTACCGCTATGCCCTGTGTCCTCAGATTTGCCAACAGAGGAGCTGGTACCTTTGTAAATACTCTGGGCGCGGTAGCCACACCAAAGGGCAGGGCCACAAATTGGAAGTGGCGATGTTCTACCGCAAACCTTAGGAATCTTTGGTGAGCGGGATGGATAGGTACATGTAAATATGCATCCTTGAGGTCTATGGACGCCATGAATTCTTCGCCTTGTAGGGTGGCAACCACGAATTGAATAGTTTCCATTCGGAAATGGCGAATGTTCAGAAACCAATTTAAAGATCTTAGACCTGAACCTTGCTCTTTTAGGGGTACTTCTGTAACCACCCCTTGAGACAGTAAGTGATCCAAACCTTTGAAGAAGGATTCTCTTTTTTGTGGATCTTTGAAGAGTCTTGAACTTCGAAACTGAGAAGATGGGATCTCTCGAAATTCCAGTTTGTACCCTGAGGATACTACCCACTTGTCCTGGATTTATGTCTGCCATGCCACTGAAAACTGGCAAAGCCGCCCCCCCACTCGGCGGAGAGGGGGCGCCCCTTCACAGAGGGGCTTTGGGGTCTTGCTTGTTAGCTCTTGAACCCCACGGCTTCTTGTTCTTCTGAGCCTGATTTCCTTTGGCTTTTGTGGCTCGCTGAAAATGCTGTCGCCACTGGCTGGGGGCAGGTTTTTTCCGGGGAAAGAGAAGGTTTAAAACAAGGGCGCTTGTTTTTCTTCTTCTCTGGTAAAAGAGTGGTTTTACCGCTCAATATCTTTTGGCTATATCTTTCCAGATCATCCCCAAAGAGGCGTTTTCAATGAAAGGGGAAACTGGCCAAAAGTTTTTTGCATGGAGCTTCTGCTGACCATTGCTTTAACCAAAGAACTCTGCGCATATGCATCAGCTGGAGTGTAAGGCGAGATGCCTGCAGAACAGAATCTTTCATGGCATCCACTGTAAAACATAAGGCTTTAGGCAAATTCCCCCAAAATTTGGCTTGTTCCGGAGGCAAATCCTTCAGCCCCGGTTTTACCTGTTGCTTGATGACCTGACACATACCGACTGCTGCTACAGCAGGTTGGGTAACTGAGCCGGCCAAAAGAAATTAGGATTTTAGTAAAGATTCCAATTTCTTTTCAGAAGGATCTTTAAACACTTGTACATTGTCCACCGGACAAGTCAGGTTTTTATTTATACAAGAAATAGCTGCGTCTACAGAAGGCAGACTCCACTTCTTGGAAATCTTCTCCTCCCTAGGATAAAGAATGTCAAACTTTTTAGGAGGTGAAAAACACTTGTCTGGGTGTTGCCAGTCTGCGTACATAAAATTTTCTAGTAATGGATGAACCAGGAAACAGCATACCCCCTGCAGGAATTTTAGTGAACCTAGGGAGGAGACGGGTGATTCAGTTACCTCCGAAGAGGGTAACTTAAACGCAGAACGCACTGTTCCAGCATAACATTGCACCTGTGACTTCAAAATCTGGGACGCAGAGAAAGGCTTCTCTGATATTCCTGATCCATCCGACTCCTCATCCTGATCCTCTGCAGGTATAGCATCATCCTCAGATTTGTCTGAAAGGAGGTCTACAACAGAAGGAGATCTGCTTCGCTTTTTGTCCTTATTTGAGGACTTTGCGATTAATTTAGAGATTCTGCCTTTTAAGTCGCCTTGGGCTACTGCCAAAGTGTCCTCAGTGACATATGCAGGCCCAGGCCCCACAGGGGAAGCCGCTATCCCTGATAGCAGCAATGGCTCATCCTGCAGGTACGTCAGATAATACAGATGAGGAAGGCACTGGGTCAGCACTGCTAGAGCCTCCTGCCTCTGGCAGCGATGCTTTGTTGTTTTTTGACCTGGTCATATTGCTTAAGCAAAGCCGAGGTACCCCAAAGCATATACTACTGTGTTTCTATGCAAAAAGTGAGTGTCTCTCTTGGTAGTACCCAGCCCAACCACATGGAGTCTTACGTGTCCCTGTATGCTGCTGTGTCCCATTCAAGGAGTGAGCTGCCAGCCTCTGAAGCCCTTTATGACTTCCTGTATCAGCACCGTTCCCAGACGTGCCCGCTCGCGACCCCCTCCCGCCGCTGATAAAGCACGCCCCTGTGACCTGGGGCTATGGCTGCAGCTCAGGGAAGCTCCCTCCTTATGGCCGCAAAGTCTTTTGTACATAATATATGAGCACTTATAGCCGCATCCAGCAGAGGAGAAGAGAGGACTGAAGCCGAGCTCTGCAGCAGAGGAGGGTTAGTGTGACTTGTCCGGAGGAGCTAACACTACACAAAGCATGGTGAGTTAAACTCAACTCTTTACTCCCCCCAGTGGCAGCTTTAGAGAAAACACTCAACATAAAGGAAAAGGTCCTTAACCACTTCAATACCAGGCACTTACGCACCTTCCCGCCCAAGCAAATTTTCAGCACTGTCGCAATTTGAATGACAATTACGCGGTCATGCTACATTGTACCCAAACAATTTTTTTTATCATTTTGTTCCCACAAATAGAGCTTTCTTTTGGTCGGATTTGATCACCTCTGCAATTTTTATTTTTTGCGCAACAAATAAAAAAATTCAAGTTAGACTTACTGGTAACTTGTTTTCCAAGAGTCTTTCAGGACAGCACATGAGTGGCTCCACCCACTAGGAAACACAATCTCCACCATTTTAAAAGGAGGCGACTCCCCACATCTCCTCAGTTGTAGTAGAGTACCTCCGGCCCAAGCTGGAACACATAATCAGAATATGGTTAATCACAGCATGTATGTACACATATCAATATATACAAACCAAGAAGGGCGGGTAGTTTGCTGTCCTGAAAGACTCTTGGAAAACAAGTTACCGGTAAGTCTAACTTGAATTTTCCCTTATCGTCTTTCAGGACAGCACATGAGAGGATAATCGAGACTTACCAACTAGGGAGGGACAACAGCCTGCAGGACCTTTCTGCCAAATGCCTGATCATCGGCTGACAGCAGGTCCAGTCTGTAATGATGGACAAATGTTAAATAGCTTGACCACGTAGCCGCCTTACAGATCTGATGTGGGGTGGCACCAGCTTTTTCTGCCCATGTAGTGACTAGAGCTCTAGTAGAGTGTGCTTGTATTCCCTGTGGAGGAGACAAACCCGTCTGGGAATAAGCCTCAGAAATAGCCAGTCTTAGCCATCTAGCAATTGACCCCTTCAATGCTTGGCGTCCCGTTCTGTTGCCAGAAAAAAGAACAAATAAAGAGTCCGAAGACCTAAAGTCCTTTGTTATTTCCAAGTAGTGTAATAAAATTCTTCTTACATCTAAGTTATGGAATAAAGTCTCCCTTCTTCCTGAAGGATTTGAACTAAAAGTTGGCAGGATAATTTCCTGCGATCTGTTATGAACTGACGCCACCTTTGGCAAAAACCCCGGATCTGTTTTAAGCACAATCCTGTCTGGGTAAATCAACAAAAAAGGTTCTTTTATTGAAAGAGCGTGTAGTTCACGGATTCGTCTCGCAGTCGTAACTGCAACTAAGAATACCGTTTTAAGAGTCAAATCTTTCAACGAGATTGTCTGTAACGGTTCGAAAGGTTCTTTCGTGAAGGCTTGCAAAACTACTGACAGGTCCCATTTAGGAAAATGTTTAGTAGGCACTGGTCTGGCTCTAGTAAGTGACCTAAAGAATCTTGTGATCAAAGGAACTGAGGAAATTGTTTTTTCTAGGTATACTCCCAGGGCAGCCACTTGCACTTTGAGAGTGCCAATTGCAAGACCTTTGTCCACACCATTTTGTAGAAACTCCAGAATCGACACAAGGGGGCTGATTTACCAAACGTTTGCGCCATGAGTATTGGCGCATCTGCGTGCGCAATGGCTGTTTTGGTATTTACAAAACATTAGCGCCTGTAGCGCAGCCCTATTTCCCATTTACTATAGTGTTCGCTGCGCCCGGGAGGAGGCGCTCAGTGCGCTACTATGGACCTGGCGCACAGCATGTTAAAATCTAAATATAAAGAAGCTGGAAGTGAGAATATATTGGGGGTGATGTGAGGAAGTGTAGTGACACCTGCCCAAATAACAAACATGGCCAAAATAGAGAGGGAAAGTACGTTTTTCAAAACCAGCCCGCTGCGCCGGCAATTCCGATTCGAGCTGCGGGAGGATTTTTTGAGCTCAGTGCGGGAATTTCAATGGTTTAAATGCGCCGGGACACTGCGCTGGCAAAATCTTAGTAAATGTCAAGTCACCTAAGTCAATTTGCATAAGTTGAACAGGCGCAGCCCTGAACTTCCCAGTGCGCCTGCAAAATGACATTTCTAAAGGAAAAAAAAAACATTTAAAAGCAGCCGCGGCTATTAATGAATTGTCGGCTCCCGGCAATATAGAGAAAAGTCTTTGAAAGTCTTTGCTAACCAAAAAAAAAAAGCGTGGGGGTCCCCCCAAATTCCATAACCAGGCCCTTCAGGTCTGGAATGGATATTAAGGGGAACCCCGCTGCAAATTTAAAAAAATTACGTGCGGGTTCCCCCCAAATATCCAAACCAGGCCCTTTAGATATGGTATGGATTTTAAGGGGAACTCCACCCCAAATTTTCTAAAAAAATGGCGTGGAGTCCCCCTAAAAATCCATACCAGATCCTTTATCCGAGCACATAACCTGGCCGGCCGCAGGGGAAGAGGGGGGGACGAGAGCGGCCCCCCTCCCTCCTGGACCGTACCAGGACACATGCCCTCAACATGGGGAGGATGTCCCCATGTTGATGGGGACAAGGGCCTCATCCCCACAACCCTTGCCCGGTGGTTGTGGGGGTCTGCGGGCGGGGGGCTTATCGAAATCTGGAAGACCCCTTTAACAAAGGGGACCCCCAGATCCCGCCCCCCCTATGTGAATTGGTAAGGGGTACATTGTACCCCTACCATTTCACAAGGAAAGTGTCAAAATGTAAAAAATGACAAGAGCCGGTTTTTGACAATTCCTTTATTAATGTCTTCTCTTTTCTTCCATCTTCTTCCTTCTTCTTCTTCCATCTTCTTCTTTTCTCCATTCGGGTTTCTTCCTCCATCTTCTTCTTCCTCTTCATCTTTATCTTCATCTTCCTTCTTCCTTCGGTGTTCTCGTCCAGCATCTTGCTCCGGCGTCTTCCCTTCTTCTTTCTTCTCCGGACGCTCCGTTTGAATTGGAGGTTCCCGCTGTGCGACGCTTCAGTTCTCCACTTGGTCCGCTTACACCCGGTGGCTCCGCCCCCCTCTGTCACCACGGGGAAAGTCCCCGTGAAATCCATGTACGTCAGAGGGGGGCGGGGTCACGGGTGTAAGCGGACCCAGAGGCGAACTGAAGCGTCGCACAGCGGGAACCTCCAATTCAAACGGAGCGGCCGGAGAAGAAAGAAGAAGGGAAGACGCCGGAGCAAGATGCTGGACGAGAACACTGAAGGAAGAAGGAAGATGAAGATAAAGATAAAGATGAAGAGGAAGATGAAGATGGAGGAAGAAACCCGAATGGAGAAAAGAAGAAGGTGGAAGAAGGAAGAAGATGGAAGAAAAGAAAAGACATTAATAAAGGAATTGTCAAAAACCGGCTCTTGTCATTTTTTACATTTTTGACACTTTCTTCGTGAAATGGTAGGGGTACATTTGTACCCCATTACCATTTCACACAGGGGGGGGCCGGGATCTGGGGGTCCCCTTTGTTAAAGGGGTCTTCCAGATTCCGATAAACCCCCCGCCCGCAGACCCCCACAACCACCGGCAAGGGTTGTGGGGATGCGGCCCTTGTCACCATCAACATGGGGACTTCCTCCGCCTGTTGAGGGCATGTGGCCTGGTACGGTCCAGGAGGGAGGGGGGGCCGCTCTCATCCCCCCCTCTTCCCCTGCGGCCGGCCAGGTTATGTGCTTGGATAAAGGGTCTGGTGTGGATTTTTAGGGGGACTCCACGCCATTTTTTTTTATAAATTTGGGGTGCAGTTCCCCTTAAAATCCACGCCAGATCTGAAGGGCCTGGTTTGGATATTTGGGGGGAACCCCACGTCATTTTTTTTTTAAATTTGCAGCGGGGTTCCCCTTAATATCCATTCTAGACCTGAAGGGCCTGGTTATGGAATTTGGGGGAACCCCCACGCATTTTTTTTTTTGGTTAGCAAAGACTTTCAATTACTTTTATCTGTATCGACAGGAACCAGCAATTCATTACAGCCGCAAGGACTTTTAAATGACTATTATTTTACTTTAGAAATGTCATTTTGCTCTCCAACTGTTATAAACATGGAAAACATGTGCTACTTTACAGGCATACTATAGACACCCCCCGGAGATGATATTTAGGGCCAGTTCACACCGGATGCAGTGCAGTGCGTTTTTTTGATGCCTGAAAAACGCAAAGAAAGTTGATCACATTAATGCCAATGGCATAGTTCACACCACTGCAGTCCGTTCCAGTGCATTTCAGAAAGCCAAAAAATAATTGGTCATGCTGCATTTTTTAGGTACAAAACTGTACTGGACCCCAGTAAAACACATCAAAAACACAACGGAACGTACCAAAAATGCACTGGAATGCACCGCAACGCACCTAAATGCACCAAAGACGCACTGCAACACACTTGTCCTAAGTGAAAAGAGGCGGAAAAAAACACTGGACTGCATCAAAAACTCCTCAAAAATGCACTGGAATGTGTCAAAAACGCGCATGCAGAAAAGCACCTGGAACGCACCCAGACTGCGTTTCTATAGTGTGAACTAGGGCCAGTTCACACCATAGAAACACAATCCGGATGCGTTCCAAGTGCTTTTCTGCATGCACTTTTTTCATGCGTTCCGGTGCATTTTTGTTAAGTTTTTGATGCAGTCCAGTGCTTTGTTTTCACCCCTCTTTTTTATTAACCATAGATAAGGACAAGTGTGTTCCAGTGCGTTTTTGGTGCATTTAGGTGTGTTCCTGTGCGTTCCAGATGCGTTTTGCTGCGTTCCAGTACAGTCCAGTGCAGGTAAAATGCAGCATGTTCTACTTTTTTGGTGGAACTGGAACGCACTGGAACAAACACTGCCATTTAGAACCATATAACCAACTTTCCATGCATTTTGGATGCATAAAAAACGCAATGGACTGTATGTGGTGTGAAATGGCCCTTAAGCAATTTGGCATATTTAAAGGCACTTCTCGTTTTTTTTTTTGGTGTTTTCCAAATTGGTGACATTGATATATGTCCCTTAGGGTGGGACCTGGGCCCCCATTTTAAGGGCAATAACTTTACTAGAAGATAAGCCAGCCAAGTGGGGACTAGCAAAATTAACAAGTCAGTTCCCATAGACTGCAATAGTATTTGTTGGTGGGGGGGGAGGGGTGATTGTCCCATCTCTAACTTTTTAGCATGCTGGATGATGTGCTTAATTTTGGACGGGGGGAGGGGGTTATTTTTTGCTAGCTGCATTGGTGTTGTTCTGCACATGCCCAGCCAGTTTTTTTTTTTTTTGGCGTGCTTTTTGTGTGTGAACAGCGCCTGGATATTTCTGGGCATGCTCACTCAGAGAGTGTTTTTATGGGTAAGAAATTGAAGGACATCTTAACAGGTGTGCCCACTTTGAATTTCAGTCTCTACATTGGGAGAACTTGCATTCTGGGTGTTTCATGGACTGTGCATGTGTTTTCAATTGCCTCATTAGCACACAAACATATGTTATATAAAGCTCACAGAGCATTCGGTCGCTTGCCTTAAGAAGAGGCAAGTGTGTGTGTGGGGCAAAATGTACATGTTGGTGTCCTTATCGCGTTTGTAACACATGTATTTTATTTGTTATGTCTTTGCAAAACAAGTGATTGGTTAACTTATGTGGATTGTATATTTTTTGTGTGGGGGAAATGTTCCCCTGAAATAATTCTGATGTTGTTAATGTGTGTTGTTTGTTCACTTTGATTTAATTGTCTGCTGCATTTTTTTGGCCAAAAATTGCTCAAGATGTTGAGTCTGTAACTGTTTCAAATTGACCATGTTTTTTATTTTGCCTTCCCTTTTGTTTTGTTGAACAATAAAATTAAATGTAAAGTTTTGATGTTTGTTTTGTGTTTTCTTTGCAACAAATGTGACAGCTGATTGGCATGTCAAAACAAAACAGGTGTGATTTGTCTACCCTGGTGCCTTCATGGTAGTATATGCATGGATTGTATTGTGTGCTGCCATGGAGCGTCACCAGGAAATGAAATACAGAGCGGTAAGTATTCAATTTTCCTTTTTTACTGCAGTGGTTCTCAGCCTCAGTTCTCAAGTACCCCCAACAGGACATGTTTTGTGAATTTTTCTTATCGAGAATTGCTGTCCAAAAATCAACCATTGACTGTGATTTAAAGCACATGTGCAAGGTGAAGGAAAACCTGCAAACATGGCCTGTTGGGGGTACTTGAGAAGCACTGATTTAGAGCACTGCACTTAAAAATAGCTCAAGGCCATACAATTCTAATTGTGGGCATTTTGAGGGAAACAAAGTAAGTGTTAGAACCCCTGCGTGTGTTTTTTTTTTGTTTTTTTTGTAGTTTGGCCTTTGTCTCCTTTTCTTAACATTGGCTTCACTTCCTGTCACACAGCTAAACAGGAAGTGAAGGTAAAACCCTACCAATGGCTTTTCTTGGGGACACACAGATCAATCTAACTAGTGTCCCCATTAAGCAAATGGCACTCTAGCACTTTGTTGTGTACACCCCAAATCATTGGGTAGTTTGGGGGTTAGTAAAGACAAATCCACTCTGCAGTAAAAGTGTAGGTGCTGAAAATCTGAGGGAAAGTACTGGTAATTGGATGTTACAATCGTGTAAAAGCAAAGATGTTTTTTTTTTGGCTTGCATGTCCCCCTCAGATATACAGCAAGTGCACTTGTAGTGCAAAGTAGATTTGCCTTTAGTAAATAAACCCCACAGTCCAAACTACCTAATAATAATTTGTGGTGTACCCCGCAATGTGCATAATGGGGAAAGTATTTAGACTGACCTGTGTGTCCCCAAGGAAAGACATTGTTAGGGATTTTCCCTCACTTCCTGTGTGGCTATGTGACAGAAAGTGAATTATTTGGAGGGATAAAGTGGCCAAATTATTTAGTTTAACTTTTCAAAGACTCATTCCTAAGTTGAATTGTGATGCATGTCAATGGCCCATTTAGACCCTCTTTAATCACTTGAGATCAGCGCTATAACTGATCGACGGCCACAGCATGGTCCTCAATTGCCGGGAGTCTGTCAATTAAACGTCCTCCCCTTTGTGCGCGCTGTGGTCACTGTG
This sequence comes from Rana muscosa, assembly GCA_029206835.1. NCBI lineage: Eukaryota > Metazoa > Chordata > Amphibia > Anura > Ranidae > Rana > Rana muscosa. Next base: position 526,803,271 of record CM055121.1, read on the forward strand.
ACTCGGGTGATGACAGATCCGAGTAAGGGGCCGATCCCTGCCCTTTACCATGTGATCAGCTGTCAGCAAATGACAGCTGATCACGTGATGTAAACAAAAGCTGGGTAATGGTTTTTGTTTTCTCCTTGTGCTGACAGCGTGAGCATAAAAAAAAGGAAATCACCGGCTTATGTGCAAGGGACATGGGGCCCGAAGAGTAAGAGGCAATTCTGCATCATCTGTGACAATTAGTAGCCCCTGCCAGTGCCACTTCTCACTGCCCACCAGTGCCAAATAGCAATGCCACCTCTCAGTGCCCACCCTTGCCACCTTATCGGTGCCCATCAGTGCAGTCTCATCAGTGTACATCAATGAAGAAGAAAAATTACCTTTTTTTAAAAATATTAACCAGTTTCCTACCGCCCACCGTCAAATGACATCCTTGGCTTTGTGCGGTGACATCTGAATATTGGGTGCAGTTGCAGGCATCATTCAGATATCATTCTTTTCAGCCGGCGATTCTGTGCACAATAAAAATGATCATAGTGGCAGTTCCGCCGCTTGATCGTTATTATAGGCGGGGGGAGGGGACGTTCCCCCCCCCCCCTCGCCGCCATCCGATGCTTCTCCGGGCTCTCCCGTGCCATCTGGGGCTCGGAGAACGATTTGGAGATGACTGGTGACCAGATGGTCATCAGTCATCTCTATGATCGTCGGAGGCGCGGGCACGACGTTATGACATCATGCCGTGTTCCCGTATGTTAACCAAGCCGTGATCTCGGCTGTCAGCATGAGATTGGTGATTTTTTTGGAACAATATCATGCTTTCCAGCCTGGAGGAGAGATGCGGGGTCTTATTGACCCTGCATCTCTCCATAAAGAGAACCTGTCACACACATTCCTATTACAAGGGATGTTTACATTCCTTGTAATAGGAATAAAAGAGATCCCAAAAAATAAAAGTAAAAAAAAATAAGAAAAAACGCCCATGTCCCCGGTAGCTCGCGCTCAGAAGCGAACACACACGTAAGTCCCGCCCACATATGTAAACGCCGTTCAAACCACACATGTGAGTTATTGCTGCGTGCGTTAGAACGAGTGCAACAATTCTAGCACTAGACCTCCTCTGTAATGCCAAAATGGTAGCGTGTAAAAATTTTAAAGCATCGCCTAGGGAGATTTTTAATTACTGAAGTTTGGTGTCATGCCATGTGTGTGCGCAATTTTAAAGCGTGACGTGTTAGGTATCTATTTACTCAGCACAACAACATCTTTCACATTAGACCAAAAAATTGGCCGTAACTTTACTGTTTTGTAATATTTTTAGCAAACAAAAGGCGTTTGAAAATGTATTGCGCAAATACCGAGCGAGATAAAAATTTGCAATGACCGCCATCTTATTCCCTAGGGTGTCTGCTCCAAAAAAATATATAATGTTTGGTGTTTTGAAGTAATTTTTTTAGCCATAAATTTATGATTTTTACATGAAGGAGAGAAGTGCCAGAATAGGCCCAGTGCTGAAGTGGGTAAAATATCCTTTTTTGTTTTTTTTTAAACTCGGTCTTTTGTATTTATAGAAAAAAAATAAAACTAAAACACAAAGGTGATCAAATAGCACCAAAAGCAAGCTCTATTTGTGTACCAACAAATAAAACATTTTCATTGGGTTACAGTGTTGTATGAGCGCGCAATTGTCATTAAAAGTGCATCAGCGCTGAAATGTGAAACTTGGTCTGGGCAGTGCGCAAGTGGTTAATATAAGGCTACATGCACACGGACGTTTTTCCAACCGCTTGTTTGAGCGTTTTTTTGCAGCTTAAAAACATCTCTCCATGTTAGCCTATGGCCTCATGGCGTTTTGGAGCTGTAAATGGCATAGGCGTTTTTAGGCCCCATGTAGACGGAACGCTGGTGCAAAGTGTTCTGAACTAAGGTTGAAAGTGGCGTTTAGAAAGGCGCGCTTTGTGGCGTTTGCATGCCGTGTTTTACCACATTTGCATGTATATGATAAGGAGCCGCCCTAAGCTCAAAAAACAGTATTATTTACGATTTGAGCTATTTAGTGAGACCAGAGTGATATGAGCAGCTGAGAACAGCAGTGTAGTTGTATTGAGGCCTGGTTCACACTGGGGCGACAAACGCTCCGACATTGGGAGCTCATGTCGCATGACGTGTGAAAATCAATGTTTCCCTATGGGAGCCGTCTTAACTGGCCCGACACATGTCGGTCCGACTTTGAGAATGCTCCCTGTACTACTTTGGTCCGACTTCAGCCCATTGACTATCATTGAAGTCGGATCAAAGTCAGACCACAGTCTTGCATGATCCAACTTTGGCATGCGACTTGTGCTGTGCTGCTCTTGAGGGGGAACTACAGGCCAAATTTTAAAGAAAAAACCGGCATGGGCTCCCCCTCCAGGGGCATACCAGGCCCTAGGGTCTGGTCTGGATTTGAAGGGGAACCCCTACGCCGAAAAAACGGCGTGAGGGTCCCCCCAAAATCCAAACCATGCCCTTATCCGAGCACACAACCTGGCAGGCCGCAGGGGAAGAGGGGGGGACGAGAGAGCGGCCCCCTCCCTCCTGAACCGTACCAGGCGGCATGCCCTCAACATGGGGGGGGTTTGGTGCTCTGGGGCAGGGGGGCGACCTGCGGCCCCCCCACCCCAGAGCACCCTGCCCGCATGTTGATGAGGACAGGGCCTCTTCCCGACAACCCTGGCCGTTGGTTGTCGGGGTCTGCGGGTGGGGGCCTTTTCGGAATCCGGGAGCCCCCTTCAATAAAGGGGCCCCCGGATCCCGGCCCCCCACCCTATGTGAATGAGTATGGGGTACATCGTACCCCTACCCATTCACCTGGTGGAAAAAAATTGCAATAAAAAAAACACACAGCTTTTTAAAGTATTTTATTGCACAGCTCGGGGGTCTTCTTCCGACTTCGGGGGTCTCCGGTGTCATCGCCGCGCTCTCCGGTTCTTTCTTCTGCCGGGCCACCGCTAACTTCTTTAGCTCTTTTGCTAGCGGGGCCCGGTCTTCTCCGTCGCCTTCTTCTTCTCCCGCTTCTTTCTTCTGCGGGCCCCTCCACTAACTTCTTTAGCTCTTTTGCTAGTGGAGGGCCCGGTCTTCTCCGTCGCCTTCTTCTTCTCCCGCTTCTTTCTTCTGCCGGCCCCTCCACTAACTTCTTTAGCTCTTTTGCTAGTGGAGGGGCCGGTCTTCCCGTCGCCGTCTTCTTCTCTCTTCTCCTTCTCGATGTTGACGCGTCGCTTCCTCCCGCTGTAATAATGGCTGTCCGCTCCGCATTAATATAGGCTTCTCATGACGTCACAGTCACATGTTCCCATGACGTCACAGTCACATGCTCCGGGGCCATGTGCCCCGGAACATGTGACTGTGACGTCATGAAAAGCCTATATTAATGCGGAGCGGACAGCCAGTATTACAGCGGGAGGAAGCGACGCGTCAACATCGAGGAGGAGAAGAGAGAAGAAGACGGCGACGGAGAAGACCGGCCCCTCCACTAGCAAAAGAGCTAAAGAAGTTAGTGGAGGGGCCGGCGGAAGAAAGAAGCGGGAGAAGAACCGGATAGCGGGAGAAGAAGAAGGCGACGGAGAAGACCGGGCCCTCCACTAGCAAAAGAAGTTAGTGGAGGGGCCGGCGGAAGAAAGAAGCGGGAGAAGAACCGGATAGCGGGAGAAGAAGAAGGCGACGGAGAAGACCGGGCCTCTGCTAGCAAAAGAGCTAAAAGAAGTTAGCGGAGGCCCGGCAGAAGAAAGGAAGAACCGGAGAGGAGAAGAGGGGAGAAGGCGACGGAGAAGACTGGGCCTCCGCTAGCAAAAGAGCTAAAGAAGTTAGCGGTGGCCCAGCAGAAGAAAACCGGAGAGCGGCGGCGACGACACCGGAGACCCCCGAAGTCGGAAGACCCCCGGAGCGGTGCAATAAAATACTTTAAAAAGCTGTGTGGTTTATTTATTGCAATTTTTTTCCACCAGGTGAATGGGTAGGGGTACGATGTACCCCATACTCATTCACATAGGGTGGGGGGCCGGCATCTGGGGACCCCCTTTTTAAAGGGGGCACCCTGATTCCGAAAAGCCCCCTGCCCGCATACCCCGACAACCAACGGCCGGGGTTGTCGGGAAGAGGCCCTTGTCCCCATCAACATGGGGGCAGGGTGCTTTGGGGTGGGGGGGCCGCAGGTCGCCCCCCTGCCCCGAAGCACCAAACCCCCCATGTTGAGGGCATGCGGCCTGGTACGGTTCAGGAGGGAGGGGGGGCCGCTCTCGTCCCCCCCTTTTCCCCTGCGGCCTGCCAGGTTGCGTGCTCGGATAAGGGTCTGGTTTGGATTTTGGGGGGACCCCCACGCCGTTTTTCGGCTTGAGGGGTTCACCTTAAAATCCAGACCAGACCTAAGGGCCTGGTATGCTCCTGAAGGGGAACCCATGCCGGTTTTTTCATTAAAATTTGGCTTGGAGTTCCCCTTCATGATTCATACCAAAACATGGGACAGCGAGGCTGCCGAGGACCAGCGCGATGACATTGCGCTGGACACATTCTCGGCCGGCTAGTCGCCTCTAGGACACGACTTGAGCGGCTGCTGCACGCTCAGGTCGTGTCCAGATCGCCTCGCAAAGTCGCGCTGTCCCTGTGTCAGCCGGCACACGAGTCGCCCGCAAGTCGGATCCGACTTCCCGGGCGACCTCTATTCAAATCAATGGGCTCCCATTTGGAACCATTCATTTTCAATAGAGCGCCGCTGACATTTCTATTTACTATAACAGTGCGCCGCTGCTTCCTGCGCCCAGTGAAGGAGTTATCAGGCGCACCAATTAAGGTTAGAAGCAGCGCAGTGCACTGTTATTAGTAAATCAGCCCCAATGTCTTCTAGGGTTCGGTTTGATGAGTAACACCAACAGTTGTAAACCTTCCAAACTTTTGCGTAGATATCTCTAGTTACTCTTTCTACTGGCGAGTAGAGTGGATACTAGAGGCTCTGACAGTCCTTTGTTCCTTAGTAACTGCTCCTCAGATACCAGGCGGTGAGGCTTAGTCTGGCTACATCCGGGTGGTATACTGGGCCCTGAAGTAGCAAGTCCTGTCTGAGAGGAAGCTGCCAGAAAGGTTTGATCATCATTTGTAGGATGGAGGAAAACCAGGCTCTTTTCGGCCAGAGCGAAGTGATCAGGATTACTGATCCCTTTTCCTTCTGTAGTTTTCTCAATACAAGAGGGATTAGCTGAAAAGGAGGGCAGGCATAACCCAGATGGAAGTTCCAGGAATGTGCCAAGGCATCTATCCCTATTGATCCGCTGTCTCGGTGCAGAGAGAAGAATTGAGGGAGCTGGGCGTTGTCTTTTGATGCGAACAGATCCACCTGAGGACATCCCCACATCTTGGTGATCAGTGAGAATATCTCCGGATTCAGGCTCCACTCTGCCTCTTGAATTCTTTGTCTGCTCAAGAAGTCTGCTACTTCGTTTAGCGTGCCCCTGAGATGCACTGCCGACAGGGAGAGTAAATGCTTCTCTGCCCACTCTAGGATTTCTGATGACAGCAACAGTAGAGCTTTGCTCCTTGTGCCCCCTTGTTTGTTCAGGTATGCCACTGTGGTGACATTGTCTGAAAGAATCTGCACATGGGACCCTTGGAGGTTTGGAGAGAAGGCAGCTAAGGGTAGAGCAACTGCTTTTAATTCCCTCCAGTTTGAGGACCTTCCTGCTTCGGATCGGGACCAAACTCCCTGTGCTATGTTTTGATCCCAGTGGGCTCCCCATCCCCAACTGCTGGCGTCTGTCGTGACCCTTACTTCTGTCGGGAAGGACCAAACCAGGCCCCTTGACAGAACTGCCTGATTCCTCCACCACCACAGAGTCCTCTTGACCTTGGTGGGAAGCTTTACTTTTGTGTCTAAGGTTTCTGGGCTGTGATCCCATACCTGTAAAAGAAAACTCTGGAGGGGCCTGAAATGGAGCCTCGCCCATTGAATGGCCGGCATTGTTGAGGTTAAGGTTCCCAGGACTGACATAATCATCCTGATTGACACTTCCTGGTTTGTCTGAAGACTGGCTACTACCGTCAAGACCTTGTCTTTCTTCTCTTTTGGGAGAAAAATCCTTTGCTCTACAGAATCTATCAGATAACCTAGAAACTGAACTCTTTGAGCAGGATTGAAATGTGATTTTTTGAGTATTTACAATCCAGCCCAAGGCTTCCAGATGACTGCGGGCCTTGGTTAGATTTACCTGCAACCTCTCTCTGGAAGGGGCATAAATTAGGAGGTCGTCCAGATAAGGGATGACCGAGATTCCCTGTAGACGGAGAGGAGCTAGAGCTTCCGCCATTATTCTGGTAAATATCCGCGGAGCGGATGACAGACCAAACGGGAGGGCCTTGAATTGTAAATGAAGCACCTCCTTCCCCATATTTATTGCCAACCTGAGGTATTTTTGAGACTGAGGGGCTATGGGCACATGCAGGTATGCGTCTCTTAAGTCGATTGATGCCATGAAGCATCCCTTGACTAAGAGATTTCTCACCAAAAAGATGGAGTCCATGCGGAACTGTCTGTATTGGACTGACCTGTTTAACGGTTTCAGATTGAGAATGAGACGGAAGCTTCCTGATGGTTTCCTTATCAGGAAGATATGGGGATAGAAACCCCGGTAAAGTTTCTCTGGAGATACCTGAACCACAACACCCTGTCTCATCAGATCCCCCAACAGGTTTCTCATGGCTAGGGCCTTTGTTGTGTCCCTTGGCAGGTCTGTTACACAGTATCTTTCTGGAGGAAGATCCGAAAGTTCTATTTTGTATCCCTGGGCCAGCGTGTCCAAAATAAATGTGTTTTCCGTCACGCTTGCCCAAAGAGGAAGGAATTTTTGAAGCCTTCCCCCCACAGGCAATGACAAGTCATTGCGTTTTATTGGTTGGCGCAGGAGTATTGAAGAGGACATTCCCTCTGCCTTTACCTTTTTGCGCCGACCAATTCCTTCTTTTTTCTTGAGGTCGAAAAAAACGCTTAACTGGTTGTTTTTTCTTTTTAACAGGAAAGGACTTCTTTTTGTCCGCTTTCCTATCTAAAACAGAATCTAGATCAGGACCGAACAAAAGATCTCCAAAAAAAGAAATTCCACATAATTTATTTTTGGAAGCTGCGTCCCCTGGCCATGTCTTAAGCCATAGAGCTCTCCTGGCTGAGTTGGTTAAGGCCCCAGATCTGTCTGACATCCTTATTGATTCTGCAGAAGCATCAGAAATATAAGCTACAGCTGCTGCTAGAGTAGAAAAAGAATCAAGGATCTCCTGCTTAGGTGAGTCTGCTATAATATGGGCTTTGAGCTGATTCAGCCAGAACTCCATGTTCCTGGAGACACAGGTAGTAGCCATAGCTGGTTTAAGGTTACCCATGATGGATTGCCAAGCTTTTTTAAGCTGCTGATCCATCCTTTTGTCCATGGGATCTTTGAGTATACCCATGTCTTCAAATGCCAAGTCGGTTGACCTGGAAACTTGTGAAAACGCTGCGTCTAATTTTGGAATTTTATTCCAAAGCGCATCTGGGTCTTCACTGAACGGAAAGCGTCTTCTATGCGCTCTTGGGAAAAATGTTTTTTTCTCTGGATCAGCCCATTCCTTTAATGGCTTCCGAGATTACTGAATGCACAGGGAAAGTGCGACTTTTTGTTTCACTAAGCCCTGCATACATTCGGTCATGCAGCGATAATTCTCTTTTCTTCATCTATTCCCAATGTTGCATATATTGCTTTCAACAAACTGTCTACTTGCTCTAAGGACAGTTTGTATCTTGAAGGTGCATCTCCTGCCTCTTCTTCTTACTCTTCCCTGGAGTGAGAGAGGGAATGCTCCCCTTGGGTAGGAGGGCCAGCTTCAGCCTCTACCCCTGGGATTAATTGTGAGCCCTGAGAGGATCCTGAGGTAGTTGGCTGACTCAGGGATGGTGTTGCAAGAGAAGAGCGAAAAGATTGTATGGTAGCATCTAGCTCTTTCTTGACCGATGCGATTAAATCGCTGCATGCAGAAGAAGCTTCTTCCTTCACTAAGGAATTAACACAAATTTGGCATAAAGCTTTCTTCCAGCCCTCTGGTAACTTTGCTTTACACAAGGGACATCTCTTTTTGATAGGAGGGTCAGAGCTCTTAGCCTGCCACACAAAAAAGACAAAAACACCAGCATCCCTTTTTAGTGAGTCAAACTTGCCTCCTAACGAGCTCACCCAGGTGCACAGTTAGTATAACAGCCAACACCCTGTGCCCAGACAGGCCCCAGCCACCAGGGGGAAAAAAGCATATAGAGAGAGGCACCTAGGGTATACAGGGTCGATCCCACATACCCCCTTACCTGGGCCTTGCTGGTGCCTGTCCCACTCGCTGCTGTCACAGTCTCCATCGTGGAGCAGCGCTCGTTCTGTGGCTTCCAAATGACGGTTCCGGAGTCCAAAGACGCTGCTGCGAACGGCTGCCGCCGCCTAAGGAGCGGCTCCACGAACAGTCCATGCTCCTCTGAGCTGAAGAGGGAGAAGGAGCCCACTTACCTACTACCCTGTGGCGCGGTGTGGGAGGATCGGACTCTCTAGAGGACAAAAAGAAGGTATGGTGGGGTAGGCAGCCTGGCCTCTCAGGGCAGCACCTTAAGAGACCTGACTACTACTAGTTGTTCCCTTGCCGGAGGAAACACAAAAACTGACGAGATGTGGGGAGTCGCCTCCTTTTAAAATGGTGGAGATTGTGTTTCCCGTTTCCTAGTGGGTGGAGCCACTCTCATGTGCTGTCCTGAAAGACGATAAGGGAAAATTAAGTTTTTCTTTGTTTCTGTTAATTTTGTTTTGTAAATAAGTAAGTTTTGTTCTTCAATGACGGGCACTGATAAGGCGGCACCAATGAGGTGGCACTGATGGTCACTCATAGGCGGCACTGATGGGTACTTATGGGTGGCACTGATAGGTGGCATTGCTGGGCATCACTTTTTTATCTTGTCCATAATTATGCCAGTCAGTGCCAATTTGTGGGCACTGATTGGCATCTATTGTGAATATTTTTTCTTATGTGGATGGCCATGGGGTACATACCTGGCCATCCACATGTTGCCCCCTTCCCTGGTGATCCTGGCGGCTTCCCTGGTGGTCCAGTGTGGGCATCCGTGGGGGGCTGTGCAGATAGCCGATCAACGGCTCTTCCTGTTTACATCGTGATCAGCCTTGATTGGACACGACTAATCACATGGTAAAGAGCCTCCGTCGGAGGCTCTTTACCGAGATCGGTGGTGCGGTGGGTCAGATTGACACACCGCACCACCGATCGCTGCGATGCGCGCCCCCATGGGCGTGCGGCGGCTGTTTTCCTGCTGGACGTCATATGACGCCCAGCCAGGATAACAGAACCACTTCCCGGACGTCAATCTGCTATTGATCGGGCAGGAAATTGTTAAACACAGTTTAGGACTCTTAACCACTTACCTTATCCACGCCGCAGGTTTTTCTGCACAAACAGAACAAATTTTCATCCATCACAGCGGGCTTTGTGTGCCAACCTTCAGGGATATGGGCTCCTATTTAAAGGATGCCTCTCCCCTGGGCCTTGTAAAAGACTCTTACCAGGACATTTAGCGAAGTAGCAAAAGTGCTAGATCCTAGAGCCCAGTCCTCCGAAGAGAGACATTACAAGCGACGCCTCGTGCATGAGGCCCGGATCCCATCCAGTTTTGGCTTAATTTTAGGCATCTTGGATGGGTTCGAAAGCATAGCTCTTTTTACCCCCAGAGGGTCTCTTTGGCAGAGCATCCTATTGCGTCCAACACCTTTAGACACAAAAAAACGGAGATACTTCCCTGATGGGAGGGGTTATATGGAGGGGAACTGTCTTCAATTGGTTGTGCCAGTGTCCAATCACTGCTGGTGACCCTTAACCCATTAAGTAATGACTGGATCTGTGTCCCGTGGTGTATGATAAAGAAAATGCACCACCCCTAATTAAAGTAATGCTCCACCTACAGTGGTTTTCCAGACACAGGAAAAAGGTGTCCTTCCGGCTAGATTCACACTTGTGTAACTTGTCATGCAACTTTGGACATCAAAGTTGCATGACAAGTCGTTCCCCATGTTTTCCAATGATAACCAGTCATATATGCAACGACTTCAAAGTAGTTCATGCACTACTTTGGTCTGACTTTCATGCAACTTGAGCGCCAAAGACTTCAATTTTAACCCACAGAAGTTGCATGAAAGTCGTACCTGAATGTTCTACAATGCAACTTGTATGCATTATCACTGGTCAAAGCCAAAGTCATATTAAAGTTGCACCAATATTGGACTCCAAAAAAAGTGCAACTTTGAAGTCGCACAAGTGTAAATGGAGCCTTATGCCTCGTACACACTATAAGAAAATCGGGCAAACGATCGTCAAATTTTCCTCGTTGTTTCAGAGCAAATTAGAACTAATGAACAAAAATTTGTACGATAAAGGCTTTTTTTTTATTGTTTCTGATCATGCGCAGTCTTTCTTTTCTGATTTTTCTTGTGCGCAAATGGTACACTAAAATCATTTGTTCTGTTCCCGTACAAATTTTTTTGGAGTTTGTCTCCCCGGGAATTTTCATAAGAAAAGTCAAAATCGGCTATCAAAAGATGTGTACACACACTATACGAAAATCGTACGAAAGTCCATCGTACGAAAATGTTCGCCCAATTTTCTAATAGCAAGTACGAGCCTTAAAGAGGAGGTCCACACAAAAATGGAACCTCCACTGCCCGGATTCCTCCCTTCCTCCGGTGTCACATTTGGCACCTTTCAGGGGGGAGCAGATACCTAAGACAGGTATTTGCACCCACTTCCGAGCATAGACCCCCGCATTATCTGCGGGAGTCTATGCCACGTCCGACCCCCCCCCCCCCCCCGCTGTTTTCTGGGAGACACACAGGTCCCAGAAGACAGCAGGGATCAGTGGCATTGCGCAGCACCGGGTCGAGCATGCGCAGTAGGGAACCAGCTTCACTTCCCGATTCCCTTACCGAAGATGGCGGCGGCGGCAGCAGCATCCGAGGACCGAGAGACGGGTCGGCCTCGGGTGCCAAGGACAGGTAAGTGTCCTTATTTTAAAAGTCAGGACCTCCCCGCGCACAGGGCTCCGCGCGCGGACCTCCCCGCGCACAGGGCTCCGCGCGCGGACCTCCCCGCGCACAGGGCTCCGCGCGCGGACCTCCCCGCGCACAGGGCTCCGCGCGCGGACCTCCCCGCGCACAGGGCTCCGCGCGCGGACCTCCCCGCGCACAGGGCTCCGCGCGCGGACCTCCCCGCACACAGGGCTCCACGCGGACCTCCCCGCACACAGGGCTCCACGCGGACCTCCCCGCACACAGGGCTCCACGCGGACCTCCCCGCACACAGGGCTCCACGCGGACCTCCCCGCACACAGGGCTCCACGCGGACCACCCCGCACACAGGGCTCCACGCGGACCACCCCGCACACAGGGCTCCACGCGGACCACCCCGCACACAGGGCTCCACGCGGACCACCCCGCACACAGGGCTCCACGCGGACCACCCCGCACACAGGGCTCCACGCGGACCACCCCGCACACAGGGCTCCACGCGGACCACCCCGCACACAGGGCTCCACGCGGACCTCCCCGCACACAGGGCTCCACGCGGACCTCCCCGCACACAGGGCTCCACGCGGACCTCCCCGCACACAGGGCTCCACGCGGACCACCCCGCACACAGGGCTCCACGCGGACCACCCCGCACACAGGGCTCCACGCGGACCACCCCGCACACAGGGCTCCACGCGGACCTCCCCGCACACAGGGCTCCACGCGGACCACCCCGCACACAGGGCTCCACGCGGACCTCCCCGCACACAGGGCTCCTCCCCGCACACAGGGCTCCACGCGGACCTCCCCGCACACAGGGCTCCACGCGGACCTCCCCGCACACAGGGCTCCACGCGGACCTCCCCGCACACAGGGCTCCACGCGGACCTCCCCGCACACAGGGCTCCACGCGGACCTCCCCGCACACAGGGCTCCACGCGGACCTCCCCGCACACAGGGCTCCACGCGGACCTCCCCGCACACAGGGCTCCACGCGGACCTCCCCGCACACAGGGCTCCACGCGGACCACCCCGCACACAGGGCTCCACGCGGACCACCCCGCACACAGGGCTCCACCCCGCACACAGGGCTCCACGCGGACCACCCCGCACACAGGGCTCCACCCCGCACACAGGGCTCCACGCGGACCACCCCGCACACAGGGCTCCACCCCGCACACAGGGCTCCACGCGGACCACCCCGCACACAGGGCTCCACCCCGCACACAGGGCTCCACGCGGACCTCCCCGCACACAGGGCTCCACGCGGACCTCCCCGCACACAGGGCTCCACGCGGACCTCCCCGCACACAGGGCTCCACCCCCGCACAGAACTCTCCACGCTCCCTTCCCCGCACAGAACTCTCCACGCTCCCTTCCCCGCACAGAACGCTCCACGCTCCCTTCCCCGCACAGAACTCTCCACGCTCCCTTCCCCGCACAGAACTCTCCACGCTCCCTTCCCCGCACAGAACTCTCCACGCTCCCTTCCCCGCACAGAACTCTCCACGCTCCCTTCCCCGCACAGAACTCTCCACGCTCCCTTCCCCGCACAGAACTCTCCACGCTCCCTTCCCCGCACAGAACTCTCCACGCTCCCTTCCCCGCACAGAACTCTCCATGCTCCCTTTCCCGCACAGAACGCTCCCCTCATACAGCGTTCTCCTCCCCGCACCCAGCGCTCCACACGGCGCGTCCTCGCGATGTCTGAGGAGGTTTGGTGTCAGGCGGCCTCCGTAGCCGGTCTGCGCATGCTCTGTGGCGATTATTCGGACTGGGAAGCCGCGAACTTGGCTGTCTGTCAGTAGGAAGTGAGGATGGCGGCGTATCCCGGCTTGGAGATGGCTTCTATGATCCCGGCCCTGCGGGAACTGGCGGGGTAAATGTCCTTGCTGTCGTCCAGCTGCTGTGGAGCACACTAGGCTGGCGAGGCATGCTGAGACCTGTGGTTCCACAGCTGCTGGACTGCCTCAGAAACATGTGCGTCATCTCTACAGCTTATGTAATATAGTAGCTCTGACCTAATGGAAGTAGCTGGGGCTGTGCCTTGTGTAGTGTGTGACAGGAGGATAGTTGTGCTTTTGTCAGAGGATTCTTCCTATACAATGACTTAACTAGCTAGACGCCATCCTGGCAGCAGAAAAAACTCCAGGCTTGTAATTGCGTTCATTTTATTGGTCAGAATTATTCTAGGTATGTGTATAGCGCTGGTAATTTACACAGTGCTTTACATCTACAGCAGGTAAAATAACGATTAAACACGTCACCGGTTTTTTTACATGAAACGTTCACTTCGGTAACAACCCATATATAACATAAATACAAAGAAACCAAAACAAATAAGTTCAGAAACGAAGTTATGTGTAATAAAATGGAATGACACAGGGAAAAGTATTGGAAACGCTAACTAAAATGTATTTATTACTTCGTACAAAATCCTTTGTTGGTAATGACAGCTTCAAGACGCCTCCTGTATGGAGAAACTAGTCGCATGCATTGCTCAGGTGTGACTTTGGCCCATTCTTCCACACGAACAATCTTCAAATATTGAAGGGTCCGTGGTCGTCTTCTATGAACTCGGATCTTTAGTTCTTTCCATAGATTTTCTATTGGATTCAAGTCAGGTGATTGGCGGGGCCATTCCAGCAGCTTTATTTTCTTACCTTGAAACCAATTGATAGTTTCCTTGGCTTTGTGTTTGGGATCATTGTCTTGCTGAAATGTCCACCCTTGTTTCATCTTCATCATCCTGGTACAGTGTTTTTCAACTCCAGTCCTCAAAGCGCCCCAACAGGTCATGTTTTCAGGCTTACCATTATTTTGCACAGGTGATTTGATCAGTTTCACTGCCTTAGTAATTACCACAGCCGTTCCATCTAAAGGGGAAATCCTGAAAACATGACCTGTTGGGGCGCCTTGAGGACTGGAGTTGAGAAACACTGTCCTGTTAGATGGCAGAAGATTTCTATCAAGAATGTCTTGGTTCATTTTTCCATTCATCCTTCCTTATGCAATGAAATTTGCCAGTACCGTATGCTGGAAAACAGCCCTACACATGTTCCCACCTCCAAACTTCACTGTTAGTATGATGTTTTTTGGGTGCTGTGCAGTGCCAATTGACCTCCAAACATGGTGTGTAATATGGCACCCAAAGAGTTCAATTTTGTTCTCATTTGACCAGACTATACTCTCCCATTATTTCACAGGCTTGTCTAAATGTTGTGCAGCAAACTTTAATCAAGCTTCAACATGCTTTTTCTTCAGCAATGGAGTCTTGCGTGGTGAGCGTGTATACAGGCCATGGTGGTTGAGTGCATTACTTGTTTTCTTTGAAACAATTGTACCTGCTAATTCCAGGTCTTTCGAAAGCTCTCCACAAGTGATCCCTGGGTCTTGGACAACTCTTCTGATAATTCCTTTCACTCCTCTGTCAGAAATCTTGTGAGGAACACCTGGTCATGGCCGGTTAATGGTAAATTGATGTTTTTTTCCACTTCCGGGTTATGGCCCCAACAGTGCTCACTGGAACATTCAGAAGTTTTGAAATTCTTCTGTAACCAATGCCATCAGTATGTTTTGCAATAATAAGTTTGTAAAGGTCTTGAGCAAGCTCTTTGCTTTTACCCATCATGAGATATTTCTTGTATGACACCTTGGTAATGAGACACCTTTTTATAGGCCATCATTGGCCAGTTGAGACTGAACCAGCTCATATTAATATACACTGACAAGGGGAAGCTTGCTTTCTAATTACTGATAGATTTCAGCTGGTGTCTAGGCTTTCCATGCCTTTTTGCACCTCCCTTTTCTTTAAGTGTCCAATACTATTTCCATTTTATTACATACAACTTAATTTCTGAACTTATTTGTTTTGGTTTCTTTGTATGGATTGCATGGGTTGTTATAGACATGTGGTGAAAATTTTATGTCAATAGCACCTTTAGAAATATTTACTTAGAAAAATGGTGACGTTTTCAATACCGCTGTTTATATCTACACTCACCGCCCACTTTTATTAGGTACACCTTGCTGGTACTTTTGCTTTCAGAACTGCCTTCTTTGTGGTATAGATTCAACAAGGTGTTAGAAACATTCCTCTGAGACTTTGGTCCATATTGACATGACGGTATCACGCAGTTGCTGCAGATTTGTTGGCTGCACATCTATGATGTGAATCTCCAGTTCCACCACATCCCAAAGGTGCTGTATTGGATTGAGATCTGGTGACTGTGGAGGTCATTGGAGTACAGTGACCTCATTGTCATGTTCAAGGAACCAGTGTTGAGATGATTTGAGCTTTGTGACATAGTGCATTATCCTACTGGAAGTAGTCGTCATAAAGGGATAGACTTGATCAGCAACAATACTCAGGTAGGCCGTGGCGTTTAAACAATGCTCAGTTGGTACTAAGGGGCCCAAAGTGTGCCAAGAAAATATCCCCCACACCATTACACCACCAGCCTAAATCTACCCTTCAGATTTAAAGGGGTTGTAAAGGAAAACGTTTTATCACCTTAATGCATCCTATGCATTAAGGTGAAAAAACATCCGTCAATACCCCCCCCCCAAGCCCCCGTTTTACTTACCTGAGCCCTCGAAAGTCTCGCGCTCGCCCCCATCATCCTCCTCGTTTCTGATGAGCCTGGCCGTTGATTGGCTACACTGGATAGATTGAAAGCAGCGCAGCCATAGGCTCACGCTGCTGTCAATCACATCCAATGACGCAGCGCGCCGGGGGGCGGGGCCGAGTGATACAGTGAGCAGCTATAGCCGCTGGCTGTATCACTGGAGTGTGCCCGCAATCACTCACCACCATGCGGGCTCCCATATAGGTGGTGAGTTCTTGCGGGGAGGAGCCGAGACAGCCGTCGAGGGACCCCAGAAGACCAGGTTCGGGGCCACTCTGTACAAAACGAGCTGCACAGTGGAGGTAAGTATAACATATTTGATATTTAAAAAAAAAAAAAATGTATTTACAACCCCTTTTAAAGCGACTGTACTTTCAGTGCAATTTCAAGTGCATTTTGCACTTGTAGTTTTCACTTGCCTTTCGTAAATAACCCCCACCAAAAGAAAGCTCTATGTGTGTGAAGTAAATGATAAAAATTTCATATGGGCACAGTGTAGTATGACCGCGCAATTGTCATTCAAAGTGTGACAGCGCTGAAAAATCAAAAATGGCCTGGGCAGGAAGGCGGTGAAAGTGCCCTGTTTTGAGGTGGTTAAAGAAGTATAGTGGCACATTAGCAATGTCAGGTTTTTGTTTGATCTACTTTTATTGGTGATGTTGTTTATTCTCTGAGTGCTCGCAGCTTTAAGGCTGTGTGGGTGATGTCGCGGGACCTGCACAAATTCTTGTAGCTGCAACCACCCGCAAAACCGTGTCTTACATGACCGTGTAGATGTGAACCTAGCCTGAGATAGTTGGTTAATGATTAGTAAGTAGTACAGAAAGAAATATATTTATAGACCTAGTGTAAAATAAGTGTACAAATTATATCCACGCTTGGAAACTAAAACAAACATTTAAAGACCTAAAAAAACTACTGATAAATCCAGTCATTTCCATGAATTATACTGTTTTTTATTTCAGGGCAAATCCTGAATCTTATGATGCTGTTGTTCAGAAACCAAGACAGATTCTGTGCCAGTTTGTAGACCGGATCCTTACTGATGTTGACGTTGGTAAGTATTATTCACTTTATTGTAAATGTTAATAGTTTATTTTGTAACCTTTAGGTGTGGCACAATAGGCGCTCATATGCCTTGCTAGTGCAAATGTGGTACTAGGATGGTGCTGCTTTTGGCTGCACTGCATTGTGGGCTGTGGAGTAGTTTCCTTGGGTCTGACGGTGGCTTCTGTTTCTAACTCTCCTCATGTGCATTGATTTGGAACATCCCAGGTAGTCATGATTTCTAGCTTGCTCTGTGTCCTGTGATATATGCGATAAAGAAAACCTGGATTTTTGTGCTTGCATGTAAAATCAATTTCTTGGAGTATGTCAAGGGACAAAGACGTCCACCCCCCCCCCCCTCCTTCTGGGGTTTCATAGCTTGGTACAAAACTGTGGTACTTCTTGTATAGGAGGGGTTATATAGGGGAGGACAAAATCTGCCAGTGTCTATTCACCTATAGTTGGTATATAACCCAGGTAGTCATGATTTTATAGCTTGCTTTGTGTCCCGTGATGAACTCCGAGAAATAGATTTTACAGGTAAGTACAAAAAATCCATTGTTTTCTAGGGCTGCACTGATGCCACTTTTTTAAGACAGAGTACAAGTGCCGATACCATTTTTATTTTAATGTAATGTGACAGTGGCACCAATATGCAGCACTGATGGCATGGACTGTATCTGTAGTTTGCTTTTTTTTGGGGGGGGGGGGGTAGACGGTGTCAGTGGCTTTTCTTTTTTTTTATTTATTTTTTTAAATATTTATTTATTACAATGTTTCCTTTTTTTTTTTTATCAACCCTGTTGGGGAGGGGGGGGGTGGTGAGATGTCAGGGGTCTAAACAGACCCCTGACATCTCCCCTTTGAGACAGGGAAAGGGACTGAGGACACAGATTTCCCAGTTCCTGTAGCCTCAGCTGCACTGAAGATGAATGGACAGAAGACCGAGCCTCCTCTCCATTCATACACTGAAGCATTGTAAACACAGTTTACGATGCTCAGTTATGAATGGACAGAGTCAGTGACTGTCCATTCACAAAAGGAAGGAGCTGGTAAATTACATATATACCATCTACTTCCTCCGCTCTCCATCCTAACAGATCTGGGACAGGGGGGGTGTATGAGCACAGACGGGGACCGGAGGAGCACACGGAGGACACAGAGGGGGACCGGAGAAGGACACGGGATTTACAATCACCGATCTCCCTTTGTGGCTTTCAATAAAGCAGCTGAAAGTGGCAGGAGGGAGAGGAGGAGAACAGCTGTCAGCTGCTTTATTGAAAGCTGCACAGGGAGATCTGTGATTGTAACTCTCCCCACCGCACCGATCATCCCTGACTGTCCAAGTATATAGGGTCAAGCATCTGAGCATTTGCACGAGTACTTGTGCAAATGCTCAGTATCGGCACCAGTGCAACTCTAGTTTTTTCATAATGGGTTGCAGTGTTTTTCAGTATTGGCTCAAATCTTTTTTGTTTTTCAAGCAAACATGGAAAGGTCAGGTCTGAACATGTAAGCCTTTTACAAAATAATCTGGAGTGGGTGATTAGGGACAAAGTGAAGGCAAATGTATTTAAATACCCTCTTCAGCTCTGTGTATACAAAGGAGCATGGGGGAGCTCATGTCCATAATGGTGATGTTATTGACATAGCCCTAAATGATCCACAAGGGCTCAAAATTGATACGGTCCAGAATCATTTATACTACAGGTGAATAAAGCACCTGGAACAGATGGCATCCACCCACAAATCCCTAAGAATTGAGCTCAGTCATGTCAAAGGCATGGTTTCTAATTTTTAGGAACTCTTTAACTACTTCCTGCCCACGCTATAGCTGAAAGACAGCTACAGCGTGGGCTTAGTTTGCTGGAAGGGCGTCTGTGGATGTCGTCCTGTGATCGTGGTCTCCGGACTTAGCTGATCACAGATCGAGGTAAAAAGCCAATCACAGCGGCTTGTGTTAATGAGACATTGGCACTGATTATCAGTGTCCTGATTATCAGTGCAGTCCCACCAGTGCTGCCAATCGGTGCCCATTGGTTCCTCCTCATCAGTGCAGCTTCATCAGTGCCCATCAGTGAAGAAGAAAAATTACCTGTTTGCAAAATTTTATAACAAACTATGAAAATTTTTTTTTATTTTTATTTATTTAAAAGAAAAAATTGTATTTTTTTGTTTGTTTAGCAAAAAATATAAAACCCAGTAGTGATTAAATAGTACCAAATGAAAACTCTATTGGTGTGAAAGAAAATGATAAAAATGTCATATGAATACAGTTTTGCATGACCGCGTAATTGTCATTCAAAGTGTGATAGCGCTGAAAGCTGAAAATGGGCCTGGGCAGGAAATGGGTTAAGGTGCCCAGTAGGCAAGTGGTTAATGACTGGAATTGTACCACTGGATTGGTATAGGGCCAAGGTGGTATGTCTTTACAAAGTAACTATAGACCTGTAAGTTTAACTTCTATAGTTGGGAAGATACTGGAGAGTTTAATAAAAGATCACTTAGATGAGTTCTTGCTGGGAAAAAAAGTATTTTAAGCAACAGACAGCATGGATTCATGAAAGAGAGAAGTTGTCAAACAAATCTGAATTCTTTTTATGAAGAGGTGAGCAAAACCTTGGACAAAAGAGTGGCTGTGGACGGTAGTATACTTGGATTTTGCAAAAGCGTTGCCCACACACAGCTAATGTGTAAAGCCGGGTACGCACTATTTGTTTTTCGTTCAACCCCACAGGTTAAACAAAAAAAAAACTGTCAGCTCCGGTCAGAGCCGTTGTACTAACAATTACAAGGTTAGTTCAGCAATCTCCCCCGCTGAGCTATTGTGTCCTGACAGGGGTGCA